>JADRCH010000050.1:6520243-6567213 GCA_019843965.1 Rhynchomys soricoides
GAACTTACAGTGTAGCCCAGGCTGGCCTGGAACTTACAGTGTAGCCCCAGGCTGGCCTCAAACTCATGGAAATACTTGTACTTCAGAACTCTGGAAAGATTAATAAAATTGCTAACATCTATAATGAAAGAATGCAGTATCACTGCAGATATCCTGCAGACACTGAGTGTGTGTTTTCTTCCTGAGAGCATAATTAGACTATATTTGCTCTCTGTCTAAGTTAGGTTTCTGTTGCTATGATAAACACCATGATTAAAAGCAACTTTGAAATGAAAGAATTTATTTCACCTTACAGGCAACTGTCCATCACTGAGGGAAGTCAGGGTAGGACCCTGGAGGCAGGAGCAGAGGCAAAGGCCATGGAGGAATGAATGCTGCTTACCGACAGGGCTTATTCAGTTGGTATTCTTGTACAACCCAGGACCACCTGCCCAAGGGTGGGATCACCCCACAAGGGGGTGACTCCTTCCACTCCAATCAGTAATTAAGAAGATGCCCCAGGAATATACATGTATACTATATATATATGTATACATGTGTGTATTTATATAGTGCTATTGATTCTTCAAATATATGTTCGAATATATTTATAATATGTGTTATTTATAAATATATTTGAATATATATGTATATATATATATATACATATATATATAATATCAATGGCCTAAAAGTCAGCAATATTAAAATATTTTTATTCTAAGACTTTTCTTACACTTACACTTAAATTTTTGTGTGTGTATGTGCGCACATGTGCACATGCACGTGTGTGTGTGTGTGTGTATATATGTATGTATGTATGTATGTATTGCCTGCACATGAACCATAGCACAGGTGGAGATCAGAGGATAATTTGTGGAATTCAGTTTTCTCCTCTACCATAGGTTCCTGGGATCAAGTAGGTTATCAGACTTGGTGACAAGCACCTTTCACCACTGAGCCATCTTCCCCACTGGCGCTCTGGGATTTCACAGATAATCGGTATCTACAAGGGAATGACTTTGATCCCAGCACTCTGGGAGGCAGAGGTGGGTAGGTCTTTAAGTTTAAGGACAGCCTGATCTACAGAGAGTTCCAGGACAGCCAAGCCTAGACAGAGAAACTCTGCCTCACCCTCCCTCCCCCCAAAAAGAATATGAGCAGTCATCACCGTTTTCCCAGATGGTTAAAAGCAGTTCACTGGCAACAGTAAACTGAGGTCAGAGGAAGACCCATGTCTCTGTGAAGGATCAAACATCCCAGTGTTGATCTGAATCAAAACAGATCTAGTGTTCTTATAATATTAAACATTTTTACATCATACTGTGTAGAAGCACTGTTTAGGATAAAGTCATATCTCTAGTCTCTTCCACAGGCTCTGTGTTCCTGTATATAGACAGACTTTCTATTGTCTCTGTCCAATAATATTTCCCAGAAGTTAACACAGATGCCCACAGATTTGTTTATTCAGATTAAAAGTGACCTCACTGGTTGGTTCCTTGGATCTTGCAGTATAGTGTGAACCTTACTCAGAGTCATTGTCCACTGCAACATACAGAACACGGATAGCTAAGGCGTTTGTCCGGAGATCTACCAGTGCCTGGCAGAGAAATGAGCAGAAGTCTCGGGACATTTTCCTCTGACTGTGGTGGTTCTTTAGCAACTGTCCCTTCCCATTGCCTTAGTGAGGGTCCTGGAAGCTGTTGGCATTTTAAAACATTGATAAGTTCACAGTGCTTAAAAAAAAAAAAATCGAACAATAGTGATAAGTATACTGTGCACAGCTTCACTTTCCCGTCATGTGTCTATTTTCTGATCCCGTGTGAGCAACTTTAGAAGCTTCTAGCAGAAATGGTTACATATCACTGCCCTATGTTACTTAATGATGGGATGTGTTCTGATAAATGCATTGAGCGATTCTTCATTGTCCCAACATGATAAAGTATTTACGCAAACATAGGTGGTGCAAGACAGGTCGCTCAACACAGCTTCTTTGTGCTCAAGTGGTGTACGAAACATGGGTCTGCAATCCTGTGTAGCAGAGTTAACTTCTTTATAGGAAACTTCATGGGTAGACAGCACTCTAGAATGATGCCATACAGCAATAGTAATTAACAGTAATAGTATAGTAAGTACCAATCCCGGGAATAGTTAATTATTATCATCATCAAGTATCATATACTGTATCTGGTTATATATGTGATTTTAAAACATTTATTTTGTGTCTGTATGGAAGATAAGCACAGGCATCCCACAGTGTACCCACGGAGGACAGCTTATGGGAGTTGGTTCTCTTCTTCCACCATGTAGGTTCTGGGGTTCAAACTCATGTTGTCAGGCTTGGTGGCAAGCTCTTTTACCCACAAACCCACCCACCAGGCCCTGTGTATGCAGTAATCTTGAAGGACCAGCAGTACCTCAGTTTCTTTAAATGAACATCCCCACAAACATGAATAGCAATAGTTCAGGTTGTTTGGTGCAGACAGTGCCACAATGGATAACCTTTCATTTTACAGATGCAATTACATTTCAAGAAACTGGCCTGACAGAAGGAGATATATGTATTTGTAATTCTGGTAGACATTGTCCAATTGTTTAACAAGGTATCTCAGTCCCTACCAACTACATATGGAACTGCCTCATTACCAAGCAGAAATCTTCCTTAGTTTGGACTTTACCAACCTGGCAGAGAACAAGGATAACTCAGTATTGCTGTAATTCACATTTATCTTGTAACAGGTGAGGCTGCCCTGTTTGTATTAGTCAAGATGTACAGAATAGAGCGAATGTAACAGACTTGAGATAGCTGACTTAGAAAGGCCTGCTTGTACAGCACAAGGCCTGCTTGTACAGCACAAGGCCTGCTTGTACAGCACTTGTCTGGTATATAGTTTTACTTCCATAGTACTTTAAATGGGAGTGTGTTTCTTACTGTGTATGCAATGCAGTTTATACTGAATATCTGCTTTTCTTTTGAAAGTCTGGGATGATGCTGTATGCTAGACAGAAATGAAGTCATGACCTGCTCCCAGGAAAACCTTGGGCACCAAGTCTCTGAAAAGCCTCGGTGGTAGACAGTACTTCACAAATGTTATCACGGGTCATTCCTGGAGGATTGGTCATCTCATGCCTGCCTGTACTAGGGGAGGACCTAGGAGCATGTGCCTGGTCTCTTCTGGAGCAGTCCCTTAGCTTCACTTTACGCCTCTGCTATAATAAATCGTTGCCTTGGGGATAGCACTATGCTTACTCCATTCTTGGCAAGTCATCAGTCCTGGGAATCACAATAGAATTTACCCCTGCTTACTTTCCCTTTTATTAAAGTTTTTATTTGTATTTTTAAACGGCTTTTTTTCCCAAGGTAGTTTTATGTTCACAGCAAGGGCAGAGGCTCCTGTTCACTCTGCCTTATACGGCCTCACTGTTTCTTCCCATGGCCTTGTGTCAGAATAGCAATATTTTTCCATGTCAATAGTTTTCTCTGAATCTCTTGACAGTTGACTTTTACTAGTTTTTCATCCCCTGCTCTCCTCTCTCCTCCTCCCCCTTCCACTCCTGGAGCCTTTCTTCTCAATAAGGCCCCTCCTGCTTCTGTGGCTTCTTCTTGTGTGTGGCTCAGTGAGTTTACAGAGCTTCTTGCCTGAGCATGAGTGGGAGGTTACTTACTAGAGCAAAAGTGATTTCCCAGTGACCAAACCACTGCTGTCTGTGGGCAGAGGAATCAACATCCTTTGCATCCTACAGTCGCTTGCACATCTGCTCTGTCTGTCTCTCCACTCCCTGCTTCCATCCCTGCAAACAAGATACTTAGTTCCTGCAAGTCAAAATGGGCTGCTTTGCCTTCAAGAAGCCCCCCCTCCTTCTATTCATCTATCTACCTACCTACCTATCATCTTTCTATCTATCTAAGACAAGGTACATACATACATACATACATACATACATACATACATACATACATATTTACTACATAGCTCTGGCTAGCCTGGAATTCACTATTTAGACCAGGCTGGCCTCAAACCCACAGTGATCCCTGACTTGCTCTCTCTCTCTCCCAAGACCTGGGCATCAAGGCACATGCCACCACCATACCTGGCTTGGAGCACTCTTAATAGTGCCCACTGGCCTCGCTAGTCCCTTGAACTTTTTGTGACTTCTACTTTATCTTTGTTTCTCTTGATGTTTATCACACACATTTTAGAATCTTTGGATTACAACTTTTCAAGCAGTGTAATGAGGAAAGGGAGAGAATCTAGCCTTTGAAGAATGTATATCACTTTTCCTCGTATCCTGTTGGCTGGAACCTACATGCCCCATGACTATCTCACTGAGAGGTGGGGCAGAGAAGTGTAGCCATGTGCATGGTGACAGGTTCTATGATTAGATAAGATAATTAAAGGGTAATGAAAATAGAGGGGCGCATTTTTGCCGTCTTTCCAATCTTTCGCTAATCCATCATAAGGGGCACTGTTGTCTAAGATATCTAAGTGAAGGGTTATATGCATTGCATTGGTATAGATTCAAGGATGGATGCTAACTTTTCAAGCTAGGATATGAAATGCTCTCCTTTTAGGACAGTGGTTTGTTAGGAAGAGCCTTAGTTATCTATAACGTTAGCTACAATGTTTTCCTTAAGACTAACTTTCAGCAGTTGTTCATTTCGCTTTAATGAGATAAGCATAGTTGGGCATTATTTGAGGGTTTTTGAAGTCAGTTTTTATCACTATGATAAAGTGACCAAGAAAACTGATTAGAAGGAGTTTGGCATGGCTTTAGCCATCTTGGTCCCTCACTATAGGTGAGAGTAGGGGAGCAGGGAGCCCATCATGACAGACAGGACACAAAGGATGCCTGCAGAAAGACGCATCCTCCTCCTTCCCCTCAGATGGTGCCAACCATACTCCCCAGGATGCCCTCACGGGTGTACTGAGAGGTGTACCTTTACCAGTCTCCTAAGCAGATCTCAACCTAGTCCCACTGACGTGGTTAACCATCAGCACCAAGTTTAGGTTTGTGAAACTTGACTATTTTCTGTAAATTGTGAGATTCTCTTTTATATGCAAATATGATCTTTGGGAGATAGTCCTTTTGACATTATTAAATATTAATTAAACATGGATTAGCACATCGACTTGATGAAGCCTCAGAGGGTATGATCTGGAACGTGGGACCTGGCCTGGTTGTCTCTGTACTAGGATGTCCTGAGTCCCTCTGGAGATTGGGCTCAGGTGACAAGAGAAGTACAAGGTGAACGAATAGGCAAGCAAGAACAAGACTTTGGGGTACTTTGCTGTCTGCTTGGAAGCACCCTGGATCGTACCTGGCATCCATACTGAGTATGTTACTCCTGTTGGTTCACTTTACTTGATTACAGCAAATAATGTCAGTTCTTTTTTTTTTTTTCTTACTTTATTTACATTTCAAATGTTTCCCCCTTTCCAGATCTCCCCTTTGGAACCTCCCCATTCCCTACCCCCTCCCCTTGCCACTATGGGGGTATTCCCCCACCCACCCACTCTCCTTGGCATTCTCCTATACTGGGGGATCTAACCCCCCTCCCCCCCCCCATGTCTAACAAGACCCTCCTCTGCCGCATTTGTGGCCAGCACCATGGGTCCCTCCATGTGTATTCTTTGGTTGGTGATTCAGTTTCCAGTAGTATCGAGGGGTCAGGCCAGTTGCCACTTTTGCTCCCTCCTTGGGGCTGCAAACTCCCTCAGCTCCTTCAGTCCCTTCTCCAACTCCTCCATCTGGGACCTCACACTCAGCCCTACAGTTGCTGCGAAGTGACTCTTGGGTATTTCGAACTTTTGGGCTAATAACCACTTAACAGTGAGTACATACCATGTTCATTCTTTTGTGACTGCTCTACCTCACTCAGGATGATATTTTCAAGTTCTAACTGTTCTGGGTCTGTTAGTTTTCCCCGTCTCTGGCAGCCTGTCTCCCATTTTACTCTTTCTCAAGTCTAGAGGTTTTAAAAATCTGGCCTTTTCTTGGATAAAAACCTCTCAGGAGGCTCCCCAGGTGGTCTTTTCAGGTCTTGTTCTGGAATTAGTTTTACTGTCAACAGATGCTTCTTGTCCATTCTGAACTATAAGTCTTTATGAAGCAAAATTCTCTTAAATGCAGTTTGAACATAAAAGTAAAAAAAATTATTAAAATATTATAACAGAAAAAATATTAATCAAAAGTCAGATCATGTTTTATGTACTTTTTATTCCTACAATTTTTTCAGGAAAAAAATTATAAATTAGACCAAGAATAGCCTTTATCTTAGAACTCAGGAGGCAGAGCCAGACACTCTGTTAGTTCAAGGCTACCCTGCTCTACAGAGCACGCCTCAGGCCATCCAGGCCTACACCGTGAGACCCTGTATCAATAAGTCAACTCACTGATAATTCTTTTAACAAATTAATTCTGAAAGTCGTCCATATGTTAGCTATAAACTTTGAGGTAGATTAAGATGCCCAAGTGGCCATTTG
This sequence comes from Rhynchomys soricoides, assembly GCA_019843965.1. Classification (NCBI taxonomy): domain Eukaryota; kingdom Metazoa; phylum Chordata; class Mammalia; order Rodentia; family Muridae; genus Rhynchomys; species Rhynchomys soricoides. The sequence continues at coordinate 6,526,708 of JADRCH010000050.1, forward strand.
AAATATAATTTCAACCATGAATCTTGTGATCTTGTTAATTTAATGAGAAGTAGCTAAGGCCAAGTGCAGATGCCCCTGCAATCCTGTGTTCTAGAGGCTGAGCCAGGAGGATTCCCAGATGGAGCTGCATAGGAGCTGCATAGGAGCTGCACAGGAGCTGCACAGGAGCTGCGCGCGCGCACACACACACACACACACACACACAGAGATTATCAAGAAACAGCACATACAAGAGGCATGAAAATTTAATAAGACAACAAATTTGATATTAAAACCTACTAAAATGCAATATATGCAGTGTATTAACCTTTTCTATGAGTTAACATCTAAACAATGAAATTGAAAATTACTGGCATTGGTGTAGGGAAGCTTGTTTTGTGCCTTTGGTCAGAATTTTACTGATTTAAAATAGTTATAAATCAAATAGGAAATGTAATAAAATAAACAGGAAATTTAAATGAAAACTTAGTCTTTTAAACCAGAGTTTACTTTAGAGTATTTTGACCTTGACAAGTAGCATTTGAGATAAGATTGTGTGTTTAAGTCTTTATATTTAAATAAATGGTATTAAAACAGCCACTCTCCCCTGAGGAAAATGGAGGCATCAAACTCTGCTCAACTTGGAGAGAAGAAAAGAGCATATGACAAATTTTGCTGACTCACGCACAGGCTGATGCTGTTCCGGCCTAAGTATAGTCATGCTGGGCTGTCCCCAGTTAACAGTGTCAGCATTTCTGTTAGGAACACGTTGTGCTTGAAAGAACTACTGTAATTTACCGTCTGGGATAAAAGCAAACTATTGTTTCTAAACTCCAACCGAGGCTGTTAACACATTAGGGAGAAGCTATGGCAAGCCTTTTAGATATCTGGTTGTAGTTTTTAGCTTCTTACATTCTTAAAAAAAATTATGACTATCTAAAACTTCAGGAATAATTATTTTTGGCTTTATGTATTTTATGTATATAATACTTTTTTAAAATGTTCTGTACCTATGTGATTTGTTCTAACTTTATACATAAATTTCAGAATTAAAGGAGAATTTACTTTATCAAAATTTGCATTATTGGGCTGGGGCGTAGCTCATTGGTAGAGCGTGTGGTTATCATGTATAATCTCTGAATTCATGCTCTGGCAACAATCACAAAGAAATCTTTATATTATCTCTTTCTATGTTTTATCATTCGTTTCTAAGACATTGCCTACTTAGATCATTCATGCAGTTGAGCACCCTGGTGTGCCCAGTGTTTCTGAAGCAGTTTATCTAGCATGCCCCAAGATGGCTGCAAGACACCAGATGTCAGTCACTTGATCCAGGCTGTTTTTCTTTCTCCTCCACTTACCTGCTTACTATGTACACCCAGGACTGCAGTTGGGAGCACGCATCCTATGGACAGATCCTCAGCCCCCAAATAGATAGATGCTCTTAGAGACCAGCTGTGACGTAGCAAGAATATATATATATATATATATATATATATATATATATATATATATACACACACACACATATATATATATATATATATGTCTCTTTTTAGGTAATGATTTTTCCCTTATAATATGCATTTTTTCTGAAAATTTCTGATTACCCTAAAGTATAAATGCCACCATGTTGCTTAATGTCATTCCCTAAATGCACAGGTTCTGCAGGTGAACGGAGAGCAGAAGCAAATGGTGGCCCCAGCTCTCCTGTAGATTGCACCAAGGCTGATGCAAACTTTGTTGGGCCTATTACAATGGATTATTATCAGATTACCAGTTGGTTCTTCATAAGATGCAATTTTTATTGCTTTATTGTTTGATATCCCTTTTGGAATTTATTTTTGAGATTATTATGCTGCCCCGGTACAGCATGTATATATAGCAGAAAATTAACCCATAGAATATTGTAATTCTGAAAGAATTTGCATTTTTAGTTTTCTATTCTTACTCTTTCCCCCCTCCCTTCCCCCCGAGACAGGGTTTCTCTGTGTAGCCCTGGCTGTCCTGGAACTCACTCTGTAGACCAGGCTGGCCTTGAACTCAGAAATCCACCTGCCTCTGCCTCCCAAGTGCTGGGATTAAAGGCGTGCACCACCACTGCCTGGCTCTATTCTTACTCTTGAAGGTAGGATGGTAAAGTGAACTTCAAAACTGATTCTTTTACTAGTTTTTTTTTTAAACTTAAGCCAGGGTAATTTGTTTTCTTGTGGCTTTGTCTTCCTAAGTTCTCATGCAGTGTGTTCCTGAATGCTTGAAAGCTGTTTTCTGAGAATCCTTGGTGGGATGGCTAGAAACCTGTGAAAAATCATGAAAATCCCAAATACCATGTGATGTGTATAGTCTGTCCTTCTCCACTGGCAGTTCAATCAGGGGGTCAGAATTTCCCAGGTTCAGGGCCCCTTTAAAATATTTTTTTGAAAAGGTAAAAGCAAAGTCATACAAATATAAAGGAACTTTCCAAAGATTTTTAACTGATCAGTTATTAGGAAGTCAGTAAGATATCATAAAAAACAGCTCAAACATTCAAGCAACAGATTCATACAGAGATACTAGGAGTACTGAGAAGACCTGATAAATACATACAGAATTGGTCAATATTTGCAGGTCACTAATCACTGTGTCCCACCAGATAAAGTTTATTTGGACTTCTGTAAGAAAGAGTCCCTTGTAATACTGTACATTGTTTGAAATTACACACTTGTGAAATAGCACATTGAGCCTCCCTCATCCCATCGTGGATACCTGGTAATTCCTGTGAGTCACAGGTTCCAGTAACTCAGGCTGGTTTTGAACTCTCCTGGTACTTCTTCCCAGGTCTCCCAAATGCTGGAATTATAAGTGCCACATGCCTGGCTCCCAGCAATTTTTTAAAAAGTTTTAAACATTCCAAATTCTTTCATAATTTTATAAATATCTTGTTCATGATTAGTAACATGATTAGTAGAAAGTTGTTCATTTTTTTCAGTGCTGGAGATTCGAACTTAGGACCTTGTTTACATGTGCACAACTACTGAGATATATCCCCTTTAATTACATTTGTGTGTTTGTGTGTGTGTGTATGTGTGTGTGTGCATGCATGCACATGCACACCTGCACATACATGTCATGGCACACGTGTAGAGCCAACAGGTGGGAGTCAGTTGTCTCCTTTTCCAATATGGGTTCCCGGAACTAACTAGGTTTGTCAGCTGGACTATCTTGCTATATTTTTTGTTTGTTTGTTTGCTTGCTTGCTTGCTTGTTTTATTTTGTTTCTTTTTTTGAGACAGGGTTTCTCTGTTTGCTCTGACTGTTCTGGAACTCACTGTGTAGACAAGGCTGACCTCGAACTCACAGAGATCTGCCTGCTTCAGCTTCCCAAGTACTGGGATGAAAGGTGTGTGCCACCACCACCTGGCTTAACTTGATGTTTTTAAATTATTAATTTTTTTAGGTGGGCATGCAGAATTATGTTCTATCATCACTCCTCACACATGTATGCCATAGTTTGTCCTCAGTTGCTCCTCTGCCCAACTGCTGTGTCCTGTGCTCCCTAGACCCCTCCAGCTGGTTCCCTTTTTCTTCCAGTTAGCCCCACTTCTGCTTTCTTGTTACATGAATTCTCTTCTCTCAGGATCCCTTCCCCACGGGTGCATGCACGTGAACATACACACAAATACACATACACACACACACGCGCACACGCACAAATGTATGCTAATAGATATACACATATAAATAAGAGAACACTTGTGATATTTATCTTTCTGGATGTGGTGTGTTTTGTTTAATATAATAACTTCCAGTTCCGTTCACTTTCCTGCAAATGTCTGATGCCATTTTTCTTTGTGACCACTCGAAATTCTATTGTGTACCTGTCCTACATTTGTTTTGTTTGTCCATGTACTAAGGGACAGCTAGGCTGATTTTATTGCCATCCTACTGTGAATGGAATGGATATGCGTGTATCTTTGCAGGAGGATTCAGGGTCTTCAGGCATGTGTCCAGAAGTAGCATGTCTGAGTGTGCAGAAGCTCAGTGTTTAGTTCCTTGAGGACCCTACTGCTGATTCCTGTGGTGGCTGCACACGGTCACACTTTAGCCATCAGTGAACTCCTCTCTCGCCACATCCTCTTCGGCCTTTGTCATCATTTGTTTGCTTGATGTCTGATGGCAGCCATTCTGATCAAGGTGGAGTGGGTCTCAAAGCAGCTTTCCTTTGCTTTTCTCTGATGGTCGAGGATGTTGAATACTTAGTACGTTCTCATTGGTTGGTTGTGCATCTTCTTTTGAGAATTATCTATTCCATTCATTACCCCATTCATTGATAGGTCAGCAGTTCTCAGTGTGTTTGTCATGACCCCGTTGGGATCAAATGACCCTTTCACAGGGGCCTAAGACCAACATAAAACACCAATATTTACATCATAATTCAGAATAGTAGAAAATTATAGTTATGAAGTAGCAACAAAATAATTTAATGTCTTGGGTTCACCATGACATCAGAAACTGAGTTAAAGGGCTACGACATTAGGAAGGTTGAGAACCCCTGGATTAGGTAACTTGGGTTTCCAATGTTTACTTTTTGCATATTTAAAAAGGGATTTTGAAGATATTTTCAGATTTTTTTTTTTAGCTTTATGTGAGTGTTTTGTCTGTAAAAATGTATGTACACTACGTGCATATCATATCCCCTGAAACTGGAGTTACGGGTGGTTGTGAGCCACCACATGGATGCTGGGAACTGAACCTGGGTCCTCTGCAAGAGCTGCCAGTGCACTTCACTGCAGAGCTGTCTCTCCAACCCAGGTTTTTTGTTTGTATTTTAAAAAAAATGTTTTTTAATTTAAAAAATAGCTTTTTTTTTTTTTTTTTTTGAGAAAAGTTTTCAACAATTTGCCCAGGCCAGGCTGGCCTTGAACTTGTGATCTTGCTCACACCTGTTGAGTAGCTGGGATTTACAGCCTGTTCTGTGCTGCTCAGTTATTCTTGGTCATAGAAGTGCTGGTGCAGGCTTGTGTGAGTGAGGAAGTGTGTTGATACCACCATGAGTTTGTTCTTTCAAGTCTTCACCATTCCGCAATGAATCTCTGAAAGTTACAACACTCACTTTGTTCTGAAACATTTCATAAGAGTCTTGGAATGAAGTTTCCCAGACCTCTTGGCTGTCATGAGGACAAGAAACCACGCCTAAGAAACTATCCCCCAGATTTCATGTGTAGTATGGACATTTAAGCCAATTCCTCTGACTTGGAATCATCCAATTTCCTGAGGTGCTTGGCCTGGTAGCCAAGGACATTCTTCAGGGCCTATAAGCCGGAGACCAAACCATTTGTACTGAGTAGGCTTGGTCAGATGTAGGCCCCACAACTAAAAACACCGTAGTTCTGTAAGAATGGCTGGACGCTAGATAATTCAAATCAACAAAAATCAGGTAATTCAAATTTTAGTTTCTGTTTATAAAAGCAATATTTACTGAATTTTTGTAGTATATAAATATCGTCTGAAGAGAAGATTTTTTTTAATATAAAAAGAACATGACATTAAAATATGAATAGTAACCTAAGCAAGTATCTGTAACGATTGTCCCTCCATAGTTCATAGAGTCCCGAGCTCTTCACAATCTGGGGTTAGCATTCTGCTTTCCTGTGTTGTTTCTGAAGTTCAGTGGATGCTGGGAAATCCTGACTCAGGCCTTTGGTTCTGAGTGGATGTTCTATAAATAACCATCATCTGAGAATCTTGTTCCCAAGAATCTATTCTTTGAAGAATTAAGCCATACTTGTCATTTTTTTCCTATGTGACTCCGAGCCTTTGCCAAACATCAAATTAAAACAGAAACTGTGTTGGAGACGTCTCAGAGAGTAGAATGCTTGCGGTGCACTTTACTGCGTTCCTAATTCTCAGTACCCAGCTAAAAAGCCAGGAGTTTATACTCCTCGTGCTGGGAGGCAGAGAGAAAAGGATCCTGGGAGCACACTGCTCCATTTCTCTAGTCTGATTGGTGACCTCCTCCAGGTTCAGAAAATATGGGTGAGAGTGATTAAAGAAACGCACCCCAAACCACTCTCCGTCCTGTGTACACATGTGCACACACGTGCCTACATACATGAACATATTCACACACATACATACCATGCACAAGAAGGGAAACATGAGTCTTTTATAGGGCAAATAACGGCTCTAGTTAATTTTCTCCTATAGTCAATAATATCACAATGGAGAAGGACAAAATTCTTCACTGGAGTGTATTACATAACTATTTCACATGGATTTTGCTCTGTATTTAAAACCTATTATGGTGACTGGGCATGATGATACATGCTTGTGACCACAACAACTCAAGAGGCAGAGACAGGATCATGCTAGCCCAACTGTTCAAAAAAAGGCACGATCCCATCTTAAAGCAAACAAGCAAACACGCAAGCATATGGAGTCAAATATGTTGAGTAACCTCCAGGAGCATCTAGAGATTTTAATGTGATGAGTTCTAGTCTCACTACTGTCCTTATTTCTCTATTGTAAATGATAGCCATTCCTATTCTTAACTACCATCTTTAGTTTTATAAATGACAGTGATTTTGAAGTATCCTTTTTGGGTATAAATGATATTTTGAGGGTTTTTTTTTTTTTCTGTATTCAAGATTCAATTTTGGGAAAGTAAAATTAAAATCTTATTGAAGTGACTAGGCCATTTGGCTACAGCATCATGGCGGCTAAGAAAGGGTTCCTGGCTGTCTCTTTCCCCAGAGGAACAACATGATATTTAAAGTAAAAGTAAAAAGGGTAGATATGAAGAACCTTGGTCCCCGCCTCTTCCTCCTCTTCCTCCTCTTCCTCCTTCTATTTGAGTTAATATTATTCTTCCCATAAATAATCCAGGATGTAAAATTTAGCATCAAGCACAGAAACGCATCCTGGGCAGATGCTGAGTCACTGCTCTCTGGGCTGGTCCAGGAAAGAACAGTGTTTCATCTGTCCTGACACCCCAGCCAGCAGGGTACCAGGAACCAAGAGCACACTTTATATGACAAGAAAATGGAGTTCCAAAACAAGTCTTTTCATATTCTAAAAGGACACCTTAGCCCCAGGCAACAGTCACTTAATCAATGATGCTGAGGTGTTACTTGTATATGTATCATATTTCAAACGAATCAATAACTATTCTTCATGGTGTTTTCGTTTCCAGTACTAGCAGTCCAGAACCCATGTAAGGTCATCAACTTTGGCTTTGAGGTTTAAAAAAAAAAGCTGAGAACTGCTACTTTCAAACAAAACTTCTTTTCTTTAGAAACAGAAATGCATGCAGTCATGTGCTTCTCTGTTATTCTTAGTATGGTCTCGTCGCTTGTATCAGACATAGCTTTTGACGAAGTAACTGATTTCTGTTTCACAAGGGAAACTAGGTTCAGGGTCATCTGGAACTGTAAAGCATTGGAGAGGCAGTTCAGGAGACAAGTCACAAACATACCATGCACCTTATGTCTGCCTCTACACACATACTTTTTACATTTTAATTTATTTATTTTTTACATTTCTTTATGGTGTGCCATATGAGTGTGGTATACAGCTTATGTATAGAGTCAGAGGGCAACTGTAGAGTTGTTTCTTTGCTTCTATCTTGCCAGTTCTGGGGACAGGGCTCAGGGCATCAGGCTTGACAACAAATGCCTTTACCTTCTGAGCCATCTTACTGGACCTTTATTTTTGCTTTGTTTTTAGGCAGGGCTAACTTTGCTCCTTTTCCCCTTAAGTGATTCTAGGGATAAAACTCAGAGCACCCTGTATGCTGAACAGGTTCTAACCACTGAGCTATATACCCCCAAGTTCAGAACACATCCTTTGTACAACCCACTAAAGCGGCAAAATCTTCATTAATATAATGCAGATTCCTTATGTAAGAAACAGAAATGTAAGTGCAAAATCAACCTAGTGACTGATGTTTTAGTGGTCCTACCTTGTTTAAAATCAGTTTAATTTTTAAGGTATCTTAAAAATTCTATTATAAAACATAAATGATATAAAATAACCGTGGTTTAAAAGAGTATCAAAATAATGATTTAGGTGAACAGTTTTCCATTCTTAAATTTTAGGGGTTTGGTTGGTTGGTTTGTTTTTGTTGTTGTTTTATTTTTCAAGACAGAGTTTCTCTGTGTAGCCCTGGCTGTCCTGGAACTCACTCTGTAGACCATGCTGGCCTCAAACTCAGAAATCCACTTACCCCTGCCTCCCAAGTGCTGGGATTAAATGCTGGCACCACTACCACCTAGCAACATCCTTTTTTAACAATATGTAATGGCTAATAACTTATTTGATCAGTGAATCCCTATAAGTTTAGGAAAAATAGACCTAGGTCAGATAAAACGTATGCATATTATACTCAATATTCTTAATCAGAGAAAAGACAATCTGTTTTTATTAAGTCAAAATTAAGCTAATTTTTTTAATGTAGGAGTATTCTGTCTGCATGGACACCTGCATGCCACAAGAGGTCCCTCTAATAGATAGTCTGAGCCAGCATTTGGTTGCTGGGAACTGGACTCAGGAACTGGAACAGGTTGCTGGAAGAGCAACCAGTGTCCTAACAAAGATCTATTAATATAACTTGAGTTCTTAAAATGTTTCTTGGTTTTGATGATAATAATTTTCTTAAATTCATTAATATTTAAGATATTAGAATTTTCAGAATATGCATCAGGCAGACTAGAGTTCCTTGAATTTGATTTTATTCTCAATTATCTCCTCTGTGGATCAATACTTTATCCCCATGTCATCCCCTCTCTCTCTTCCAATGAAGATAATCTTGAGTGTCAGCCACCTGCTTAACTGTTAGGATAGTTGAGCCAGAGCCTTCATCATGATCTTACTAATGGGAAATAAACTGTTAAACCCAAGTGAACCACACTACCAACAATGAAACCCATAAAATAAATGATAGAGAATGTGAAATCCAGAGTATGAAGGGAACCAGCCAATCTGAAGCTCTGCTACCTTGGATTCATCTATGAGAACTGGGAGAAGATGCTCAGGTGTGCAGTCTGCCCCAGCCCTCAGGCCTGGTGTGCAGTCCTCTCTGGCTTTATAAGGCCCAGTATACAGGCTTCTCTGACACCTCAGTGGATCTCACTCTACCCAATGAGTCTACTGAGCATTTCAACAAATAGTCTCTAAATGTTTTAAAATTTATAAAAGAGAAATCAGATTTTCACAAATTAAAAAAAAAAGTGAGCATGCATTAGAAGTTTATTTGAAGAATTGCTTATTAACAAGGAGACCAAAAGGCATTGCAGCTGACTCAGAGGGAAACTCAGTTCTGTGCACACATGTGAATAAACATGAAATTGATGTGGGCCCACACAGCAATCTGTTCCCGCATACCAAACAGAGTGCATCTGTATTCCCCTCAGGTTTATGAGTTGTAAAGTAGCTCAAAGGTAAAAGTATAGGCCTCTATGGAGTTGGATAACCAGAAGGAGATATATTTGCCTTGTGTCTGGGAACCTGTTTTGTGGATGAAAAGTCTTTCTCTGAAAAGCAATCTACACAGGAGCCTTGTAGCCATTGGCATTTTGGTCAACTTGGCCATTTAGACACAAAGGCAGCCAAATAGAACTTCTGACCAGAACTTACAGAGTTGAAGCAGCAAGAGTGTAGGAGAGGTTTGTCTTCATCTGTACCTGCACCACTAGCTTGGTGAGGCCCTGTGGGCTGCCCTGCTTTCCTCTCAGACTTGTGACTTGTCCAAAGATCAGAGCCAACAAGTACACTGCATTCAGCTTTGTGATTGGAGCTTAACTTGACAAAGCATTATCTGGTGGGACAGTTGCTCACAGTGACTTAATGAGCTCTAGTTTCACCAAGACTCTGGCAAACAGTAGGTTAATCATGTGATCACAAGACTCAACCAAAGTGGCTTCCTGCTTTTGTGACTGTGTCTGAGCACCATTTCCCGTCTGCAGCAATAGCAATGGTGTTGCTTAGGCAGGTAGAAACCATTTGCTGGGTGATTGTACAGACTGATCTCTGTTTAGGAAATGGGGTTTAGAAAAACAAATATGTAATCTGTGGAAGACTATTTATACAAAAATAAGATGACGTAAACCTACATCTACAGTATTGCTGTATTTGGCACATCATCTCATTTAATTGTAGATTGTTGTTTTGTCCCAGCATTCCTGGACCCCATCTGACTTAGTGCTCTATTGCTGTGAAGAGACACTGTGACCATGGCAACTCTTACAAAAGAAAAATAAAAGAAGGCATTTAATTGAAGCTTACTTCTAGGTTCAGAGGTTTGGTCCATTAGCAGCTGGTAGGAAGCATGGCAGCACACAGGCAGGTATGATGCTAGAGAAGTAGTAGAGGTCTACATCTAAATCAGCAGGCAGCAGGAAGAGAGAGACACTGGGCCTACATTGGGCTTTTGAAACTTCAAAGTCAACCCCCAATGACACACTACCTCCAATAAGGCCACACCCACTAATCCTTCCCAAGTAGTGCCATTCCTGATGACTAAGCATTCAAATATATGAGCTTATAAAGGGCCATTCTTATTCAAATTACCAACCACTCTATGTTTCAGCAAATTATTTTTAAAGGGAATTTCAGAATTTTGTGGATGGCTTTATGAACCACAAAAAATGTTAAGTTTTGGGAGGGAGTTTGTTTTTGCTTTTGTTTTTTTAAGGTCAGTTCTTGGCATGCCTTATGGATAAGATTTGGCCTTTGTATCTCTAAATGTAGTAGAAAGCTGAGTTTCAAGGAAAAAACCAAAACATCTCTGATATTAAATACAGCTAAGTCCCTTTTGCTTTTATCTTTGACAATATGTCATAAGCTTTATAAAACATCTGGAATTAGGTTGATCTTTAGAACACCTTTATGGAGCAGAAATAACAGCCTCTGTGCTTATAGCAGAACAAATGCAAATGCATCCAGCAGCCGCTCCATTTATGCATTTTGTTAATGCTTTTTATTTTAGTAACCTTACTTCTGATTATAGACTCCCTTGTTAGTGTTCTCATCAGAAACAACGATGCATCTCTCTCGACCTCAGTGTTTAGAACAAAACTTAAGTGCGTAAATCTTGTGACCCTCTGACTTTGCCCGATGACACCTCTCTCATGGTGCCAGCTGTAGCAGAGAAACAGCGAGCAGAGCACACAGCAGTTCCCTTTGCTCTATTACTTTTCCAGCTGCCTTTGACCTGCATTACTAAGAGCTGAAATCATCCTTCAGAGTAAACTCAGTTCAGCCCACTGCTCTTTAGAAAGCTGAGGGCAATAAAAGGCAGTGTGGATCTTGCTTTTACTTCCTGATTGTCGCATAATGGAGTTTGTACAATTATGTGTTGGCGTCTGAATTTTGATTATCCCTTGGGTAACTGTCTTTATCATCCACTCTGTCCTTCAGAATACAGCCCCCAAAAGTTTCATTATCTATAAGCCTTAATTTCTACACAAGAATACTAGCAGCTGTGACTTTTGCATAGATCTAATGCTTAACTTCTTTTGTCAGGAAGTGAACTGTTGCTGGCTTCTCTTTGTCTTATGCCAAGTTGGGTCATGAGATTTTCCCTGCAGCCTGGGAAGGTAAGATGCCAGCATTAACACCGTGCATTTAAAACTGTGGTTCAGCTACTCCAGTCTTTCTAGATGTTCCTAAGAACCCTTAAAAGACCCAAACAGGGAAAATCTCTAAAGTTGAAAGGCCCACTTGTCTATTATTTATATTTAAATACATTTTACATATACTAAAATATTACTTAAAAGAAAAAGTGACAGCAATTTTCTGTATACTTATATATTCTGTATAAATATATACGTATGTCCACATATATACTGTCTCTAAGATATAAGTGATGAAAAGTATCCATCTATGTTTTGTTTGAGACTGAGTCTCATGTAGCCCAGGATGACCTCAAACTTCACAGTGTAACTGAGGCCACCCTTGAACTTTTTTTTTTTTTTTTTTTTTAGATTTATTTATTTTTATTTCATGTGTGGGTGTTTTATCAGCATGTGTCTGTGCACCATGCACGGTGCCTGAGGAAGCCAGAAGAAGGTGTCAGGTCCCCTGGAACTGGAATTACAGATGGCTGTGGACTGCCATGGGGGTCCTGGGCGTCTAACTGGGGTCCTCTGGAGGAGCAGCCAATGGTGCCCTTCTCCTTTAAGCTAGCTCCGCCCAGCCCTTGAACTCTGTCTTCCTCTTCTCCCCCACTCTGAAGTTCTGGATGCTGCTGTTGCAGGCATGTGTGCCTGGTGTGCATACTTTTTAGTGTTTTGCTTCACTTTCCAACCTTTTAAGAAGTAATAGACTTTATTTCAGGGTATGGCTTTTAGAATTTTCTCCCTAATATTTTTGAGGTAAGCAAAATGGAGAAGGCAGAGACTGAGACTTCAATAAGTTATTTTGTTTATGTAAGGAAAAAGGACAACATTATGAAAGCTAACAGTCACGAAGGTTTGCCTCAGGCTCCCCCAAAGCATTCTGTGGGTCCTCTCAGAGTGCTCACCAGGGCAGACTGGCCTGTGCACACTCAGTGATGAAGGTTGTGCCTACAGCTTGCGACTGGCTCGTGGCGTGCTCACAGCACTTCTGTATTTTGCTGGACTTTAGCTACTTTCAGCAGATATTTGAAATTTTCAGGGACTTAACTTAAACTAAATCTTACAAACCACTGTAAGCAGTAACTCACCTGACGGCAAATACGGATGGTTCTCTTTGTGGACTGTACTGCTGCTCCCTGTAACGCATCCCACATATGAGTTAGCTGGCTAACAACCATTCGGGAAGAACTCTAAGATATGCTTTTTAACTAGACTTAAATTGGGCTAATCCACTTGAAGTACTCACCATGATCAGTCCTTAAGGGTGCAAATGTCACACACTTAACATAAATAGCTATTTTTGTAAGAGTTGATATTGACTAAATATCTCTAGGCATAATCAAACCAGTAGATGTTTAATGCTTTTGTGGCACCAGGTAATGAAAGTGGCAAAGGTTGGTTATACATATCTGTGTATACATCTGCTTATACGTATCTGAGTTCTTGGCTTATACATATCTGTGGCATTTGACAAAATTTTGGCCATGTGTTTGTATATCAGATAACCTCCGACTAAGTGGATCCAAAACATGTCAGTGTATTTTCTTGAACTCTTTTTTGTTTGTTTGTTTGTTTGTTTGTTTTTCGAGACAGGGTTTTTCTCTGTGTAGCCCTGGCTGTCCTGGAACTCACTCTGTAGACCAGGCTGGCCTCGAACTCAGAAATCCACCTGCCTCTGCCTCCCAAATGCTGGGATTGAAGGCATGCGCTACCACTGCCCAGCTTTCTTGAACTCTTGTAAAGGTTTTGTTTTTGGTTTGTTCTCATTTTTGATGAGTTTCAGGCTGAACTTTGATTGTCATATAGGGTTCGTGAAGTTGGATCAGCTCTGGGGTCACAGTGTTAGGATTCTTTCTTCCAGGGTAGAAGTGGAATAGTGTTGGAGTTGAGGGGTGTTAGGGGGGTTGTTGTTGTGGTTGTTGTTAGTGATTCTTTTCTAACACGGTTCTTGTGTAGTATACTGGGAAGTATAATGGTAGCATCGTTATTGGCCACTGTGCTCTTAGGTTCTTACCTGAGTCTGGCCTTGACTTTTGAAGAGAGACTGCTTGTATTCCTCTCTCACCTGGATAGCGTCCTGCTGTCTTAGGACACTGATAGAGGTCTTGATCGATTATGAAAATAAGTAAAATAATTAAGGCAGGAGTTATTACCTTGGCTTCATGTTGTAAAGCTTAAGTGGCACACAGCAAGGTCAGGACATATGGCAGGTATACATCTAGTTTTTTCTAGCCTAAGTCCAGTGTTCAGTTTTTGGAATACAGCCACATCTGTTTTGGATTCGTAGCTTCTTGGTTCTTGTGGCTTGTGTTTGTTTTGTTTTTAAAGGGAGTCACCCCAAATATCCCAGCCTGGCCTTGAACTCATGGTGATCCTCCTGTCTCAGTCTCACAAGTAAGAGTTTGGATCCTTTACTCTTGCTGAAGACCTTCAGCATCATAGCAACTTTCCCTGAACACTAAAATCAGATGAATTTTTCTCATGTCAAGTACACTAAACATGGCTTCAATGCTTCTGGTGCAACTCTTTAGTGCATCTAGCAAGCCACTGTATAATGTGGATTCTGTGTTTGGAAGATTCTCACGTCACTGGGCAATTGTACACATTCTGGCATTAACCGTCAGTTCCAGGAAAGCATGTTAGCACTTGGCGTTCATCAAATTAGATGACACAACCTTTTGGACTTGACAGCCTGTACAGAAGTGGAGGCCAGGAATACTTTAGCAAGAGTTGCTTACATAAAGACAGAGACTGCTTAGCTCTGTGCAAATGCCGCTGTGACACTTGACCTTTAGCTCATGCTAGCGCTATTCCATGTCTGCTGTCTCCACGCTGCGGTCCCTGACTTACCTTTGCTTGAAATGTAACATTTGTGTTACAGCTGAAGCTGTAACATTTTCATAAGTTGGCCAGAACTTTCAGAGCAGACTCCCTATGTACAGCACTGGATAGGCAGTGCTCCCTTATTTATGTGATAATTATCTGGAAAAACAAAATTCACTTGTAGGTTAGCCAGGCAGTACAATGTGTCTGTTCCTTTCTCCGAGTTCAGATTTAATGAGGTGAAGAATAACATTTTTTTTTAAATGTTATTTTGCTTAAAATGTCCACCACTGTGTTACTTTTTCCAAGATGTGGATGGCAAGGAACTTGGCTGATCATTTCTCTCTTGTGCCTTTTTCTGTTTGTTTCACTTCTGACCTGATCTCTGAGCTTCACACACACCACTCCTGGACTACACAGGGCTCTCTTTCAGTGGCTACAATCTTCTTAAAACAAAAAACAAACAAGCAAAAAAAATCAACCACCTCTGTAAGGCATACATGATAATTGAATTCTATTTAAGCACAAAAATAATCTTGAGTAAATTGTGAGGGAGTTTTTATTTATATTTTTGTGCTTCTAGAACAAGTCTTGGAACTGAATTCCGAGCAGGGTATTATCTTTTGGAAAGCTGCCCTTCCTGTGTTTGTTTTGCACTGTGTGTGCTGGCTGTGACAGGCCCGCTGGGTTTCTTTCTAGGGGACTTATCAACTCCTCCACCCTCCACCCTTTTTGCCTAAGAGATCTCCCCCTGACCCCGATAGATACGTGTGTAAAATTGGAATGCATGCCAAGAATTTGCTGATAATGATAAGAACATTTATTTTGTTAAACAATTCTTTGCTAAAATAATTTAGTTATTTGTTAGTGATATTAGTTATATTTATTAGTGATAAAAGCAAATTTACATATTTGCTACTGAATGGTAGGAAGCATGTCCAGCACTTTCCAAGGCTGGTGGGTATTTTGTGATCCTCCTTCACCATGATATATAGCCTGGAGCGGCAGAAGCATATTAGGCCCATTTCAGAAACTACTAGAAATTCTGCCCTAATCCCAAGCCGAAATTCATTTAATTATTTTTTTTATTTAAAAACTAGCAACTTAAATAGCAATTTTAAATTCAAATGTTCTAACAATATAATCCAAAGATATGCTATTTTGATATTTTTATGCTAAAGAATGACAAGAGGAATATATCAAAGCCTTTGTTTCCCATAATTAAACCATTATGTTTTTATAATAGAAAGCTTTGCGTGCATAGTAAAAACACTGCAGTTTACAATGTACACTGGTCTTAAATCTGAGCCGAGGTGTAACAGACAGCATCTGTCAAGGTTGTGTGGTTACAACATGCACAGTGCAAAGTGTGTGTAGTGTGTTCAGGAAGAAGCTGCAGGAACATGCTGTCCTGTAGGGAGATAAGCTTGGCAGAATCATCATGGATTCAGTTTAACTGGGAATTGTCTTTGGGACTTTGTATGTTCAGATATCTTTTATTGCTGCCAAATTTCCATAATCCCACACACTAAGTTATATGACCTCTGTGACCTCATGTAAGTTTATGAAGCATAGTTTATGAAGCTGTATTCCGAGGAATAAGTGTGTGTGTGTGTGTGTGTGTGTGTGCGCGCGCGCTACTTTGTGTCTTTGTCTGTCAGTCCTGGGAAGTGGAAATAAAACCAGAGAAGAACAAAATGGATTTTCACTCACCATGGGTTCTTCTCATGTGTATTTAATTGAGTCTATGGGAATAATGGTCCTTTCATGTTTTATTTATTTATTTATTATATCTGTATGATTGATTTGTCTTCATGTCTGTGTATCTGCACACCATGCATACCTGGTGCCTTCAGAGACCAAAAGAAGGGATGTAATTACAGATGATTGTGAGCCTCCGTGTGGTTACTGAGAATTGAACCCAGGTCCTCTGGAAGAGCAGCCAGTGCTCTTAACCACTGAGCCATCTTTCCAGCCCCAAAGAGAAAATAGTATTTAATGTTTATACTGTATGTAACTATGAGTTTTCCCCTAAAATATCTTTCACGTGGTGTTTTGTATCCTGCCCTTAGGCTCCTTTTCTTTCCTGTCTGCACAAACCCATCTTCGCAGTAGTTTAAGAGAAGCACTGTATTGCCTGAGGTCTCCACAAAGCCAACAGCTGTAACCGCCTGCCTTCAGCAGGTGGCATTAGGATTATAAAACCCCTGCTCTTTGGTCAGTTAAAATTCACTCTGTGCTGAACTGTTCTCTTACGTATATGTGGGCTGTTATCTTACCGGGTTAAGTGTTAAGCCGTTCCTTCCAGCTGGAGACCGAATGTTGCCCACTTCCGTGTGTGATCTTTATCTGAACTTTTATCCTGTAGGTGCATTGAAAATTATACAGGAGCTCGTTGTGAAGAGATTTTTCTCCCAAGCTCCAGCATCCAAAGCAAAAGTAACCTGTCGGCAGCTTTCGTGGCGCTGGCGGTCCTCGTCACTCTTGCCATCGCAGCGCTCTGCTTCCTGTGCAGGTAACTGAAGCAGAAATAGACACTCAGAAAGAGGAAAGCAATGCACAAAGCAGCGGCCTCTAAGTCACATGCTCTTTACTTCTAGTGTTTCCACAGATACTGTTTTATATCTGGCATTATCTCTCTAATACAATTTTGTTATAAACTAATAAGTCACTTTAAAAGTATCTTATGCAGTTTTGACTCATTCTTTGTCACTGTCGGCGTCATTTGCGTTGATACCTCTGAGCTAGGTGGACCCACGCTCACTACAGTACGGTGCTTAAGTCTCTTGAGTATTTGGGTGAGGTATTTCTTAGTAAGTTTTAAGTATGGAAAGCAAAGTGACTCACCAGTGCTTTAGAAACTTAGGGTGTCCAGCTGATGTGTGCCTTACCATGTGCTAGGTATAAACATCCCCTAAATTCATGGGCTATTTAAATCTAGAGAGGCAGATAAAGAAACAAAAGGTTAAATTAAAGAAATTGGTAACTCCTAAGAGAAACAAAAGGAAAATTTATATGTTGCAAGGCTGTATATCAAGGATTACTTTTATTGATTCCTTTTGATTGATCTTTAGTGTTTGGGGAAAAAAAGCTTTTAAAAGAATATGGAATTAAGTTTGTGGTTATTTGTATTGATAAGTATTAAATGTGCACTGGTTTCTCTCATATGACTGAAAATGGAGCTGATAGTCATCATAAACTGAGTCGACTTGAGAAGTTAATATTCTAAGAATAAGATGCCAATAAAATAATGTCTCATAAACCCTGACAAAAATTTGGAGGGACTTTGCTCCTTAAAAGATGCATTTTGTATATTTTATTTCAAGGTATCATTTAGTAGATGTTATCTCATAATTTTTTCATCTGAATGCTTCAGATACACAGTTACAAGTTCACTACACCAGACTGGGGCTCCCACATGATCTGCCATTTGCTGTCTTAGTGTGATCCTGCTAGTCACACAGCAAAGGTTAGAGTTTAGTGCTGGGCTGTGTAGTTCAGTGATAGCGTGCTTGTCTGGCAGGCCTGAGGTTCTGGGCTCAATCCATTGAACAGTGATAAGAAATAGAGCTTATTTCTTTAGACAGGCACTGTGATTACTATGATTGTGTAAATGCTACAATTAAGAACACAGACTTTTATTATTATTATTATTTATTTATTTATTTTGGTTTTTCAAGACAGGGTTTCTCTGTGTAGCTCTGGCTGTCCTGGAACTCACTCTGTAGACCAGGCTGGCCTCGAACTCAGAAATCCACCTGCCTCTGCCTCCCGAGTGCTGGGATTAAAGGCGTGCGCCACCACTGCCTGGCCAAGACCACAGACTTTAAATGGACTAAAAGCTCCATCTTAGAACCAGGGAGTATCTTGTAACAAACCTAAGCAGAGAGGACAAGCAGCTCCAGCTGGACTCCCAGCCAGCAGCAACTGCTAGCTGTTGGAATGAGGCACCCAAGACATCCTGCTTGTTTGAATCTTTAGTTGGCTTGTATTATCTAAATGGTTAGTGGTTGCTTGCAATTACACAGAGGGCCCCTAGGTTAAAAAGGAACTGTCGACCAGTAGAATCATGAGAAAGAAAATTTTAATCTACTGAGTGTAGGGTAGCATATTATGAAGTATTAAATGAGCTGTCTTGGTTTGCCCTTCACTCTAAAACATTTGGAATAACTGAATAATGATTTATTCTTATTCTATCCTCTATGTATGTTTTCCAGTAAAATATGCTAAGAGAAAGATCAACTTAACTAATTCTAATTTCTCATTATTTCCATTCTTATATAGATTTTTATCTTCTATTGATTGGGCTACTCTGTGTACTAAGTCCTCTGACAAGCTAGGTTTGACTGTCATAATTATCAACTGACTTACTATGGCTTCAATTTGTTCTTCAAATTTCATGCTTTGGAATCAACTTTCCCAAAGCCCTGTGTTAATGGTGTTTGAAATGTTGGGCCTTTGGTGATTGGGCCATGTGGGCACTGCAGAATGAATGGATTAATCTTTTAATGCATACTGGAAGGTGGGTTATCTATCACTGGAGGACTTTATTGTCAAATTGAACTCTTTTCTGACTTGCTGGCCCTGTCTCACCACATGATACCCAGCAGTTGTCAACACTGTACTCTTAGACATCTCAGCATCCAGAGCCATGAGCTAAGTGAGCATCTGTTCTTTACAGATCACTCGGTATTTGTATAGAAGCAGAAAAAAGGCTGATGCAGGCTAGAGAGATGGCTCAGAGGTTAAGAACACTGACTGCTCTTCAAGAGGTCCTGAGTTCAATTCCCAGCAACCACATGGTGGCTCACAACCATCTGTAATGGGATCCGATGCCTTCTTCTGGTGTGTCTGAAGAGAGTGACAATGTACTCACATACATAAAATAAATAAATAAATCTGAAAAATGATGCAACCATAATTGTTTTTATCACTTAAAAACGAAAGCTTTCTTATTCGTAGCTTATAATCCTTGTGGGTTAGCACACGGATTGGTTGTGTTAAACATTGTCATAAGGATTCACACTACAAAGCGGCCATCACAAGTGCTGTTGGTTGCCATGCAAGAGGGAAAAGAAAGCTCCAGAGTGCCTCAAACTCAAAATGATCTGTCCCAGAAGTGACACAGGTACTCTGACAGAATTCCTTTCACAGGCCTACTCAGTTACAAAGAGCTATAGTAAATGCAGCTCACCCATGTGCTGAGTAGAAAGCCAGAAGCAGGTGTCACTACTGACTAAAGGACTCAGGAGAATCTAGTATTCCACTGAGAGTAGCTAAGAGTGGCTTGCAGTTTGGTTTGTTGGTTTGTTGTTTGTTTTAATCCACAGAACTTTAATGTTGCTACAGAGTCTGCAACTGGGTTCCTTTACTAACCTTTGAATTTGTGAATGAAGTGGTATATCCCAAGTGTATTGAGTGGCATGGAGTGATAAAGTTTTCATAAAAGAGCAAAATACAGTTGCTCTATAGACTGGAGGCAGAACTCGGAAACATTGTGATCTAAAGCTTGGTGTAGTAGTTTGTGTTTGTAAGTCCAGCTCTTGAAAGGCTGAGGCAGAAGGACTGTTATAAGTTTAAAGACAGGCTGGGTTACACAATAAATTTCAGGCCAACCTGACTGGACCCTGGTGCACAAGAAGAAAATTCTAATCTGAAGTGCTCTATACCATTCTAATGGATAACTTCTGGCCCAGGCATAGTGGCTTACACCTTAACACTTAACACTTAATCTTAACACTTGGGAGGCTGATGCAGGAGGATTGCTATGAGTTCCAGGCAAGCTTGTCTACCAGGAGAAACCCTGCCTCAAATAAAAAAGCCTCAAAAGACTACACATAGAATCTGTAGGGATATAGGTACGAGGGGTGGAGGAAGATCTAAAGATGGTTGGTGGTCATTGAAAAAGAAACTTCCAGGCCAGGAGTGTCAGACCTGAGCCAGTGGCCCAAGGCTCACCTCTGCCACTTAGAGAGAGCCTGCCTCAAAACACAAAGACAAAAAGAAAAGAAAGAAACCCCTAATCACAAATGTTAAGTGAGCCCACAGTATTTCTAATGCCTACTGGGGGGAAAGTTAAGAGTATCAGTAGTCCAGACTGTAAATATTCTCAGCTGATTGACAGAAACGAGTACAAAGCAGATCTTAAGGGAGCTACTGTCATTCCTTACCTTAAAAGCCATCTCACAGTATAAGACTTCTCACTGACACAGAAAAAGAGAGGCTCCACCAATCCGAACAAACATTCTAAATGAACAAATCTTGGGAAAACTAGATAATGATCTCTTCTGATTCTAAGCATGTCTTCCAAAATAGTGGCTGAGGGGGAGGTCAGCTGACTAATCTGTTCATTATTTACTGTACTACTGACTTGGAAGTAGAATGTTCCTTTGATAATGATTGGTTATTGAACTACTTTGTATAATATTAGCCCTGATAATCTAGATTTGGCTGGAGTAACCATGAGCTTATAGTTGCTTAAATTCATTCTACAAATTTTATGCTGCAAACTGAGAGTAGAATCAAAGTATTTGTTTGTGGGGAGAATCAGACCGTGATATAAGTATGTACAAAAGATAAATGGGAGCAGAGCAATGTCTCAGTGGCTCGCTCTTACAGAGAAACTGGGTTTGATTCCAAGCACCCACAAGGTGGCTAACAACTGTTTATAACTCTGGGCATGCATGTGGTGCATATACATACATGTTGGCAAAACACCCATACACAAAAACAAAATATAAATATAATTTTCTTAAATAAATAAATGATTTGTTTACAAATGAGCAGATTTTGTGAACGCCAGTAGAGAAGTTGACAAAATATAATTTAAAAATGCAGTATATTTTAGCTTAATATTTTTAAGTTTAGTTTGTGGTTTTAAACAGATTAGAAATAGTAAAGGGAGGGATGAAGGGAAGGCAGAAACAGAAAGAGAGGAGAGGGAGAAAAGAACAGATAACGGAGGAGAGATGAAACGTGAAAAAGTACCCCAGACAGAAGAAAGAAAAAGAACCATAAGATATGAAGGAACGATCAAGAAATGTGGCAAACAG
This sequence comes from Rhynchomys soricoides, assembly GCA_019843965.1. NCBI lineage: Eukaryota > Metazoa > Chordata > Mammalia > Rodentia > Muridae > Rhynchomys > Rhynchomys soricoides. Next base: position 6,548,156 of record JADRCH010000050.1, read on the forward strand.
CGACTATGTCTAATTCATGTTTTTTCTGGAGTTTGGGGAGGAAAAAGACTTGGGACAGAGACAGTGTTTGAAGAGGGTGATCCCTGAGACCTTCTGAATGTTAAGTTACCCACAGATTCAGCAGTTGTCAGTCAGGTTAAGGAAGAACACATGCATAGCACAACCTTATAGAAACGCAAAACACCGATTCTAAGGAGAAAAGACAGCAAGCCTTCCCAGACCTAGTGGTTAAGGGCTGCTGAGCACTCAAGAGCCTGGGGCTGCAGTGACATCTGCAGTGTTCTCAGAGGCGATGACCTGCAAACCCCAAACCTCTGCAGTGGTGAAAACTCCTTTCAAGAATAGGGGGGAAGGGGGGGAAATGGAGCTAATTGTGGTTGTGTGGAGCTTAGAGTTAGTTCCCAACAATTCTTCTGCCCCAGGGCCAGAGTGGAGTTGACCCTCCAGGACATGTGTGAGATGCAAGAAGGAAGACCAAAGAAGTGGTATATAAATCTCAACAATAAGCACATTGTCCTGTGTGTGTGTAATATGTGACATATATTCAGCAGTATGTGACATATATGTGGCAGTATGTGACATATATGCAGCAATATGTGACATATATTCAGCAGTATGTGACATATATGTGGCAGTATATGACATATATTCAGCAGTATGTGACAGACATATATGTGGCAGTATGTGACATATATGTGGCAGTATGTGACAGACATATATGTGGCAGTATGTGACATATATGTGGCAGTATGTGACATATATGTGGCAGTATGTGACAGACATATATGTGGCAGTATGTGACATACACGTGGCAGTATATACAGCCAAGAATGGCGTTGCTGCATATCTTCCTCACCTACACCTCCCAGGTGTCATGATGGAGGCGTGTGCTACCACACCTGGCTGAGCATTGATTCTTAAACTATCCATAAACATTGTTAGTCACCCTTTAAATTATATGTCTTGTTTTACATAAGTTTTCTTCCTAGTCATTAAAGTTACCTGAACATTTAGAAAATTGATATAATTTAAAGATAGCAATTGTCTTATAAAAATAACATATCATAGTTTTCAGGTCAGACTGAAATGTGCTTGAAATCACATCTTTTCTTTGCATATGTGTCCATATATGTGTGAGTGTACCTGCACATATGTGTGCAGGCCAGAGGACAGTACCAGCTGTCATGATCCGAGCACTATCCACCTTGCCTGGCCTGGACTTACCAAATGTTGTAGGCTGCCTGGCCAGTGAGCCCCAGGGATCTGCCTCTCTGCCTTCCCAGTGCTCAATGGCAAGGGTATACGACCACACACACTTAAAGATGCAGGTTCTGGGGATCCGACTCAGGGTCTCCTACTTGCAAGGCAGGTACTTTACCAAGTGGGCTATCTTCCTAGATCCTTTTTGCATTATTAATAACAACTTGAGCAGAGGGAACACATGTCCTAACCACACGGCCTGAATCAGTCTGGCCATTATTGCTCATGAGAGCCAGACCGATGCTGTGTGCTGTTGTCTACTAACTTTGTACAGTGTTTCTGGGCTTAGAAATATTCTCCTAAGAGTGAAACTAAGCCAGGCATGTAGTGGATGTCTGTGACTCCAGCACTTGGGAGGGTGGTGAGGTACCTCTGTGACCCCAGAACTTGGGAGAATTAGAGAGGAAGATTTAGAGAGACAAGTTCTAGGTAGACCTGCCTGGGATACAAAGTAAGACCATCTCAAAAAAAAAAAAGAAAGAAAAAAGAAGGAGGAGGGGGGCTTGGGGGGGCTGGAAATCTGTCTTAGTAAGTACTTGCTCTGCAAGCACAAGGTTGTGAGTTTGAATCCCCAGCACCCACATAAAAGCTGGGCATTACTGCATGAACTTGAAACTCCAGTGTTCGGGATGGGGGTAGAGACAGGTGGGAACCAGCTCACCAATCAGCTAGCCTGGCTGACATGGTGAGCTTTGTGTTCAGTGAATGGTAATTGATGCTGCCTGTCTCAAGTGAGTAAGGCAGGAAGTAACAGAGGAAGAACCTTCTTCTGGCCTCTACATGGGCAAATGTGCAAGCAAGCACGCACACACACACACACACACACATACACACTGGCAGTGAGGGAAGAAAGAAAATGTTTAATAAATGAAAACAAATAGTTCTCTATCGGTTCTGACCAAATGATGGTTGAAAGTGCTTTGACCTAAGGCCTTGGACTTTGTGTAACTTAGGAGATGATGCCACCTGAATGATGAGATCCAAAATGTCCCCCACCCCTAATGCTAAAGCCCTGTCTAAAATTGGCATTTTAGGATTTAAAGGCCAGTGTGCTTTTAGAAAATGCCATTTTGCTATGGCTTAAATGGTGTTGATTCGTTCTCACTAACATAAATTAATACGTTAGGGTTGACATTTAAAAAAAGCAACTTTTTACATTGCAATTTTCATTTTAATATTTAGGATAGATTTTGAGATTCACATGGTCACAAATTATAGCCTGTATAAGGTTATAATCAGATGACCCAAAGCTGATGAAGCTTAGGTTCAAAATTATTTTTTATTGTCATGAATTAGAGTTGTTGACTAAAACAACCCCATATTTCATAAATGGGTCCACAGTAGTATGAGTAATCTCTTTACAGAAACACCACCCTGAGACAGCATCAGTGCCATGCTTGTAGGCTCAGCTCATTGGCATCCAGAGTGCCACCACCACCTCTGCAGGCAGGTTGGCTACAGTGGGGGAGGGGTACAACATTAGGGCAGCTCTACAGTATTAACTGGCTCTAACGAGAGAATGTGCTTCCAAATATTCAAGATTAATTTTCTTTCTGATTCTTCTGACATGTTTTCAGGTTATCCATTTTTTCATTTGTATTTCTCTTCTCTTTGATGCCAGGAAGGGCCACCTTCAGAGGGCCAGTTCAATCCAGTGTGAGATCAGCCTGGTAGAGACAAGCAATACCAGTACCCGCCACAGTGAGTAAAGTCCAAATTGGATGGTTAGGGGCACAGGTGGGATCCTTGCTGTTGTGTGTATGAACTTGTGTTCACAGCCATTCAAAGAAGGGTGGCCTAAGGAGTTCCCCTGGATTTTAGGCTAATCATTACGTTTCACAGAGAAAACTCTTTTCTTTTTCCTTTTTTCTTTTCTGTGTTGTTTGTTGGTTTGTTTTTTAAGACAGTGTTTCTCTGTGTACCATAGCTGAACCCACGCTGTAGACCAGGCTACCCTTAGAGATTTGCTTGCCTCCACCTCCCTAGTGGTGGGATTAAAGGCATGAGGCACCATAGCCCAGCAGATTAATTTTTTATTAGCAGTGTGACCAAAGTAATATTTTTTCACAAAATAAATATGTGAAATTATATGAATTTCAGCACTTAAAGTGATGCACTCAGATGTAATGTGCTACAGCAGATTTGAGGAACAATGTTCCAGAACCATTCTGATGTGGGTTGTGCTGGGAGGCTGGGGCAGGGTTACCTTAGGAGTGAGAGAATCTTTGGGGAAACCATAGACAAGTCAGTGTTCTCGAGCTGTCTTAAGATTTCTGGCAAAATAAGACAGCGTGCACTGGATTTCCTTTCTCTTACTTGAAAACAATGAAAAAATGAACAAGCCACATGAAGCAACAGTTGACCTCTATTCTCAGTATGCAGTTGCATCTGTGCATGCACACACATGCACACACACGTGCATACATGTGCACACATATACATGCACATGCACACACGTGCACATACGTGTATACATGGGCACATAGGTGCATACACATATACACACATGCACATTCATACACATACATGCATGCACATGCATACATGTGTGCACACATACACACATGCACATACATACATGCACACATCCAAATGCACATACACTAAAATGAAATAAATCTTTTTTTAAAATGCTGGGCTTGATAGATGGTTCCATAATCCTACTCTGGGAACAGGCAGGGATAGGAAGAGCTCTGGGGTTTGCTGGCCACATAATCTGACTGAATCAGACACAGGCTCAGCAGTAGACCCTATTTCAAAAACTACTAATGATCAAGGAAGGGGAAAAATGACAGGAATTAGCAATAGCAACCACAAAATTAGGTAGCATTTCTAGCAATACTACAGATAAAGCAATAGGAGAAGATCTGGCATAATTTAGATTAAACAGACAAATCCTATAAAGAACAAAAACTACCAAAGAAAGGCTAACTTGAGAGGCTGGGGCTGCAGCTCACATGTGTGTGCCTGCCTAGCACGCAGGATGCCCTGGTTCTGTCCTCAGCATTACATAAAGCCAGGCTCTGTTGTGCACACCTATAATACCAGCCCCTGAGAAGAATTATAGACAGGAGATCAGAGGTGCAAGGATATCCTCAGCTACAATGAGGCCAGCCTGGGCTCCATGGAATCCTGTTTCAAAAAAATAAAATCTGGAGAACAATTGAAAGGTTAAAAAAAAAATAAGCCTAATTCAAATAGTTCTATATTCATTGATTGAATTTGTGTAGAAACTTTTCATCAATGACAGTCCAGGCCCAAATACCCGAACTTATACCAAACTTCCACTGAAACAGCAATCAGTTTTAATAAACTCATTAGAAATACTGAAGAGAATACAGAATATGAGACAAGATGAGAGTTTAGTGATGTTGCAAGTTTATTAATATTAAGAGGTAAAATATATTTCCATATATTAGTAACTGCTAGATATAGAAACCTTAAAAATAATGCATCTTTGTATCAGCATCTCAAAGTTACAGACAGAGATGGAGCAAACAAAAGTACTGGAAGACCTGTGGGGATCTGAGTGAGAATGGCCCCCATAGGCTCATGTGCTTGAATATTTGGTCCTAAGGTGGTGGAACTGCTTGGGAAGGATTAGTGGGGGTGGCCTTGTTGTTGGAGGAGATGTGTCACTGCAAGTGGACTTTGAGGTTTTTTAAAGATTCATGTGATTCCCACTGTGTTCTGTCTCCTGCTTATGGGTCAAGACGAAAGCTCTCAGCTGTATTCCAGACAATATGTCTGCAGCTTATTGATATGCTTTCCTGCCATGTTGGACTCTTAACCCCTGGAACCATTATAAGCTAAACAAAGCCTTCCTCTGTACGTTACATTGGCCACAGTGTTTTATCACATCAGTAGAAAAGTAACAAATACAGATCTGTACCATGAAATCTTCTGTAGTGCTAAGAAAAAGGAAAGGGCAGAGCCAACTACTTGTGGGGATTTCTGTGCTGACGGCTTTGGCAAGTATAATATTCAGATGTCAGTTTTCCTTAACGTGAATTTTCCCTGAGACTGGTGCAACCCAATAAATTGCAGCTGGTGTTTTTGTGGTAGCTGACGGGGTGACCGTGACACACCTTGGGAATATGCAGGGCCTGGGACAGGGAGGCAGTAATTTAACAGCACATTGAAGGGCAAATCTGGCATAGTTTAGATAGCATGGTGCTGGTGTGGGGAGGAACGCAGGGCTCTAGACACAGGCTCCACACAGCAGTCTCACAGGATGCCACGACAGTCACACAGCCTCAGGCAAGAAGATAGATTCATTTTCCCATATACACAAATAACTCATAATGCATGTGAATGTAAGAACTAAGATATAAACCTCCTTAGGATAAACTCTTTATGCCATCATATTAGGCAAAGATGGAGTATGGGAAGCACAAATGGTAAAATATTTGATATACTGGACTGTGTGCAAATGACAAATTCTCATACTTCAAATGATTCCACTGTAAAAATAAAATACAAGGCACAAATAGGAGAAAATATTTTCAAATCACCTATCTGGCAGATGGTGTAATATACATAAGAACCCATTCACCGGAAGTGTCTCAACAACAGAAAACTAAAGTGCACAGATGGCCAATAAGCACACGCAAAGTACTTGACATTGTGATTCACTAGAAGACCAAAAAAACAAAACCAAAAATAAAATACCAATTAATACACTAACTCTGCTGTGATTTTTAAGTCTCTGAGATATGGACAAGTGCAGTTCAGTGCTGCTGTGACTATGAAGAGGTGTGGACAGTTCATTAGGCACATGTTTGTATAGCCTGGCAAGTCCCTTCCTTGTCGGCTACCCAGGTAAACAGAAACTTGGGTTATATAAGGAACCCGGATGTTCACAACAGCATTCCTCCCTGTAACCAAGGAGCAGAAATCACCCAGAAGTCCATTGTTGTGCCTGTAAAATAGACAGCCATAGCTCTGCAAGCACAACGTCGTCACACACTGTCACCAGACTCGGTTGTGCTGTGAGGTAGGACATGCAGAACTCGCATGTGCATTTGTATTAGGATAGGTGAGCGGCTTCCTAAGGTTCAGGGTTGGAATGGGCAGTGACTGCAGAGAGCCCTGAAAAGTATCTCCAGAGTGACTCATCTGTTTTAAAATTGGGTCATGGTTGCAACTTGAAGACTGTTGATTTTGAGCCACTGAGTTGTATATAAAGGTGAATGTTGTAGGTTGTGGGTTATTTCTTAGAAAACTTGCTAAAAGTCCAATTTTCAACTAACCATGCCAGGGCTGGGTCTGTATGCATTGAAAGAGGAAGCTGCACACTAGCATCAGGCACAAATGAACTCAAAGTGGACGACACATAAGACCTACAATTACAAGACTGAGAAAAACTGGAGAAGTACTCTACAAAGTTGGACCTGGCAGTGATTCTTGTGTATAAATAACACCAAATAGTCACTAAGAAATGTAGACATCTTGGACTTCATTAAAATGGAAAGCTGACCCAACTACAGGGCCCTGTCTATGAAAAGGCAGTCCACAGAACAGGAGAAAAGGCTTTACAAACAATGCAGGGCTAGGATTTAACTTAGAGAGTTTATCTCACGTGCACATGTATATGCATGAAGAGAAACAAGAGGCTGTTCTAAAGGGTGTGTGACTCTCCTGGGAAAATGTAAAGAAACATCTATTTACCTCAAGCCAGAGCACACAGACCTAAGAAAGATTCTACCAGTTTCAGCTTGACCTGAGAGATGAGTTTGTTAGGGTTTTTTACAGCACACCAAGAATCAAGGCCTGCCCACTGAGCTCCTGCTCTGTATGGTTCTCAGTTGGCAGCAGCACTGGTACAAACCTGGACTCAGAGTGCTACCTAGTGTTAAGTCAGGAGAGGTGACGGCAGGTTCAGACAACAAGGTGCAGACAAGTCAGACTCCGCAAAGATGCTTACAGAACCCTTACAGATGCTTGCTGCTCTCAGTAACACTGACCAGCTCTAGAAAGGATGGCCCATTTTTGCAGCAGTCTGGCACACAGAACGTTTACATGGCATCTTACTGCAAGATGGAGCTACTTTGCCAGGACTCGGGACTAATCCCACTATAGGAGAGAGTAAAGAGGGACAGGGCAATAAGTCAAAGGTAGTAAGAGACAAATGTGAGCAACATGCGTGATACACATGTGTGAAAATGCCATCATGAAAACTATTGTTTTAATACCAACTTAATAACAATACTCTTGAGTAAATAAATCGCAACAAATAAGAACAGCCCAATTCAAAAATTGGCAGAGGATTTCCACAGACGTTTCTCCAAGAGCTTGTGAAATGTTCAGCATCACTAGCCGCAGGGAGGGGACATAAAAATGAGAGTACAGACCCCTCACACACTGGGACAGTGACGGCTAAAGCCTATGTGTTGACAAGGATGTACAGTGTACTGCAGGTGAGAATACAAAATGTTAGAGTCACCTGGATAAGCAGTGTGACAGGGCTTAAACCAAACCACAGAATTACTATTTTATCCAACAGTTGACCAGTGTGAGGTTACACATGTGAGCAAGTATTTGTACGCCCACACTCTTAGAAGCTGTATTCATAACAGTGAAGAGATGGAGAACAGCCCCGATGTCCACTGATGTGTGAATGGATAAAATAAGTGGATGCATATAAATGGACCATTACTGAGCCTTAAACAGGAGTACAATCCTGATACAATACTATGAAGACTCTGTGTGTGAAGAACACTGTGCTCTAAAGATGTTATGCTAAGTGAAAAAGCCAGACTTTAAATAAGCACTGCATAACTCTACTGAAGTGAGATCTAGAGCAGCCAGGTGCACGGGGACAGTGTCCCTATGGTACCAGGGGCGGTGGTACCAGGGACTGTGGAGAGAGCTGCTGTTTAATGAATAGAATTGTAGTTTGGAATAGTGAAACGTTTCTGACGATGATGGCGATTCCTTTTATGTGACTGTATTTGCTGTCACTAAACTTGACAGTGCCTAAATTGGTAAATTCTGTTATGTATTTCACAATAAAGTCCACCAGAGTGAAAGACACACTGTAATTACTGAAGTTGTCAGGTGATGCATTGAGCTTCCATGTGCTCAAAATGATCCCAGTCCCTTGCTGTGCAGCTTAGTGGCAGCTCTAGTTAATGGCTTGAGTTGCCCTTTGCTTACTCTGTAGCAGTCATGTCCCGAGTCACACTCCTTGATAAACTGCTTGGCAGTGAACCAGCCAGTCAGAGTCCTCCAAGACAACTGCAGGGTTTTATTTTTAACTGGAAAGGTTAGCACAAATGGGGCCCAATCCAAAGGGTTATGTGTAGAAACTACACTCTGGCATGAGTTCTGACCCTACAGACATCTCTCTTTCATGCCTTTGGATATGGTTTCTCATAGTAATTGATGGACCAGTAAAACTCAGTGATTTGCTTTTTATAAACTACTTACAGATAAAACATGTTTAGCTCTTTCCTATGTGCAAAGACACATTTGTCAAAGGAAAAAAGAGTCTGGGAAGATGGTTCTGTGGTTAAAAGCACACACTGTTCAACTCTCAGCACCTATGCTGGGCTGCTCACAGCCACCTGTAACTCCAGCTCTAGGAGGGCCCTATACCTCTGACTTCATGTATGCATAACCTGTCCCATGCCATATATACATAATTTTTAAAAATATTAAAAAGAATAGGAAGCTATTTTGCAGCCTACACTGGAGAGAATCTTAAATTCAAAATTTTTCTTTTCTTTTCTTTTTTTTTTTTTTAAAGATTTATTTATTTATTTTATGTATATGAGTACACTGTCGCTGTCTTCATGCACACCAGAAGAGGGCATTGGATCCCATTACAGATGGCTGTGAGCCACCATGTGGTTGCTGGGAATTGAATTCAGGATCTCTGGAAGAGCAGTCAGTGCTCTTAACCACCGAGTCATCTCTCCAGCCCCCCAAATTTCTCTTTATATATTAGTTAGGGTTTTGTTTATTTCTGAGATTTAGTTGTGCTCCATAGTTTAGGATGCCCTGGAACTAACTGCATAGCCCAAACTTGCCTCAAACTTGAAAGAATACAATTGCCTCTGCCTCCTAAGTGCTGGTGTTACAGGCGTGAGTGAGCCACCATGCCGGGAGGAAATGGGTATTTTTTTTAATGGAAGGTTAAAGACCATGAGACAACAACCAAAAGCTAGGAGAGGGTGAGTCTCGGCTTACAAAATTAGCATATCTGACCAGGCATTTTCCCAAGGCCAACCATTAGTATCTAAGGCTGTAACACAGCATAGGAGATGAGATCTATATAGTAACATGAAAGCTGAGCTCCGGGGTGAACCTGTCACAGACACTGGGAAACACTCAACCACCTCAGCTCAGACCTGTTCTGTGACAGGTCAGAGAACATAGTGGTGAATGACACCGCCCAGTGGTGGTGATACTGGTCTTGATTCAGTCCATCAGTGACCAGAGCAGGCATACTCACATCATCCTTGCACTTTGGAAATGCAGACTTCTAGGCAACTTTCCTCACTTGCTGCATTAGAAAACCTACAGCCTCAAGTTCCAGCACATATTTACATGACAACTTGTGAGAGTCTGGAGTAAGTGGCACTTTCTATAAGAGGAAAATTGAGGGTCAGAGGTAAAGGTTCTTTATCCAGATACTAGTAGAGAAAGAACTTAAACCCAGATGTGTCTGGATTCCAGCTCTTCCTTTCCTTTCTTTTTTAAGAATAGAAGTGTGCAGAGGTCACAGGACACTATTACAGAGTCCGTTCTGCTGCTATCAGTAATGGGTTCTGAGAACTGAGCTAGTTACTAGCCTTGCATTGCTAGGCTGTGTTGCTGGCCTCCAAGCCCATGTTCCTTATTGCACATGGCCTTCCACAGGTCCCTGGGGATAGCTGGCCAGAGCTTTGTCCCCAGGATTCTCCTGTCCTTGTGTTTGGTATTTCTCCCACGTTAGGCACCTGCTGTTGTCTTTGCCTTGGCATTCTTCCTCTCACCCAGCTTTTGTAATTGTGAATTGTTCTGAAAGATCATTAAGCTTGTTAGAACTTTAGGCATCAGAAAAAGAGCAGGAAGGCAGAGGTGGGCAGGATGCTGGTACACTACGAACAGGTGCGTAGGACAGCTGCTGCAGGTATGGACTGAGGCATGTTTACTTCAAGTCTCCTGCCACAAGTAGAAGCTGTGGGTTTGTGCGTGCTGATAAGAGGGCAGGTAGGTGTGTGTATGCAGAAAACCAAGTGCCCAAGTCCCCCTCATGTCTTATTCCCCACAGGTCACAGAGAGCACTGAAGACATCCCCAGTGAAGAGCATTATTACCTACAAAGGCAGACTGTGAACCATACAAGAGAAGGTAATGCTTCAATTCTCCTTGTCTTAGACATAAGCTTGGTAAATGGTCCTACTCAAGGGTGCCTGTATAGAAGGGAAGCAGTACACCGTGCACAGTCTACACAGGGAGAGCCACTGTTTTAAAGTACTTCGAAGAGCATAGCTCAGTGCCATGAAGCTCATTCTCCCTGGGTAGGGCCGTCATCACTGTCACTGCCCTGGAACTCACTCTGTAGACCAGGCTGGCCTCGAACTCAGAAATCCGCCTGCCTCTGCCTCCCGAGTGCTGGGATTAAAGGCGTGCGCCACTACTGCCCGGCCTCAGGTTTCCTTTTGTATCACCTCTACAGCAAAACAACTGAAAGTAACTGGAGACAGACACTCCTTGTCCTCTGTCACTAGCTAATTTCATTCAACATGATTTTGAAGCTCATCCATGCTTAGCCAAACATCCACTCTTTTAATAATAGATCAATATTATTCAGTATGGATATGTTACATTCTGTATACCATGCAAATATATTTGAATGATTCCAAATTTGATGCCTTAAACAGCAGTGTTACAACGTATACCACCACAGCCCCAGCTTTTAATTTTAAATATTATATTTCAAGTAGAATTTCTGGGTTGAATTGTAATTTTTGCCTAATTTGATGAGGATCATGCTGCTTTCTATAACCAATGCACCATTTTACAGTTTTACCAGCATTCCAGGGCCCAGCACTTGTGCATCTGTGTTACTTACTGTGTAGGGAAGGAAGAAGATGGAAGAGTGGGGTATGGGGAAACCCACCATCCTCATGGGGTGACGTGACACCTCACTGAGATTTAACATGCATTTCCTGTGCATCAGTGAAGTTGACCACATTGCCATATTGTTTGTTAGCCATTCACGTAGCTTCTTTGGAGAGCTGTTTAAGTCTCTTGTCACTTTTAATTAGATGTGTGTGTGTGTGGTTTCACTTTCATTTTGTATCCTGGAAATTAAGTCTTTATTCATAGGCTACAAATATGCTTTTCAATTCTATGTATAACCTTTTTGCTCTTTAAGTATATTTTTATGCACAAAATTTTTAATTTTTGATTAGTCTGCTTAGATCTATTTTTGATCCCTAAAAATTTGGGAACACTCTACAAAATCATCAAAAATTTCATTATTCTGATATGCTCCCCCAAGAGTTGTATAGTTTTGTTTTGTTTTTAGCTACTAGTGTTAAATTTTTAAAATTTTATTTTGAGTTAATTCTCATAAATGGTATTACTTAAGGTCCCAACTCCAGCATTTCTAGAAGATTGTCTCTTCCTTATTGAAAATAGTCTTGGTACTTTTGTTAAAAATTATTCATGATCACGGATGTTTCTTTTCTAAGGGTTTCTGTTCCATCAGTTTAACTTGGTGCAATTACCCTATTCTAGAATCAGATGACTCATCCTAGGTTAATTTCCAGATTAATCTGGCTATTCCAAGTCACCTGAGATTGTATCTGAACTTTAGGGTGTATTTTTCTATCCAGAAAAACAAAAACCTACACTGTGAGGTTTTGATAGAGATTACAGTGACTCTGTAGACTGCCTTGGGTAGTGCCAACACTTACAATTTCCAGCCCATCAACATGGATGTGTCCCATCATTTCTATGGCAGTCCCAGGATCTCACTCTTCGTGATGCTGTTGTCAGAAGAAAAGCTCCACTGTCTGACTGTTCGTTGCTCACATATAGAAATGATGCTGGTTTCCTGTATTGACCTTGCACCCTGCTAGTGTGACTAGTTAAGTTTATTGGTTCTGAAAGCCTTTTGTGGAATCTTTACTTTCCTGGGTATAAGATCATATAATTTGTGAACAGATAATTTTACTTCTTTTCAGCTTGATGCCTTTCCTTTTACTTGCTTAGTGGCTCTAGCCAGTCCATGTTGCCTAGCAACAGTGCAGGCAAGCATTCTTGCTCATCTGGAGAAGCTTCTCCACTTCTCCAGTGGATGTGATTTCACTGTGGGCATTTGCATGGTGGCTTTTATGTTGATGTAATTTCCCAATGAATTGTTATAATTCATTGTTTTCTAGTAACAAAAAGCTGGTTTTTACCAAATGTCTTTCCTGACAACACAAATGTTGTGTTGGACAGTGGTTTGTATCTCTGTCCCACAATTTCTCCATGCTGGGTTCATCTGTTCCTCTTTATACTCTTCTGGTTCCAGCTTTCAGCGTTCTTCCTCATTGTCCCTCCTTGTCCCCAGCACCCTCTGAAAGCTCCTAGTGAGAAGGTCATTTGTTAGTCTTTTCTCCTTAGGGTTTTTGGGATTTTGTCTTTTCATCTTTCCTTTCTCTTCGTGGACATTAATTCTGTCCTTTATCATGTTCTTGTGGGTGTATTGAAGTCTCTAGTAAGTTGCACCAGCTTATCTTGCTTCTTTTTTGATTATCTGTGTTTGAACTCGCAAATGCATGCCATGGCATATATATGGAGGTCAAAGGACAACTTTCATCAGTCAGTTCTCTTCTTCCATCATGTGGGGCGTGGACATCAGACTTTCTCGTCGTGTCTTGGTGGCAAATGCACCTTTATCTGCTGAGTCATCTTACTGGTATTTATCTCGATTCTTTGAGTGCAATTCATTTCCCTGTGCCGGTTTGCTGTATGACCCAGATGGCCCTTCAGGCAAAAATAAAAACACTAAGACAGACCTTTTAATATTTTAAAGCTTAGGCCTAGCTGGACAGACTCTCAACTAGTTCATCTAAGTTAACCATCTAGTGCTGTCCTATCACATGGCTAGCTATACCTTCCAGACCCATAGTCACCTCTATATCCTCTCAGGTCTCTTGGCGAAAAGCCCTCCTCCTTTCTTTTTCCTAGAATCCCTACCAGGAAGTCCCACTTTCCACTTCTTGCCCAGTCATTGGCTGTCAGCCTTTATTCTACAAAAAGCTACATTCCAGTCTTAACAAATCAGCAGCAGGAGATCGCTGGATCCACCCCTTTGGCCCGGATGAGGGCCACTTGATCTCCTTTATAGCAGTTTACTTTTTAACAGGATAATCTCAGAGCATCTTCTTTTGGGCAGGCGAGGAAGGACAAGCATTCACATATAGAAAGTTGGTGATGGGCTACTGGAAGGACAATACCAGCCATTCCAGCAGCATTTAGTTCACTGCCCAAGTAATCAATTAACTGTTACTGAAATGGAGGCATACCTTATTACAATGTGAATGAAGATCATCAGCTACTTTTCTTTTGGGGTACATCATTATTTTAATGGTCTAGTTCCCGTCCCCCAACCCCACTCTGATTGCAAGGTATCATCCAGTTGTGTTTACTCTCTCAAACCTTTTACAGGTGCCCCCTTTTGTGTGATCTTTCATCCCCTCCCTACTTCACTTCAATCACTTATACAGCATCCCCCTTCATGCCGGTTTCCCCAGACTGGTGGGGTAATCCTGACACACAGTTGTTCACTGAGCTTAGGGATCAGACACACTTGAAAGATCAGGTATCCGATCTTTAGAGCAAGTGACTTCTCTGGACATTTATGTCATTCTAGATCCTCCTTATGTGTGGGTGCTTTCAAATGTTCTAACTTCCCTATGTCTCTCCTCAAATGGTCAGCTTTACATCTCTGCTCATCTTCTCTAGACCTTGTCATTTGTAAATCCTTGTAGCTTGTACAAGCAGAGCCCACTCCCCACCCGAAAGGGAGGCAAACCAAACAAAGCCAAACAACCTTGTATCGGCACCTCAGGAACTATCCTGAGAGCGTAGATACGTATAAAATCTACAAATAGGGTCTCTTACACTTCTCCAGCTTATGAATGGGAACTGAGCTTCTACTGCTTTAAGAATCAGTCACAAGGGGGTAAAGTTGCTGAAAGCATCCCAGAACCTAGGCACTGATTTTCTTGATTGAGCTTTTTTTGTTGGATGAGCCTGGTTTCTAGTGCTCCGACAGAGCCAGCTCTCCTGTACTTGTTGCCATTTCTGCTAGGGAATGAGAGCATGGAGTTTATCACAGGAGATGTCTTTCCAGTCAGTATGTTTCTCTCCTGTCTGTACATCTAGTATCAGAAGACAGTAGAGAGGGTATGTTTAGAGTGAATGCAGGGTGACAGTAAGAAAAATGTTAAAACAACCATGGTCTCAATTTGTTTCTCAGTCTAATCTTTGCTTTTAGAACCAACCCCATTGTGCTTGTTTTTGTCTGTTGCTCACCTGAGCAAAAAGCAGGACAGAGTTACTGAAATTCAAGTGCACCACACTCTTAACTCCAAAACATGGTGACTTTATTGACCTCTGCAGGTGATTTTTACTTTATAGCAGCAGCACGCTCTAGAAGCTTATCCTCGGATCTGGCGCTGGGCAGATGTGAAACATCCATACTTACAACACATCTGGTACATGTCACCGCTCAGTACCCATAAGGAGCCAATGTTAAAGTAACTTTCCGGTAACTGTACACAATGTCACTCTGCCTATCACTTAGGACTTTACTATAGAGCCTACTATGCTTCATCACTATTAACCCAACCCATACCCAGTCTACAAACACAAATAATCATAGGAATCACCTGTCTTTTCATGGTTTCATAGTCTTCTGCTTCTATCAAAGACTAAATTTATGATGTTAATTTGAACCAGGTTTTGTGGTCTTAAAATGACATAAACACTCCCCACCCCTATTTAAGTTTTCCACCAATTGGTTAGAAAGCACTCAGATTTCTAAGTTTATTTATACTGTAATTCTTTGCACGTTCATTTTGTTAAAGCAGCACAAACCACTGGTCTTTTGCTGCTGGCCACCTTGATCATGATCCAGGTTTACATAAAATTGAGAAAGCCAAAATAACAAGCCCCCTTGGACCCATCCCTCAGTACCCCTCACTACTATTTTGCCTGCTGGATTCCTACACCTCAGTTGCAAGGTTCCACTTCCCCCCTTTCCTTGGATCAAGGGAGTGAAAATGAATTCTCAAGGCAACCCTTATCTGAGCCTCAGATAAGGACTAGATATAGCCTCTTCTGAGGGCTAGAGCCTCAGAAGAACTTTCATTTGTTAGTACACAGAAAAAGCTGTAATTGTCAAGCCTTGCTTGAGAAGACAGCTCAGTATGTGAGCATACCTTCATTCCCGTGCTCCAATCAGTTTTTAAAGTATCAGCAGTTGCCATTTCTAGGCATTTGCGACAAACCAACAATTATTTTTTATTTGATTTCACTTATACATTATCTATTGTCCTATTAGTACAAACCTCTGACCATTACATTACCTTGTAAAAATATCCTACAAAAATACCTGGTACAAGTCCATATTAATTTCTGCCTGTAAGATAGTCTAGAAGGGCCACTGTGAGGGTCCAACAAGACAAGTGTATAGAGACCCAGGATCCCTCTGTGGTCCTCACCACAATGGAGTACTGACATCTCTGCAGTGTCCAAGGTGACCTGCCCATATTCCAAGCACTAAGGAGAACGGAGCAAACAAAGGACATGCCAGTGTTAAGAACACACGACACAGTAGTATTAAGAAATACAGGCATATGAGTATGGGAAAAGTCAAAGTCCTCATCACAGCGTGCCGTGTAAGCTTGTATACTGAGGGGGATGGCTGCTCACACATCTCCCTCAGCTCCGGGTCCACTGTTAGGGGAGTGGCTTACACCCTTCATCCTCTCATCAGAAGCAATAAAGACACCACCAGTGGAGTGGGTTTTCAAGTAAATTTTATTGGTGTAAAACCAAAATATGGTGATAAGATTTTCAGAACTATGTGATACTGTTCCCTTGCAGTCTCTTTACTATGAAGAGGAAAACACAAAAAAGAACAACTTTATACAGTAACAAAACAAAGATAGTTCTTTATCAGAAAAGTAAAAAGTCAGTAATACTTGTTATAGCTTCTGTAAAACTTCTCAAACCATTTCTTAAATTTTCTCCTTTGGCCAGGCAGTGGTGGCACATGCCTTTTAATCCCAGCACTCAGGAGGCAGGTGGGTTTCTGAGTTCGAGGCCAGCTTGGTCTACAGAGTGAGTTCCAGGACAGCCAGGGCTACACAGAGAAACCCTGTCTTGAAATACAAAAAAAAAAATTTCTCCATTATTAAGTCATGATTCTGCTAAAAGTTCACCAACCGCCACTTAAACCTCCATCTTCCTGGTGGCCCTCTCAACCTCCCAGGGCACTTCCGCAGTAGCCACAGAATCTGGTGCAGTTCAGCCACATGGGCTTTGCTTGCACCTAACAGCAGCCTCACTTCTTGACTTGTGCTTACAATGTCAGCACTGTCTGTCCTTCATCTATATAGTAAAAATCAGAGCATCACTCAAAGCTACAAAACACACATAGCTAGTTTTGTTTAAAATATTTGTATCTCGAGGTTCCATTTTTCTAAAAAAGAGAAACCCCCAGAGTTACACAGTGTGAAAGCCACTCCCAACAAGACGGCTCACTTAGAGGTCCCCAGGTGAACGAGAGCCATGATGGTTGTGTAGCTGTGGAACAGGTCCTCTTCCTTTACCTCATTACATCTCCTTAGTATAAAGTTCCCAGTGACTATCCGGTCACATCCAATCTCCCCATTTCCAAAGAAGCCAAATAAGGGGACACTGGGAAAAAACTTCCTAAATGCATCGGCCTCAACATTCCCCTTGGCTCTGTAGTACTGAAAGCCTCGGCCAACGCACGCAAACATGAAGCCAATGGTGTTCTGTTCAGGGATGTTGGCTGCTTTGAGGCGCTGCATGGCGGCCTCTGCAGTCTTGGCGTCATTTACATCCTCGTTGAGGAGAACCGTAGCACTCTGGATTTGGTGCCCACTAAATGACAGTCCAACCACACCTGAGGCATCAATATCCAGAGGGTTCCTGGAAAAAGAAACAGAAACTCATCAACACCTCCCGTGCTGCCTTTGGCAACTTGAGCTTTTGTCTGAGGTTTATCCCTCTCAGACAAGGATTAAAATAAACTTATTAAAAAATAGGGCAGATCAAAGAAGGCAAACAACTGCCTTTTTAGCCACAAATACAAAGCTAGCCATATGAAAGCTCCTCCTGGACTAGCAGTACCTGTAACTACCTATCTGACCACTCTAAATGGAACCTAGGCTTGTGTATATAGACACAAAAATACCCACCAGCTTTGCAGTGGGGGTGTGGGAAGCACTGTCACTGATATCTCCATCCCTTGATAGCTAGTTAAAGTATGTTTTACATTATGGCACCTTCCTCTATTTCAGCCCATCCACCGTTAAATTATGAAAAATATATTAAAACTATAATCATGGAGGATAATTTCAACTCTGCAGGTCTCAGCTTTGTGCTGACTAGCCTCTGAGCAACTATATTGCAATGCTTCCTGTCTTTGACCCTGAAATTTGACTCATTTGAATTTTAAAGCTTCACAATTGGGGTAGGGGGTGGCTGGAGAGGTGGCCCAGGTTAAGGGCAGCTTCTGCTCGTACAGAAGCTCCTAGTTTGGAGCTAAGCACCTACATCGGGTGGTTCACAACCACCTGTGACTCCAGCTCCAGAGAACATTAACATCTCTGGTCTCTGAGGACAACTGTACTCATGCGCTCACAGCCTACACAGACATGCACACATCACATAATTAAACCTTTAAAACACCTTTCTGTTACATTAATTTTATGTGTATGTCTGGGTGAGCACACACACATGGCATATGGATGGAGAGCTCAGGAGTCCTTTCTCTTTCCACTTTGTGTGGCCCAAGGATTGAACTCAGGTTGTCAGTTCTTGTGACAAGTGCCTCATCAGCCCTGTTAAGACTTTTTTTTAATGAATGAAACTTTTATCCTTACAAAAGAAAATACATTGCCAGTAAGTTATAAAACATATAATGAATACCCACTGGGAAGAAACATACACTGTAAGTCCCTATGACATTTATCAATAACCGACTCTATAGAATGGGCAAGGTTCTCTGGGTTAACAAGGCACCAAGCATCATTGGTGCAGATACATACACACAAAATAAAATCTGGTATGCATTTCCCAAAAATGAACAAGGATACTAGTAAGATAGCCATAGGCTGCTGGTTCCTTGGAGGAAAAGGTAGAGATGCCACAGGGGATTCTGCCCCCAATGCAAGCGGTTAGAGCCTGACAAGTTTTTCCACGAACACGAACACTTGGCCCATGTACCACCTCCTCCACAAAAACATGTAACAACTTTACACGGCTACAGTCTAACCAAAGAGAACTTGTGAACCACAATTCTTTTTAGAGGTTGAAGTTTGCTTCAGACATAATTCAATCTTCAAGTGATTGTTTAGAAAGACGAGCTTGCAAGGTCCAACAGTGGTGCCTCCTTGCAACAGTCCTTCCTGTGTACACTCGGCATATGCACAGACCTCAGCACCAGGCTAGTCTCAGCTTCCACACGAGGGCCACTGAAAACTATTTAAAGCAAGCTGCTTCAACCTCTCCTTATAGTTCCCTTTCCTTTAAAAAGGGAGTCTTCCTGATTTG
>JADRCH010000050.1:6567223-6676639 GCA_019843965.1 Rhynchomys soricoides
TCAACTCTATACTGAAATAAAAGCCACGTGCGTTTGTTTTAGCCTCACTCAAATGACTCCTTCATTTGCAGGAGCAACACCACAAGGAGGACCAGAGCTGTAATATGTATCAACGGGTAAATGCTGAAGGAGCCTGATTCTGCCATTCTTAAAAAAACGTCTTTGACTGCCAACAGAATTATGTTTAGTGAGCATCTTGGCAAGAGCAAAATGGAATGAATTGGTATATTAGCAATTTCTTTTCTTTCTTTTTCTTTCTTTTCTTTTTTTTTTTTTTTTTAAGACAGGGGCATCACTTCATAGCCTAGCCTGACCTGGCAGTCACCAGTATAGATCAGGCTGGCCCTGAATTCAAGAGATTCACTTGTTTTTGCCTACTCAGAGTTACTGGAATTAAAGGCATAACACCATCACACTCTGCTTGATTCCTCTAATTTCTTTTTTAAAAACCTAAAAGTAATGAGGACCTAAAATTGTTTCCATTCACCCACGGGAGAAGAGCAAAGTACTCATGCTTACTTCTCACAAGTCAGTGAAGACAAGTTGTCCACCTGGCCTCCAGCCAAGATGATATTCATATTGCTGAAAGTGCTGACTACCCGATGCAGGTAATTACTGGCTCCCACCTTACAGCAGTTATAGCCAAAGACAAGGACCACACGAAGTTCAGGGTTGTCCAGAAGACCTGCAGAGAAGTGAGGGATGAAGGTAACCTTAAACAGCATGAACTGTTGCTCCTGCTGACTGGCACTCACAGTGTGTTCTGCAGTGCTAAAAGTTCTCAGTTCTCCAATTCTTATAGTTTGAGATGATTCAAGTCTTAGTTATAATATTTCCATTAAAAAAAACCTAGAATATGCCTCAAATAAGCAAGTACAGAGCATTACACAGACGTGTTAAGAGTGAACAGCAGTGGTGGCAGCTCCACACCTTAGTTCCACGAATACCAGTGACCTGGAGTTCATCTTATCAGATGTGGTCTGAAAGCAGCTTCCATCACTAGCAGGTAGCAGAGCTCAAGAGAGCCAATGGCCATTTCCCTCCCAGAGCTTCCACTGAGCCTCTGGCACCTGTGTTCACAGCACTAATTTGAAGCCAATCAGTATTAAGAGGTGGCTTCTGGGACAGAAGACAGTACAGTCCCTAACTACACTGATGATTCCATTTCACTCAGCCACACAACTTCCAAAGCAGGAAGGACCATTCAGCAAGACTGAAGCCAGCTACATGTAGAGGGAGTCCTACAGACCCAGTGCTGGGAGACTGTGCCAACTGAGAATCAAGAATCCATCACATCAACACCGAACTCCATGCATGCCAGCGACCTCAAGTTTTGTTTTATCAAATGTTATCCTGTTCTACATCCCGGGAGCCATCCCAAGAGTCCAGTTAAACTTTAATGATGGCTCATATAAAGACGACAGAGCCCACATCCACTTTCCCTGAGTGTCTCTCACCCTATGCTGAAAGTGACACTGAAAATCCCCTGTTAACAAACTCCGACTCTACTCTATTCCAGCTCCTCCCGGACTTAGTCTCTGTGTTGAGATCTAGGTTAGCTCTACCTGCAGGTGACAGCATGGAGCAGCAACTCCACCCCAATGTTGCTGACAGATAACCAATTCTGACATATGCTCCTAGGCCGGTTCTAATTCTCATAGTAAACTGCAGGTTTGCACAGTGGAAATAACAGTACCTCCTAGTGCCCTACATCTCAAGCCAGTTCTACAGACTAGCCTGACACATTGAGACAAAGACCCTTTTGTTTTGCAGAACCAACTTTCTGAGTAGGAAAAAGCCTGTGGCAGCAAGAGTCAAGTCTTTTTTAGAAACAAGATGGTTACTTCCATGGAAATGACTACTTTGGGACAATGACATGGCTATTCAAAAGAAGTCAGGGTGAAGACACTGAGACACATACCCACTATAAGCCTTAGGTCTCCACACCTGCACTTGCCCGAGTAGTCGCCAAGCCTTGAGCCTCCGCAGCCCATGCCTCTCTTTTACAGTTACACTACAGGAGCAGGGTGCTTGTACCTGTGAAGCCCTCTTCAAGCAGGGTTCCCAGCTTCAGCTCTTCCTCTCCTGTTTACACGGCTCAGAGAAGTGGAGAAGCCATTCTCAATGTGCACCCTTTCCTCTGATGCATAAACCCAAACTCTGCTTTGTTACACCGTTTTTTCTATGGCTGGTCTTTTAGTTGGGATAAGCTTCTTGACTTTTCCAAACCCAATCCTTCATCTGTAAAGCAAACTAACTATCCGGGACAGGGGTAGGACTCAACAGGTGACTTACATATTAGCAACCTGGAAGCAGACCAGGGAAGTGACAGTCTGAGTGGTACAGTGTGACTTATGAGCGGTGGTAGTGTAAGCCCAGTCATCCGCTCTGCAGGTGGGAATGGGGAAAGCCTTCACACTGCTTTGCCGTGTCAGCAGCCAATGGCTACAGTGACAACACATTTCCTATCAAAGCCTGGCCTACTGCAGTCACACTTGCTTTCTCAAACTCTGCTGTAATCTTAACTGTTCACCAAGTTCATGACTATCCTACTTTTTCTTCTAAAAACTTTTATAATGGTTACTAGAGATATTTTTAAAAGCTTAAGTTTTTCAGCTTTAAATAACAAAAACAAGACAAAATTATCATAAGAGCTTACTGAAGATCAAAAATTCTTTTGAAATTCAATTATAATTACATGCATGCATGCTTGGGCCTTACCCTCACAATTCTAAATCCAGGGAATCTGATGTCCTTTTCTGCTTTCCATGGGCAGCAGACACAAACATGCTACATACACTTACATGCATGCAAACAAAACACTCATACAAGCTTATTGGCAGAATACTTATACCTTACCTACTTCAGTAAGTCGGTGTCTTTCAAGTGTTAAATTCTTGGGGTCCTTAATAAAATGAAAGGGCTGAATTTTTATTCCTTCAATTTGAGGGAATAATAAAGCAAAACCAGACTCTCCAATTTCTATTTCCTGAGGTCGGTTGCTACCTGATCCCATTGGAGTCACTAGGGAGAAAAAGACAAGTTTCATGAGGACACCTTATAGAAACTGGACTTAGTAAGAGATAATCCACCCAATGCATCCTCTAACTGCAGTTAGGCTTCAAACAGCTGCTCCCAGAGAAACAGCTCTCTGGCAACCTCAGGGTGGCAATGCCTACAGCACACTTTCAAAAATATTCAGAAAGGAAGCTTTACAAACAAAAAGTATCCAAACCGAGCAGTTGCTGAGTCTGGAAGACATTGTTTTAGCTGCCAGTCTAACTCTAGTTCCAGGAGATCTGCTACCCTCTTCTGGTGTCCACAAGCACCAGGCATGCATGTAGTGCACAGTCATACAAGCAGGCAAAATGCCACACATACACATAAACCTTAAGTGTTAAGTTTCTAAAAGACTCAAACCAGGGTGGGGGTATTCAAAGAAAAAAAACCGCAGAAGAAGACAAACCCCACATAGCACACGGTGGGTTTAAAGCAGGAAAGAAACACACAGGTTTGTGATGGCGTCTTGGTGGTTAACCTGTCAGGATTTAGAACCACCTCCGACTCCGGGCTCTGTGAGGGATCTAGATTAGGTCGGGATAAGACAGACCTTGAACTTGGGCAGCACCATCCCAGAGCCTGGAGTTCTACAGTCACACTAGGCTCAGTAAGGGCATTGTGACCAGCTTTCTCAAGCCTCTCACATGACTCCCTAACAGGATGCACCCTTGAACTGGGAGCTAAGCAAGTTCCCCACCCAGACAGTGTTCGCTTAGAATTTTGTTGCAATGGCAAATGAGCTACTCCTACAAAGCCTAGGAGGGAAACCAAAACAGCGTTTAACTGTGTGTGAGAAGATGCAGCAGGATAGTCCAAATTAAAACTATAGCAGAGTGAGCCAGCAGAGTGAGCCAGCCTCGTCACAAGTTGACAAACAAGTACCTAGTAAGCGCACATAAGGTATACATATTAGAGAGACTCCAAGGAAATACTCCAAGGAGCACCTATCCTCATACCTACCAGCCAGGTTGGTACCACAAGCTGTGACCAGAGTAGCGGGGATGCATGGCAACTGCAACCCTCAGGCTTGGTTCAGAGTACATCATGGCAAAAATCTGGAAAACTAGCACTTTCTTTTTGAGTTAAACATACATCAATGCTAAAATCCAGCAAGTTCACTTCTTAAGTTTCAGAGAAACTTACACAAAAGTAACATCCTCATTCATAATACCTAGGACCAGAAACCAATCTATGAAAAGCAGACTGGGAAAATAAATCTTGCCCCTTATATCACAGAATGACTCGAAATGCTTAAATGAAGGGCTGGGGAGATGGCTCAGTTTGGTAAAGTGTCTGCTATATAGGCATGAAGACCAGAGTCTGGAAGTCCTCCCCACCTAACCCCAAACAAGCAAAGGTCAGGCAATGGAGAAAGCAGAAAAAGGAAACCTAGCTAGAACAGTGAGCCCAAGTTCAGTGAGAGGCCCTGCGTCAAAGGAACTGAAGATACTTGACAACCTCTGATCTCCTCATGCATGCACTTAGACAGACAGACGGACAGACACACACACACTCTCACACTCACGGGCACCCACACACACATTTTAAAGGAATTACTGATAATTGTAACATAAATGAATCTCTTATATTGAGTGAAAGAGCTAAAAACACAAAAAGGACAGCCATTATGACACTGACAGGCAAGACTAACCACACAAGTCAGAAGAGGAGTTCTGGGAGGCTGTCTGGAAAGAACAAAGAAACTACCAGGCTCAAAGACCAGGGCCTTAGTCACTGTTCTACTGCTGTGAAGTGACACCATGACCAAAGCAACTTTTATAAAAGGAAGCATTTACCTGGGGGCTTGTTTATAGTTTCAGAGGCTTAGTCCATTATCATCATGACTGGGACCACAGTGGCAGACAGGCAAGGCGGTGGTGGTGAAGTCACTGGGAACTACATTCAGACCCACCAGCAGAGAGAGGACTGGGCCTGGCATGGGCTTTTAAAATGTAAAAGCCCATCCCTAATGACAAACTTCCTCCAACAAGGCCACACCTTGGTTTTTTTGTTTTGTTTTGTTTTGTTTTCCCAAGACAGGGTTTCTCTGTGTAGCCCTGGCTGTCCTGGAACTCACTCTGTAGACCAGGCTGGCCTCGAACTCAGAAATTCACCTGCCTCTGCCTCCCAAGTGCTAGGATTAAAGGGTGTGCTACCATGCCCCCCCCCTTAAGGTCACACCTTGTAATCCTTTCAAACATTTCCTCTCCCTGAGGCCAAGCATTCCAGGAGGCTATGGGTCATTCTTATTAAAAGCACCACAACCAGAAAGGAAGGGGGCCCAGAAAACAACAGAGGCCACACCCTAGCTGGAGAAGAGGAAACAGGATTTGATATTTAGCCCTGAACATATGAACATGAGGACTTAAAGCAATATAAAATCAAAGCTGCTTCAGGACAGGGCAGCAACAAAGGGAAAGCTTCAACTGCCACCCACTCACCAGGGGACACAGGTCGGTCACCTGAGACTGGCCCTTTCTTTCCTGCCCCTATTTCTGTAACAGAAAATGTAAAAAGGAGGAACTTGACTGTCTAGGAAAGCCACAGTGGATGTCACGACAGACTAAGATGTGAGGAATGAGACACTATGTAGGATGCTACATAACCAAGAATCAAGATAAAAGCTACTTAATGCCAATTCAACTCTGGAAGAAACCCCCTGCCACAGCTATTGCTTTATCAGAGTGTGAGCGGCTGCAACAGCCCCCCCCCCCCTATTTACTCATCTGCAAACACCTGGAGCCCTGTTTCACTGCACATGACTCTGAAATGCAAGCAAAATCTTTCAGGACACTTGTGTGGGAACCCTGGGGTGGCAAGGGTCTTTATGCTTGTGCAGCAGGTGGGCACTTCAGCAAGTTCTGTTCAAAGCTCTAGAAAATAGCAATAGCTAACATCTTCTCTGCACTGTTTGTTCTAAATGTCACAGATGTTTTACGTCACTACATTTTCACAGTCCTCCAAAGAAGAAACTGAAGCCTCATGGATGCCGGTAAGCTGTCCAAAGTAACAGGCGCACTAAGTGGTACAGCTGGAATCCTAACCCATGTGTCTTAACCACTGCACCATCACTACACCAATAGGAAACAATACAAACACTAACAGCAAACATGTGCCATGCTGGCAACATGCAGAGAAACAAGCCTCTCTAGGCAAGGCCCACAAACCTGTCACTCTCAGTCCAGTTGCTCCTACCTGCAAGAAACAAGAGTGGGTAAGCTGAGCAGACTGGACTGGCTGCAGGTCTTTCCTGATCTGGGGTAGGTAGAATGAGATCCTCCTTCCCTGTGATTGGCTGAGAGAAGACAGAGTACACTTTGCTCTTAGGCAGCCCTGAGATCTGAACTACGAACCTCAACGACTTGAGAGATATTTTGAGTACAACGTAACACCATGGAAGGATGACGGATGGTATTGTTTTAGATGACCAGAAAGGCAAATGCACTTTTCAGCTATAAATATTCTCCAATCCATGGGACCCCACAAAAAAAACCAAGGCAAGAAAGAAACTGTTAATTTCTCTCACCTACAATTCCCGGGGTCACAATACCAAGGACTTGACACTGCTTGGGGAACAGCTTCTCCAGGGCACATGCTGTCTCCATGGTAGTTCTTTTCCTGGCTGTAATGATACAGTTGTACAACTGTTAAATATCATCCAGCTTTTATTGTCAAATCTGACAATGTTAAAAACCAAAACTATATTTAACAATAAAACAGGCTATGAGGCTGGGGATATAGGGCAGTTGGTAGAATGCATGCAAGAAGCCCTAGGTTCAATCATCAGCCACAGCACTGCATAAACCCTGAGCAGGTGCATGCTGTAATCCTAGCACTGTAAGGTGGAAGATGATCAGGAGTTCAAGGTCATCCTTGGCTATACAGTGAGTTTTGAGGCTGGCCTGGGCTACAAGGGACCTTGTCTCAAAGAAAAAGAAAATGAATGGATGGATGGATTTTGGTGCCTGTTTTATCCAAATTCTAGCCCCAACTTTTGCCACCACCACCTCTGCCCTAAAGGCACCAGTCCTGGCTCAACAGAGTCTGATAGGTGCTATTTACTGGACCTCTCTGTTCAACTGATTCCACAGCATGACTACTACTTGATTCCACTCAGATTCAAGTCAGACAATGCCCAAATCAAAGTCTGGGCCGTAGGGCCCATCTTGGATTCTTGGTCCTTATTTCCCCTTAGCAAGCCAAAAATGCAGTGTCTGTAAATAGCTTTGGTAATAAAACTTCACAGTACTACTTTATACATGAGAAAGCTTGGATAACCAAAGGCAGGCTCTTCTTGTTTTAATAAAGTACACCTGGAGGATTAAAGTATTTAAAAAAAAAAATCTTTCTGAAAAACCCCATTCCATCCATCCATCCAATTGCACCACGAGGTTAGTCATCTACAGCACAAAGGACTCCTCACACCAGGCCAGATGCAGGCATGCATATAGGAGCAGTGCCCAAAAGCCTTAGAAGGCTTGCTCTCAGGACTAGGGCAATGTCAAAAACAGAAACAAACAACAGCAAAACACCTAACTCTTGCCTCCATAGCTACCTCTTTTATGGCCACGACACTCTTCTAGGCTGATGAAAGTTTCAGAATCCGCCATGTAGAGAACTGTCCGTGGTAAGATTCGAACATTCTACAAGGAAAAAAAGAATGGGATCCTGTGAGTCTATGTTTGCCTCTGTGTTCCCAGGTACCCCGTTACAAGGCCGCTGCCCGCTCCATCCCGAGCCCCCCCCCCCCCCCGTCCCCCATGTCTCACCTGTCGCTCCAACTCTTGTCAGTACCTACTATTTTGTTTGGTTTTTGTGTCAAACTTATCTCAGGTCTTAAGTTCATTTTCATAAAGCTCATTCAATCTTGTAGAACAAAGGTCACAGTAAGAAGCATCTCAACAGAGGGAGGGTGCACAAGCTGCACCCACCTTGTGGCCGTCATTGCCATCCCCCCAGCTCAGTACTTCAGAACTGCACACATGTACAAACAAGTTCCCCCGTTGCCAAGAACCTTCAGATCGTTTTCTTTATGGTACCTCAGAGCAACCCCCCAACCTTTGTATCTGCACCTCCACGTGGCACCCTTCCAGCCCTGCAGCTCTTGTTTGCGTAGTCTCAACGCTGAGCAGGGCTTCCTCAGACTGCTGGCTTTCCTAAGTCTCACATGGTAGACAGGTGTCAAAGCCCAAACTAAATGAGAGACTTTCCAAATTTTTCCTACAAGAATGGAATGAAGAGCAGCACAACATGACTGCCTTGTAATCTGGGGAGATGTGGATGTTTCAGAGAGGTTCCAGATAAACTCATGAAAAACACTGAACAGTACACCGGACACTGTGGGGTGGGTAAGACCTAGCACCTATGGATACAAATTCTTGATTTCACCTGGCATTTCCAAAAAGTCTAACTAGTTGCCACAATTTAAAATTCCACAGAA
Organism: Rhynchomys soricoides; assembly: GCA_019843965.1. Classification (NCBI taxonomy): domain Eukaryota; kingdom Metazoa; phylum Chordata; class Mammalia; order Rodentia; family Muridae; genus Rhynchomys; species Rhynchomys soricoides. The sequence goes on from JADRCH010000050.1 coordinate 6,575,724, forward strand.
CTTTAACTTATTTTCCAATCTTTTTAATAAATCTACAGAAACACTCAGACTGCTTGCCTTTCAGCTACGGCTAGGCAGACCTGCCAGTATCTACAGCCACTAGACCCTCTTGGGCTTCTTTGTGAGGCTGAGTTATCTGTCTGTAATGCCTGCTGAGTGAAGGAGTCAGGGCCTGGTCCTGCCTCTACCATCAACAGCAGGTAACTTTCACAAAGCAGATGTCTAGTTTCTTGAGCTTCCTATGTTTAAACAAACATACCAGCCTCATTTCTAATTCTCACTAGAAACTGACTACGACAAGCCTCAACATGAGACACTCACTGTAGCATAAGGCAGCTAGGACTACACTACTCAAAGTTACAAATGTCTTATAAAAGCTCAAAATATTTCTAATAGGAAGTTAAACAACTTCCCTTTTATCTGTTAAAATACTCAATCCACAAGATGATCTGGAAAACACAGAGAAAGCAGCATTTATGACTTAGATAGTCACCATGTTTCTGTCTAACCATGAGTTTAATTTTTTGAGGCTATTATTTGAGCTTTAATAGTCATAAGAGTTCTTAACATTCATTCAAAATATATCGTCTTGCACTGTAGCAGGTTACATGCATTATCTTTTTGCCGTTTAATCCTTACAAGAACCCTTTAAGGGTACAAGAGAATTATCGTTCTTTCTTTTCAATTTATGGAAATAGAACTCAAGGCCTGGCGAGGTCAAAGCCACATTGCTAGCCTGAGCCAAAATTTGCATTAACATCTAAGACTCAGTATGTACCAACCACTACCACATATAGAATGCCTGCTGCAATAAAAAGTTGAAAACGACATGACATTTAAAAGAGCATTAAAAAAAAAAAAAAAAATCATATGGATTCTACTCCCCACAGAAAACTTTCATCAACATCCTAGCTTATTTATGACTCTTCTTCCTTTATATTAATCTAGAGTACACTTATATAATAATCTATTTCTCAAATTTATCAACGTTCAAAAATTTATTTTATGTGTATGTGTCTTGAGTGTATGCCGTGTATGTGTGTTCTCTCAGAAACCAATTGTAGTTACAGGCAGCTGTGACCCCTACTGTGGGTGCTGGGAATGAACTTGGGTCCTCTGGGAGAGAAGCCAACTATCCTAACCACTGACCCATTTCTCCAGCGCTTTATCGAGATTTTCTTATCATTGAAGGTACCTTATGATTTATAATTTAATGATTTATTTTACCAAACAGCAGATTTTTAAGCTCCCTCACTATACATGATGCTTCAAAAAACACTTCTGTGGAAAAGACTTTGGTAGTACTTTGAATTTTCCCAAATAACAGATTCTAAATAATGGACTGTGGGTTCTGATCAATGTATCAGAGAGAAACAGTACTCCAACAGGCAAGAGGGATGCAAGCTAGCTTTCTGGGTGTGAGTCCAAGCGTCCAAAAGAGCAAAGAAGAAAACCTACACAAGACAGCATGGAAAAAAGACACTGCACTCAGGACTATCACATTAAAGAATCAGGGCTTGGAAGATGGCTCAGTATTCCAGAGGGATTGCTGCTCTTTCAGAGGACAAAGTTCAGAGAGCTCACAATCAACTCTTAGGGATCTAAGGCATTCTTCTGGCCTCCACTGGTCATATGCACATATTCAGGTACACGGCAGACAGATACGCGCGTGCGTGCGCACAAAGGCCAGTTTCCTAGACCCCTGGGAGCTCTCAAGAGACTGAGCCATCAACCAAAGCACTCTCATACACAGGCTAGAATGAAGACTCCTGCACATATGTAGCAGAAATGCAGCTCAGTCTCCATGGCTACCTTGTCTGGCCTCAATGGGAGAGTAAGTGCCTAATTTGGCAGAGACTTGATGTGTATGTGTGGTGGAGGGGAAGGTATTGGGGGAGGGAGACCCTCTAAGAGGAGAAGGGGAGGGGACCGGTACTCTGAGCCAGGTTTCCCACTGTCAATAAGGGAGGTATAAATCTGAACAGAGAGGAAGTGAGACAAAAATCTTATGTCAGACTGGATGGACCTAAGGCAACTCACGAGTTCCCATGAACTGCTAGAAACACAGCTCAAGATACACCAGCCAGTCACTCTCTTCATTCAATGATTCAAATATGGCTATTTTAAAAAACTGGGGAGGAGCCAAATCTATACTATATTTATAAACTTTTTTTGTCTTTATTTCCTAATATAGTCTACATTTACTTTATATTAGGTATAAGTAATCTAAAGATTTGCATTTAAATATAAGGGTGGGCTATATGGATTAACAGAAATACTATACCACTTTATACGGGACTTGAGCAGCTGTGGACTTCAATATGGGGCAACTAATACCCTGACAATACCAAAGAACAATTGCATATGCAGCTATGTACATATATTCCTGTCTGGGCTAGAGGCAGCAAACCCTTAAACAGCAGTGAGGAGACTTACACAGTACTGACCTTAGAGTCTAAATACTAAAAGAAACCAAGACCATTAGTGAAACTACTGACTTCTTAAACGAAGCAGGTGAAATACCAAACTGAAAGAATGACAAGTACGTTCCTAAGTTTCTACACACAAATACTTATTAACTGCAACAGGACAGAAAACTTAAAGGCAGAAGCTTCTAGCAGACACCACTTGAATCAAGTAATTTAAGGTAATGGGATCAAAAAAAATCTAATAAATCAGTCACACTCAACTTGTGCATGTTTTACAAATTAACTGGCTTTGAATTTTCTTAAATGTTGAGGCTGGTACAGAAAGTCAAGTTGGAGAAACATACAAACCAAAGAAACCTGTCTTTTAGTTAGTCATTGGGAACTGAATCGAATCCTCCTGCTCTCAAGAAAAGTACTGGGGCAAAATCTGAATGGAAATCTGAAGACTAGCTGATATTGTGTTTTCAGTCTCTTCCTTAAGGATGTATTTGTTACAACTTTTATTTTGGTACTCAAATTATCTCCAATTTGACTGTCGAGACCCCACTTCAGGGAACCTTCAGATGTCTTTTAGGTAATGTATTATCTTAGTTTCATTTCTGTTACAGTGATAAAGACCATTATGAAAAGCAATTTGGGGAGTAAAGGGTCCGTGAAGAAAGCCAAGGCAGAAACTGGACAGAGCCACAGTGGAATGTTGTTTTATTGGACTGATCTCCATAGCTTGCTCAGTTTATTTTCTTATAAACTCTAGGACCACTGGCTAGGGGGCTGTGTAGCCTACGGTGGAGGGTAGGGGGAGGTCCCACAGCAAACACTTATCAAGAAAGTGCCCTACAAACTTGCCTACTTGAATTCCCTCTTTCTGGATCAAGTTGAAAACCAAACCCAAAACAACAACAAAAACAAAAACAAAAAACCCTTTAACCAACACACATATCAATGATAATTTCCCAATTTGGAGGCTATATTTTGGTTAGGTAGAACATTCTTGTTTGTCTATTATACATACTAAGGGATAATAGAGCATCAAATTGGCAGTTTCCTCACAAGGGCTCCAGCCACTCAGTGAGATACTGGAGATTCACTATCAGCTCTATAATCTGTCTTCACCTCCCCGAAACACTGACTCTCCTGGACCCAGGAACAAAAATGAGAAGAGGACTGTGGTTTAAGTATTTAGGTAGAAGTTTTAGTTCTTCCAGTTCTAGTGTGTGACCCCGGGCAAGCGATACTCAATGCCTTCATTGCAAAATAGAGGCAAGTTAAGGAAGGCTCTGTAGGGCGTTGTAATAGTGGACACCTGGATACTTCAATTGCCCAACATCTAATAATGAATAAATCACAGCACGCTCTTAGAAAACCTGAGGTTTACTACAAAATCCAGAGAATGAGCAAAGATTCCCTGAGTTAACAAAAGCAAGGACTTGTATAACAATCTGATTTTTAAAAAAGTTCTCAAAAATGGCCCACCAGCCCTGCAAGTTACAGTCCACCTCACAACTCCATACTTGCCTCAAGCGCCTCAGCTACCACGCGGACCAAGCAATGTCCCTCCAGGTGGCCCGCCTCCGCCACACCCGCGGAGATCCAGGTCACGCTGCGATGGGTCCGCAGCACTCTGCGCACACACTCCCTCCACAGGCGGCATACTCTGGGGATGCAAAAGCACAAAGGGTTGCCGCCGGGCGGCCCGTTCCCATCGTCAGCAGCCTCGCAGCGCCAGCCAAGCACTAGGACACCCGGGCAGAAGTCCCGGCAGAGGCGAACCCGCCACCCTCCGGGACGAAGGTCTCCTCCCGCCCCATTCGCCCTCACCCGGCTACCCGAAGCAGCGCTTTGGCCGGCAGGAAGGTAAACACACGCTCCACCACCTCCGCAAGGTTACTCAGCACGTAGGTGCTTCGAGGATCTGTGGAGGAGCCGCCGCCGCCGCCGCCGCTGTCTGCGGGCTCCATTCCTCACCTACCGGCCCGAAAGCCCTACGGAAGCTCAGAGGCACCGGAGCGGACAGCGCACCACCGACAAGCCGAGCTCACTGAGCAGGCGCGCGCCACTTCCGGTAGGCCGCTTCCGGCAGTGGACAAGCAGCTGCAGAGGTGCACCGGATCTGTACGGTTCCGCCCAGAAGGGAACCGATGCAGCCTGGCGTCTAAGCCGGCTGCACTGTGTATTTGGTAAATCTGGTTAACTCCTTAGCTCTTATGTTTTAGACGAGTAGATATAAATAGCACTCGCCATTCTTTGTCCACTAACTAGTAATTACTACAGAAAGCACATGTCAAACAATACAGATATTTTCACACAGGAGCCATTTTGGCTGGTGCTGGTTCTTTCCTGAAGGGCTATAGAATCACAGGGGATGAGGCCCAACAACCTGTTTTAATCCTTCCGTGGTTCCCATACATAGAGACAGCTTCATTTAAGTTGTCTCCTGATTGAGGGGCCCTTTTGGCCCCAACTACTTGGTTTGAACTGGTAGCTTCTTGTTTTGGCCTCATGACCCTTTCTTTATACTGTGATAACCCATTAGAACATTTTGAGCTGGACATGATGGTGCATGTTTGCAATCTAGCAAGCTGCAGGCAGGAGGATCAAAAGCCGAAAACAAGGCACTGGTGGTGCACGCTTTTAATCCCAGCATTTGGGAGGCAGAGGCAGGCAGATTTATGAGTTGGAGGCCAGCCTGGTCTACAGAGTGAGTTCCAGGACAGCCAGGGCTACACAGAGAAACCCTCTCTCGAAAAACAAACAAACAAAAAACCAAAAAAACAAAAACAACAAAAGCCAAAAAACCACCTGGGCCCAACACCAAAATATGTAAGATAACATAAAATACATTAACAAGCCCTCAATAACAAACTGCCACTTTACTCTGGAAAACTTAAGGGTTAATAGCAAACATATAGATGCATCATACAGTCTCCAAAACTCGATACACTGAAAATGTGTGAAAACTTAAATGTTTTCCATTAATAAAAACCTCAGCAGCTCTTGGGGTCTCCGGGAGTCCTAAGTTCTACTTGCAGAACTAATGGCTCCAAACTGTTCTGTGGCTCCATTCTTCTCACCAGGCACTGGCTAGGCAGGGGAAGGGGAGATGTGATGAGGACTAGGGAATGAATACCAAGGGCCAGTATGTTTAAGAGGAGGACTTCTGAACATTTCCTCAGCTAAGGCAAGCTTCAGAAAAAAAACACTGTTTCTGAATGAAGTAGGCTGGCTGTACATGGAGACAAACCAAAGATGAAACTGGCATGGGAATTTCAGTCAAGGAGGAAAAGAGTATTTCCCAAACACACTGGTCCTCGAGTTTCCCTTGTGCTGAGCTGATGAGATCTACTGATCATGGTGTGTATAGGGGCCTTCAGTATACAAGAGGATCAGTGCCAATAGTGCCCCAAGAACATTAGAGACATGAATTAAAACAGCACTAGAAACCTGCATGTGTTTGAATATAAAGAACGCAGTAAAGGGAATGACTAAAGAAAAACTGAATACACTTGAATTGGACACACCAATTTTAGGTTCCCTGTCTCTCTCATTATCTTCATCTCCACTTCTGAAAGCTCCCCAGACCCCATCTTCTCTTTAAATAGCCTACACTAGAAATTCAATATAAGACACCTGGATCATAGCATCTAGTATGAGGGAAAGGTGACAAACCGATTTTTAAATGGTTCTTTATTCATAAACTTGATGCAAGTTTACAAAATTTACTGTACATTGCCAAATAAATCTGCAATGAAAAATAAAATCCAAAAAACAAAAACAAAAACAAAAACAAAACCCAAAGCATGCCAAATGTGCAGCTGTTGATCTGCTAGCCATTAGGAAATTAGAATTCAATAATGTATTCAAGATTTTGCCTTAGGCATAAGGAGCTTTATAACGTGTTGAAGAATTCTGCCTTGTCACTTGTCATTGGAACCACTGGCAATCATTTACTTAAGGTAACCAAGTGACCAAGAATACCAGGTATCTTTACTGCCCTCTTAACCAACAGGATCAAGAGAAACTAAAACCACACAAGTGCCACGTCTTCTAGATGTGGTTTACAAAGTTTAAAAAAAAAAATCTCAAATCAAATATATAAGAAATACCATTGAACCTTGTACTGGTTTGTGCAGGAAAATGTGCTTCTGGGTTTCTTTTTAAAAGTGCTTAAATAGCTAGATTTAAATCAAACATGGGATTATTAAAAAAAAAAAAAAACTATTACCAACCAAAGAGTACTGATTCAGGTAAGGCAATAAAATGCCGAGTACACTGATTTGTGTCACATTTATAAAAGAATTAACATAGCCTGAATCCCTACTGGTCTTCTGATGCATCACATTTCATAAAAGAATTAGTAGGCTGAATCCCTACTGGTCTTCTGATGTAAAAGCCAATGCATGACTAGAGCAAAAATTTAAGGATCTCCAATTTAGGTATCTTTCATAATTTTGCTCAAGAGTCTGTCTTTGTGCCAATTAATCCATGAGTTTATTAGTTTATTGTCAATTGCAACACCCCGCTAATAAATGGAAAGATAAAATGACCTCATACTTTACAACTTCAGGCTCTACACTGTAGCTCTTCCTCACAAGAAATGTTGAATCAACAGGAGGCAGGTTCAGGCCAACAGGACCCTGCTGCCCCAGTGGGAATTACTGCTCACCAGTGGCTGCCTCACTTTGCTGTACCTAATGACACAATAACATCATACTTTCAGATTAGTTCAGACCTTCACACAACCATGAAAAAGTGTAACAATTTAATGAAGAGGCTTCCTGTCATAATTTTGGCAATAAAATGATTTCAGACCTGAAAAAGCTATGGTTTAGAAGACCTAAAATTTCTAAACCAGTATTGACCATCAGTTAAACTTTTATTGGCTCTAAATGAACAGGATTTTGCAAATCTTCATACCCCATAGGCTCAATATAGAAAGGTTACTGTAAAATCACAGCTGCAGTAAACTGATGCTGACTTCCCTGCTTAAAAGATTTCACTTATCAAGAAAGAGGTGGTAGGGAGTGGCTATTGTGTGTACTTATCAGGAAAAATACAGTAAAGGCCCCCACTGCTCAGTCCAAGATACCTAAAGTGAGCAAAATGAAAAGGATGTCAGTTGACAGATTATCCACTAAATGATCTATTAGCTAATGTCTTCGGTACTGCTGTTATACGGGCACTCAGAAGCTTATGTCTGTTCTGTACGTTGGAACAATTTTCTTTAAAGCAACATTGGTCCAGACATATGTCAATGTAGTTAGCCATCTTCCTTTGGAGGTGTGTACCAGCCTGAAATAAAATGGAAAAAGGTTAACTACAGCAATCTTGAAGCAGTTAGAAAAAGGCATTCCTAAGATCAGGTCCAGACTCTATTCATAATTGTGTTATTTAATCCTACTGTAGAAACCTAAACTTGCTGTTTAGTCATTCTGATTAGCACTGATATCAGATTAGCATCAGATATCAGCAGCATTCTGATATCTGATTTGGCACTGCTTATGACTAATGCATACTTGGATTTTCAGCATCTCTGTATGAGTGGTACTTCTAGCTGACAGTGACAGTATGGACTAACAGCTACATGCTAACCTTCCATCTCAGTTTTGTATTTAAAAGCAAACCCCACTCAAAATATCCCCCCCACCACATACATACACAAAATCCTGGTGATCAGAATTTAAAAACAAGAAACCAAAAACATTGATAGGGAAAGTGCTCTCATCACATTAAAATTTCAGCTATGTGAGGCAGTCCATCACAGAGTTAGTAATCTCATGATGTATAACTAAACATCAAGTTATTTATGATAGGCACACAATTTTGTCAATTTAAAACAAGTACCAAGATAAAACTTTAAAAATTAGAATTGCTCTCTTCTGATTTTGAATCCACAGCTCTTCCATCAGTGCAAGGCTCTTTCTCAAATACATTTTCTATAAACATCTTGTGAACACCAATTGTAGGGTTTGCTTTGAGAAAGAAAAAGAGGGGAGATGTGACTGTTGGCTCAGGCTCCACCTAAGTGTAAGCTCTCACAGAAAGGCAACTAGACACTCACTCATGTCTGGTACAAAGCAGGCATTGGAACATACTCATCTGATGTACTTACTAGAAATGACTACTACAAAAGTCTGGGCTTGCAGGGCAGTGGTGGTGCACGCCTTTAATCCCAGCACTTGGGAGGCAGAGACAGGTAGATTTCTGAGTTCGAGGCCAGCCTGGTCTACAGAGTGAGTTCCAGGCCAGCCAGGGCTATACAGAGAAACCCTGTCTCAAAAAAACCAAAAAGAAAAAAAAAAAAAAAAAAAAAGCCTAGGCTTGACCTTATATTTTAAGACCTTCCTTTGAAGTTTCAAGATTTGGTTTTGAATACTTTTACTTAAAGGAATCACAGAAAAAGTGACAAGTTGGCTTTGTCATAATAAAATGGAGTGCAAGACACAAATCCAAACTTACAAGCTACACCTGTATGTGTATACAGTGGTCAACATCCTGTGTCTTCCTCAAATCACTTTATTTGTTTTGTTTGAGACAGGTTCTCAACCTGGAGTTCAATGATTCAGACTGGGTGGCTAGCAAACCCAATCTTTTCTTCTTTGCCTCCCAAGAGCTGGGATCAGAAGCATCCACTGCCACACCTTGCTGTTCATGTGCATTCTGAGAACAAACTTAGGGCCTCATGCATGGTTAATTCCCCAGCCCAACCAACCCATCTCCAGCAGAGTTAAGACCATTTACTACAGTACTTTCCTAAGGTACCTGCCCCCTTCCTCTGCACAAAAGTGTTAGTCCCTTCCACTACTACAATGAATGCCTTATTCAGGGCACTTGGTCACACAGTTCTCTGCATAGACACTATTCTTTTTCTTCATGTTTTCTAAGAGATCCTTTGCCAACTTCAGATGAGGAAACTAGGGATGAAAGAGATCACAGAGGCTGGCAAAATGGCTCAGTGGGTGAAGGTACTTGCTGCCAAGCTAGACAACCTGAGCTTGACTCTCAGCACCCACACGGTGTGTGCAGTCACAAACACATACACACAGAAACAAATTTCTTTTCTAAATAAATCTGAGGACTTTGTTCAAAGCCACAGAGCTAGGGAGTGACATAAATGGCACTTGCAAATAGGTCTTCCAAGCCAGGCCAGGTGGTGCAGTCCTATAATCCCAGCTACTGGGAAGACTGAAGCAGAAGGACTCCAAGCCCAAGCCTTGCCTGGACTGCAGAGATCTCAAAGCCAGCCTGGAAAACTTAGTGAGATCTTGTCTTAAAAAGTGAAACAAAAAAGAAAAGAAAAACAAGAACCAGATCGCTCGCTCTCGCGCGCGCTCTCTCTCTCTCTCTCTCTCTCTCTCTCTCTCTCTCTCTCTCTCTCTCACACACACACACACACACACACAGAGAGAGAGAGAGAGAGAGAGAGAGAGATAGATAGATAGATGTGGAGAGCCTTTTGGGGCCGCTTGGCAAGAATCTGACATTAGGCCAAGGACAAGGAAGTAAGTTATGGCAGGAATGTAAGTTTAGGCTAGAACAGGGAAGTAAGTTCAGGCAGGAATCTGATCTTAGGGCAGAACAAAGAAGTAGGCTTCAGGCATGAATATGACCTCGGGCTAGGACAGGGAGGTAGGCTCAGATATCTTGGTCCTCCTGATAAGCCTTTAGAAACAGTGATCATGGGAGTGACCGAGGGACTTTGTTTATAGCCTTAACTCTTTGTGTTTATTGTATTGATTGTTCCTCAACCTGGAACTGACATTATTGCTTGCATGTAATTAAAATGGTATAAAATTGGATTGGGAAAAATATACCTGCCTTCAGTCTCCAAACTGACTGAGGCCATGCTGCAGTATTGTCTAATTGTCTCTTTCTTTTCAATCCTCACTCCTGCACTAGAGAACCTGTTGACGGACTGAGCAGGCTTGGTCACACAGAGTAAAGCTGTATTTCAGAAGTGAAATGTTTTTGACGGGTAGGGTTCTAGGTTTGACCCTGAGGTAGGAAGGAAATGAACCAAGTAGGAATCTGAAGACGTGTAAGAAGCAGATGGTCGTGACCCGGGTGCACTAGCTCCGCTGCAGTGAGAGCTCCTATACAGTTGCTAACACAATTCCTTTACCTACATAGTACATTCCAAGTGTGCAAAGGGATTTATCTATTAACCCAAATTCTTGGCAGTGGTGCAAAGGCACTTGGTCAAGGAATTCTGGGCATCAGCTTTTGATAGAAACAGTGTTAAGATTTGTTCCAAGATTATGAATACAGAAAATGTTTTCCCCCTCACTGTAATTAACAGTATTTGATAAAAAATTAAGACAAAAACACAAAAATGAACAAGGCAACATCAGCATGTCATGTATAACTTCATACGTAAGTACTTATTGAACTAAACATACCACAAAAATGAACAAGGCAACATCAGCATGTCATGTATAACTTCATACGTAAGTACTTATTGAACTAAACATACCATTTTTCTCATGTATCTGTACAATGGAATTATAGGACTGTTGGGCTCGTGCTAGATTATACTGATTCTGAAAAAGAAATATATATTATTAAATCAAAACTGCAGGCAGATGAAAAACAGTAAATTTCTGGATGCATCACTACTGTGCTTAAAAGAACATTTTTCAGACCACTTGTGTTACTTTCTGTATTTGCTATAATTTATAGTAACAAAACCAAAATTGTTCTTCACTAAAACCCCACAAACTTCAGAGTTGTTTTAAAGTCTTCCTACCACTGGTCAAGCATGAGGGTTTATAGTCCTAGTGTGTGTCTCTCCACACTGTCTGATCAAGCCAAAGCCAACACATTTGGATGAGTAAAACCCCAACTCTTTCTTCTAACTTCATCCAAAATGACAGTCTATGAGGTAATGTTTTCAGTTAAGGAAACACTAAGCTTCAGGCCTCGTGCATGGAAATATGTGTAAATTTTTGATATTTGTAAATATGTTGAATGTAAACAACGTCCATGATAGCCACCAAGGCACCTCTTTTGGTTAAAATAAAAAGTGTTCTCTAAGAAGCCAAGTTCAGGTTGAATTTTGTCTTGAAAGTTTGAGTGGCCTACTTCTTAACTTCAGATAAAAGCAGACACTCTCCATAACAGGTCACCCACAGACAGAGCACGCCATACAACTTGTTGCCTAACAAATGCAAGTGCAGAAGAGACAAAATGGAGAAACAGCCAATCCCCTCCTGTCCCTGCTTCCCCTACAGTTAGCTACATTTACTAGTTTTTTGTACACTTCTCTGGAAGCTTTTTCAAGGACACTCATGTGCAGCCTGTTTTCCAAAGACCAACTATGTACTGACAAGGTATGGGCAAAAAACACCTGGAAGCATGCTTCTGCATCAAAGGACAAGCCTTTGCCATGCTGAGGCCCTGGCTTGGGTGCTCACATGGGCTGCAAGGCCGTCCGTCCACCTCCAAGGAGCTTCCCAGAGTCCTTCAACTCTGTAGAGCCACACTCTCTTTGTGCTTTCAGCCTGCTGGTCTACTACTCAGTCCATGGGCCAGTTTCCATGCATTTGTGAGCTATTATTTTTATTTCTGTAAACAGACCCTATTTTCTACAGAGTAATATTTTTCTTTTTCTTTTCTTTTCTTTTCTTTTTTTTTTTTTTTTTTTGAGACAGGGTTTCTCTGTGTAGCCCTGGCTGTCCTGGAACTCCCTCTGCAGACCAGGCTGGCCTCGAACTCAGAAATCCGCCTGCCTCTGCCTCCCAAGTGCTGGGATTAAAGGCATGAGGCACCACTGCCTGGCAGAGTAATATTTTAAAGTCCTGCCATAAGGCATCTAAGACAAAAAAAAAATCATCTCAAAGATAATTTTAAAATACTTCCATGGGCTGGAGGGATGGCCCTGAGGTTAGAAAACGTTGGCTGCTCTCCCCTAGAGCACCAAGAGCCGGTTCCTAGCACTCACACAGCGGACAACCCCAGCTCCAGAGATCTGATGTCCTTTCAGCAAACACCTATGCAGTGCACAGACAAACCCAACAAAAGACACACGCCACACTCTGATCAGGAAGTAAGTGAAGCCCATCACTGTGGACAGTCGCCACAGCTGATGACTGACCTCCAGGCTAGGACTCAGACTTCTCTTTACACCTTCACTAGTTTCCCCTTTGACTCATCTCTAACAATGAGTTGGATTTTGATCTACTGTTATTGGTTTCATTTTGTACTTCAGCATACAAGGCATTAGCTCTCAGCATTTTTGAACAAGGTGTGCATTGGTAGACTCCCCTCTCCCTCACCTCCCTGCCCTTGTACCCTCGGACCTCCAGCCTCTCCTCTTTCACATCCCAGGTGTCTTGCGCCCTTTCTTTTCCTACTGTTGTGAGCCCCTTTAGTTTCTGATTGCATTCTTGCTGCTATCTCAGATGCTGCAGAATTTTATTTTCAAATTCCTATTTGACCAATGAGCTGTATACGTCTGAATTTCCACAGAACATTGTATATTTCTGCCATATTAACTTACTGTAAACTTTATTTAATTAGGATCAGGGAGTATCTATCTTCCTTTTTGTTTTTTTTTTTTTTTAGCATTATGGGTTGTCTTCACTCAACAACTTTAAACAGTTCTTTTTCCAAGAATTTTATTATTGCCATTACAGTTCAAAATTATTTTTAAATTTACATGTTCTTTTGACTATATCTTAGAATGCACTTAAATTTCCAAGTTCATACGTAATCTAATCATTATTATCTTCTAACTTAATTACATTCAATTATATAGTTTTGGAAGGTAGCACTGTTTTTATATTTTCTGCCTTGTTTTATAAAATAATCTGCTGTGAACTTTTACAGTTTCTTATTTATGTCTGGGAAAGACAGGCTCACACTGGGCACAGAGCTCAGCTGGTTTAGCCAGCAGACAACTTATGCAGCCCTTTCTTTGTTGGTATATTGATCTGGTTTTCCCTGTGGTTTTATCAGGGGGTTTCTCTTCAATTTTAAGCTGTTCTATATGTTCTGTTAAGATTTTTCAGATCTCTCAACTCCATTCCCTGTCATATTAACTGATCAGCTTCATAGTTCCATTTTTTTTTTTTAAATTGGATATTTTATGTATTTACATTTCAACTGTTATCCCCTTTCCTGGTTTCTCCTCCAGAACCCTCCTCTCCAACCTCCCTTCCCCCTGCTTCTATGAGGATGCTTCCCCTCCCACTCACCCACTCCCACCTCACTGCCCTGGCATTCCCCTACATTGGGGAATGGAGCCTTCACAGGACCAAGGGCTTCTCCTCCTATTGATGCCAGACAATGCCATCCTCTGCTACATATGCAGCTGGAGCCATGGGTCCCTCCATGTGTACTCTTTGGTTGGTGGTTTAGTCCCTGGGCGCTCTAGCAGGTCTGGTTGATTGATACTGCTGTTCTTCCTTTGGGTTCAAAAACCCCTTCAGCTCCTTCAGTCCTTTCTCTAACTCCACCATTAGGGACCACATACTAAGTCCGATGGCTGGCTGCAAGCATCCGCCTCTGTATTTGTCAAGCTCTGGCAAAGCCTCTCCAGAGACAGCTATAACAGGCTCCTGTCAGCAAGCACTTCCTGGCATAGTCTGGGTTTAGTGTCTGTATATGGGATGGATCCCCAGGTGGGGCAGTCTCTGGATGGCCTTTCCTTCAGTCTCTGCTCTGCACTTTGTCCCCGTATTTCCTTTAGATAGAAGCCCTTCTGGGTTAAGAATTTGGAGATAAGTGGGTGGCCCCATCCCCCATCTGGGGGCCTTACCTAATCTCTGGATATGGTCTCTACAGGTTCTCCTCCCCTTTGTTGGGCATTTGAGCTAATCTCATCCCTGTTGGGTCCTGGGAGCCTCTTGCTTTCCATGCATCTAAGACTTGCTGGTGGCTACCCCCAGTTCCCCATCTCCCATTGCTGCACACTTTTGTTCAATTCCTTCCCCTCTGTATATCATCCCTGTCTCCTCCCACACCTGATCCTGCTTCCCCCCCCTTTTCCCCTCCCCCTCCTCTCTTCACCAAAGCCCCTCCCACCCTCTACCCCCTGTGATCATGGTCCATTTTTAAATGTTTTCTTTTCTTTGGCTTTTTGAGATAGGGTCTCATTCAGGTCTCCCTGGCCTTGAACCCACTATATAGTCAAGCATTACCTTCTGATCCTCCTGCCTCCATCTTCTTAAATGCTGGGGTTATAAGTATATGACCACTTACCTAGCTATTTTCTTCCTTTGACATTTCATACTATTTTATTGCATTTCAAATAACTGCAGTTTCTATTTTGTTCTGTTTGTGTTTTGAGGTGCTGGGGATTGAACACATGCTAAGTAGGTACTCCACCACTAGCTACAAACCCCAACCCCTAACCCTACCTTATAATCTGATATTTCAAGAACCAGTCCTTGGAGACATGTATGTAGCATTCACGTTTCCGTCAATTCTGCACCTGGGTGGCCTAGTTGTGATCTTGAACTAAATCCCCACTCTGATTTAATCTATGGGGAGCCTACAAGCTTCAGGGTAGAAACACTTTCTCTAGAGGATGTGTCTGCTTCTGATGAGAGCTGCTGAGAGTGCAGCTAACGGGATCAGAACAGTCCCTGTGGAGAATCAGGCTCCTGTATTTGACACTACAACTCACTTATGGATACAGGGCTAGGGCTTAGTCTTTCCCTAGCACTGGAAAAGATGAAATCCTCACTCCTGGGCTTGTGACCATTACAAAGGGTTCTGCAGTAAGTGGCAGCAACAGAAGGTTCCTATCCTGATTGCAGAAACAGGGTCGGCACTGCCCCAAGGCTGTGTGTTCCAGGACTTCACTATCATTGACTATTGTTCCCTCTGTAACATGCGTGTTTAGTTTAGCACATTAGCTTGCTTTCTTTAGTTTATAGTTTTGAAGATAGGGTCTCCTTATGCAGACTCACAATGTAGCCCAGATGGCCTCACATTCAAAATCTTCCTGCTTTAGCTTTCCAAGTGCTGGGACTACCTTTCTACGAACAGGCCCACACTCTGAAAGCATTTATTACTTGTATAGCCTCAAGTTAATGCCACAGATTTTATTTCCTAGTAATTGAACAGGAAAGAGCCTGGCCTACATCATTCTAACTCCATGGCTTGTTCTCACTCCTTCTGGCTAAACATTGTTGGGGAGTGGGGGAGCTGATGGCAAGACTGTACTTCCATCTCTCCATAGGCTCATGCCTGTATAGAGCTACCAAGTTCTCAGCCCCATTAACCCAACCTGGCCTCAATCATGTCTACTGAGAAGAACTCAGATTTCCAAAAGATGTATCAGTTAATTCAGCTTTTTAAAAGGCAAGCATATTCAATTATTTTAAACCAATAACTGATAATATAATTAAAATATCGTATCTTGGCTTTTTGACTAAGATCAAATGTAAATATTTAAAATATTCTAAAGTAATAAATATATGACAAAAAGAAATTTGAAGAGCACAAAATACTAATCTCATTTTTAACTTAAACCTATTGGTGTTTCAAAATCCCCTAATTAGTAACAATGGCTATTAGCATTTGACTGTTCTTTCAAAGACAGTCTGTACTGATATTTACATAGCTCTCCCTTCCTCCTCATTGTGGTCCCCACTACAGACACATGTACCCACCCACACATATCAAAAGGATATTTTTAACACAATTTAAAATATTTACTGTTGTATGTGTGAGCACCTGTGCTTCAGCACATGTGGCAATCAGAAGACAGCTCTGTGGAGCTGCCTCTCTACTTCCACTTTTACATGGCTTCTGGGATTTGAACTCAGGCTGTCAGGCCTGCCCACTAAACCACCTCACCAGCCCCAAATGTAAGCAATTTCTTTTAGTTAAAACAGAGGCAGGCAGGTAGGCAGCCAGGCAGGGAGGAAGAGGAGGAGGAGAGAAAGATGAATGTATAAATGTGTGTGTATTCAGGCACATGGAGATCAGAGGACAACTTTTGGGAGACAGTTCTCTCCTTCCACTGTAACTGAACTTGGTTCATCAGGCCTACATGGCAGTAGTTCTATCCCATGAATCAACTTGCTGGCCCTTTAAAGATTGACTTTTATTATTTTTAACTATGTGTACATGTGTCTTTATGTTGACTATGTATGCACATATGAGTGTAGATGCCCAGAGGCCTCAGATCCCTCGAGTGGGAGCTAGAGGCAGTTGTGAACTGACTGCCACAGATTCTCCGGAAGAGCAGCAATTGTTCTTAAAAGCTGAGTCATCTACTCAGCCCTGTGTCTTCCTTTTTTGTTACATTTATTTTATGTGTGTGCATGTGGAGAACAAGGGGCGAGACATGTACCATAATATGAATGTGACCGTCAGGATAACCTTGGACATTGGTTCTCCCACTGGGATTGAGCTCAGGCCCTCTCTCTGGCTTGGTGCCATATGTGTTTCCCCAGTGAGCCACCTCACCATCCAGCTTCCTTTTTTGATTGCTTAGGGTTTTAGGTTTTTTGAGGCGGGATCTCACTGCATAGCCCTGGCTAGCCTGGCACAACATCTCAACTGACAGAACTATAGGCATGAATCACCATGTCAGACTTTTGTAGTATTTTTTTAAGTTAATGATTAGACTATTCCCTGCAGAGTTCAGAATTCAGGAATCCTATTATATCATACAAAGTTTCCACTTTCTTAGCTGACAATATTTTTTAATTAAAAAAAAAGAAAGACAGAGGTTTTATCCTAAGAATCTCACAGAATTAACTGTCTACTGCACTAACCACACAAAGTCAATCATGAACTAAAGCCAGCACACAGGATGACGGTCTCAAAAGATTCTATAAGCTATGTCATTACAGCATGTTCTATAGTTTACATGACAAAATTGCAAAAAGACCTACATATTTAAGTAATGTATGAATGTACTTCAGTGTGCCAAAGTACTCAGCATCTTAAAAGTGTAATGCTTTTTCTAACTTACTAAGAAAACTATACATCATAAAAAAAACCACGCAGGTTTAAAGCAACTGAAATGGAAAAAAGAGCACTGGTGGTTCTAGAATTTCAAAACTCTTAAGAGAACTTCAATCTCTCTGTCCTACTCTATTTGATACACAGCTCTCAGGGAAGAAGGTCTGCACAGTACACAGGCAAATTTCAATTATCCAAAAAGAAAGGAAAAAATAAAATCACTGTTCTATGCCCTTCTAATTTTATTTTAAAATGAAAAAAATGTAAATTTTTAAAAAAATATTAAAATGTAACATCAAATCCTCTATATAAATAGATGCCAGGAAGAAAACATTGAAGAACATGTCAGTGCCTTATTTCTAGGTACTCAAAATTACAAATTCCCTTTCAGGTTTTTGTAATGTTATTTACTTTAGGAATTTTGTATGAGCAAATATTTATTTTATCATTAAAAAGTTCTTAGATTATACTACATAACCATTTTATTGACACATTAAGATAAAAACATAAATTCACATATAATGTTAAAAAATGTTGGTCTGGACCATTGGTGATTGTGCGCACCTTTAATCCCAGCCCTCAGGAAGCAGAGGCAGGTGGATCTCTTGAGTTCTAAGCCAGCCTAGTCTAGCCAGGACTACACACAAAGAAACCCTGTCTTCAAAAACAAGCAAATGAACAAAATAAACAAATGCAGTTTGGTAAGAATTATTGACCACTGGTGAGCTGCTTAACGTCTAGATTTTAAACAAACAGAATTTTTGTTCCATACAAACACACACAGCTGCTAAAAGCAACACTGTCATCCCAGATAATGACTTTTTGAATATCTTTTAAATTTTTCTTTTTCTGTGGATTAACATTCTAAAACAATCTCACGATTTGAAGTGCAGTATAAATATAAATCTTACTACCTGAATAAACAATGCAAATTTACAAAGAACTTTAGGGGAACATTCACTATGCAAAAAAGCATCAGATCAAGGTTGATTTCCATCACAAAAGTTTTTTCAAACAAACATCATAAATACCCATAAATAACTACAATCCCACCTAGAAGGATCATCCTAGTAAAGTAAATTGAGCACACAACTCAGTGAATAAGTGCACAGACTATGTCTGCCTGACTGAAACCCTTGTCTTGACCCCATAACCTTAGGAGTTATCAGACCCTGTGTGCCTCAGTTTCCTTATCTATAAAATGAAGACAACAGAACATTTCTCTTAGGTTATGAAAGGGTTGAAAAGGTGAATGATGTAGATAGAGTCCCACATGTACACGCTGGCTGAAAATTAATGATGCTAACATGGTCCCAGTTTGGAGAAACCTCCAAGTCCACCCAGGCTTTTTACTTAGCGTGTCATATTTAGCAATAATAAGCTCATACTTTAAACATGTCTGTGACTAGGAAATTCAGTGCGGTTAAGGAACTGTAATGAGCATCTTCTCTTACACATCTATGTTTTTTACCCCCACTTTTCTAAAACAAGAAGACCAAATTTAAAAAAATGAAATAAACAGCCTCAAAAAAACCTATAATAGGGGTGGGAGGGCTGGAGAAAAGCCTCCTCAGTTAAGAGTGCTTTTTCTTGAAAAGGACCTGAGTTCAATTCCAATCACCCACATGGTAACTCACAACTGTCCATAACTATAGTTCATCCAATGCCCTCTTCTCACTTCAGAGGGCACCAGGCATACATATGGTGCAGACACATACACATAGACAAAACATTCATAGACATAAAAATAAATTTTAAAAATAGACAGGAAGATGCCTCAGATGTAAGGCCTGCTGGCCTGAGCACCCCAGCATGCCTGTGGAGTTCTGAGTCAGGTACCTTATTTGCTCCAAACTGCACCCGGGCTTTGCCTTTCACTAAGGTGGCATTGATCTGCATGATGACAGATTCTATTGAGTAGGCACTGCTCCAGCCCTGCGGGAAGAACAAGGTGCATCCAAAACTCAGTGGTCTTCACAATTCCCATTCAGAAAAACCTAACAAAACAGCACAGAGGAGGAACCCAACAATGGCAAATGGCTAACAAATCTGTAGTGACAGGAAAAACATTGGGCCACTTCTAGAATCTCACAACCCCATGTTCTAAATGTCACTGAATGGGTTATAATTTCAGATTAACATCACTCTCAATGGCTGTTCCAGCATGGAACAAGCTCCAAGTACAATGAAAACTTACCACTTTACCTTGAACTTGTTTATAAAAGTAGGTGCTACTGCATTTAAGAACTTTCCTCTTAGAATCCAGCTTCAATATGGAAATAGTCCACTAAGGCTAAGAATTGTACACAGGAGTTACCTGTTTTGTGAGAAGTTCCATACACAGTGCTCCTCCACCCAACACGTACCTTTAAAAGAGGAAAACAAGCATACTAAGTCCGCACTAGCTTCCGAATCATTACTAACAAGGTACTCTCACAACATTAGAAGATAACATGCATGAACAAAAACTGTTGTAGAGACATAAAACTGCAGCCCATTTCAAATGTTTACAGTCATTCCTATAATCAACTTGTCAAACAAGTTCAACTGAGTACTAATCAACTTTTCTGATGTCAAAAACTAAAAACTTGGCTCCAAACATCCCAGAGAACAGGAGCAAAAGAATCGTTTTCTTAGTGGACACCCATGTTCTTCAGTCTTTCTCTGCACCCTATTGCAAGGCTGACAACTCTGACAGTTACAGACAGCTGTACGGTCTGAATCTTCAGTGTTTTGTTGAGACAGCACAGTAGAGCCCACACCCCCCAACATACCTCCATTTCTATAGATTCATACAAAATTTAAGCTGTCTTCTGATTCTGAGATTGTTGTTTTAAGATCAACCAATAGTTATTCTTCTTTTAGTAGCTGTGCTATGAACGAAGCTACTTTGGTTTCCCTTCACTAGGCTGCCCTACTTCACTCCTCTTCCCATCAGGTCTTCTGTCACTTGATCCTGTGGCAATGGGTCGCAGCTATAGTCTTTAGGTTGGATCCATCACTCTAGGTGGATTTTCTTCTCTTGTGTGTGTGTGTGTGTGTCTGTGTCTGTGTCTGTTACATACACTATGGAGACTAGACGACCATACTGTTTAAGACAGGGTCGATGAACCTCTCACCAATTTGGCTAGCCTGGCTAGCCAGCCAGCTTCTAAGATTCTCCTTTCCCCACCTCCCCAGTGCTTGGGTTACAGGTATAAGCCGTCTTACCCAGACTGTATGTGGGTTCTAGTGATCTCAACTCAGGTTCTAATTTCTCACCAAGCATTTTACCAACTGAGCCATCTCTTCCATTAGAACATTTTTTTAAATAATAATTTCCTTTTACCTATATACCAGTTAATGACAAATGAATCCAATATTCATAGTTAAGTATGCCTACCAAAGGAGAAAAAAAAAAAGACTTGTTACAGAACCTACAATGTTATAGCAACACTAAACTGTAAAAAAGTTTAATGTTGCTATACTTGGCTAGGAAAGGGCTGGTGTTCTGAGCAAGAGATACAAAAGTTTAAAATTCATCATATTTCCACCCTATGTTTATTTTGTGTATGTAAATATTTGGCTAGGTTACCTATTATTATCCTTCCAAAAATAGCCACAGGCTTTATGGTAGAAAAACTACCCTCACTGCCTAATCCAGAAGCATGCGGGGAATGTTTAAAGGTATCAGCTTCACAACTTTAAACATCTTTGTCTGTGCCCTCTTAGCTTGTGATCTCCACTCATCCTAATAGTATTTGTGATCAGCACTGTAACAGCTTGCCAAAGCAGCATCGAGATTTCTAAGGAATTACTTCAGCTTTGCTCAGCATCACTCAGAACTTTTGAGTTTCTGAAAGAGCAACATTTCCCAAACAGCAAATCAGAAGATGCCTGAGATGCAAATGGACCAAAAAAAATTAAGAGAAGTTATTCAGTGATTTGGTAGAAAACAGATTTAGGAGCTGTTATTTATTGACTTTGTGTAAAAATCACACCAAGTTTTCAACAAGTCCCTTTGGAATAAGTATCATTGAACCTGATGTTCAAAATGCCTAATATACCACAGAACCTTCTGGGAGATGTAGCAAAGGAGCAGGCTGCAGGCACCACCTTAGTCATCTTTTAAAGAAGTATTCCTTGACTTTATTGTAGACATCTAAATGACTCAACACATCATAAACACGGATTTGCTTATGCTGAGCTTTACATATGCAATGGTCAGTAATGCTGTGTTCTATATCTCAATATCAGGTCACACATATTCTGACTACATTGAGAAATCTTACCAGGATATGATCTCAAAACCTAAAAAATTAAGAGTTATATTTGTTTTTGTACATCTATTTATTACGAGACTAATTCTGAGAAGATCTGAAGTCTATCTTTAGGAGTCACTACTACTGTCTCAAATACAGAAATTATCAGCTTATGGGCAATGGTTTTAGATTTTATTATTACAATAGAAATCATCTCACAAAGTAGAATTAACTAATGATTTGAAAACTCTCAAAGGATTTTTTTCAAGATTTATTTTATTTTTATTCGTGTGTGTGCATATATGCCTGCAGAGACCAGAAAATCCCTTGGAGCTGAAGTAACAGGTAAGTAAGTCACTTCACATGGGTGATGGAAACTGACTTTGAGTCCTTTGCAAGAGAAACTACTACTTGAAGCAACCGAGCATCTCCCCTGCTCCCCTACAAATAGTTTAATGATGCCTATATGGGGGAGTGCATAACATTTCATAACTAACTTGATCTTTTTCATGCCTTCCATAGCTTCCTAACTACAAAAAAGCAGCAAGACAAAATTCAGTACGGCTATATGACAATCACCAGTCAACTGTATTAAGTAATACTATTTATGCCAAGATCAGCTCCACAGTTGCCTCAGGTTACCCAATTATCATTGTGACTACACTCAGCATCACAGGCCTGTGAGAACCACAGTACTGTTAACTTTCCCGAAATCCTCAAGCATGGTTTATATTTGAAAAACATTTTTAAAAGACAGGATCTTGATATATATATCGAGCATATTACCTAATATCCAGATATAGATTTGGATGGATCTCTATGGCAGGCTCAGACCTACAGGCAGGTACACTCAGCTAAAACCCATTTCTAAAGGGTCAATACCTATAAATAAACTCCATTAAGATGTCTGCTTATAAGTAACTAATTTGTACCTGTGGTTCTGAATGTGGACCCCAAGCAAATGCTATCAGTTTCATTTGAGAACTTCTTAGACATGGAAGTTCTCAAGCCCCTTCAACCTACCCGACACAGAATCCTATGTCAAGTCCAGCAATCTTGACCTCCCAGGCTCCAGCTTGTTCTGCAAAGGACTCTGACACATACCATCACAAAAAAGTAAATATGTAAACTTACCCTCCTGAGAGAACAGGTAACACCACTCGAACAAATGGAGGATCAAATGGAAAATTATCCTAAATAAGAGTGTTTAATCAATTTTAAAAACATTATTTTTAACTTTGCATTATTTAGAAAATTTTCAAATAATCAATAAGGAAATGTAACTTATTACCTGGTCATGAAAGTGAAATTTGTACCAAAGGACAGATGAGAAACAAGTAACAACAACAAAGTCATCAAATAAGAGACTCAGGTCAGGACAGAACAGACCAGAGCTGCACTAACTCACACTATACACTAAGCAGCATGGTGTGATCAGGCCTGCCTTTTCTTCCCACTACAGAAGAGGAATGGAAGAGGTTAGCAAACAACAGAATGCAGGTTTGCAGCCAGGGAGACAAAAGCTAGAGCTGCAAAACACCAAAGAGAGACCTGTGGGCCTTCTGCATGTCAGGATGGGCCCTGAGGGACCATCGGCCAACTACCCCTCACAGGGAGTCAAGTCTGGCTCTCAGCATTCTCCATCACATCACTGGTTGTCTAGGTATCTCCACTGTCTGTGGCCCTGGCAGGGCAAATGTTAATCCCTTCTGGGGAAGAACACAATACTGTAATCTTTCACACATAATGTCCATCATTGCTAAGACTTGGACAACACAATGAGGCAGAGTCAACAGCACATGTTATAGTAACTGCTGAACATCTGGAAGGAAGAAAAGATGACACCAAACCACAGTAGAACTATTTATCATCATCAGAACCCACAGATTCTGGAATCTGGAGCCACAGCAGCAGGAACTAACAACCCAATGGGAGACTACGTCAACAAACTACAAAAGAGAGACTCAGTAAGTAGGAAAATTAGATAACAAACATCCAGAATGAAGTCAGGAAAGACCCAAAAAAGGTGTAAGAGGTAGAAAATGCAGAAAATAACGACACAATGTTTACCACACATGTTTGAGTCTTAGAAGAGAGAATAAGGCAAGAAAAACAGATTGGAATTTTTCAAAGACTTCTCAAGGCTTGGCCACTATAAGCACCTTCAGGAAAGACTAGAATCTTCAATAAGAAAGATATCTTCAAGGGGCTGAAAGGAGTTGACAACTTGCCAACCTAAAAATCTATATTCCTCAAAAATGCAATTAAAGCCAGGCTAAGCAGCACATACCTGTAACCCCAGCAATCAGGAAGCAGAACAAGAGGGAAACAAGTTTGAAACCAGTCTGTGATTCATAACAAGACCTTGCCTCAAAGAAAAAGAAATAAAACAGATGCATTTTCCCATCTGCAAAGCCATACTAAAAAGAAGTATTTAACGATATTTTTTTAGGCAGAAAGAAAGGTAATGCTAGATATACCCTGAGAGAACAAAGAGCATGAAAATTCCAAATTTGGTTGGTCTCAGAATCCAAGTAAAGAATGTAAATGCATGTATTGAGAACATGAACTCAAACATTCTAAGGCAGTGGCTTTCAACCTATTTCACATAATAGATACCCTATATATCAGATATTTACATTATGTTTCATAACTTAGCAAAATTAGTTATGAAGTAACAACAAAAAATTTTTACGGTTGGGGGTCACTACAACATGAGGAACTGTATTAAAGGGTCCCAGCGTTAGGTAGTTTGAGAACCACTGCTCACAGGCTATGAGATTACAAAGGCAAAGAATGGAATACTGCACTATTCTGACAATTCAAGGGTATATACAGGATGAGTTAGAGAACATACAACTACGAAGCTAAAAGGTAAGAAACACGAGTCCTAAGAAAATCCAATAGGGAATGGGGCAGGGTAAGGGAGATATAACACAAGAAAGACAAGTAGAAAAAAATCACCTATAATATGGTAAGTAACAATAGTAACATTCAATACAATGGATAAGCTGCTTCATTCAAAAAGTCAGATGTGGTGCTGAGGAGACGGCTGTGCAAACACAAGGACCTGAGCTCCAGCCAGTCAGGTATGCTGGCACATGCCTGCACTTCCAGCACTGAGGACACAGGGACAGGAGGATCTCTTGAGCTCAATGGCCAGCCAGTCTAGACACAGTGGAGAACTCCAGGTTAGTCAGAGTCCCTGCCCTGCTCCAGTCCTAAAAAGGTGAGAGTTGTCTGATATTACACAGACAGAAGCTAATGTAGCTATGAGTGCTAAACAAACGTTAGTTCCCTGATGGCCAGGTCAGGAAAGCTGCCTCTAACATACTACAACAGTTGGATAGGGAAATGGCTTCCTGCTCCTGATGAAGGCAGGCCAACGGAGTCTAACAACAAACATGTCCAATTTTTATGTTCAAGCAACATGAAGTAATGCTTTTTTAAAAATTCATTTTGAGGCAAGATAGGAACAAGTATGTCTCACCCACTGAATTTCTAAGAAAACAAGTGGTAAATGACTAGCACACTCTCCAGCCCTCCTGACAGAGGATGGGTGTGTCTAGTGGCTAAAATGGATCACCATACATTTCTACAGCAAGTTAGAAAACGAAGACACCTGTCCATACAAGATGCCAACTCAGTGACAGTTTCATCTACCTTTAAATCTACGTATAATTTAACAGTATAATAAAAGCATGGATACAAAGCTTGGAAGAACAAAACTATTATTAGAATAGATCTTTCTTTAAATACATGATCCCAAATGAGTAACTATAAAACCTCTTTTGACTGATTGAGAATTACCTTCAGTTTCAGAAATTTCAGAAAGCAATTCTACTTCAGAGCCTAGAGGCTTCTCTACAAACTGTGCTCTAGGATTCAACTAATAAAGCTTTTTACAAACTCTAAGTATATAAAGAAAATATTCTTTAATGTCTATGTTTTCTTCCTTCAAAACATCATAAATCCACCTGTGTCACCTGTAGCACCAATGCCATATGCCAGTGCAACTCTTTATGGTGACCACATCTTTGCTCTCTGGTTCTGCTGCCCAGGTATGAACCCCAACTTCAGTGTTTTTGAGCTTTCTTTTCTCACTATTGCGTACCTAAAAAGTCTTCCTAGAAATCCCCAGCCCCATGGAATTTTAGCACAAGAGAAAAATATTTTATGGCTAAAGACCATTATAATGCCTAGGAATGTTTCACTTACAGGACCAGTCTTCCCTTGCCTGCACTGACAACACTCATTTTACAATTTTTGAATTCTATATAAATGGAACTAGACAAAATGGCTAGGAGTCTAAGTCTAATTTCTTCTACTTATATATACGATATAGAAGACTGACCTATCTTGTCACTATTTCTTATGGATGTCACATTCTCCAATTTACTGTAACTGGATTATTTTAGTTGCACTTATGACAAACAGTGCTGCTCTATACATTCTTGTGTGTTTCCTGGTGTCTAAGCAGTCATCTCTTGTGGAGTATACACCTCAACAACTCCTTAACTAGCCAAACTCAGTACCAATATTTAATTCCAACGCTCAGGAGATAGAGGTAAGCAGGCAGACCTCTGTGAGTCTGAGGCTACTCTAGGCTAGATAGCAAGTTCAAAGCTACACAGTGAGACGGTCTCAAGAAAAAAAAAAAAAAAGAAGAAGAAGAAGAAAGAAAAGGAAAGTTAAAAACATCCTGAACTATATATGGTCCGAGTATCTTCTACTTTACCAAATCACACCAAACTGTTCTCCAAGGCAGTTGAGCCACCCACATACTCCCATAAAAGAACACAGAATCGCATCACAATATTCTTACCTTAAAAGAGAAGTTAAGCAAAATATATTCTATGCCTTCTTTTTCTTTTAAGATCTGAAGATCACTGTGCAAAGGACTATCAGAGTCAACCCTAGGAATAACCAAACAAAAGCCAAGTCAAACAAGATTAGCTCTCTTTACTTTCTTTTTTTTTCATGTATGTGAGTACACTGTCGCTGTCTTCAGACACACCAGAAGAGGGCATTGGCATTGAAACCCATTACAGATGGTTGTGAGCCACCATGTGGTTGCTGCGAATTGACCTTAGGACCTCTAGAAGAGCAGCCAGTGCTCTTAACCGCTGAGCCATCTCTCCAGCCCTAAGATTAGCTTTCTTACTAAGCTCCAACTGAACCAGTCCAAAAGGGACAACAGAGCCCCAAGGTAAGTTCTAAACAGAAGTTCTACAGTGCTCCACAGTCCCAGAAAAAAAAATGACTCACTATGGGCTCAAGCAACTTGGGAACAAAGGAAATCTGAAATTAACGGTCATTCCAAAGAACAACAGTTAGACAACATAACTTTTCAAACAACTGAAAAACAATTTGGTAATATCCTTTCCTAAAATTGTATTTTTAACCAAGAAGTTTAAGGAAAGAAATTTACCAATAAAACCACCACAAGTAAATCACTATAAAAACATTTTTTCTATAACTCTTCTACATGTACTGCCTAAATCTCCTTATTTCAAACATAGACAGGATCATAGTCTCATACTATGTGAGTACATTTTGTTTGAAAACTGTCCCCATCTCATTAACTTGTCAAACATTTCCTGCCCATCCATCCATTAGACTCTCCCCAGTGAGCAGCAGGACGCGCTCACTGTAGTAATTTAACAACTACTTCCGGAGCAGTGCTGTCCACGCAAATGCAGAATACAAAACTATAAAACTGATGAGGCAAAAAAAGAAAGAAAACCCAATTATTTCCTTGTAAAAAATAGGTTTGCACAAACGGTACTTACTTGTGTAGTTTGACATGCCAGTCATATAAGCTGTCATTTATTAGTTCTACTGAATAAATCCCTGTGGAGACATAGGGCACACTGGTTACTCTTCATTTTCATTACTCTGGTATAAGTTAACTCTAAATATACAAAATAGTCAATAACAGCAAATTTTCACTATCAAAATAACTAAAGCTATCAACTAAAAGATACTTAAATGCATTTTAAAAAACTGCTTAGTACTCACTTTCACTGAGAAACATACATTATGCAAGTAATAGTTCTATATATAGAGAGACTTCTAAGAAAATGGTTTTCTATATATATTACCTTAATCTTCACCTCTAGGAGATGTCTTTTTTTCTACTGTCCCCCTTCTAGAGCATCCATGTAAATTTATTCTTTTTAGTATTTGTATTATATTATGTATGTGTCTGTGTCAATGCATATATAGCACCTGTGTCCGTCCTGCAGAGGCTATAAGGGTGTCAGACACCCCAGACTGGGAGTCAGAGGCAGCTGTGAGCCATCTGACAACAGGTTTGGGAACTGGACTTGGGTGCTCTCCAAGAGCATGAAGTGCTCTTAACCACTCTCCAGCTGTTAATATCAATCTTTTAAACAACTCTATATTATTCTGTTAATAAATCCAAAATAACTGAACCAATCATTCCTTACTTGGTTATTGTTTTATTAACACTACGGCAATACATTTCCCCCTCAGGCTCTGCAATACACAAATCTTACTATCTGTTTAAAAAATTCCTGCTTCTCCCCCCCCCCCAAAAAAACAGGGTTCTCTGCATAGCCCTGGCTGTCCTGGAACTCACTCTGTAGACCAGGCTGGCCTCGAACTCAGAAATCCACCTGCCTCTGCCTCCCAAGTGCTGGGATTAAAGGCGTGCGCCACCAGTGCCCGGCAAATTCCTGCCTTTGAAGATAGAATCCTAGGGCCCCATGGCAACTGGGCAAGCATTCTACCAAAGAGCTCCAGCCCTGAAAAATATTATTACTTTCATGGAATTATGAAACAAATGAATTATGTCAATTTTAAAAAGAATACCACCTCTATCCTAAGTTCTGATTCAAAATAAAAAAACTATGAAAATAAATCCAGCAAGTTTTCCTGTACAACAAAATACATTAATCTTATTTATTTTTAAAAGTAGTATTACTCATGCTTTTGCCAGAAAATAAAAATCTTAAGTTATATCTCCATCAGAAAACAAGGCAAAAAAATAAGTATGTAATTTTTTTTAAAAAAGATTTATTAATTTTATTTATATAAGTACACTGTCAATCTCTTCAGACACACCAGAAGAGGGCATCAGATCCCGTTATAGATGGTTGTGAGTCACCATGTGGTTGCTAGAAATTGAACTCAGGACCTCTGGTAGAGCAGTTAAGTGTTCTTAACCGCTGAGCCATCTCTCCAGCCCCTATATTTTATTTATTTATTTATGTATTTATTTATTTATTAATACAAAAGATAAACTCACTGGGCAGTGGTGGCACACATCTTTAATCCCAGTACTTGGGAGGCAAAGGCAGGTAGATCTCTGAGTTCAAAGCCAGACTGAGTTTGAGGCCAGAATAAGTTCCGGGACAGCCAGGGATACACAGAAAAACACTGTCTCAAAAAACAAAAATACAAACAAAAAGATAAATTCATTATATCTCTTTTTATCTTTTAGAATTTCGTTAAACCTGAGTTTCACATCTCTAAAATAACATTAATAAAAATTTCCAACTCTGTCTACCTATATAATAGTAAGTGACACAAAGTTGGTGTGGTGGCACACATATCTAACCCCCCTACCCCCCATCATGACCAAACAGAAAAATAGTGAGTTCAGAAACAATTTGTGCTAAGTGGTCCCCCATCACTCCCCAAAAGGAAAGCAAAGCAAAAGAGAAACAACACTACATGTAAAAGCAGCAAATGGCCAGCAGAGCCAGGGCCTCACCTGCCTTGTAGCTCTGTGATCTATAGACATCCCTGAGCTCCTTCATGAGTCTATCTGATGCTTGTACTGACCCGGACACCGCACCCTGAAACAATGAATAATTAAAGGCTTAAGGAATCAAAGCCTGATGTAAAATTTTATAGTAACATTGTAAAGATGACACCACTCAGTACTAAGAAGTGTACTGAATAAAGGCTTATGAAATGTAAGAAGAACAGAAAACTGAAAACATGTCATGAGGGAAAGCCTCACAGTATGCCCAGAACACCATGGACTCTGAGACAATTTAGAGTTCAGTATGAGTCTATTCCAAACTATATCTTCTCACTATAACATTTTAGCACTAACTTCGGCACAAGTTGTCCTCTGACCTCCACATGTGTGCTGTGGCAAGCAACCTCTCCTCCCTACACACACGCATACAGAATAGAATACTTTTTCTTAAAAATCAAAAAGTTTGAAGGTTGTACTACTCTGAGTTTAAAGGTTTCAAAGATCTATTTCCTAGCCGTGCAACCTTGAACTAGTTAGATTTTTAAATGTATATATGTGTGGTATACATGTGTATTTCAATACCTGTGGACTCATTCATGTATAGTCAAGTGTACATGTGTACCTATGCACGTACAGGCCCAAGGCTGATGTGTGCAGTGGCTCATCATCCTTGGTTGCTTTCCATCTTATTCACTGATGTAAGGGCTCTTAACTGAACAACAGTTTAGTTTAATTAGCTAGCTTGCTCAGGTGATCCTGTCCCCACCTTCTGAGTTGTAGAAGTTTAGGCTGGCCACCACAAACACTCAGCATTTATGAGGGTTCTAGAGATTCAAATACCAATCCTAATACTTGCTGCTTGAGAGGCAACCACTTTAACCACTGTACCATCTTGCAGCTCTTGAACTGGTTTTAAGCCCTAGTTTTTATATCTATAAAATATGAAGAATGTCTATTTCCTACAATGGCAATGAAAGATTCTATGAAGATTAAACAGGACGGTAATATGAAGTACTTACCTTATACTTATTTCAAAGTATCCAGTATCCTGTACCTGTTCTACCTATAACCATACAGACTGAAGTCCATCAGACACAGCAAGTAAAGTATTAGTTCAGGTGCAACAAACTTACTTTAATAATCTGCTCTAATACAAGGTAGTAAGTGTCAGATAACCAGACTGCCCATGCATACCTCCCTTGACTGACAACACACCCCACCCACTCACACACACCATTTTCATTTTTCACAAGTTATCCAAAAGGTATATATTGTCTGCCTACATTTTAAAGTTGAACAATCCACAGCCACCCAAGCATGTTTTTCACCAAATTATGCATCTTATACTGCTATGTTGCTTCTCATAAAAGGCATGTTAAATCACCTAGCATGGTAGGTAGTACACACCTTTAATCCTAGCACCTAGGAGGTAGAAGCAGGCAGATTTCTGAGTTGAATGGCAGGCTATTCTACATAGAGTTCCAGGCTAGCCATAGCTACATAGTTCAGACTCTATTGGGGGTAAGGAGCAGGGATAAGTAAAACTAAAGAGAAAAGTTACTTTGGGGTTGGTTAGGGTACAAAAGGCAGAGGTCAGGTTTAAGGGAGGACAGAGACAAATGAACACATACATTCTCACCCACTTGTTTATTTGCAGTTCAGCTTTTGTCTTCTTAAAGAAGTCAAGACTCTCTACCTAGGGAATGGTGTCCCCCACAGTGGGCTGAGTATTCCTGCCTCAGTTAACTGAATAAGACAGTTCCTTGACAGACATGACCACAGGCAAATCCAATGTAACCACCACAGGATTATTATACAAAGATAGCAGTTCATTTTCAAGATATGAAGAACAGATGAACAGGGTAGAAAGTGGCTGTCAACAATCAGGAAAATGACCGAATCCATCACTAAGTCAAGGATGGAAGGGCAGCTGAGATTGGTATAATGAATTAATGAATTACCCGATCTGTAATTATGTAATCACGAAGTTCATGTTCTAGATACTTACTCACACTTACATTTAAATGGTCTTGCCTTTGAGTCTTCCTGATTTTCTCCAATATTGCCAAATTTTCTTTCTCAATCCCTTCGTCCTCTGACTTTTTCCCATTAATAGGCTCTTCTTCCTTCATCTCATAATGATCCAAGTCTTCTATATCCTACAAAGAGAATAGAAGGCTTACTAAAGTTTCTCTTCTTCACTAGTCTCTTGTGTCAGAAAAAAAATTTTGAATAAAATTTAAAGAGTACAAGAAAGAAAGGATGCATCCATTCTAGGAGGAGGAGGAAAGCCCCAGATTCCACTCACAAGGTTTTCTCCTTTAATACTTTATGTTCTATGGAAAAGCTGGATTGAGTACAACAGATTCCATAGTTTCATAAAGTTGTGACTATTAGCAAATATGCCATCTGTCTTAGTCAGGGTTTCTATTCCCGCACAAACATCATGACCAAGATGCAAGTTGGGGAGGAAAGGGTTTATTGAGCTTACACTTCCATGCTGCTGTTCACCATGAAAAGAAGCCAGGACTGGAACTCTAGCAGGTCAAGGAGCAGGAGCTGATGCAGAGGCCATGGAGGGATGTTCCTTACTGGCTTGCTTCCCTTGACTTGCTCAGCTGGCTTTCTTATAGAACCCAAGACTACCAGCCCAGAGATGGTACCACCCACAAGGGGCCCTCCCCCACCTTGATCACTAATTGAGAAAATGCCTTATCACTGGATCTCATGGAGGCATTTTCTCAACTGAAACTCCTTTCTCTGTGCTAACTCCAGCTTGTGTCAAGTTGACACACAAAACCAGCCAGTACACCATCTTTAAAAATCTCCAATTACGAGGAACTTTTCCAACAACTTAGTGACCCTTTAATTACTCATACTTTATTCTAGAAACCTGACTTTAGAGTTTTATGCTAAGAAATATGAACACTAATTTAGGCCTAATTATACCCACCTCATTCTGATAATTACAAAAACAAAAGCTACACATATAAAACCAACCAAACAAAAAACCCAGTTAATTTGATGGATCATACATTATGGGGTCATTAGGATACTAAAATCAGCTTAAATTTGTTCTTTTGTTTGAGACAAGATTCCATATAGCCTCGGGCTGTCTCAAACTCCCTATGTAGCAGAGAATGACCCTGATCTTCTGATACTCCTACCTGTATACTTCTTGGTGCTAGAATTATAAGAAAGTGCCACCATGCTCAGTTTTATATGGTGCTTGGGGATAAGGCCAGGACCTTGCGCATGTTTAAGCAAGCACATTACCAACCAAGCTACACACACAGCCAGCATTATTATTTTTTTCTATCAGTAAAAACCCTGAAATGAAAAGCATGGAAATACAGAACCTCCATGCTCTCAGAATAAGCACTGAAAGTGCTAAAAAATTGTTGAGTTTTTTTTTTTTTAAACAACTGTAGGGCAAAGTTTTTAGGAAAAAAATTTGAAAAACACCTGTAGACCACAGCCCAGGCTCTTTCCCATATCATCTGCTCTTCCCCATACACAAATCTATGCCCAAGCTTTTTGGTCCTAACTTTTCCAAGTATCTTAGTAGTACTGCTTTAAGCTTCAGTTACCAAGGTCTCTGAAGGAGTTATCCAGCACCTCCACTTTCCATACAATCTGAGTTGAAGGCCAGTGACTGCCTTTGATCCAAAACAACCTCAACGGGGCTCCTTGTACCCATTACACTTTGTTCTTAATCAGATTCTACACAGGGCTTCATGTTCTGAAGACTTCTCTCTTGTCCTGTATTTGTTTTCTTCAGAATTTCAAACATGTCTCCTTAATCTGTATCTCCTCCTGCAACCTCAAGTCATCCCACCCACACACTTGGCCTGCATTTTAGTCAGCAAATCCTAAATATACCTCATCTTCCTAAAACACTATCCGCAGCACACAATTTTCTGCTATGGTTTCCTAATCAACCCAGCATGCTGTCTCTAACGCTCTCCTTTCCTGCCCACCCAACCATGCACTCTAGGAGCCTCTTCTCCTCTGCTTAAAGGGCAGCAGCATCCAGTGCCCGGCACACACCACACCCAGGTCCTTCAGCCACCTTAGTGCTAGTAAAATTGAAATGTCTGCCGTGTTAGTTCCTACCTTTCTAGATTTCCCTAAATATCACTGTCCTAGGTCAATTTTATGAGAAGTGCAAAGTCTATTTCACTGCCTACCGGGCTGGGGGAAAGCTTACTGTCCTCATGCAATTTGTTCCACCTAAATTAAGCTCCATGAAACCAGTAAAGCAAACAGCCTACCCACCAAAGGCACTCTAATTGAATAATTTTTAACAATTATTCTACTCCCGGACACAAAACAAATGACTCCTTTTGCTTTGACCCATTCTCAAAGTACATTTTAAACAGATTTTTTTTTCAAATAAAGTACAATAAAAGTCTGAATAAATTATAAGATTAAAAATAAAAAACAATTTTTTTGAAGCTAAAGATCATGAAATTCGGGTGTGAGGTCCCAGATGGAGGACTTGGGAGAAGGGACTGAAGGAGCTGAGGGAGTCTGCAGCCCCAGGGAGGGAGCAACAGTGGCAACTGGCCTGACTCCCCCACCCCCCGATACTCCTGGAGACTGATCCACCAACCAAAGAATACACATGGAGGGACCCATGGTGCTGGCCACATATGCTGCAGAGGAGGGTCTTGTTTAGACATCAGGGGGAGCAGAGGCCCTTGGGCCTGAGGGTGTTAGATCCCCCAGTATAGGAGAATGACAAGGAGGGATGACGAGAGTGGATGGGTAGGTGAGGGAATACCCCCATAGAGGCAGGGGGAGGGGGAGGGAATGGGGAGGTTCCAAAGGGGACATCTGGAAAGGGGGAAACATTTGAAATGTAAAGAAAGTATGAAAAAAGTGAATAAAAAAAAAATCATGAAATTCATATGCGTTTTATCTAGTCAATGGAGCTTTGGATTTTTATTTCAAAACCTGAATTTAAATTCAAAGGTCCAAAAGCCTAAAGACCTATTGGTGACTGACAATTATCTTAATGCCTTGGAAAGTTGCTACAAAATTTGTTATTTAAATGTCCCCTCCAAAAATCAGGTGTGGTGGTTGACTGTGTTAAGACAGGACCTTCCCTACTGCTAGTGTCACCACACTTAAGACAGAGGACCTGACAGAGGTGACAGCTGGTGACCTGAGCTGGGTCTGTCCTGAAAGCCTCTGTCTTGTCTGTGGATCTGTCCTGAAGGCTTCTGTGCTGTCTAGTCTCCACAGTTGCAGTAAGTATTATGCAAGCTGCTAAGGAAGAGAGCAGGTACGATACTTATGAACTGCAATTTCCACCATGACAAGACATACATAAAGGTGCAGTAAGTGGCACTCATATGTTGGTGGCAATCAACAGCAGTCTAATTGGACTAAAGACCCACTCAACAGGAGGGAAATCATGCCTGGTGCTAGAAATCTAGGCAGATTTCCTAGAACTAGTGAGTTCATGGACTTTAGAAAAATTTAGGAAAAAATAGCCTCTCCCAGGGATGAGCCCCCTCATGAAGTACTATTCTTACATAAATACCTACTTCAGCCATCTCCTCCTCTTCCTCCTCTTCTGAAGTTACTTCTTCAGTTGTCCCATTCTGAAACAGAGAAAGAATATGCCAACGTTACACACAGCACATCAGAAAGCTGGCCACTATTAGTCACTGTCACTACAGTTCCATGAGCAGAACTTATTAAAGAATTTCAAGTCAGTCCAATGTAGCAGATGCCTTAAGAATAAACAAAGGCAATCAAATATAAAGGAAACTTAAAAACTAAAGATAACCTAATTTTGATTTTTTTACTTATATGTTCTGCTCATAATAAACGTTCAAATTATTCTTTCCTTATCTACCCATTTAACCTCCCCCCCCCAAAAAACCTTAATTTTTCTATAAATTCACCTGCCTTGCATTTTAAATGGTAAGATGTTATAAAGAAATAGATACTCGAGAGTGATGGAAGAGCCAGTCTATCTACTATGGGACACTCTCCTAAGGCAGAGTTTACTACTCATCTACACAGCAGTCATGTGAGATTTTAGGAAGGGTCTTCATATACAGCTGAACATGAAGTATCTTGCCAGAGCAAAGTTTACCATCACTCAATATGGAAATATATCTGTATTCATAAAGGCAGGTTTAGTTTGGGACCCAGAATATCTAAAATATCAACAAACTAGGACTCAAGAGATGAAATCAGACAACCGGGATCTCAGCAGTCTCAAGGCATCTGTTCTTAGATGCTTTGAGAACACAAGTCTTAATAACAAAGAAAAAAATCTGTACAGGTACATATAGCATAAGCTTAGGCTTGTTTTAAAATCTGAATCTCTCTAAACACTTGTTCCTTTCCTGGGGACAAAATAAGAAAAGCAAGCAGTTCCCAAAATTATTGTGGGTCACCCTTTTCTGCATTTCTAAACCAGAATATTTTTGGTATCTTTTCAAAAACAGAACACAGCTACCAAGCAGTCCAAGGTCCCAAATACAAGTCTGAGTACACCAAGGGTGAAAAGCACTGTTGAAATGCTAATTTCAGAACCTACCCCAGAGAATCTCTCTTCAAATGCATTTTAATTGTAAGAGTTAGAGACCATTGCAGAAAGCCACGACCAATCAAACCACAAAGAAGAAAGCCACGACCAATCAAACCACAAAGAAGAAAGCCACGACCAATCAAACCACAAAGAAGAAAGCCACGACCAATCAAACCACAAAGAAGAAAACCACGACCAATCAAACCACAAAGAATTAAGTGGACTGGTACTGTCCTGCCCAACTGATGTATCCACAACACAACCCCTACATCTGAGGCTCAGGGTCATAGCAGAAGATAGGCAATAGGATTTTAAGAGCCAGAGGAAGGAAAAGGAAGTCTGTTGGGAGATTTAGGTCTCCTAGAAATATCACAGATGCTACACCCAAGAAGTCTCACCAGAATAGTTATCTAAATAAGATGTGAACAAGAATGACACCAACAAGAATGCTAACATATGCTTGACAGTGGTGGCACATGCCTTTAATCCCAGCACTTGGGAGGCAGAGGCAGGCGGATTTCTGAGTTCGAGGCCAGCCTGGTCTACCTGGTCTACAGAGTGAGTTCCAGGACAGCCAGGGCTACACAGAGAAACCCTGTCTCGAAAAAAAAAAAAACCCAACCCACAAAACAAACAAACAAACAAAAAAATGCTAACATAGAAGGGGGGCTGTGCAACAGTGGGAGAAATGGTCCTCCCCAACAGAGAGCACACCAGCAGGTTAACCAAGTCCACGCGGGTTACATTATATGGACTGAAGCAAGAGGGAGGGGAGAAAGGGGGAAGGAGGGAGGGAGGATGTGTGTTAAACAACTGAAGAAATAGAGGCCATGAATTTGAAAGACAGCAAGACCAGTACTTGGGAAGTGTTCGAGGAAGAAAGGTAACAATTTAATTATATTTTAATTTTTAAAAGTTAAGTTTTTAGAAAAACTTAACATTTTAGGTGATTCTGACATGCAGCTCTAGCCTATGTCTGTGACCATCAAACTAGTCCCTGTCTAACATTTTATAAATGAGAAAGCTGAGCAATACCATTCCCCAAAGGATAAGTAATTTGACAAAAACACAAAGCCAGTTTAGGTTCATGAAATCCTAAGGCCTTCATTTCAACAAGCAGGCTTGGCTTCTTTTCAAAAGCTCATTGAAAGCAAGCACAGTGGCTCATGACTGTAATCCTAGCACTCAAGAGGCCTGCTGTGAGTTCAAGGTCAGCTACCCTACATAGTGAGTTCTAGGACAGCCTGAGCTGAGAATAGAAACTCTGTCTTAAAATAAAACCAAAACAGAGGTTGGGGGGAGAGGTGACAAACTTTGATAATAAATGACATTGCTACCTAGAAAAACAATATGCAGACGGACAACTGTAGAGCAGCGGACCTGGGACAGACGGACGACTGTAGAGCAGCGGACCTGGGACAGGTGAATCCTATGGTTGCTAAAATGTTTTAGGTTCCCTGACTGAGAAAGCCACAGGAGGAGAACAGGCTCAGCTGCTGTAAGGGTCCTAATTAACTTTAAGGACCACTCTATCCTATAGGAACCCTATCCACCCTGATGGGTACTAGAACCAAAGAGAAAAGGAAAAATCTTTTTATTATAACTCAACACGAGAGCAGAATTTCCTAACACACTCAAGTTGGAAACCCCACAAGCTCCATTCTCCAGCTTCAGCAGAACACAGGTCTCCACACTGGACAGCAGAGAAAAGTAT
The DNA here is from genome assembly GCA_019843965.1 of Rhynchomys soricoides. Lineage (NCBI taxonomy): Eukaryota > Metazoa > Chordata > Mammalia > Rodentia > Muridae > Rhynchomys > Rhynchomys soricoides. The sequence continues at coordinate 6,613,315 of JADRCH010000050.1, forward strand.
CCTACAGACAGCTCTGTTAAAACTGGTGATACTGACTGATACCCTACCTTTCCTACAACAAGCAAATGACCATGTACCATGATCAGAAAACAGACCCTGAGAGTGCCACACAGAAAAGCCACACAAGTGGCCTGAAGCACAACTAGTAGAGAAGACAGAGCTAAAATCTAACTGGAATCATTAGCGCTGTTGAGAAGTCCTGAACCCATAAAACAAGAACAAGTTACTATAAAAAAGACAAGACAGTTCCAGGAAATAAACATTTGAAGAGAAACAGTAAAAGGAAAAAAAGAACCCATCAGTCTCCTCTGAACGAAGCATTTATAATGAAGTCGACCAAACTGAGACAGGGCTATGAAGAAAGGAGATGGGAAGCCTGAGGAGATACAGAGAGCATTCAAGGGACCTGGAAGACAGAAACACAGAGGTCTAATGCTCACTTGAAGAACAAGAGGAAAACTATGCAAGGAAAAGAGACACATGATGGCAAGCGCTGAGAAGAGTTTAGGATATTAAGTGTCTCTGGCTACTCCCAAAGAAATACTAAGAAGCAAAACAATTTCAGAGAAAATCAGACAGGAAAAGGAAATATCCAGAAAGAAGAATCACACAGTCACTGGAGTTGTATCTATCAACAATAAATGTAAATAACTGCAGGACACCGAATAACGAACTTAGAACTCTGGAACTGGCACCATTCCTTCAGAAGCTCTGTGCATGTACACACTTGTGTGTTGTGGGTTCTCCACACAAGTGTACATACTCTCCATGCATACCATAAATATCTCCATAAACCAAACCTTTCTAGGAAAACAAGACTAGAATATACTATGTAGGGATCTACCTGGGAACAGCAGTAACAGCAATGACACCAATGGCACAGTCCATGCACTTGTGAGGTCACACATACTGACAAAAACAAAAGTAACCCCAAACTCACCTGAGAAGTATTATAAAGTTCTGTCTCATTAACTCTTGGGTTTAAAAAAGAAAAAGGAAAAGGAAAAAAAAAAAAGACACCCATATCCTAGCAAAGCAACCCTTAAGTATGTACCCCAGAGAAATGACTGCACAGGAGTATTCAGGAATACAAACAAGAAAATCCACAGTAGGACTCATAACAGAAAAACAAAACAAACAACAAGCTAGAAACAGTCTACCATTATCCATCAACACTCAAATGGAAAATAGGCGTTCTGATCTTCCTGAACAATGAAATAAACATAGCAATAAAAAAGGAACTGCAAAGAAAACATGAAATACATAGTGTGACTCTTAAAGCTCAATACAGGCAACACTAAACTATACACAAGTATGCACACGTGAAGGATAAAGTCAGAGAAAAGTAAGGAAAGACGACTAGCTATGACGATCTGAAGGAGGGACTCAGTCAGTAAACATAACCTGAACTCAGATCCTTAGTACCCGCGGACAAGCCAGATATGGCAGATCTCTGGGGCTTGTTGGCCAGCCAGCCTACTGGATAAGTTCCAGGCCAGAGAGAAATGCTGTCTCAAAAAAGGAGGTGAGGGCTGGGGAGACAGCAAAGCTTCCTAAATAGAAAAAAGTTACCTTATCTATCCTAAAAATATTATCAAAACACAAACGATGACTCAAAATCAGGGCATTTTTGTTACATAGTTCACAAATTATCTTGGATATCTATACTGTCGTACAATCTTCTCACCTAGGAAAAACAAGACAGATTTCAAGTTCAGGATATATTATTTTAAGTAAAAAACAAAACCATAGGCCTTGTAGAAAATAAAACCTGAACAGATAGAAAAATTAAACATTTTTCCCATCATCTTTCTTTAGACTCCACTAAATTATAAAAGAATAAACATTGTATAAGTAAAATAAATTTGAAAAACAAAAGGAATGGGCTTACGAGGAGCAATAAAACGCCATTGCCATTAGATGACTATAAACAGGAACTGTGATCAAGGAAGCTCACAATTAAAGGTGCAAGTTAGGGAACAGCAGTGACCAAGGAGAGATCTGCAAAAAGCCCCTGAATTCAGAGGCTCAGACTCAGACACCAAATACACTGCAACAGGAACAGCAGGCAGGATGGAAACCTACAGACTAACCAAAAACATACTTGCAAAACACACCACACAGCCCTCAAATGCTCTGCATTCCCCCTCCTTAAGTAGAACCTAGGAGATTATCTGTCAGACAAATGTCATCTGCAGAGAACCGGAGCCATCATTTACCCTGTACTAACAAAGTGGAAAAGTAGGGGAAGAAAGGTTATCAACACAAACTCCCCCTAAAGCTATCAGGTGACAAGTCTTGGCTACAAGGAACTCAAAATCCATGTAAAAATAGCCATGTAAAAATGCTAAAGATGCCAGATACACTGGGGGAAGGGAGTGGGGGGGGGGAGGGGAGAAGCCATCCTTGGACACTTGAGAGGTGTTATCTATGGCCATACTATTTTGAACGTGCCAACACCTGACTGCACATAACAGTCACCAAATGAAACCAACAGACACTACTCAGCTAAGTCTAACTAATCCATCCAATAGCAAGAATTAGTATTTTAAAGCATTAAGATTTTTTTGTTCTTGTTGTTTTAATCTTTTGAGACAGGGTCTCAACTGTATAGCTGCGACTGGCTGCAAATTCAAGAGATTTGCCTGTCTCTACTTCTCAAATCCCAGGATTAAAGGAGAGCACTACCATCCACCCCCAGCCTGTTTGGGGAGGTTCTGAGACTGGGTCTTCATTTGTAGGACAGGCTGGCCTCAAACTCACATTCATCCTGCCTCAGCCTCCTGAGTGCTGAGACTAAAAACATGTGCCACCACATCCAGCTCTAAGCCATTAAGTTCTGGGAAAATGGGGATAACAGATATATTATAAAAACAAAACTGGGCTGGAGAGATGGCTCAGCAGTTAAGAGCACTGACGGCTCTTCCAGAGGTCCTGAGTTCAATTCCCAGCAACCACATGGTGGCTCACAACCATCTGCAATGGGATCCGATGCCCTCTTCTGCTGTGTCTGAAGACAGTGACAATATACTCATTATAAATAAAATAAATAAATCTTTAAAATCAAAATCAAAACTGTGGGGCTAAAGAGATGGCTCAGTGGTTACGAGCACTTGCTGCACTTTTAGAAGACTAGGATTTGATTGCTAGCACCTAATGGCAGCTAACAACCATCCATTTCCAGGGAATCCCAGCAGATTTTCTACTATGTGCATGTGCATGTGGTACGCATACATGTAGGCAAAACACTCATACAACTTTTTTTAAATCCTTAAAAAGTTATTATTGTCCATGTGAAATAGCAAAAAGTTGACAGAACAGCAAAATTTCAAAAGAAAAAGAGGAAAAGTAAAAAGGCTCAGTGGATAAAGGTACCTGCTGCCACGCTGACCACCTGGGTTTGATCCTGGGACTCAGATGGTGGGGAGAACCAATTCCTGCAAGTAGTTTTCTGACCTCCATAGAAGTGCCACCAATGTGCATACCAACACATACACATATACAAATAAAAATATAACAACATTAAGAAAAAGAATGTAATACAATAGATGTAAAGACTCAAACTAATAGGTCTAAAATCCAAAAGCAGCCAGGCATGATGATACAGCCTGTAATTCTAGCATTCAGGATATAGAGACAAGAGAACCATCAGCCTCAGCTACATATGTTTTTTGAGGTCAGTGCCTGAAGTATATATATATAAGACCTTGTCTCCAAAAAGTAAAAACAAAATTGAAAAGCCCAATTAATAAACTCCAAAACAAACAAAATGGACAAAGTTAACACACAAAGAAGAAAAAAGACCCTAAGTTAAGAACACTGTTGCAGTTCATTACACCAAAGAAAACACAAATTCCCTGAAGCTTCCAAAGAAAAATCATGCATAAATAAGATTCCGGACGGCACCAGCTTCAACAACACCATAGGCTAGAAGACAATAGCATAGTATTTGAAATTCTTAGGCAAAAATTTCAGCCTAGATTTATTATTCAATCAAACACTGAGTACAACAGAACACAACAGCAGCTGATACTGAGGTCCCACAACTCCCATGTACGGCCCTGCGCACTGCTTTGAGAGTACCTGCAGGGCTGCTTCTATCCACTTTGACTACTCTGTACAAGTAAGAAGTGGTCAGAGACTAGGAGGAAGGCAACAAGAAGCACATTTTGAAACCAGTGTGGGCTTGTTCTAATGCCAATTCTGAACCAGGTTTTTCAAAAGCTAGCTCAGAAAATATGCCATTCCTTCATGCTTTGGCTTTTACCTGACAGTGTAACAAATAGAGACAAACAAGAAAAAGAAAGCCAATAGAGATGACATGAGACCCAGGAATCAATAGATTCACTTTAGGATAGCAGAGAAGAAAAATCTCGAGGTGACAACTGCAAAGGCAGTCAGAGAACTCACAAAGATTAATGCAGAAGAGCCAGGGACTCCAAAGACAAAGGATCCCAGAAAGAAAACGTGACCTTTATAAACTGAGAAGTATCACTATAAAAAGGACCCTGAGAAATGAAAGATGGCACAGGTACGGAAATGCCATAACAGAAAATATAGCTCCCCAAAGTCCTCATGGGAAACTGATCTTTCATGACTAAACAATGCTTTAGAAGCAGTGGGTGGTTAAAAGTAGGTAGTTTACACAAGATATAAATCCTAATTTATTGTAATAAAAATTCAGTTAACTAACAGCTAATTAGATAAGTCTAAAACTCATGATTGTGGAATTGGTGGAAATTTCCATGGCTTAGGGAGAACTAACTTTGCATTAGATCTTAAGAAGCACAAACAGACTTCTGGACATGGTATGTCAAAGGAAGGTAATTGACTAAACAACCAAACAGTCAAAGAAGAAACACAGAAATCAGAAATTTTAACAAAAATCAAAATGGAGGGGTTAGGGATCAGTGCTCACCTATCACAGTAAAATATAAACAACTCCAAGAAATGAAAAGGCTGTGCTAGCACCTAAAGCAAGGCAATTTACTAGGAACACAAAACTGACTTCCAAATAGGCTGTGTAATAATTTTAAATTATCCTAGTTTAACTTTCAAGTAAGACAATTGATTTCAGCTCTTCAACACTAGAGAATGTTTACTTTACCTGACCCGTGGGTAGTGGCTGATCTAGCATCTCAACATCCAGGTGCTTAGGAAGGTTATATAATCTGCAGAGGTCACATATCAACCACTTCAATTGCTGACGGAGCTACAAAACACATTCAGTAAATAAGCATTATGTTAAAGAGCCCTTAGACGACATTGAATATTGCTACAACTACTGTTAATCAATCCAGAAGGAAAGGAAAACATGTGCTCCTGCTCACCTGCAGCCTAGGGATGGGATAACAGTCTCTGATACATGTTAGAGCTGCTGGTTCAAGAAAATCACTACTTTAAACAAGTTACTACAGCTTAGTATGTCCTTACAACATGGTATCTAGCAGGTAACACCAACAAAAAGGCACAGAAGGAAGGTTCAGACACTGCCTAGTGTCTAGCTGCTAACTAATCTTAGAAACTTGCAGCTTTAGACAACAGAACATTAATACATTTGTAAGACTACAAAAAAAAAACCCTAAAGAAAGTGTTGCATATGGATTATAAAATTACATTTGCAACAGTTAGATTTGTTTAAAACTATAAGGCAATTGTGACCTAGTAGACTCAGCCTGGAATAAATAACCTTGTATACCTTAAACCATGGCTTTAGTCTCTGCCATCTGCAAAATGGAAATGAGGGCTGTCTCATGACAGTAAGGAGTAAATTAAAACTAAGCCTCTCCAAAAGAAAAGAAAAAAAAAATCATTAGCAAAGCTGCTATATTAGAATAGCTCTTTTAAATTTCCATTCTAAATTTCTGCAGGTATATTGACTTTAAGGAAGTAAACAAGGAAAACTGTACAAACATAGTTTTCATTATTTAGGGTTTGTCCTCAACATAAAAGATAAGCAATACTTAAGACTCAGATGGGAGCCCATAAGGCAACTTACTTCACTAGGCAGGAACAGTTAGCTCAGTGTCTCTGATCAAGAAAGATGTGAAGAAGAAGCAGGCTTATGGAGGACTAAGAAAACAGGAACAGCAAAGAACAAGCCCTTCCAAAGTGGATGAAGGACCAAGTGGACATGAGGAAGGCTGAGCACTAAATTAGATCAAACAAATGTCCTCATGCTCAAAGGGAAGCAAAAAGCCCACCACTGTGGATGTGTGCAGGTATATGAGATGAGACAGGGTGACCAGGACACAGCCCTGATGTTCGACCCCCTGCAGGAGTGCTGTAGGTGATAGCAGTCGATGGCTCCATACCAAGCAACAGGAAAAACAGTCTATTTTCCAGTAAGTTTAACTTTTAACACTCCCCTCCTCGTCAGGGACTGTAGAAGAAACTAAGATCCCAAGGAGGGTCTATAGTATTTAGAAGGTAAATGGACAAGTCTTTGATACTTACTAGAGTTTACGGTTTGGGGAACAGAAGTATAAAAAAGAACATTTAAGTTCCCAGGCTAGGCACGGATGACTAGTATCATGGTTTCATTTTCACAGAGATATTAGTGAGGGAAAACATGATGGAGACAAATGTACACTGGCATGCACATCCCATGGCACACCTAAGCAAAATCCCCTAGATAGAGAGGATCAATAACATAAGTGTATGGGTTTCAAACTCTCAAGATACATTTTGGATAGAGATATAGATTTAGGGATCTCTGCAATAACTAAAGTATGACTTAAGTAATGAGAGTAAAAGAGCTTGCACAGAGAAAACACAGAATAAAAAGACATACCAAGGAAGAGCATCTCAGAGGAGACCAAGACGAGATAGTAAGAGAACCAGGGAATGGAGGTCTCATAGAGGTCCCCACTAGGTTACCAATTAGCACAGGATAGACATGCCTTGGCTTTGAATACACATCACTTATCACAGAGCTTCAGAGAAGCCAATCGATATTTTTAAAGTATTTTTCTGTGTTCTGTTAACAGCTTCCTACATTTACAGAAAGGAAAATGCAAGCACAGCTAAGCCATCACTAATATGTATAATACTGCATACAGAAGAGGGCAGATTAAACAATATTCTATGCCTTGTTTTTTACTTATATCTTGCAATGTCCTATGTGCACTATGGGAAAAGGCTGGCTGCATTTTTTTTTTTTTTACTACATTGGAGTATTCAACTATACATTACATTTTAAAAAGTTTAACCAGCTTTTTATTGGTGGGCATTAATACATGTTGATGGAACAATATTTCAACCATGGAAAAATTCTTTTGAGTACTAAAAGAATTGAGCCACTGGACGGGACAGCTAAGAGATTTCTATACAACAGCAGATTCTCTACTATAGTAAGTAAACTAAAAAGTCAAAACAAAACAAGGTTATTAAAATCAGGTTATGAGAAATTGGCAGAAGCTATCTATAAGAGTGAAAACATGTCTTTCCTTCATGTAAATGTACTTAATTCTACAATTAGGTCCAATGTAAGTCCTAGTCCATTTAACTTGACACAGGTATTTTTGCTTTTGGGGTTTTTTTCATAGTATCTGGGATTATGCCTAGGGCCCTGCACAAAGTAGGGGAGCATTCTCCCACTGAGTAATAGTTTCAATCATTTCTTCACTTCTGAGACAGAAGTGACCAGACTGGCCTTGACTGTGCCATCTCCAAGCCTTAACTCCAAAGTAGCTGGGATTATGATTCTGTGTCAGCAGGCCTTACTCATAAGCAATTGAAGGAGGACAGCTAGAGGGTTATGTCTGTCTTTCTGTCCCATTACCAGTCTGCTGGAAATGAAACATACCTGTCTGGCTTTTAATTACCTCCTACTTTCATGGCTCTTAAGATCTGGACTCTTTTACAAACTTTTGAAACTTATATTCCTCATTGTTTTAGAGTGTTTTACACTTATAGAGGTTGGGTGAGTGGGGGATGACATGTGCCATGCATGACACAGTGTGGCGCTCAGAGGACAACTGTAGGAAGTAGTTCTCTCCTTCTATTATGTGGGTTCTGGAGATCAAACTGGGTCATCAATCTTGTGGCAACTGCCTTCATCTGCTGAGCCATTTCAACAGTCCCTGTGTTCTTAATTCTAAGAACATGTTTAAACCATCTATGATTTATTTTGACAAATCAAAGAGTTAAAAATTCTAACTTCCCTAAATGGTCAGTTCTAAAATTATCTATAGAAAGATTCTTCCTTCTTGGGTTAAAATGCTAGCTTTACTTATTCTAAGTTGTCATTTGCATGGCTGTTTATAAATTTCTATTGCCTGTTGGTCTAGTTCCAATAGTTAATATTTTATTTCCTTTACTAACTGTTTGGGCAAATTTTTTACCTTTTTAAACTTTTGTATTTTATTATTTATTTTTGAGTCATTCTGACAGTACCAGAAACAAATATGTTGGTTCCTAGGCATGGTGACACAGCCTATAATCCCAGTACTGGAAAGGCTGAGGCAAGAAGCTTGCAAGTTCCAGGACAGCCTGAACTACACAACACAGCAAGACCCTGTCTTTAAAAGCCAAAATAAATAAATCATTTTCAGCGACACTGCATTAGATTTATAATATTAGGGCATGGAGATAAGTGGCATTTGTAACACCTGTCTGTCCGTAGTATCTAAGTCTGTCTGTCCATAGTATCTAAGTCTGTCTGTCCATAGTATCTAAGTCTGTCTGTCCGTAGTATCTAAGTCTGTCTGTCCGTAGTATCTAAGTTCTTATATTCTGTGAAGAAAAATTTTGTTGTCTTCATATGAGTCTCCCATATTTAAATTTATCCATAGGTGTTTAATTTGTTGCACTCATCAATAAAATATCATTGTATTTTCTATTTGGTAATAAGCAGCATTTGGGGACTAAAGATCTTTATAAAATATACTTCAACAAATCAATTTAATTGTTTTTCTCCAGTTCGTTCCTTTGCAGTTTATAGGCGTTTAAGAGGAGTATTTTTTTAAAAAAGCCATGACATCTACAAAGAAAAATTATTTTCCATAAGGATTTAATAACATGGGAAAATACAGTAAGTTCAAAAGGGATGGAAAACTACACACTATGACCCCAACTATTTAAAAACATATGAAACATATGTATTTTGCTAACAAAGAAAACACTGCAGAAAATATCCATTATGTCAATAGTGGTTATATTAGGTAGAAAATTATTGGAAAGTTAAATGTTCTCTTTTTTGTTTATCTACAAATTACTAGTTTTCTTACAATGGATACTTAAGACATTTACAATCAAAAAATACAACATTTTAATATTTAAAAAAAAAACAAAAACAATAAGGATACTTTTTATAAGACTTTTATTTTTTAATTGTGTGTAGTTTGTATAGTGCCTATAGGGAACAGAGAGGTCAGATCCCCGGAGCTAGAGTTACAGACACTTGTAAGCTGTTGCAACTCGGGTGCTGAGAACTGACCTCAGGTCCTCTGTAAAAGCAGTGAGTGTTCTAAACTCCTGTGCCATCTCTCCAGCCTGGAAAGATACTTCTCTTTACACAGCAGCCCCCTTTAACACAGAGGTAAACACTGTTTTCTAGGGTTAATCAAGGACCGCATATACTAACTGGAAGTAAACAATGTCTACAGTTATTTAACATGGAGCCCATTATCACTGGTTCTACTTTACTAGTTACTATTAATCTCTTAGTGTGCAATGTCTCGAAGAAAACATGTTTAGAGTTCAGAGCTACCCACAGATCTAGGCTTCTACTGAGAGTCTTGGAATGTGTGCACAGGGGGACAACTATGGATCAAAAACAAATCAACAAAAAATCCTTTTCTCAATAAATTTGGCTTTTACCGCAGACTTGTGGGCCCTTGACCAGCAAAGGAATTCTCTAACACAAACACTTATGTTAAGGCTGGAGTGATGGATCAGTGGTTAAGAGTACTGACTGCTCTTCCAGAGGCCGTGAGTTCAATTTCCAGCAACCACATGGTGGCTCACAACCATCTGTAATGGGATCTGATGCCCTCTTCTGGTGTGTCTGAAGACAGCTACAGTATACTCATACATAAAATAAAAAGAATGTTTAAAAAAGAAATCCTGATGCTATCGATCCTATGTCACCTCCCTTAACATCTACACTGGCTTTTCTTTCCCCTTTGTCCTTCCTCACCTCACCTAACAGTCTATCAAAAATGTTTGCTTTATTTAATGGCTAGAATGAAGGAAAAAAAGAGAACCTCAATTCCTAATGTAAATAGAGTGTACATGTAGAAAGAGGGATTTGGACTTCAAAAGGTCTCTAACCTTGCTAAAACTGTCATTATTAAACATGCTGTAACAACTTCTATTACGATCTAAGAAGTGATGGAAAACTACCAGGAAAGGAAATAAATGGAGTACATTTTAGTATGATAATTTTTTATCATATTACTGCTTAATATTTAATTTTTCTGCATAAGACCATGAGAAGTAAAAAGGAATGTCTGGTTCATCTCCTTACCGAACTGTTGTTCTTAGTATCTTCTAAGCGTTCCAGAACTGATGTCAGATTTGGGTCATCAGAGTCCACAAACCATATTGGTGAAGAAGAAGGGTAAGATTCCTGTAACAGAGATAGCTAGGTGAAACATATTTACAAACAGACCAACCCAGAGATATAATAAAACCGTACCACTAAGGGGCAGGTGATTATGACCTACATAAAGTTCATCAAAAGAAGATAGGTGACACTGAAATTCATGTGGAGAGGGACCAGATTCCTCTGTGGAATTTAAAACTTAAAATTGCTAAGTTTAACAACTTAATCTTGCGTAGTCCATGTTCTACAATCTTTAAGTTTAAAAGCAGACAGCAGAACTTTACCCAATGAGCAAAATGATTAAAACCAAAGATACCTTAAGATTTGCTTTTATTTAAGGGGAGGAAATGTACTCAAAGTGCCGCTGGAGACTTGCAACATGTCTACCATGACCTGAAGTCTCTAGCTTTTATCTTTAACATATGGAATCATGATAATCTCTCAAAGTGAAAAGGTAAATTAAAAAGAAAATCCCAACTTGAAAATTCAGTCTACAGATTTTGAACAGTGCCTTTGCCTTTTAATAATGCTACATTTCTAACTAGACACCTAGTTCTGAATTACAAAACTAATCCAAGGAACACGTCTCTAAACCTTCACATATGCTAAACCCTACTTTTCAAGACCCTCTACTCATAGTGTTCTGGCCTTCAATGTAAAATAATTATAGAAGTTTCTTCAAGGTTTTCTTTTTCCTTCACCTGTATAAAATTTACTACACTGAGCCAGGGTTGGGGGTGGCCACCTCAAAGGCTGGGTAGGAAGCCCGTGCGGAGCTTGAGGCCAGACTAGGACATAAAGTCTCTATCTCAAAAGTAGGCTGTAAGTGGGCTGGAGAGATCGATCGGTGATTAAGAACATGTACTGTTTTTCCAGAGAACCTGAGTTCAATTCACCACAGCACCCATGTCTTACATGGCTTACAACTGCCAGCTGTAGGGGATATGGCACCTCTAGACCTGCACTCATTGTGTTTAACACCACACACACACACACACACATACATACATAGAAATAAATAATATCTAAGGGGGGTACTAATCCATTTGTTTTGCCATCCCTTCTTAGACTGTAACAATGAATGTAGTTTATTTCTTTGTTGTGTTTTTCTTTTGTTTTTTTTTAAGACATGGTCTCAATATGTAGATAATTTGCACATCCTCCTCCCTCAGCCTCCTAAGTGCTTCAGAATATAATTTCAAAGAAAACAGACACATTAAATAAGATTACCTTCATTTGATCTTGCCTAATCATTTTCTTAATAGTGATAGTTTCTTCTACCTGTTTTGTTTTGGGGAATCTAAGGATAAAATATAAGGTCATGCCCAGGTACCTGCTCTACCACTGAATTATATTAGAAATCCTTAAAGACTGCTTTTTAAATATAACAGGTGTTAGAAGCAGAGTGAACAGCAGCACAGGGCTGCCACAATCCTTATTCAGATTTCACCTGCCACAGAAATGGGCTTCTGAGTTAGCCTTTCTCCTAATACAGATGTTTACGACATTTATTTGAAGACATTATCAATGGTATTCTCAAATATTCTACCAGAAAACCTTTAAATTGGCCCCTGATAATTCTCATGTCTTAGTATCACACCCTGGTAAAAATCCCTTTCCTTGGACTTAGCCCCTCACTTCTAAATGCGGCAAAAGTACCAACACCACTTCTGAAATCAAGTTACAAAAAAGTTAACATCTGTCTTGCTTATCTCCCGGTCTTGCAATTAATCCTGGTATTGAAAATCAGCAGCAGCCACCTATGGAGAGCTCTGCATGGCAAGAAGTTGAAAAAGAACTCTAAAAATTAAACCAAGGTTCTCAAATTAGGCCAACATCCTATGAGAAGGATCCTGCCAACAACTATGAGAGACCTTGGAGGCAGATCTCTCCCTTTCCAGCCTTCTGAGCACTGCAGCCTCCACTAACACTTTCCTGCACTGGGAAAGACCACAGGTCAGAGAAACCAAGGTAAGTGGTACACAGACTCTGATCCACAGAAACCAAGAGTAACATTTGTTCTTAAAGGTTCTAAATTTAGGAGGCTGAAGCCACGGCTCAGTGGGTAAAGAGTACTCCTTTGCATCGGAGCAGGTTCAGTTCTCAGCACCCACATGGCAGCTCACCACCAGCTGTAACTCCAGTTCCAGGTTGTCCAACAACTTCTGGCTTCTGTAGGCTCCTGCACACAAATGGTACACATAACTCATGCAAACAAACACATACTCTTTTTTTTTTTAAAAAAAAAAAAAAAAAGTTCTAATGGCTTAGCAGTAAAGAATTGATTGCTGTTATAGGGAACTGGGATTTGGTGCTCACAAATACCTATAATTCCAGTTCTAAAGGATTTGATGCCCTCTTCTGACCTTTGCAGGCACTGCACACATGTGTGCACAGACATGTATGCAGTCAAAACACCTATACACATAAGATAAATTAAGTAAAACAAGTTTCTAAATTTGTTACAGAGAAATACATATCTATTGCTAGTCAAACACAATAGAATTACAATACCCTATCATACAAAGTACTACTGAGAAATGCTACTAATATGTATCTTTAAAGACCATGAGAGCACGTGCGTGTGTGTGTATGTGTGTGTGTATGTGTGTGTGTGTGTGAGTTAATTAAGGAAGCATTACATGCTCCTTCCCCACTAACAGGCATTATTTTTGTGTTCCTTTATTCTGATTTTTACTAGGAATCTGGGAAAAGACATTATTGGTAGATACTAGCTGCCGAATATATTTAAGTAGTAGAAAATTGCACTACACAGTTTTGAAGAACAATGTTCTTTAATGCTATATATAAAACCTCATTTTATACATATATGGTACATATCTCACACACACACAGACACACATCAGAACTAACAGCACAGAAACTGAACTTTGTAAAAACATTTTACCAAATCAGTAGTGGTGTCCATGTACCTGTCCAACACAGGCTGATTTATCTTTGTATTCTCATTTCTTAATGACTCCAAATCTCTTCACCAGCTAAAAGGTAAAGCGTCTTCAAAATTAACTCCATTCTTAAATAAAGACACTTAGTAGGGTATCTTCACCTTCACATTCTTCATCCAAGCTTAGGAACTTATTGTCTAGGTTTTGCATTTGCTTTAGCTTTTAAAAAATAAAAATAGACCTATCTAGAAGCTCATTGTACAGATTAGTGTTTATCTAGTAAATGTCTGCATAAAGAAACATATGAGCTATTAATGTGGAATGAAATGCCTTGCACCATATTAAGAGAAATTTAGGGAAAGGAAATAAGTTCCCCCTGAGATCTGTATTTATTTTAAATCCTGTACATGGAAAGGCAGGATAAGCAGCAAGTCTAAGCACTCATTTAAGTGTTTCTCAAAGGCCTTGCACCCCTCAGTACACGAAGACTAAAATGTTGATTTTTTTCACTCTACTTAATTCTCTTAACTCTACTTAATTACTCTACTCGAAAGTGCTGCTACCTTCCCACAAGTGAAGGTCTTAACAGAGGTCTGCTGGAATCTTGCCCTGCTAGTGTTTGAATGGACAAAGCTGTGAAAAGAAATCAGGCTTTCCTTCAGAATGCTGGTCCCTTATACCTTAAGCCTTTTTACTACTATGGTAATGACAGAGAGAGCACACACAAGCCCCTATAGCACACCGGAGAGCAGGCATGTGTGATTCACCTGTGGAATGAACTGACATGAACTTTTACTTGAAAGGATGACTGCAATGCTTATTCCAACTTGAGTTTCTGAAAGATGTTTCCTCAAAAATAAAAGACTGTGTCATTTTCAAAACAAGGGTCAGTACATTTCACCAATAATAAAAGTCAAACTTTAGAGAAAACCATTCAAACTTAGAAACACTTGTACCCACCAGTGTCAGCCTGTAGCTTTCTGACGAGACTGGTGGCAAGATTGTATTTTGATGTTAGATAGTGAAACTTATCAATGTTTAGAAGATATATCAAACCAAATATTTTCCCAATGACCAATGCATGATGCTGTAATATCATGCAAGAAAAATATCAACTTTTTGTAAAGTATCTCTCTCACACACACACTCACTCAAAAATATTCACAAGCTGGGAAACAGCTCAGTGGTAAGAACACTTGCCTACCATGCTTGAGGCCCTAGGCTCGTTCCCAGCACTAAAGGGCATGGAGAGCCCAATTATCTAAAGTGGTTATTGCTATTAAAATATGTTTTCAACCAGATATTGGGTTTTGTTCACATTACTTCAAGTAAAGCATCAAAGAACTAGGCTGGAGGGATGGCTCTGAGGTTAAGAACATGACTACTCTTGCAGAGGCCCTGGTTTCAATTCCCTGAACCCATATGGTAGTTCATAACTACCTCTAACTTCAGTTCCAGCAAATATAATACCCTCTCTTCCGGCCTCCACAGGCACCAGGCATGCACATGGTGCACATACATACATAAGAGACAAAACACAGCTGGGCAGTGGTGGCGCACGTCTTTAATCCTAGCACTTGGGAGGCAGAAACAGGCGGATTTCTGAGTTCAAGGCCAGCCAGGTCTACAGAGTGAGTTCCAGGACAGCCAGAGCTACACAGAGAAACCATGTCTCGAAAAACCAAAAAAAAAAAAAAAAAAAAGAGAGAGAGACAAAACACATACATAAAATATATGTTTTTATAATCCATATAATATAAAAATAAATTTTTAAAAAATATATTTAAATATAATATATATTAAATATATATTTTAAAGTGCTGAAGTAAATGACAGAAAACATATCAAAAAAACCTGCAGGGGCTGGAGAGATGGCTCAGTGGGTAAGAGCACTAACTGCTCTTCCAAAGGTCCTGAGTTCAAATCCCAGCAATGACATGGTGGCTCACAACCATCCGTAATGAGATCTGATGCCCTCTTCTGGTATGTCTGAAGGCAGCTACAGTATACTTACATATAATAATAAATAAATCTTTTGGCCGGAGCAAGCAGGGCCAGAGCGAACAAAAAGAGAGCAACAGTGTACTCACATGCATTAAATAAATAAATCTAAAAAAAAAAAAAAGAAAGAAAGAAAGAAAGAAAGAAAGAAATTTCCTTAGGCCTGTGATATATTTAAGAGTTTAAGTCCTGACTCCAAAAATATTGAGAACTGCTATTTCCAACTCTCTCCTGCCAAATCCCCTAGCCTTTCCTCCTTTTCTCCATTCTCCATTAACCTACATGTTCCATTGGGGCTGGTTTAGATACCTCCCTCCCTTGATACAAAGCCTGACCAAGAACTGTGATGAAACACCATGACCAAAAGCAACTTGGGGAGGAAGGGTTTATATGGATTACATATCCTGAGTCATAGTCCACTGAAGGAAGCCAAGGAACGAACTCAAACAGGACAAGAAATCTGGGAGCAGGAGCTGATGCAGAGGATATGGAGGGATCTGCTTCCTTATAGGACCACCAAGCCAGGATGGCAACACCCACAATGGGCTGGGCCCTTCCCAATCAATCGCTAAGAATATACCCTACTGGCTTGCCTACAGCCCGATCTTATGTTGGCATTTGCTCAATTGAGGTTCCCTCCTCAGATGACTCTACAATGTGTCAAGCTAACATGAAACTAGCCAGAACACCTTCAACCATTCCTGATGATGAGCTGTCAGGTGGGGGAAGCCGCAAAGATCTGGGTCTTCTTTCTGACTGTCTTGTTGTGGGACAATTGGGGTCACAGGTCTGATTCTGGCTAGCGTGGAGTAATCAGCATTCACCTTGACCCTAACTGAGAGAACTCATAAGGTCAAATTTCTGCTCAGAGGGCTGTAGATAACTATACCTTCTGCCATTACCGTGGTGATGCTCATTCATTACACAAAGCTAATATTTTTTACCCATCTGATAAAACTGGAAGCTGAAAGGGAAAGTTTCTATGTAGTACAATATAATGTTTTCTACCTTCAGAAACAAAATCAGCATCAAGAATGAAAAGCAACCACATCTAGGAAAATTTCCAAGGACATTTCCTATGTGCAAAAGGATTGCATCTACTGACGCTCAGAGTGCTACTTAGATAGGAAAATAGACACAACAGCCACCTGCACAGCCACTATTAGGAAAATGGACTCCCTAGATGGATGTATCATATGGCAGAAGAGCAACCAACTGCAGACACCGGGGAAGGACCTCAAGATACAGATTCACAGCACTGCTAAGTGAGAAGAATGTGACAAAACAATCCCACTTATCATTTTTCAAAATAGTAGCCAGATGTGATGGCATATGCCTTGAACCCCAAATTCAAGAGGCAGAGGAAGACTGTCAACTTAATACCAGCCTGGTCTACAGGGCTTCATAGAAAGATCCTGTCCAGAAAAAGGAAAAAAAAAAAAAAAAGGCATAAAATAGAGGGAAAATAGATATGATGGCCAGAGATACTCAACCAACGTTTACGGCAGGGAGCAGAGGGAGCAGTAGAATTAAGAGGGGTTGGTTTGGCTTTGCTTCTCTAGCTTCTACATTTCTTGCAACAATGTTTTGTTTTCCATATTACAGAATACTTACCACCACCACTGGAATAAACTTTCAACACAAACTCTGCATCATGTTCTAAAAGTTGTTTAAATATCCAAGGTAGAGAACAAATTACATCTACCCAGAACATCTTTCTAAATGAATTGAGGCAGATAAAATAATGAAATTAATCTGAATCAAGTAGGCTGCAAATTCCCCTGGATGATTTCAATAGTTCTGATTAGCCATTGTGTTTTCTGGGTTGTTTTTTTTTTTTTTGGTTTTTCGAGACAGGGTTTCTCTGTGTAGCCCTGGCTGTCCTGGAACTCACTCTGTAGACCAGGCTGGCCTCGAACTCAGAAATCTGCCTGCCTCTGCCTCCTGAGTGCTGGAATTAAAGGCGTGTGCCACCACTGTACCACCAACGGCAAGCCATTGTTTTTCATAATTATCTGTAGAAGCTATTAGAGACCACTATTACAAAAGCCTTGAGGTAGCCTTGTTTCTCTCCTGTAATGTCTTATGTTTGGCATTCGGTCTCTACCCCCTCCCTCAGTTACCTGATACTTATCTGATACTCCCCCTTCCCAGGTCTAAGTTTAACACCCCCACCCTGCAGACACCATCAAAAACTTACTAAAGTATACCATCATTCATAAAACGGATGAATTTCTTTTAATTTCTTTTCAAGCTTCTACATAATCCCATTTCACTCAAAAAAGTGCATTAAAATGGAGATGGAGAAGAACAGAGAACCACAAAGAATCTGAGCCTGTATTATTAGCTGGTCAAATGAATGAAAGCAATGAGTCTTTCCGATCTGAAAGAACCATTTAGGAGAGTACCACAACAGTGCTGGTATTTCCAACAGCTTCTCCAGGAATTCAATTTGGAAAGGTAATCTGTCAAGGGAGAGTAAGCTAAACAAAGGTTCTTAGGCTCTAAAGTAATTTTGTTCATTATTTCCTTTGTAAAACTTTGGCTGAATGACTTTGTATCATTATATAGACTAGAAAAAACAAATCATGAAGTTAACAGTATTGCCTTATTTGCCATGAAAAGAAGTTACAAAGCAGATTATTTCCTTCCTTTGTGGCTGGGTCTTGCATACTAGGCAAGGTGGAGTACTCTACCATTGAACTATCCAGCTCAAAGTATTTTTAAAGTAAAGGTTATCACTTTCCCATTTGTTCTTTATAGTACAATACTGTTGACAAGAAGCTTTCTAATAACATTTCAGGGCAAAAGGGGTCTGTTTTATGGAGAAACAATAAAAGAAATTATTTAAGATCCTAAATATTAAGCAATGCTTAAAACTCTCCCTCCCAGATTCAGTGCTAATATTTGTTAATTTAGTAGCTTGCTGTTGAGGGAGGTGTCTTTAATAATAAAGCATAGAAATTAGCTAAACAAAAAGTATTTCATCAAAACTAGCCTGACAATCATTAAGAAATAATTTATGTATACAAGTAACAAAGAATAAAAAGTTTCAATTTAATACCAATTTATACTTCCTGTGGGAGTTTGTGTTTTTTTGATTTTTGTTTTTTACTCTAAAACAGCAACTTAGCACCAAGAGTTCCCAGATGTTCCTGGGTATGCGGTAGAGTACACAGAGGGGAGACAGAAGGATCAGGAGTTTCATTTACAAAGCAAGTTCAAGGCCAGTCTGAACTACAATACATGAGACCCTCAAAAAAAAGAGATGGGAGAGGAGTGACTCGGAGATGGACAGCTAGGTTAGTAAAGTTTGCAAGAAAAGCATGAGAGCCAGAATTTGAGTCTCGGAATACACAAAAATCCACTGTAGTGATACATTCATATAGTCCCAGTGCTGGGGAGACAGCAACTAGGCAGCTACCTATTATCTGACCTTACAGTTGTGAAAAAAACTCTTTTTAAAAAAAAAAAAAAGGTAGAAGACCAGGAGAATGGTTCAGCAGGTAGAACTGTTTGTCATGCATGTCCAACCACCTGAGTTTAGACCTCCAAAACTCAAGTAAGCACATTGTCTATATAACCTAAGCCCAGTATTCCTCTGGCAAAATGGGGGTAAAAACAGGAGAATATGCCGGAATATGCTGGCCAGCTACCCTGGTGCACCTATTGCAGCAGCAAAATGAGACCTTGCCTCAAAAAAGGCAAAAGACAAGAATAGTGGAAACTGTCCTCTAACCTACACAGATACCATGACTGATGCCTAACCATACGATGAACATGTACACACACCAACATAAAAATAAACAAAAATTTTAAAAACACAAGGTATACAACTCCTAAGTATAAACACTCAAGATTGGCCTCTGGCCTTCTTATACACACATGTATGTGTGTGCACGCATGCACAGAGAGAGAGAGACAGAGACAGAGAAAGAACAAGGACCGGGGAGGTGGCTCAGACTATATCAGACTATAAAGTGCTTACTACACAAGCCTGACAACCTGAGCTTGTTTTTCAGAATCCATGTTTTAAAAAGAAAGAAAGGTTGACATGGTGGCATACTCTATCAAGCCAAGCACCATGGAGGTAATGGCAGGAAGATGCCTGGACCCACTGGCTAGCCACCTAACCTAACTGATGAGCCCCAGGCCAATGAAACACCTCTTCAAAGGAAAATGAAGTAGATGGCTCCTGAAAAAGACCATCCAAAGCTGACTTCTGACCTCTACCTGTACCCACAAACACATGTATCCACACGAACATGCACACACACTCTCTCTCTTAAAATTCCAACAAGTCTATACAAGAAGGAATGGAGCCAGACACAGTGGACTATGATCCCAACACTCTGAAGATAGTCATGAAGTTTCAGGGCCAGCTTGGTCTGCATAGTAAGTTTTAAGACAGCCAAGGCAATATAGAGAGATCCTATCTCAACATCCCTTTACTCCCCCCCAAAAGGAGTAACGGAACTGCCAGCTTAAGTACTTTTAAATGAGTAAAAGAAAGCCACATATTAGTTCCCCAAACGGCCATACTGGTTAATAAAATAAGCTGCTTTGCTTTGGAGTGTGATTATAACAACTGGATGTTAGTGAGGACTGGCAACCAGGCCTGTTTACTGAAATGGAAAAAAGCAATACATAAGTTTCTATAACAGATAATCCTTCATGAGTCCACAGAAAACAAGAAATAAAGACTCCATGAGGTTCATATTCAAGAGTAGGACAAATTTATAAAACAGGATGGGGGAAAAAAAAAGGCCCAATTTCCCTGGCCTAGGAAGGTATTGTAGTTTTACTTCTGCCAAACTACAGATTTCCTACCAAATCTTCTGTGACCTTTTAATCATTTCTTTACTGCCCATGATACTTCCTGAGAAATTCTTACCAGTTATCTTCCAAGGCAGGGAAACTCACTTCTAATACAGCAGAGTCCACAGAGTCAACAGAGCAAGTGTGAGCAGAAAAAAAAATACAACAGAGTCCATATAGTCAACAGAGCAAGTGTGAGCAGAAAAAAAATACAACAGAGTCCACATATCAACAGAGCCAAGTGTGAGCAGAAAAAAATACAACAGAGTCCATATAGTCAACAGAGCAAGTGTGAGCAGAAAAAAAAATACAAGGCACAAAATTATAATTATACAATATCCTGCCACCATTAAAACTAACTTGGAGAAAAGATAATCAGAATTATGAGTGAACATGAAGAAAAAAAAGAAAAGCAGAAATCATGAGAACTAAAAGGAGGAAGGGGAAATGTGCTCATGCACTGCACATGACCCAGAAAGTCTTAAGGGGCACTCAACCATGGGAAAGGCAGGCTGGGACAGGGCAAAGGCGAGAGAGGCAGGAGCTCATTCCACAGAGGAAGAACAGCTCATAAAGGAGGTTAGGAAGAAAAGTGGGCACAGTGTCCTCAGAGGATTATTCAGAAACTGGTACACGGTAGGATGCCATTCAGATGCTTCTTGGTAGCCTGGCAGCCTGGTATACAGAGTGCTCAGTAAGTACTGCGTGTAAGGAGGAGAAGTTAAGGAGTGGGTCAAGCCCCTACACTAACTACCTACAACTTTCTGCAAAATAACAAATCATGAACCTAGTAGACAGAGTACTTGTATTTGAATTCCAACATTTTTCCCTTGCTATTTCCTTCTGAGCAAATTACACCTATATTAGCAGGCCCTATACAATATCAAAACATATCTTTAAAGTATACCCTTTATATTCACATATTGAAATCTTTATAGAAAAAAAAAAAACTATATGTCTGGACTACACTTCAAATTAATCCAGTAAGAGTATACATGAAATAGGATTGGCCAAAGTTTATCATAGTTGAGCCTGGGTGCACAATGACTCTCTGTTCAGCTCTGTACATTTGACAGTTTTCCACAACAAGCTAAGATATACTCCTACTGGGAATCTGTACCTGTCTTCTGATGATGTCTGGTCGTAATTCACTAGCAGGTCAATTGTAATAATGTCTACTAGCAACATCACTGCACCAGTACGTACACATCAGCACATCCTTTCACCCAGTTTATCAGTCTTCTCTCACCTAATCCAGATCATCATTAAACTTTCTCTGACCTATGTGTCTCCAAAAATGGTTCTTCATGGGATGCTGCTGGCACTTTAGGCCAGATAATTGACATGGCAGACTGCCCAAACATTACAAAACATTAGCATCCCCTGGTAGTCAATGCCAACACACCAACAGCATCACCCAACCCTTGCTGGAATAACCAAAACCACACATTCATGCATTTTCTAATACCACACCACTGTAAAGAACTGGAGTTCTGAAAGCAGACACTGTTTCTCACCTTACCAACATAAGGGTGTGGCTCCCCAGTCTACAACTTGAGTGTCCTGTCATTTAGATCAGTTGTTCCTTTTCTTCCCATCCCTCCAAGTTCTACCTGAATAATAACCCTCCAACTGTCCAAGCCAGTATACTTACTGTCACTTTATACTGACTACTATTTTCTGCCTTCCATATCTGGAAAGTCTTCATCATTCTACAACCCTGGACTTTTCAAGTCTTAGCATTAACTGTCCACTCCTACGAAATCATCTTTCTCAAGCGTCAGTATTTCATTTGGGTGGAGTTTCCTCTGTTTGGAACACCCTTACTTATGCTAGCCTTCCAAATTTGTACTCACCTGTTCCACTACTAAAAGATTTCTCTGAGGCACACCTTCAGTTCCTGTCTTAGGGCTTCTATTGCTGTGATAAAACACCATGACCAAAGCAAAACGGGAAAAGGTTGGAGTGGGGGCGCTTAGCAACTGCAGCTTATATCTTTCAGGTCACAACTTCATCACTGAGGTCAGTCAGGGCAGGACTCAGCAGGAACTGAAGCAGAGGTCATGGGGGAGCATTTCTTGCTTAGATTTTTTGGTTTTTGGTTGGTTGGTTTTTTGTTTTTGGTTTTGTTGTGTTGTTGTTTTCCTAGACAGGGTTTCTTTCTCTGTGTAGCTCTAGCTGTCCTGGAAATCACTCTGTAGACCATGCTGGCCTCAGAGATCCTCCTGCCTCTGCCTCTGTAGTGCTAGATTAAAAGCCCACACCCACTACAGAACCAACTACTCAGGGTAAACCACCACAATGGGCTGAGCCCTTCCTCAATCATTAATGAAGAAAATGCCCCATAGGCTGGCCTACAGGCCAATCTTGAGGTGGTATTTTTCTCAATCGAGGTTCCCTCTCTTATTACTCTACCTTTGTCAAATTGACAGAAAACTAGTCAACACAGTTCCCTACTTAAAATTAGATACCACTGGGCAGTGGTGGCGCACACCTTTAATCCCAGCCCTTGGGAGGCAGAGGCAGGTGGATTTTTGAGTTCGAGGTTAGCCTCGTCTACAGAGTGAGTTCCAGGATAGCCAAGGATACAGAAAAAACCTCGGGGGGGGGGGAGGGGAAGGAATGCCCCCTTTAGACTTCATAGCAAAGTACTTGTCACAGCTGTATAAAACTCCCCATGAAGTCTGAGTTCTCTGAATAGGCACTGGTCTGCCAAGTTCTCAAATACTAGTTCCCACAACAGCTTAACAAGATATTCAGAAAGTGAATTCTCTCCTCACTTAAGCAGTTTTTTTGTTTTTTGTTTTTGTCAGAGCAGTACCTAATAGTACTAACACTACCCACCTTCTCCTGTAGAGTTTGGTAACTATGTTAAGGTCAATTATCATAATGTTAAGGCCTTTGCAAACTCCCACCACATTTGGGGTTATCTACTGGCTGACTTAACAGAAGGAATCTTAGCTGTATAAAAACTACCACCTTAACTCCTGTTGTAATAAGGTGTATTCTGCACATGAGATCAATTCCACAATGAATAGCCAGCCTCATAACACTCTCCGATAGGAGGTGGGGGAGTGCTCACTTACAATCTGATATTTTACTAACTGAATGTTTCTAATGAGCTTTTCCCCTAAACAGAAAAGTAACTTTGCACGTGTTTCTCCAGCTTTCTAATCCCACCTAATCTTCCCGGGTAATAAACTGGAAAGCATCTCCTTTCCTCTCCTGGTAATGTCCAGGCTTCCGCACGGGGCACAGGTGGGATAGCTTGCACACTCACCACACCACCTGCCGCGTGGAAGGTTCCATGAGCTTTTCCAAAACACGTTAGTGCAAAGCCAGGTCAGAGGTTAACGATGGTTCACAACATCCCCAGGGCTTGTGTCCTAAACTTTATCCTTAAATACTTAGGCTTTCAGTGTTCATTTGTCCTCAGAGACCAATACACAAACGAGAACTGGTTGAACAAGCAAGGATGAGG
The DNA here is from genome assembly GCA_019843965.1 of Rhynchomys soricoides. Classification (NCBI taxonomy): domain Eukaryota; kingdom Metazoa; phylum Chordata; class Mammalia; order Rodentia; family Muridae; genus Rhynchomys; species Rhynchomys soricoides. Next base: position 6,637,070 of record JADRCH010000050.1, read on the forward strand.
GTTTTGAAACCTGATGGAAAAACGAGTAGCTAACACAAATACTTGAGAGTCTTTCCACCTGGGCGGCTGACAGGAGCCCACGGACGAGCCGAGGTCCCCAGAGCAGGTCGGATGCGGGCGGCCATGGCGACCTCGGGGCCCGACGGGGGCCGCGAGGGGCCAACAGAGCAAAGCCGGCCCGCGCCGTGGTGCGACGCGCCTCCGCCTCCTCCCGGCCAGGCAGCCCCAGCTCCCGGCGGGCCCAGCAGCCAACCGGCCGCGCCCGGGACGCCGGGGGTCTTCGGGGCAGGCGCCCTTTGTCCCGGGACTGCGGCGTCCCCGTCCGCCCCCGCCCGGCCCCGAGGGGCTATGACCCGGCGCCTCACCGTGATGTTGCAGTGGAGTGTGAGCGGCGGCGGCGGCGAATGCGAGCTGCCCGGAGGTGGTGGCGGCGGCGGCGGCGGCACCAGGAACTGGCAGTGCAGCTCGTCCAGCTTCCAGCTGACGATGCGGAATCGCTCGTGGTTCTTGTCGAAGATGGACGCCAGGAACTTCAGCTCGGCCTTGAGCCCTGACACGGACATCTTCCCCTCATCTCCAGCGGGAGGGGTGAGGAAAGGGAGCCGGGGCCGGGAGCCGCCGTCACGGCCGCGACCGCCCCGCGGGGCCGGCCCGGGCCGCGCTCTCGCGGCTCCGCCTCTCCCCACCGCCGCAACCCGCGTCCGAGCGCGGCTGGAAAATGGCGAGGAGCGCGAGGCCTCCGCGGGCGGGCGGGCGGGCGTGCGAGCTAGCGTGCGGGAGCCGGGCCGGCTGCTGCCTTTGTAACCGACTCCACCCGCAGGAGGCGGTGGCCCCGCGGCTTAAAAGGGCAACAGCGACGCCGCCCCCACCGCCGCCTGGGAGAGGGCTGCCCCCGCCCCGGCGCGCGCCTGCGAGCTCCGTGCGCGCTCCCGACCGCCCCCTCCTCTCATGACCCAGCCCCCTTCCGCCCCGCGCCCGGGCTCCGCGCCCAGCACCCGCCGCCTGGAGGATTTGGGCCGGCGGCACCGCACGAGGACGGACCTGAGGTCCCTGCGCACCTCTGCGCCGCCGGAGCCTCTGGCCAGACACGTGCACAGCTTACCGCGCCGGCCACGTCGGCTCCGGTAGGAAGAGCGCGGGCCCCTGGAGGTAGCTCCTCCGCGTGGTTGTCCGCGGGCCACCCACTCACCTGGCCTGGGCGCGGCCGGGTTGAGGAGATGAGGGGTGTGCGCCTAGCAGCTTCACCGCTGTTGCTCTCGCTCTGCGCTGAACCACCCACCACTTTTCTAAGTGTGGCTCCCGAAAGGTCCTTCTCACCAGACGTGTGCTCCCTCTTTCACTCGCATTTGCCAAAGACGATGATGGAGCCTGCCAGCTTCTTCCCATCATCATTTCAATCTTTCCCCGTAAACATTTCTGTGCTTGCGCTAATGTGGATACTCTGCGTCCTGAGTTTCTGCTGTACTTCCTAGGCTGGACCATGTTTGTTGAAGTTGCAACTCCTTGAATGTGTCAGACTGATCCTTCCTGAGCAACTAAGCTAAAGTAACCATGTAGATACTATGTATCTAGGTTAACTTACTGTCTGTTTGTTGCTTGTCTCTGCTTAACACTGAAATCTAATTCAGAGCAGCACCCCCAGGATCGAGGGGAGGGAGAGCCTAATGACCAGTGTCATTTAATAAATTCTTGCTCTTGTCTGAATCCCCAGCGCTTAACACAATTCTGGTCCATCCCAGGTGCATTCACAAATAACTGAAGTTCTACATTGCAGTCTAAAGGAATACCATGTGATTGGGAAGGAAAGTTAATAGTACATATAGATTTAGTCATGTGTTCCAGAGGCAAGACCAACTTCCTGGATGTGACACCTATGTAGTACTCAGGGTTCCTAGCTTAGTAAGGCTCCTGGGCCTGGCTTAGTGCCCTGCTGTTACCATCTTGAAATTCTTTTTTTATTGTTTTTTGAGATGGGTTTTCACTATGTAGCCCTGGCTGTCCTAAAACTCTCTCTGTGTAGACCTGTCTGGCCTTGAACTCAAAGAGATCGGACGGTCTCTGCCTCCGGATATTGGGGTTAGAGGCCTGCACCACCACTGCCAGAATAGGAATTCATTCGTTTGTTTTTGGAAATGGGCTCACTATGTAGCAGTGGCTGTCCTTGAACTCACTACGTAGACCAGGATGGCCTTAAACTCACAGAGATCCAGCTGCCTCTGCCTCCTGAGTGCTAGGATTAAAGGCATGTGCCACTACACAGGGCTTTGAAATTCTTATATTCTATGAGGGACCCTGTTTTTTCCCTATACATTGGTCTTGAGGTACCTAGCCTTGCCACCTAAGTGTCTCCTGCTTCTGACCTCCTTAAATTACAACAGAACAACACAGGAAGATATTGTTTGGGTTTTGTTTGCTTGCTTGCTTGCCTGTTTGTTTGTTTCATTTCTGAAGTACTATGTTATGGTGCTTCTTAGCTTTCAGAAGGGGCCCAGATCCCACTGAGAACCCAAGAAAAGTTGCAACTTATCTTTCCAGAAAAAATACTTTCACCAATAAACCTTGTACTTAATGGAGATTTGTGGCTGCAGCACCTCACACCTGGGCTTTGAGCTAGAAGTTAGGTACTACACGGGTGTGACTGCTGCCCTAAGCACAGATGTGACCAATCATTTCCTTTTTCTCTTTCAGTCCCTGGCACTCAGGATCCTAACAGACATAGCAACTATAAACAAGGATTGGCAACAAAGGGGCCCATTCTGGTCAGAACTAGATATCACTAAACAGCTTTCACTTGATTATCTCTCATACTATAAAATAATAAAAAGCTCCCATATTGTGGTTGATCTTACCTATTATATCTTAGAGATACATACAAGTATTAATCTCACAAGTATTCTGTTGAATGGATCAGAGTGGACCAAGCCCTAACAGGCATAAAAAGATAAGTAGATTATCTGAATTAAAGATGCTTAATCTACCACATGAAAAAATCCAAAATACTGTCTCCTGGTATATCATGCTGCAAGTAACAGGTGAGAGGTTGGAATAGCATAAACAATAAGGAATTTATTGCTTCATGTTATGAGATATCCAAAAGCAAAACCATCTCTAGGATTGGTTGGCTTGGTGCTTAATAATGTCATCAAAAACTCAGAAAGGAGCTTGTCAGGCTGAAAGTAAGCAGATCGTGTCTAGACAAAGTATCCAGAGATAGAAAGAATACATTAGCCCATTTCTCCTTGCAAGACTTCGGAAACTTTTCATGAGCCCTCCCAGCAGACATCTCTCCTGTGTACAGTACATTCAGGGGCCAGGAGAAAGATCAGGCTGACATATCATGTGTGACTAGATTTTGGAGCCCTGGCATACCTACCAGGAACTATAGTCTCATCTGGTGAGGGTCACTACTTTTACAATTAGTCTGGCATTTCTACACAAAAAGGATGAATACTGATTTAAGAAAACAAAATAGCCATCAAGGGGAGGCAATAAACCCAGACTCTCTAAATCTGGCCTGCCCCTAATTTTTAAAAATTAGTGTGTGTGTGTGTGTGTGTGTGTGTTCATGGGGGGGGGGGAGGTGTTTCGCAAAGGTCAACCTCGGGTATCATTCCTCAGAGATGTCCATCTTGCTTTTTGAAATACGGTGTCTCACTGGTGTGGGGTTTACACATGGTTCTTCTAGGCTGCCTGGCTGGCCATCAAACCCCAAGGCCTCTCCTGTCTCTAACACATGCCCAGATTTTTGCATGGGTTCTGGGGATTGAACACCAGGTACTGGCCAGCATGATGGCTCAGCCGGTAAAAGCGTCTGCTGGACTTGCAGCCAGACAAATCAAGTTCAGTTCCTGGAACCTGTGTAAAACCAGAAAGGGAACCCTGACTTCTCCATCTGCAGCACACATGCAGGGGCATGTACAGATTCCCCTGTCCTGATTGATTTTGTTTCTTTGTTTGCTTGCTTGCTTGCTTGCTTGCTTGCTTTGTCAACTTTATACAAGCTATAAAGAGGGAACCTCATTTGAGAAAATATTCCCCACTAAGTTGGTCTGTGGGCAAGTCCGTGGGGCATTTTCTTTACTGATTGATGTGGGATGGTGCCACCCCTAGGCAGGTGGTCCTAAGTGGTATAAGAAAGCAGGAGGAGCAAGCCATGAGGAGCAAGCCAGTAAACAGCACTCGTCCATGGCCTGTGTATCAGTTCTTGCCTCCAAGATTCTGCCTTGACTTCCTTCCCTGATTCCCCTGGGTGATGGACTAGAAGTTGTAAACTGAGATAAACCCTTTCCTCCCAAGTTGCTTTTGGTCATAGTGTTTTATCACAGCATTGGAAAGTTAACCAGGATACTCACCCCCCCAAAAAAAATTTTTTAAAAAATAATTAAAAGCCAAGTGTAGTATCACATGTTTGTGACCTCATCACTAGGGAATTAGGGGCAAGCAAATCTCTGGGGGAGAAGGGGTCTACTGGCCAGCCACAGGCCAGTGAAAGACTTTTAAAAATAGTGACAACTCCTGATGAACAACACCCAAGTTTGTCTGGTTTTTAATTTTTTCAAACCTTAGTTTTAATGATGATTCTTAAATGCTTTAACCTTCCTTGTAGCCCACCACCCACTAGAGGTAGTGGGAAAGAAAGGATACTGGGGAAGTGGACCTGTTTAGAAAGATTCTTTGAAGCAACTCCTGTCTGTGTTGTCTGGAAATCAGCAGTTCAGTTCACAGGCTAGCAGGCAGTGGCAGCTTGATCCACTCCCAAACACTTCACAGATACACTAGCAATCCAGTTTGGTAGAGTTTCGATAGCAAACACTAATCAGCAGCCACGGCACTAACTAGCAGAGCCAACTAGGCCTCAGCCTCAGCAGATCAGCAGGAGGGACCAGGAGGAACACCAGGAGAAGTTCTCAGCTGTGCCTCTCTCAAGGAAGCAAAGATCAGTGAAGACTGGAGACCGTCAAGTGTTGCACAGCTAGCTCTATAAGCAAGCCTAGCTCAGTCTCCATCGCTGTCCGTAGAGTTCTATTTATACCCTCCAACATCACCTGTCCTCCATGTGTCTTGCCTAGCATGTGCGTCTGTCTCAGCTGACGTCACTCTGCCAATCAGCCTGAGTCTGTGGAAGCAGCAAGAAACTGCAGCACACCACCAGAAGTTTTTGGAGTGTTTCTCTCTATAGAGTTCTAACAGATGCAACTCAACTATGCAATATAAGGTGGACCAATACATGTGTGTTTTAGCAAGAATCCTCCATCACGTGTCCTTTCACATGCTTGCTTTAGCAGAACATCCTTCCATCTGTGTCTTCTTCAGCTAAGTGGTTCTTCATGAACCTGCCTTAGTCTTTCACCTGTGTCCACTTTAGCTAAATGTTCCTTCACATATTTGCCCCAGCAAAACACCATTCAATGGACTTCCAAAGAACCCTTAAGTTTCCACTTCAGTTGCCCTCTGGCCTATGCATCCATATGGACATGCACGCGCACACACACACACACACACACACACACACACACACACACAGAGAGAGAGAAAGAGAGAGACAGAGACAGAGACAGAGACAGAATGCTATGGTGAAACAATTTTTTAAGAGACTTTGGATCAGCCCAAGTCAATAGTGAGAAAAACTGAAGGAGAGCAAGCAGCAGTGAGATTAGAAAGTATCATGCCAATTCTAGGGACATGCCTGTGGCAGAACTGCTGGATCTGAGAGATGATAATAGTCCAGAAAGAGTTTTATTCAGAGTAACACTGAAAAGTCTGGAAGACACGGCAGGAAGGCAGTGATGCCACACAGCCTAAAGAGATGCTGGATATGATGTGTTCATGAGGCTCAGGATAGAGACTTTGTATCTCAGGCCTGCAGTTAGTAACATAAGTCAGGGGGAGGAATATTTTTAAAAATTAAAAATTAAAAACTGGGCTTGGTAACATAAAACTCAGCCTGGAGAGGCAGATAGAAGGATCTTAAGGTTCCTTGGCTAGTCAAGGCAACTGAATCAGTGAGACACCCTGTCTCAAAATATAACATGGAGAGCAATTCAGCAAGACAGCCAATATTGACTACTGGGCTATATACAGGAGATGTGTGTGTGCGTGTGTGTGTGTGTGTGTGTGTGTGTGTGTGTGTACAAAACACAAAATATGTATGTATGTGCAGAGAAAAGCACTTTTATCATTGTGAAAGACAAATAAGATTCAGAGTTTTAGAACTAGACATTTCAAACATTTTGGACTACCTAATGGAATCACTGAAGGCCTTTAGCCAGGCTGTATATGTACCTGGAAGGATGTATCATCACATTAATAATAAACATTTCCTACTGCTGAGACTATTTCAATTTTCCATCTGCTTATTTATATTTCCCAAAATATTGGTATTGAATAGATATGTGTCAGTAGCCTAAATACATAATTTTAAACTAGTCTATACATATTTAAGATAGAGAGATGTCAGTCATGGAAGACTTTTGAAGAGAAAATTTAAAGGACCAGTACATATCTGTTTGGTTTGCTGGGGTTTGAACCCAGGGCCTCATAAGTTGCTAGGCAAGCACTCTGTCGCTGTACTACCTCCCAGCCTCAACATTTTATTTTTCTTTGTTTGTTTGTTCATTTGTATTTTAGGTCTCTCACTGAGCCTGAAGCTTGGAGATTGAGCTGGACTGGTTGGCCAGCAAAGCTGAGAGATTTTCCCGCATCCCCTTCCCCTGCTCTGGGGTTATAAGCTTGTACCACTCCATGCATCTTTTTTATGAGACTGCTGGGGATCGTATTTAGGAACTCATGTTTACTCTGTGAGCACTTGACTCACTGAGCTACTTCCCCAGCTCCTGGTTTGATTTGATCTGTTTTCTAATCACAAAAGGACACTTGAAATAGAAGTGACTCAGAGGTTGAATTACAAACAACTGAACTTCAGGCTCCTAAACAAACAGCTAATTCACTGATGCTTCACAAATTTTACCCTGTTTTAGAAAAAAAATCCTTCTCCCCAGTAAGGGTCTTGATGATTTCAGTTTGGCTTACAGGGTCTTCCTCCTCTGGGATCAGATTCAAGTCATCAAGGGGCATGATTTCCAGGAGAAATTCATGGAAATAAAAGCTTGATTCTGTTTGCAGTTTTCCATAATCAATCAATGCATTATAGGATTCTGAATAGCCTGGAATCAATAGATTATCTCCCTGGTTACATTTAGGTCTCAACTTACAAGGTATGAAAAATTAAATAGCGACGAGCACAGTCCTTCAGTCCTCATGGCCAAGGGCAGACAACCTAGCCCACTCAGGGTGGAGGCTTCTTTCCCAGTTACAAACATGCTCCAGCTAAAAGCCTGGAGCTCCACTCAGAGGGTAAAACAAAATCTGCGCATGGCAGAAAACTAGAATGGCCCTGAGCTGGCTTCCAGGGTTACTCTCCTAGGAACATATGGCCAGTCACATTCTCTGATACTTGGTTTCTTTGTGTGTCAAGAGGTCTTGGACAGAGTTCCTATTTTCCACCATCCAGACATGCTTAGTTCCAAGAACGTGTGAAGGAGTTTGCTAGCCCAGAGGTTCAGAGGGGTCAAGGAGCCCATAGGTGTGAGAGCAGAGCAAACATAAGTACCACAATGAACCTCAGAGAGAGGGAATGCAGAGTGGTTAGTGATGCTTCTTGGCGTGGAATGGAGAAGGGCAAGGAGAAATACTTAGTCTTGGTTGAAGAACTGACTCTCTAAATGCGACAGTTACATGGTTTAGTTTCCCTCTGTATTTCAAAGGATCCCAGATTTGGTCTTAAACAGCACTGTCCCAGAAGCAAGCCATTGAACAAGGATTCCAAATACAAGTATTTTATATTGGGGTTGATCTCAGGAAGGAGGAAGAAAGGCAACTGGAGTTTGGTCTCTCTGATACATCTGGGAACATTCTAGAATGCCTCGGGATCCCAGCCACGCAAGAGAAATCTGAACTGTAAGCTAATTTCATATTCTCTCTCTCTCTCTCTCTCTCTCTCTCTCTCTCTCTCTCTCTCTCTCTCTCTCGTACATTATGCTTGTGTTGTGCATGGCTGACATACCCCCATGCTTTGGTTTTTTGAGACAGGGTTTCTCTGTGTAGCCCGAGCTGTCTTGGAATTTACTCTGTAGACTGTGTTGGTCTCAAACTCACAGAGATTGTGGATCTCGCTGCCTCTGCCTCTGCCTCTGCCTCTGCCTCTGCCCCTGCCCCTGCCCCTGCCCCTGCCCCTGCCCCTGCCCCTGCCTCTCTGCCCCTGCCTCTCTGCCCCTGCCTCTGCCTCTGCCTCTGCCTCTGCCTCTGCCTCCTGAGTGCTGGGGTTAAAGGTGTGAGCCTCTACTGCCCAGCTATTTCCCCTTTTATAGTCAGAGTTTTCACTAGGTACGTGGACACCTAACCAAAGACTGTCTTTTTCAATATCCCTTGCAAGTCAGTGGGGCCCAATAGCTAAGATGTGGATAAGGGGGTATACCTGGAGGAGATGATATCACTCCCATGGTGGCAGAGTGGGCTCACAGCTGCCCTTCTCCTGCTGAACTCACTTCCTACCTACCATGTAAGAGAGAAAGCTCTCCAATGTCAGTACTCTATTTTGGGTTCTTTGTTCTCAGCATGTTCCCTAACCAACAGACTCCCTCTCAGGACAGTTGGCTTCCCTTTGGGCCTTATTGTATTACTCTTTCTGGATTGTGTCCTTCCTGGAAAGAGACAAGTCACAAAGAAAAAAAGAAAAGAAAAAAAAAGAACAAATAAACCCGTTATTGATGTTTGCATCACACACGGCTGCCAACGATTCTTTAAATAATTTTTGTATCTGGAGAAGGTTTTGACAGTGATTAAATAAAGCCAGACAATAGTTAAAGTGAGGAGAACAGATTTCATTCAGCAGCTTCTGACAACAGGGGAAAAGGCCAAGCTCCATTCCAGTGTGTACATCGGTGACCGGGCTCATTGAAAAGGAGGATAAAGGGAGTGAACTAGTTCTAAGGGAAGAACTTGCTGAGGGCTGCAGAGGTGTGTTTGTTGTCCGGGAGCTGGCCACTGACAAAGTTAGGATCCCCTCTTCCCTGTCTATCCTGGTGGATACAAACACATACAAACACACATGCATACACCCCAAAGACATAAAAAAATATTTCTGTTTGTAATAAATGTCCTAAGAAAGGGAGGAAGGGCAGGGGTCTGTCTGAGGTGTTGTCTAGGTGTTGGCTGTTTCTTTTTTGACTTCTGAACTGTTCCACACAAAACACTCAGAAGAAGACCTGGTTGGGAGGAGCTTGGAGAATGACTCAGCCAGTAAAGGCTGACCATAAAAACATGCAGAACTGAGCTTGATACAAGAACCCAAGTGTGGTGACACAGGCCTTTAGTTCCAGCACTTGGGAGGCAGAGGCAGGCAGATATATGTGAGCTGAGGCCATCCTGGTCTACAAATCAAGTTCTAGAACAGCCAGGACTACACAGAGAAATGTTGTCTCAAAAAAACCAAAACAAAACAAAAAAGCAAAAACCAACCAACCAACCAAGCCAAGTATGATGGCAGACTCCTGTAAACCCAAATCTGGAGAGACAGAGATAGTTGGAGTCCTGGAGCTTGCTAGTCATTAAAATAGCATATCTCAAAAGACAAAGGTGGCCAGGTGTGGTGGCACATGAATTTAATTCTAGCACCTGGGAGGCAGAAGCAGGCAGGTGTTTATGAGTTTGGCTTACCTACTGAGTCCCAGGCCAGCAGGGCTAAATAGTGAGACCCTGTCTCAAAATAATAATAATAATAATAATAATAACAACAACAACAAAATAAACATTGTTTTAAAAGAAAGAGGACTGGCTTTTCCCAAGGGTTCTCTTTTAAGTAGCCAGAAACCTGGTTCAACTGGAGTTAAATCCCTTAGTACAAGGGTCGGAATGGAGCTTCAGAGCTAAGAGCTCCGGCAGTTCTTAGCTCCCCTGTTATATATATCCTGACTCCCCAGAGCTCACACCTCCCTTATTCACAGGCTCCTTTGTAGGTAGGGGAACAGCATTTAGCTAAGTTTCCATTCTCCTCCTGTAGAGAGGCATAAGCAGCAACACAGGAAGAGGCTGGGCTCAGGTTAACAGCCTTTAGGCAAGCACAGTGGTAAAGGTATTGGGATGTGGGAGCAACCAGGCCGGTGTTTCTAGAGAATATGGTAAGCCAAGTCTGAGAGTGCATACATGCTGCAGATGGAATCATCTGCTGCTTACTGGAACCAACTGCCACTGCGGGGATGAATACCCTCTGCTGGACAACACCAACAGGATGGTAGGCAAAGATAGAAAAAGAACAATCCATTATCCTTTCTCTGGCCTTCTAGCATCCTTTTAGCATCCCCCACTGCCTGATGGGCAAAGGAAAAAAATGTTCTGTAGCCTAACACCCCAAGGCAAGCATAGAAGTACAGGTCTGAAATCAAAAAAGAACAACATTAAGCCAGACAGGTCTTAAGAGCAATGGTAAGTTCTTAGGTGTACATCTTTTTTTCCACAATGGAATCAACTGAATTATTAATGTATATCTCTATGTACATATATATGTACAGGATGCACTTGCACATGTGTGCATTTATGGAGAGGCCAGAGGTCAATGTTAGGTGTCTTCCTCAGGAGCTCTCTATGTTGTTTTTGGAGACAAGATCTCTTGCTGAACCTTGAGCACACCAATCAAGTTGGTTAGACCAGCTGACTAGCAAACCCCAGAGATCATCTCGTCTCTGCCTACCCAGTGCTGGGATTGCAGTCAAGCACCCACCATGCCTAGCTTTTTACGTGGGCTCTAGGAGATCACATTCTAGTTCTCACGCATGCCCTGCAAGCACTTACCAAATGAACTGTGTCCCTAGGCCCCTTTCTTCTTCCTCTCTTCCTTCCCCCTGCCCCCTCTCTTTTGTTGTTGTTTTGTTTTTCCAGACAGGTCCCACATGTAGCTAGCACTGGCTTTTCCACTCACTACGCACACCAGGCTATCCTTAAACTCACAAAGATCTGCCTGCCTCTGCCTCCTGAATGCCAGGTTTAAAGGAATGAGTGTGCCACTCTACCCTGGATCAGCCGGTATTCTTAAACAACCCAGGCTCCACCCCCAGCAAGATGGCTCCTCCTATACCTATCAGGACTCAAAAAAAAAAAAAAAAAATACGCTACAGGCTTGCCTCCAGGCAATCTTATGGAGACATTTCTCCCAATTGAGGTTGTCTTTCCAGATAACTAGCTTGTATCACCTCAACAAAAAAAGAAAAGAAAAGAAAAGAAAAGAAAAGAAAAGAAAAGAAAAGAAAGAAAACAGAATACTATCACTATCACTTCTCCCAGGGCCAGGTTAGGGTTGTACTCACTAGTATCCTTGGCACTCTCGGATACTTGCAAAGAGCCACATTTGTCATCATTTATTGGATAATTCCCCAATCAATGTGTCTTATAGCACTTAAACTTCATGTCTATCTCATTTACAGCTCTAGATCTATACATTCATATCATAAGCCAACTAATAGCAGTGTTCAATAAATATGGAATGAATGGGTGAATGAATGAACGAATGGAGAGACATCTATGTTGTGTGGCACAGAGCGTACACTGGACTTGTAGTCATCCAACTTGGATTCTAACCCTGACTTTGTCATTTCCTGGGTAATCGTCAGCAGTAATACATTTCTCTGAGTTTCAGTGTCCTGGTCTTAAATCAAAAGGGCAGTGGTCCTGGGACTCTTTAGTTTCTCAGATGCTGAGCGTATTCCTTTCTAGTGCTAACTCCAGCAGTTGCATGGAAGGAAAGTGTTTCTCTGCAGGCCCCAGGGTAATACCTTGCCCTGTTTCCTGATGTAGCTTCCTGTGTCCTCCCAGGCTCACAGAGTAAATAACCAGTTGACCAATCTGCTTGAGCAATTTAAGAAATAAGAGAAGCTAAGGTGTGTCAAGCTTCTGGCAAAGACAGGACACCAGTTCTCCTGAAATAATCTTCCCATTGAAAATTAAGGGGTTAATCTCAGGCAAGCCTTCTGTCCATTTTCCACAGGAATGAACTCTTGCTGATGGTCTCATGGGGACATGGTGCTATAGAGCAGGACACTGCGCTGAGAGAAGCCACCCAAGCCCTCAGCTGGCTCACAGAAGGTCCCTGGGATAGGTTAGGGCCCGTTTGCTTGAGGGTGTGTCAAGCATTCTGGGAATTCGTGTCAACCCAAATCACTCCCTCTACAACTGGAAGGTCTGAATCACAAGGCACTGACAATTGTTTGGTTTCCTCACACCACTCTCCTGAACCTTCCCCTCCATCCCCCCCCCCAGCCCACTCTTGAGATCAGCACACCATTGTGGGAGTGATGCAGAGCTCCAGCCAGAGAGAATTGGTTCAGTGTCTGCTCCCCTGCCCCTCTGCTCCCGAGGGCTGTTCTCAGTCACAGATAGGCAGCGAGAGGTCTTACAGGCCTCCCAGAGACTACACAATTACATTCAGAACAGAAGCACTTGCTTCCAGAACTTCTGTGGCCCTTCAAACTACAGTACTACGTGCTCACAATGGCAGTAAGGACTCTCCTCTTCCACTCAGAAAGTCAAAGAGGAAATGTGTGGGAAAAGATCACCCTGCAAACAAGAATAACATATTCCCACAAATTCTGAGTGGCAGAAGGCTGCCTCAGAGAATCACATGTAACACATCAACATCTAAGACGAAATGACCCAAGATTGCAGGCATTGTTTAAGCAAGGAGTGCCTGGATAGGGTGCTCCATACTTCAGGTCCTACGACTAGGAGGGGCTGTGTCCTTCCAAAGCCTGTGTCTTATTCCAACTTACAAAACAACATTACACAGGGTAGTAATGTCTCTGCCAAGGACTCCAGATTCAGAGTGAACAGGACATCTTGTGAGTCCCTAGATTGGCCTGCTCTTTCTTCATTTGACCTCCTTCAAAATGGATACCTGGTTATTTATCCAGTCAACACATATCTTCTGTCTTCTCTGTGATGACTGAAGTGCTACACTGGCAGATTTTATCAAAGACACCGATCTTAGGATAATTCAAGGAAGATCTTCATTAAAAACCCAAGGTAACAATTATGGAGAATTGGAGACATAGCTAGCTAGCTAGGTAAAGTGCATGCCATACAAACATGAGGACCTGAGTTCGGATCCCCAGCACCCACATGAAGAGCTGAGTGTGATAGTTGTGAACCCACCAGTAATCCCAGCCTTGGAGAGGTGGAGACAGGAGGAACACCAAGGCCTTGCTGGCCATCCAGTCTGACCAAATTGTCAAGTTACAGATTCAGTAAGAGAGGGTATCTCAAAATGATGGTGATGATGATGATGACGACGATGATGGTGGTGGTGGGGATGGTGATGTAAGAGGACATCTGAAGCCAACCTTTGGCTTTCACATGTGTATACCTTACAGCCAGATGTGATGCTACATACCTTTAACCCCAACACTTGGAAAGCAGGGACAGGCAGAGTTTTGCAAGCATCCAGCTTGCTCTACACAATGAGTTATAGGTCAGCCAAGGCTACATAGTGAGACCTTGCTTCAAAAAGAAATAAATAGAAGATAGCAAAGTGCCTTTAGTTGTGGTTGTGAGGGTGACATGAGGAAGTGGCAGGAACCTAGAGAGGACAGAGGAGAGGCATAGTGCATGCATGCTGGAGCTGGAAAGAAGGGAACCAGGTAGACTGGTATCATCCAAAGTGTGCTGTGCAGAGTCAGGTAGCTTGCATACTGTCACCAGTCTGTGACGGGATGTGGATGGCAATCAAAAGTAGACACATAGAACATAGTAAGTAGTCAGTCATTGTCAGACATCACAGTACATGTCCTTGTCAGCTGGTATATCTGGGTTCCATGTGGGAAGATTGTCTGATAATGCAGCAGAAATGATAAGCAAAGACTAAGGTGCTTGCAGCAGAATATAAAGTGGACATGTGGCTCCTTCATGGAGAAAGTCATGCTGCTAACCCACCCTCCACAAGCATGTGGTATGCTAGGTAACAAGAGAAAAGACCCACAAAAGGCTGGCTCATGTGTTCAGTTGGAGATGTTTTCATGTGATGTCATAGGAAGCTGAGCACTGACTGCTGTGCTTACATGCTGAAGTGTGGTGGGTGACGAAGGGAACATTCCATTTAGAGTTGAATGACAGCACAAAACCTTAGTGTTTCATCTGGCAACAAAACTTTCAGGTTGAGGACCACCTCGCCTTTTGGCTTAAGATCTTACATAGTGATCCTTATGGGAGGAAAGAATAGAAGCTTGGAAAACAGGCCTTCTACCAGTTCAAATAGCATGTTCCATTAGTCACCAGAGAAGTTGGTGCTAATCCTGACATGGCACGTCACATGTATAAAAAGTTGACACCAAACACATTATGCAGTTGATAGAACATATTCAATTTAAAAGCACTGGATTCTCATATCAAAAGAGGAGATCGCACAGGAAATGCATAAATACAGGAATTCTTTGATTTCGTAGGAGAAAGTGTTCATTTCAGCTAATGACAGAGATTAAAGATGAATTTCAAAAGCAGTATTATTTGCATCATTTAGAAATTTAAAAGTGAATAGTCCATGCTTTCTAAAATTGCTTAGGATACATCTTCCCTGAATGCCTGTTTTAATTTGCTCTCTGTTGCTGTGATAAACACCATGACCAAAAGCAACTTGGGCAGGAAAGGACAGTTTATAATCCATCACTGAGGGAAGCCAAGGAAGGTATCCAGGGCAGGAACACAGAGGCAAGAGCTGAAGCAGAGACCATGCAAGATCATTGCTTTCTGGCTTGCTCAGCTTGCTTTCTTATAAAACCTGCTAGGGTTGGTACCACCCACAGTAGGCTGGGCCCTCCCACATCAACTTAAAAAATGCCCTAAAAATGAGCTTACAGGGCAATCTGATGGAGGTGTTTCTCAACTGAAGTTCTCTTTTCCCAGATAAGTCTAGCTTGTGTCAAGGTGACTAAAAAACTAACCAGAACAGAGTCAGCATACCTTCTTAACAGAGTATAATTTTTTAAAATATTACATTTGTGATATATATAATGTGTGTGTGTGTGTGTTCTGTCACTCCAACCAAGGTTAGATAAATTAACAAAATGAAAAATTGTAAGAATGTAAGGTATCGATGCACACATTGCTGCTTTAGAGCATATGCCATCATTTAATATGGGCAACTGTAGAACCTCATGATCTTTTGGTGTGAAGGTGACTGTGGAATGGCAAGGTCTTAGCTGGGAAGTCACAGCAAGTCCCCACAGTTATTACCATGTGCACTTTCACTGAGTAACATGCATAGCTTTGATAATTACATTCTCTCTATGTTATATTTCTTCCAGTTATGTGTTCCAGGAAATCTAGACAAGTAGGCCAGCATCCAGGACAGAGGAGAGGAAGGAGAATGGGAGACTCCACATCTAAGAGGACATACAAACTGAAGATAAAAGCCACAGCCAGTGTCCCAAGGTACTGAGTGTTTTATAGGTAATAGGAAACTAGACCACCCAGTGGCAGTGCCAAAGGACAGCTAGGGTTCTGGAATACCCCCGGCCTGGGCATTCAGGCAGGGTTGTAAGGGGTACAGTGAAGTCCCAGGCAACCTGATGTCTGAGCTAAGAGATAAAGAAAGAGGAACAGTGGCCAGGAGACAAGCCGGGGGGGGGGGGGTAGGGGCAGGGCTGTCAGCAAAGGGAGTGGCCTATACAGAGGCACAGAAGCGAAATGACTGAATGGGAGAGTCTGGTCCATTCATGGGACACCTTGGTTTGGGGCTTGAAGTTTTACTATATCCTGAAATTAACCAAATATAAAATTCGAGCTACCAAAGGAATAACTGACAAGGATTTGACTACATCACAAAGCCAGGGGAAGAGTCAAAGGGCAGAGCACTCTGCATGCTGTAAATGTGGTGACTGTAGCACAGAGAACATGGGCTCTTTCAGTGCTACTCACTACCCAAAGCTCTTAACATAAGCTGGTCCTTTAATACTCCCAGGAATGCTTCAGAAGAGATGTTGTTGTTCCAACTTTAGTGAGTAAACTGGGGCACAGAGAGGTTGGGGGAACAGCCTGCATTCACCCAGCTGTAACTGGGCTTGGAGCCTAGGCAGTCTAGCTCCAGAATCTGTGCCTGGGGTTGGAGAGCCAGTCAGATGGAGGAGACTAGGGCTGAGGCTGAGAGTAAAGCTGACACTGAATGTCCTTCCTGTTTCCTCCATGGAGAGCCCAAGGACCCAGAAACCATGGCTGTTGTCCCTTTCAAAATCAGTTGTACCTCCATATGCTCTCTCCCTCCCTCCCTCCTCCATTGCCTCCCCTTCCCCTCCTGTGTGTGTGTGTGTGTGTGTGTGTGTGTGTGTGTGTGTGTGTGTGTACATGAAGGCAGGTGGACAGTCTCCAGTGTTGTTCCTGAGGAGATGTGTACCTCAGTTTTCTTGCCAGGGTCTCACACTGGCCTGGAGCTCACTGGGTAGACTAGCTAGCCCTAGGAATCTGCCTGTTTCTACTGCCCTCCTTCTAGCCTCCCACGAAACCTGGTGCTTTAGTTAGGGTTTCCATTACTGTGAAGAGACACCATGACCAAGACAACTCTTATAAAGGAAAACATTTAACTGGTGCTGACTTACAGTTTCAGAGACTTAGTCCATTGTGGTCATGGCAGGAAGCGTAGCAGCATGCTATGACAGGTAGACATGGTGCTGGTGAGGTAGCTGAGAGTTCTCCATCTGGACCAGCAGGCAGCAGGAAGACTGACTGGGCCTGGCTTGGGAATCTGAAACCTCAAAGCCCACCTGCTGGACACACCTCCAGAAATGCCACTCCCTATGAGTTGGGGGGAGAGGGGGCATTTTCATTCAAACCACCAGACTTGCTTTTAAAGATTTAAAAGATGTTTGTTTGTTTGTTTGTTTGTTTATGGGGAGAGGTGCAAGCCAGGTCACACATATGAAAGTCAGAGGACAACCTCAGGAGCTGGTTCTCTCCTTGTACCATGTGGGACCCAGGGATCAAACTCAGGTGGTTGGGTTTGTTAGCAAATGCCTTTACCTGCTGAGCCATCTTGCCCACCCACACTCAGCTTTTGTGCATGGGTTCTGAGCATCAAACTCGGCTCCACAGACTATCTTCCAGCCCCCACTGAGGAACCTCAATAATCTTCACTTTGTATCTTGGATTAGATAATACAGACCAAATTTCAAGAGAGAAATGAGACAGAGGCCTGCATTCAGATGGCAGGCTCCTTCCACAGCCCAGCTCAAGTCACTGAACCAATTCAGGTGACAGGTTCCTTCTGTGGCCCTGCTCAAAGCACTGAGTTAATTCAGGGGGCAGCCGTCTTGGCCTCCTGTGTCCCTGCTCAAGTTGCTGAGCCAAAGAGAACTTTCGAAAGCATGTTATCTCGCCCAGCAGTTCCTTATCCTTCTTTGTGACCTGATTCAAAGTTGATCTCTCCCATTGTGGGCAACTTGATGATTGGTGTTGGTACCGCTTTGCTCTGAAGCTCTGACGACACAAGTTTGCTTTTCTAGTTGTTCTGTTTGTTAAATCCCAGCTCCTTCAATTTTTTTTTGTTTTGTTTTTGTGTTTGTTTGTTTTTGGAGACAGGGTTTCTCTGTGTACCCCTGGCTGTCCTGGAACTTGCTCTATAAGCCAGGCTGACCTTGAACTTATAGATCCTCCTGCCTCCCAAGTGCTGGGGTTAACGGCATGTAGACCACCACCCCCTGCATGAAATGCTCATCTCTTAACCCAGGGCAGTCACTGGCCTCGTACAGATGGCACAAAAATTCCACAGTTCCACATTCCAACATGATAATTCAATGTTCTTCCCCAAGTTGGATTATTCATTTTGACAGCTGAGGCATGCTCTTCATGGGTGTGTGTGTGTGTGTGTGTGTGTGTGTGTGTGTGGTCATCTATGCATGTGTGTATATGTGTGTAACTAGATGTGCTCACCTGTGCCCACTTCAAGTATCATCCTCTGTCACTTGACCCATCTTAGATAGGGTCTCACACTTAACCTGGACCTCAGCAATTTGTTAGTCTGGCTAAGCAGTGAGGCTCTGAGATCATCCTGCCTTCACCTCCCCAGTGCTGGGGTTCCAGGTGAGTACTACCATGCCCAGCTCTTTACTGAGTGACAGAGATCCGCATACAGGCTCTCAAGCTTGTGTAGCAAGTACTCTACCCAATGAACCAGCATGCTGTTCTTCACCCAGACACATGGTTGCTGCTGAAACTAATAAATAGGAAGCAAGAGTACACATGGGGGGACCCATGGCCCCAGCTGCATATGTAGCAGAGGACGGCCTTATCTGGGATCAGTGGGAGGAGAGGCCCTTGGTCCTGTGGGGGCTTGAGGCCCCAGCGTAGGGGGCTGCTAGAGCGGTGAGGCAGGAATGGGTGAGTGGGTGGAGGAGCATCTTCATTGAGGCAAAGGGGAGGGGGGAGAGGGGGAATGAGATGGGGGTTTGTGGAGGGGTAACCAGGAAGAGGGATATCATTTGAAATGTAAATGGATAATATGATTTTTAAAAGCAGGGTGTTGTGTCTACTTCATTTATCAGGCCAAGTGACAGCCATGCTCTAACGCAAACTGAGTACTGAGTTCAAGAGCCTTGCTGGAATAAGGGCTTGAGCTAAGACAAAAGCATGTGGATGCACACTCCTCCTAATTCGAACACAAAGACATTCAGCTAGGGCTGAAAGTACATTCCTGTCTCACTAATGTATGTCGTTAGAATGATACTAATCACACCTGAGGCTTTCTGAACCAGGGAGTGTGCTGATTTTTCACATTTGTCTCAGTTAATAATCCCTGCTACACACGTCAAGAAACTAAGGCTGTAAGCTGTTGTGTATTTTATAGCTTATGTGTGCTGAGCCTGTATCTGAGCCTATGGTATTCTATGCCCTACATCATTATAAAATCTAGGGTCAGCTACACAAAATTAGGGTGTGTGTTTTCAACTATGTCTAAAGTAGGTGACGATGAGCTTGGAAGAATTCTACTTATACAGTCCATTGAAATTAGATTGGACTAAGATTGAGAACAACAACAAAACCCTAATGATCTTTCAAAAACTTAAAACATAAGCCACATGATGCCACTGCCAGAGATGAGGTAGCATGTGGATTTCTTGTGAACGTCTTTTGCCGGCAGACTGTGAGTGAATAATCAGCCTGTAGCCAGCAGTGCCTGTTCCTTGGGACAGACACACACACACACACACACACACACACACACACACACACACACACAGTGAAGGGGGGGGGTCACTGAACTAAGAAAAGGAATTGGAGTTGCCTGTGGAGTTAGCCCAGCCTAGCCTCTTTTCCTACAGGCACCTCTTGGGTGATGAAACTAAGACAGGCCCAGGCCACACATCTTCAGGGACCACTGGCAGCTCCAGCCATCTGTGAGAGGGAAGCAGAGGATAACATCTGTTTAACCAGAAGACATGGCTTGGGGCTGTGTGTACAAATGGCATGCTCCAGCTCTGAGACTGGGAGGGGTCGTCCCCATTAGGATGGACTCAGACTGTATCTCCATATCACCTGCTGCTTAGGGCATCTTTGAAAACAACGGATAACTAGTTGAAAAGCCAAGTGGACTCCTGCAATTGTTGTGGACAGGCTATGCTGTGCTGCCTCTGACCCATATCCAAGGACAATGCTGTAGGCCTGAAGGCCACCTTGGAGAATCCTTCCATACATGGACACACCAGGGCCTGCCTGCAGAGACTGATGTGGAGGAGGAGAGTTTTTTTGGCTTGGAGGATTGCCCTAGAGGCTGCCTTTAAAATTGTCTCTAAAAAGGAAGAGCTGTTGGTTTTGTTCACTGTATGAAGAATGGGGGTTTGCTGTGTTTAGAGCACGTAGAGAAAGATTTTCTGGGAGAGAGCTAGCCCAAGCCCTCGGACATTGCCTGCTTTTACTGGTAGACCAGTTCCGGAGTCAGCTTAAGAAGTTGCTTGACTATGCTGAGTCTTTGGCTTCCTCATCTACGGATGGAGCTAACCATTGTGGTGCACTGTCATGACCTCTTGCATGAGGATATGACAAAAAACATGATAGCACACTGTCAGGTATGCTGGGTGTTGGGTAAACAGTTACCTGGATAAACTTAACAGCATTTTGAGGGGACAAGTGCCACTTGGATTCACCTGAGTGACTGAAGTATTTGTGAAGACTGACTTGTAGTGTGTCTCTTTCCTACAGGTACACATTTCTCTCTATCCTTGTTGCCCCTCCCCAGGACCTGGCCACTTGCTCAGTGGGCCCAGGGGACCCTCATCCTCCCTGTTCTTGTTTGGGTCTATAGCAATTGTCCCATAGCTGAGCAGGACTGTCACCAAAGTATTAATGGCTGCAAGATTCCTACCCTCAAGCTAATTACAGGAATAATCTGGCATCACATGACTGAAGGAAAGGTAACGGCATGAAACCCTTTCTGTTGAATGACTACCCGGTCAGTTGCTCTCGATCAGTGGTTTTGATATGGCCAGCAGAGCTGCTGGGTGGGTGGGTGGGAGGAGCATTCTGCAAACACATCTCTGGTTTTATACAGGCAGGAGCTTCTCCATTAAGAGAGACACTGCCTGGGTACAAGGTACAGGAATATTGACCTCTTGAAGCAATGGCAAGCTGCTTTCCAAAGTGGCCACACCAACTTATACCCAAATGTCAGTGCGAGCAGCCTTGGGCTCTGCGCACTCTGAGGTGTCACACAGCAAAGAAAAAGAACCAGTATAGCAGGAAATATAAACCTTAGCAATGACAGGAGGTGAAAAAGGCAAACTCCCCAGGGAAGAAAAGGACGGCATTCTTTATAAAGTCCAGGAAACAGCTGTAGAGAGGGGATGCACGGATATACTGTGGGGTTATACAAAGATGAAACAAACAAAACGGGACCATGAGGGACTGGAAGAGGGAGCGTGGCACTCTCACCCTCACAGCAGAGCACCTTGTAGTTCTATGTTAACGCTTATCATTTCTCTTGATGCTTATTCAAAATGCCCAAAAGATGGAAGCAACCTGGGTGCCCATGATGGATGAATACTCAAAGGTAGCCATTCATACAATGGGATGTTATTTGTCCGTAAAAGGGTAAAAGACTGTGACACATGCTACAACGGGGACAGACCTTGAGGATACCACACTAAGTATCCTCACAAAAAGCCACATCCTGTATGACTCACCTTCTCTGAGATGTTTAGTCAATCACAGAAAAACAGTAGAGTGTCTGGCAGGTCAGGGAAGAGGGCTCAGGAGTTGTTTTGTAAGTGGCTTCAGTTTTGCAAGGTGATTCTGGAAACTGTATATCTAGTGCTTTTAGTATATTTTATACCATTGGGCTGCGCTTGACAATGGTCATAACGGGATGGTGGTCAGCTTTCCAGCTTTTTCATGTATTTGTTTGTGTGCATGGTGGAGGAGGGATGATTGTATGTGCACATGCATGTGGAGGTCCAAGACCGGTGTGGGGTGTCTTTCTATGCCATTCTCTACCTTTATTTTTTGACACAGGGTCTCTCATGGAACCTGACACTCATAAGTTTGGCTAGGCTGGCTGACCAATGAGCTTGAGGGGATCTGTCTGTCTTCGCCCTCATCCCACCTCAAGGCTGAGGTTACAGGCATGGGCTGCCATACCTGTTTTTTTTAACACATGTTCTGAGTATCCAAGTTCAGGCCCTAATGCTGGTCTGGCAGGCCCTTTACTGAGTCATCTTCCCATGTCAGCTTTTCAAGTTATAGTAAAATACTGCAGATGGTCACCTTACAAGAGGAAGTTCATCCTGGCTCAGAGTTTTGTAGGTTTCAGTCAGGAAACCTCATGGTAGTCAGGAAGCAAAAGAGACAGGGAGGAGAAATCAGGGTTCTTATGTCTCCTTCAAGGACATATCTGCACTGACTAAACTTCCTCCTCCTACCGTCCCCCATTTTCCGCGTCTTAGAGGTCTATGACTCCCCAAGACACCATAGACGAGGGACCAGGTCTTTAACATAATGGACCTTTGGGAAACATTCAAACGTATGAGCCTACGGTGGCCATTCTCATATAAACTACCACAGAATATATTAAAATGTGCCTGCACGCACCAATAATGAGATTCTATCATGAACCAGGTAATTACACAAATCCAATTCTCTATTAGCAAAGAGGGAAAAAAAAACCATTCACTTTCAAAGTTCTAGGCCAGAAATTATAAACTATTTTAGAATTTTCAGTAAAGCTGAAAACATCATCTGTAATAACGGCTTCCTCCTGTTAATTTCCTAAAGCTCCGATGTAGAGAATCCTCCTGGGGCTGCAGCTATCGCTTAATGACAGAGTACATATTTAACTTGCTCAGTTCTTGGTACCAAGCAAACAAATACACAGCCCTTCCAAGAACCTGAGCATAGAACCTGAGCCAGGAAAACTCCTGTTACAAGTTCAGTGAGATTTCTGGCACCTAGAAGACACAAACGAATTTGTTCCCAAGTTTGGGAAGGAGTTGGCTCTTCTGGTAAAGTACTCACTACACAAACATGAAGACCTGACTTTGGGTCCTCAGCATCCACAAAAAAAAGCTAGGCAAGGTAGCACATGTCTGTAATACCAGTGCTGGGGAAGTAGAGACAGGCATTTTCTCCAGAACTGGCAGATGTTTGGTGCATACCCTTAGTCTCCAAGCCTGTGCCCATGGTAGGCATTGCTAATCAATTACAGAATAGTGCACCAGTAAGCCTGGTCTATGTTAGAATCCTTTCTTACATGGTTCTTTA
Organism: Rhynchomys soricoides; assembly: GCA_019843965.1. Lineage (NCBI taxonomy): Eukaryota > Metazoa > Chordata > Mammalia > Rodentia > Muridae > Rhynchomys > Rhynchomys soricoides. The sequence continues at coordinate 6,659,846 of JADRCH010000050.1, forward strand.
TACAGCCGTTCTATCAAAGCATAAGATGAACCTTATTTGCACCCTCTATGTTTTTAGTCAGGATTCTCTAGAGCAGTAGTTCTCAACCTGTGGGTTGTGACCCCCTTGGGGGTCACATATCAGATATCCTATATATCAGATATTTATATTATTCACAACAGTAGCAAAATTACAGTTATGAAGTAGTAGCAAATAATTTTACAGTTGGGGGTCACCATAGAATGAGGAACTGTATTAAAGGGTCACAGCATTAAGAAGGTTGAGAGCCACTGCTCTGGAAGGACAGACTGATAGAACTTATATACACATAAACTCTTCTGTAGATATATTTATATATATAACACATACACATATTGTTGGGATCAAACAAATGAGACTTGTCCTAAGTACTGCCATTTTGTTTTCAGACTCCATTTTGATCATAAGATGAAGTTGAGTTTAAGTCCCAGGCTCTAGGGGACCTTTCCAGATGATTATCCAATTTTCTCCTTTTTCTTCTTTTGTTCCCCAAAACATAATGGTTGTTCCTAACCACAAAAGAACAAATTATTCTGATCGATGAAAAATTGTGACTTTAACATGGCATAGATGTTTGTGGATTTTGAGCTTACGAACTCTGTAACATCGTGGCTCAGGGGGTCACAGTTCAGCTCCTGAGTCTGTTCTGTGGCCCTGATCAATCAATAGAGGCTTGAGTATAATACATTTTTGTTATCTACTTAAATATTAAGATAAGCATTTGAGATGCAGTCAGCTCCTGTGCTGTTGCTCCCGACTGGCTAGTGTTTGCTGCCTGATTCAAATAGAGACCTTGCTTTGCTGGATCGTGCCTGCTTGGGTTGTTTCGGACTTTCATTTTCAGTTCACAAGGCTGGATGCCTCAGCTGGTCTTCAGTATTCACTGGAATCCCAACAAGGCAGATTCTAAAACCAGAAAGGAATGGTTCAGCAGCAGGAGAGATGAACTTGCCAGCAAGAATAAGGACAAGCAGGCAAAGAAGCAAAAGTTTCCTTATTCCCTGTCCTTTATGCGGCTGACTTAGCCAAGGTCACATGAGAGCCAGTGTTTCCCTCCATGCCTTCTAAGTGCCAGTTCCCTTGAGTCCACTCCTTCCAGTGTTGATAGAACCTGAGCCAGGGACACCCCCTGTGGCAGTTTCCGTGAGCTTCCTGACAACTATAAGAAATTCCCTCCTTATAGGAAGTTATAGCTTATAATGGTTTGACAGAATACTAATGTATTGAGGGACTCTCTCTGTGGGTCCGCCTCTCCTCTACAGTTCTAACAGAGACTAGATACTCTTACTATCACAGGAATGCCAGCCATGCTGTCCCAGGGAGCAGAACTCAGCCTCCTCAGTGTAGGCTGTCTGTGGACAATGTGTGCTCTCTGTCCTTCCAGTCAGGATTGCTGCTGCTGCTGCTGCTGCTGCTGCTGCGGCCTTCCATAGTGAAGGGATGAGGCAGCCATGAAACTCTCTGGTACCTCTCCCAGTCCAGCCTTTTTCAGAATGTACACCGCCACCATCAGACATGGGGCAGGAACATCCCCACAAACCCCAGGCCCCTTTGCCAACCTAACTTGGCTCTTCCCCATCCACGAATGGTCACAGTACTATTCTTCAGGCCTACAAACTCCAAGTTATCAGACAAATGAAAGGAAATAAAATTACAGGAATCTGTAAACTAGTTTGTGTACAGTCGCTGTGGAGGCTGAAGGGAAGGAAGATCTGGTGCCTTCTGAACCTGCCTTTATTGAGGGTGCTAGCCAGAGCTGGAGATGGCCAACACCCCCACCCTAGCAGCCTTTTACCTCTGAGTGGGCATGGGCTAGCATCTTATTCCTCCCTGAATAATGAGCAGACGGATGCCTCACGACCTCTGCTGAGCTGCCTAGATTCAACTTAACATCAGCTGGGCCAGCCTCTCTTCCAATTGGAAACAGCATTCCTCTCTTGAGAGCCCCTGAGGAAGTCTTGGGAAGGAACTGGTCTGGCCTCATTCTTTGCACAAGAGGAAGTAGGGCTCAGGTAACACTGGCTGCAGCATTTAGGTAGTCAGAGACCTGGTGTGTGTCCAAGCTCTTCCTCAACACTCATAGCAAAGTCAGTGGGTCTGGTTCAGGTGCCCCCAGGCAAGACAAATACCATGGAGCATAGAGATACAACTTGAATGCTAGCCTATTAGGAATACTCTGCTGCAGCTGACTATAAAAAGGAATGAGTTTGCCACTGGAGAACGAGAGACCTGGAACAAACAAGCCTGCTCTGTGCTGACATGGTGCTATTGCTTTGTAGGTATATTCCTTTTCTGTCCTAAGAAATGAGGCAGGGGCTGGAGAAATGGTCAGTGGTTAAGAGAGCTGGTTGTCCTTCCAGAGGTCCTGAATTCATTTTCCAAACCCCATGGCTACTAACAACCATCAATAACTGTAGTCCCATGGGATCTGATGCCTTCTGGTGTGCCTGACAAAACATATACACATAAAATAAATAAATCATCTAAAAAAGAAATTTGGCAATTGCACTCATTTAATGGGTGGTAAAGGAGAGACTTGGGAATAGTAGGTAGCTTGTCTAAGGTGGCTTTAGTAGATGCTGGCTGTGCTATTCAACTGCAGGTTAGTCCTCGGGACTTGGGTGTTTCTGCCTAACGCTCTCTTAGACCACCCCCAGGCCAAAAGAGGCAAGCCACAGCCATAGAAATCTGTAAGGACCTCCAATTTAGTTGGAATATATCTGGACACTTTCAGAGAGACCTCAGGTAAGTAAATACTTTTGAAGATAGGTGTGGGAGACATGATTTTATTTAACATGTATGAGTATCCTTGAGTGTGTGTATGTGCATCATGTGTGTGCAGTGCCTGCAAAGGCCAGAAGAGCTCATCAGATGCTCTGGAACTGGAGTTACAGGGAGCTGTGAGCCACCATGCTTGTGTCTGTGCAGCACAGGTACTCTAATATGTAAGCCATCTCTCAAGCCCTGACTCCTGATTTTTCTAACCCTCTTAGAAGAATAAAATGTTCTTGAGCCACCAGACAGTAGCTATTTTTTAAAGATTTGTTTATTTATTTTATGTATATGAGTACACTGTTGCTATCTTCAGACACACCAGAAGAGGATATCAGATCCCATTACAGATGGTCGTGAGCCACCATGTGGTTGCTGGGAGTTGAACTCAGGACCTCTGGAAGAGCAGCCAGTGTTCTTAACCGCTGAACCATCTCACCAGCCTCCAAAATACGTATTTCTAAAAGGTATACTGTTTATATCTTACTACAGATTAGAGGGATCTAGGAAACTGGGCATGCTTGGGAAGCTGAGGATCCGAACAACCACACTTTAAGCTGGGGCTCTTTAGAACAGGACAGGGATTTGTGAACTGAATACCCAATGCACTCAATGGTTACCTTATTTGTGGATGGCTATATTGGTTTTTTTGTTGTTTAGACGATTGTTAACTATACTGTAACAAAGTCCTCTACTTATGTCTTCTCTGATGTATAGCAATGATTAGTAGTACTAGTTAGAGCTCATTTATTTGACTGTACAGGTCGGTACTATTTACATTTGTATAACAGGGGATGAGAGTTCTTTTTCTCAAACCCTCTTTAATGTTAGACTTGCTTCTTGTAGTGGTTTGAAAGGGTTTGGCCCCCATAGACTCATGTGTTTGAATATGCTTGGCCCAGGGAGTAGCATTATTAGGAACTGTGGCCTTGTTAGAGGAAGTGTGTCGCTGTGGAGGCGGGGCTTTGAGGTCTCCTATATACGCCTAAGTATGGTCAGTGTAATCCAGTCTTTTCCTGGTTGCCTTCAGAACAAGAAATAGAACTCTCAGCTCCTTTTCCAGCGTCATGCCTGCCTGGACATTGCCATGCTTCCCGCCTTGATGATAGTGAACTACACCTCTGAACCTGTAAGCTAGCCCCAAGTAAATGTTGTCCTTTGTAAGAGTTGCCTTGGTCATGTTGTTTCTTCTCAGCAATGGAAAAACTAAGACACTTTTCCTTTTTTATTACTAGTGAAATTGAATACTATACGTACATTGGCGCGCAGTGGACATAATGAGGTCAGAGGATAATCTTCAATGTGCATCCTCACCTTCCACTTTGAGACAGAACCTCTATGGTTTTTGCTGTCATATATGGTAGGCTTCCTGGTCTGTAAGTTCCTTGGCATTTATTCTCTGCACACCATCTTCCCAGGAGCTCTGGGGTTGCTGACACATTACATGGCTGGCTTTTCCATGGCCCTTGGGATTTGAACTCAAGTCCTCACACTTGTGTAATAAATGCTTCTACCCACTGAACCTCATTCTCTCTCTCTCTCTCTCTCTCTCTCTCTCTCTGTAGTATGCATGTGTATGTGTGCATAAGTATGTGAGTATGTGTGTGAATGTGTAAGTGTACTATGCATGTGAGTGTGTGTGTGAGTGTGTATATGTATGTGAATTGCCTTTTTGCTGAATTGTTTGTTCCTTTTCTTGATCCAGTTTCATTAATATATGAATCTTTCCCATTGGTTGATAACTATTTTTATAGAATATCCACACTGATAAATTTCATTACATAAAGGTCAAAACTTTTGTATGTTTCAAAAATACCAGAAAAAAAAAAAGGCAGAAGAGATGCTGAGAATAACCAAGGTAGCAATGGTTTAACTTTCTTTCTAAAGCCTGTTTTGAGTATTCAGGTTTAACTTTCTAACGCCTGTTTTGAGTATCCAGCTTAAAAATTCTCTTATATCCCCTAAGATCGCATAAACACTTCTTGCTCCCCTTCTGTTGATTGGTAGTGTGTTTATAATTCTGTGTCAGCTAAATCCCTTTATTTGGGGTATGCAGCTTAAGGCAATGAGGATTCTAGGTTGATTTCTTTCCAGACAGTTAAAGAATCACCTAAGTAGAGTGTACTGAATAATTGTTCTCAAGGATCTTTTGGGGAAATCAGTGCATGGTGTATGTGGGTACGTGTACGTGCACGTGCGTGTTTGTGTGTGTGTGTGTATGTGTGTGTGTGTGTGTGTGTGTGTATAGGCCAGAGGTCAACCTTGAGTATGTTGTTCCTTGGGTGCAGTCCATTTTGGATTTTGAGTCTCTTGATAGCCAGGAGCTCACCATTTGGGCAAGTGGGTTGGCCAGGGAGCCCTAGAGCCATGCCTATTACAAGCATGTGCCACCCCAGCTTCTTACATGTGTTCTGGGGGGGTCTAATTCAGGTCCCTGTGCTTGCAAAGCAAGCACTTTGCTGACTGGCCTATCTTGCCCTCTTCTTAGGGGTTTTATCTCCAGCCAATTTATATTCTCCAGACTCAGGTTTGCTTCTGGACTTGCTACTCTTGTTTTGTGATCTCTTCTGGCTTCTGATGCTGTCCCTGTTTCAACAACGACCCCAAATTCTCAGGAAAAGCTTGCATACTTTTGGAAATCTTTGCTCACATTCTTGCCTCCTGCACCAGACAGAAAATTCCTTCAGGCTAGGGTCCTGCCTGGTTCCTCTTTGTGCCAAGAGAGCCCAGGGTAATGTAGTGGAAGCTAAGCATGGCAGCAAGCAGTATAGGAATGGAGCAAGCCCAAACATGAAAGCTGACAGATTGCACATGGTACAGTATGCCCAACTAAATTAGAATGGTGGATAAGCACCAAGTCATTTGGTAAATATTTGGGACACACTTGAGCCTTAAGGTTAGCTGGGCCTCCACTAGAATGTTCAACCTCCTCAGCACCCCCAACCAGCTTGCCACAGATTCAGGCTGCAAGTAATGTATTTTTACATTTTTCCTTTTACATGCCCGATGCTCCTGCTAACGTAGCTCAGTACGAGATGCCAGCGGCTGAGTATGAAGGTGTAGAGTGTGACCTTCCACACCTGCAGAGGCGGTGTTACAGGCCCTGGAAGGGTGACTCACAGCCAATCCCTGGGCCCCAGGAGCCTTGACTAGAGTGGAGGAGGGCAGGTGTTCTGAAATCCTCCATCCGAGTTTATACTCTTGCATCTGAGTCTACACTCTTGCATCTGAGTCTACACTCTCTTTAGCCTTTCCCTCTCCTAGAGAGGGAAAATGGGACTCAGCTCCCAGCTTATGACACCCACAGTCCCACTAGAGACACTAGGCAGAGGAGAAGTGGTCCAACTGTTTGAAGTCACATTTGTACAGGTGACACAAGTCAGCACAGCCTGGGCACTTGCTGCAAATGGCTCCTAGTTTGCCCCTTGAACACTTCCAAGCTTCAGGGCTGTGCTAGTAAATGAAATACAAACAGGCTCTTGTCTCATGGGGAAAACAATCTAAGGCGGTGTGACAGCAGACATGAGGCATTCCCTCCCAACAAATAGCCAGGCTGGAGCCAAGGCTCCTCTCCCGAGACCATCCTCTGTGTCTTCCTACTAAAAGCCTCTAGAAAGGTGTCCATACTGTGTCAAGAGCAATCCCACCCAGGACTGTAGCTTTATCTGAATCTGTGCCCTAGCTAAGATTGTCAGAGGCCCAAGACTCTGTGAAACTGACTATCTAGGCCTCTTTCTCTTAAATTGTTCAAACTAAAAACAAAATTAAATAAAATATGGGACCAGCAAGATGTCTCCATGGGTAAAGGTATTTTGCACCAAGCCTGATGAGAAGAGTTCAATTCTCAGGACCTGGGTGGTGTATTGCAGGATATTTGATCACACTGTGAACCCCAAGAATGTGTTACTTACTGGGAAAAAAAGCCTGTGGTGTGGCTCACTAGCACTCACCTTTAATCCAAGAGCTAAATGAAGTCAGCCCTAGGTGAAGAGGTGGAACAAGCAACCAGCTGACAGGGAGTGAACGTACGTAAACAGAAAAGGGGGGTCTTTTAATTGTAGGGGATTTAAGAAAGCTTGGAGAAGGAGAAAGAAGGGTGGAATAGGAGGGCAAGCTGGGTGCTTTCTCCGCCTTTCTGAGCCAGCAAGCTTTCTCCACAGAGTCTGCCTCCTGAGTCTTCATTTGGTAAAAACGTATGGCAGGAGTTTGTGTTTCAATAAAACAACAGTGGCAGAAGGAGAGAACTGGCCTCTCCTGTACATTGTCCTCTGACCTCCACACACACTGACCTCTGACCTCCACACACACTGACCTCTGACCTCCACATACACTGACCTCTGACCTCCACACACACTGACCTCTGACCTCCACACACACTGACCTCTGACCTCCACACACACTGACCTCTGACCTCCATACACACTGACCTCTGATCTCCATACGCTGTCCTCTGACCTTCACACACATGCCCTATCCTGCACTCTCTCCTCCTCATACAAAAATAAGTAAGTTAAAAAATGTGACCAAAAGGCTACATAAGTTAAGCTGAACTTCAACAAAATGATGCCAAAACCTACAGGGCAGCTAAGAGTAAAATTGCTTAGTTCTAGATTTTCCCTCAATGCATTTTGTGCACTTGCACACAGACTAAGGTGCCATGCATTGGCTGGTACCATATGTGTGAAACTTGCTCTGTCTGCTAGGCTGCGTGGTGGTATGTGATAATGGAAGTTCTAGCTAGCTACAGCTCTCCACATCTCAAGTTCCATGCCATCAGGACTGGACCATCAGCTCCTTCTGGGCTTGATTTGTATGCATGTGGTATATGTGTACAGTCTGGGCATGATTTGTGTGTGTGCATATGCATGTGGTACACATGCACAGATGCATATGCAAGAGCCTGCTAGTGCGTGTACAGAGGCCAGAGGATAACATTGTGTGTCCTGCTCTACCATGTTCTGTCTTCTTCCCTGATACCCCAGGGAGCCTCCTATCTCAGTCCATGCCAGCATTAGTGTTACAATCATGACAATGCCTGGCTTTTCTCCCTGTGGTTGTTGGGATTTGAACTCAGGGCCTCATGTTTGTATGAGTGCTTTTACCCAAATGAAGCATATCCCCAGCTCAACTTCTGGGTATTATTTGAATTAAACTTCCTGTTTGTGTTTGGTACAGGGAAACAATCCTTGGATGAGCCCTGTCACCATCCAGTGGCACTCAGAGGATCATCTGTGGCTAGAGGCTGGTACAGTTCCACCAGGGAGAGCACCCTCCATTAGAAGTAGGAAGCCAGTCAGTTTCAGCCTGTCTTTTAGGGAAGGGGCCTTGGTTTGTTCAGTTTTCATGAAGGAAAGCACTTGGTGCAATGACTTGTCTTCTGAGAGAATTAGCAAGGGACATTGGGCACAGCCTTTCCCACTGGAGCCCGTGCAGGTGCCCAAGCTCGAGAGTAAAGTGGTTTGGGCATGGACTGAGACTGGTGTGCATGTCAAGGCTGCCCAGGCTGGGCTACTGCCCTCAGGGACTGGGGAAGCTCGCAGGGAATCCTTTTAGGCTCTGGGCTTCTGGGAATATACCTATTGCTTCTGAGTATGCAACTGAAAACGTCTGGTTTGAAGACCCAGGGTCTAGAAAAAGAGCAACTGATCAAATCTACTCAAAATACCATGAAGGCTCCCAGTGATGGAGAAGTTCTTGATAGCAGAGTCGCACCCATGGAGGTGACCGGCGTGGATCCCTACTGCTCCAAGCAGGCAGCACATGAATATACAGTGTTTACCTAAGGCAAATCTTTTCCTGTTACCTCCAGGCCACCGTCCCAGTTCCTCCCAGAGCTCTGTCTTGTGAATTAATGCAGGCAAAAAAAATATTTATCTTAAGGGGCCCTACATGGGCCTTCAGACTGAAATTCACGCCATGCTAGGGAATTGGAAAGACAAGTGAGATTTCAAGAGCGAGACATTCTTGTCACCTTCTCCCCTCCCCTCCTCTCTTAGGTACCTAGCTTGGAAGAAAGGGGAATTGAGATGATTCTCACTAAGGTGTAAATGACTCCCACGACCTAACAATTATTATCGAGGCATAAATCCAAAAGCAGTTTGGGAGACAGGTTTCCAGGCAGGGTAAATGAAAGTAAGGAAACCTTCTATGGATATAAAAACTTTGCAAACCCTATCATTTTGCAAAGAACATCTTGAGAAGTGGCCAGCCCAGCAGCCTCTTGTCTGTCTGTACCACCCAAGAACCTTGAGGCTCCTGAGGTCTGTTCTGACAAATGTTATCAACAATTGTCACAGTCTGGGTTCATTTAATGACCTAGGAGATTTTCTATATTAAAAATTCCAGGTCAAAGGAAAGATATTGTCTTTATTCCCAACTCACATGGGCCAATAATAGATTTTTATGGGGCTTTTGTTTTTGTAATTTTGAAATATTGCTCAAATCAGAGCAGCTTCACAGAAACAAAACTCCCACATTCAAATTCCAGGAGAGAGAGAGAGAGACAGACAGACAGACAGACTTAGGAGACCATGCTGCTCTCCTCATCTTGCTGGCTTTCCTCCCCTTCTAAGATCTTTGTTAAGGATGGAGAGTTGGAGGCAGCTAACTGCTTGTAGCTGCAGCAGGGGCATCAAAATCCTGTGCATTAAACAGACTTCCTTTCCCTTCTGGAAAATTATGTAAAACACGAGTACAAGCGGGTGAAAAGATCTTGGTTTCCTTGGCTTCTTCTGGGTCCTCTCGGTTTGCTACTTTTCATTGCAGATTCCAGGTCACTCCAAAACCTGAGCTTGGTCCAATCTCAAGGTTAGCACGGCTAATCACGGCTTGTGGCAGGACAGGCCATTCCCCGATATGGCCTGAAGGTGGCACTAGAACAACGTGGAAGCTGGGCTCTCTAGCCCTCTCAGAGAAGGACAGTGAGAAGGGGTGGCGGGAGCAGGGCGGGACTAGTGAGGTGGGGCAGGGGCGGGGCCTAGACCAGGCCGGGTGGGTGTTCACCTCTTGGCTGGGTGGATGCCTGCTTGTAGAAAGTAGACTGTACCCATTCAAAAACCCTGGGTTCTTTGGCCAGTTTCATCTGTGGAAGATCATGTGATAAGCGCCCAAATCAATATACTTCAGTGAGTGGAAGGGGGCACTATTAAGAATTCCAGGACAATAGGTATAAACGGTTAGTATTTGCACCTGTCACGGGAATATATGCTTACTGACCCACCGGCCCCTTTTATTTCTCCTTTACAAACATCCAATGTTCTGTCTGTCCCAAGCATCACTGTCTTCGAAGGTGACCTGGCAATGACAGACATCACTTCTGCAGCTTCTAGGGTCTAACCATCTGCCCAAGGACTGTTTTTAGCTTCTAGTTAGAACACCACCCGTTATTTATGATGGCTGGTGAGTTAGGAAACAGAGGCGTGGAGCTGGAACATTGATCTTATCTCAATTTCTGCCTCTTCTGACCCTCCTTACTAAATTTATTTCTGTAATTTTTGTTCTGAGTGCCCTCATCGTCTCTGAATTTAAGCATACTGGTCTACTGAATTGCAAATACACAAGTCGCATTAGGAACGATTCTTACATTTCCAAGAGTGTCCTATTACTCCATTCAACCCCGAATTAGCGCGCCATTTATCCGTTGTTTCTGAACCCTCTTCAGTTAATTGCCCACAGACATCCATGCACAGCAGAAAGGGATCAAGCCTCCCTCATTTCCGCTTTTAGATGTTTCGTTGCTATTCAAACAAGGGATTCGTCTGAAGGAGTCTTTACTTGAGTGTCCTGTCCTGAAACTTGTCTTTATAGCTGGATTGTGCTGTACAATGGTCTCTCTGGCAGTCACACATTGCTGTAAATGGCCTTGGGTTTCTGTCCTAACATAAGTCTAAGTTAGAAGTGTGGGTTTACCTCAATAACATAGATATAAGAGGCTTCAAAGGTACTAAAGCCCTTCCCATCTAGGAAGGACCCTAAGGGTCACTACCATGTGACAAACAAAAAAATTGGGCCGTAAACATATGGAATCCAAGGGAAGGCCAAGTTCAGAAACAAGACTTTCCCTTTTGTTCTTCTTTGGTGTGTTTGTTGTTTGAGACCGGATATCTGTAAGTAGTCCAAGAACAAACTTAATTTGTAGCTCAGGTTGGCCTCAAAATTAAAGACTTCCTTCTTTAATCTCTGGTGGGCTAGGACAAGAGGAATGTTCTACTACACCTGGCTCTGCTGCCTTTCATTTTCAGTAAAATATCTCTTCATTTCAATGTGTGTATTGTCTGAAATTCATATTAAGAAATAACCTCTATCTGATGAAATTAAGAGATACGTCCTTTAGATCCTAAAGCCTTCAGGCCTAAAGTTTAGGAGATGCTCACATTGCTGAGGGTTGTAGAGAGATACAGTGTAGTTAGGGCTAGGAGCCTGGTTCAGGTCCTTGGCTGGAAGCTAGAAAGGGCCTGTCCTGGAAGGAGGCCAGAAATGCCGGAAGGACATGAGGGCTCCTGTCCTTGGTCCGATCCCTTACTGGTTTTAGGGTCTCTGTTCTTGAGGAGGGAATGTTACAAACACCATCCACCTTGAGAACAAACCCTACCTTGTACTTTCCAGGTAACTCTAGGAAGGGAAGCCCCTTTCCAGGAACCCCCTTCACAATTACCAGTGGAAGTGTAGCAGTATCCAGCCCTCACTGAGGCCTGGTAAGGTAAAGAATAGAGTCTCAGTTCTGCCCCTGACCCTGAGTGGTGACCTATCATTCTAAATTACACAAGCACTGCATAGTACTGTCTCTTCCTTCTAAGAGTTAATCCACCTGGCCCTGTCTGTCACCTGACCCCCTTAAAAAAGAAAAGCTGATTCACTGAAAGACATACTAAGGACACAGGAGGACTGATTACCCCCTTAACTAGCTCATGGACTCAGCACCGTGGCATCCGCTCACTTTTCTCTCCTCTCAGAAAGCCGTAATTTTCCTTCCCCCTTTCTATCATTCTCCTTTGGATCCCGGCCAAAGCCCTAAGTATGCTTTCCACAATACAGGAAGCTCCCCACCTTCTGGCCAAGTAGCTGCTCCCCTAGCGCTCACCTGCTTGCTGGCCTCTGTTGCTGAACCCGGTTGTTTTCTTGGGCCATGGCTTATGAGGCTCCATCTCTTCCTCATCTCCATCTCCCTCCTCCAAGCAGCAGGCAGGATTTTCAGCTTGCCTATTCTGGCGTTTTCTCTCAAATTCTAATAAAAATATCCTCCAGCTTCTTCTGATTTTATTTCTAAATTCTCTCATTAAATTGTATAAGAACCTCAAAGGGGGAACCCCTCTTTCAGTAACAAAATAATGAGGTGGAATACTCGTGAGTGAGATAAACTGCACTGATGGAGGGGTTGGAATGTTGCGGGTCCAGAGGCTAATACTTTTTTATGGACTAGCTTTAGACCCCTGAACAGCTGTTCCTCACCCACTTCCATATCAGAACGAACATGCTGTCACTAACAGATAAAAACCTTTTGGAATCTATAAAACCACTAACTCCTGAGAACCCAAAAGCTAAAAATGCTATCAGGTAACATCTGAGGCCTATAGACCAGACTTCCCCCATCTTGCTGTAACCGCCTCTCGGATGTACCCACCGACACATTTTAAACTTGCCTTGATTTCTGACTTTCTCTGTTCTTCTATAGGAAGCCACTTCTGCACAGGAACTTGGGCTCCCAGGGTGACTTTGCTCCACGTTTCTTGGGCCATGGTCACACACCTCCAGCTCCAGAATACACTATCTCTTATTCCCTGTGAGGTGATTGCTGTATTTTTTGCATAAACAAACCCAAGAACCCAAACTCTCCAAATCTTAGACAAGATCCCTCCTCCTGCCTCAGTGGTTCTTCCTTGTATGGGTGCTGGAAATTTAAGAAACGCCTACACATTGTGACATCAGCCTGGAGATGCCTATCATCTAGATAATGTGTTACATATTTATTGTGTGTGCATGCATGTGTGTGTGTGTGTGTGCGCGCGCACGCACGCACGCACACTCATGTGAGTGTAAATGTGGAGGTCAGAGGACAGAGGTAAGGATCAGTTCTCCCCTCCCACCCTGTGGGTCCTAGGGATCAAATTCAGACTATCAGGCTTGGCAGCAAGTGCCCTTACCTGCCAAGGCATCTCACTGGCTTATGCCAGAGATGTTGAAACAACCATAGCAAATGCTTGCATGGCAGTCGTTATGGTTCTGGTGTCTTATACACATGCTGTTACTTAACCCTCTCAACAGCTCTGTGATATCACTATCAGCAGCACCATTCCTCAGACAGGGAAATCAAAGCACAGAGAGGGTAACTTGCCTGCAGTAGTGAAGCCAGGATTTGAATGCACAGCGGTCTGATTTAAGAACCTGTGCCCTCCAACACCACATTGCATTGTATTGGGGACCTTTCGAGTATTTTCTTCCATTAGCCTTGGAGCATTTTGTGCATAATTCAAATCTTATAAATTTGCTTCAAAGAAGGCAACTAAACCAAGATGGGGGAGGATCTGATGTGTGATATTCATGAATAAATTATAGGGCTCTTTGGTTTTGCTTATCCTGTGACTGCAATCAGACAAGACTATAATGTGCCAGGCTGCATTTCACTCTCCTCTACGAGGAGCTGGGCTCAGCCACAGGAATAACTCACAGTGAAGCCTTATCACACTCTCCCTGCCCCGTTGTGGAGCAACGGGGAAGTTTGTGGAATCCTAGTTTGTTGAGAAAGAGAAGATGCTACTTTAGTACAGAGGACTTAAGAAAGATGTTTTTCAAGTGGGGTCATCTGAGCTTTGACCATTAGCATAGCATCTTAGTTAGGGTTTTACTGCTGTGAACAGACACCAGGGCCAAGGCAACTCTTATAAGGGCAACATTTAATTGGGACTGGCTTACAGTTTCAGAGGTTCAGTCCATTATCATCAAGGCAGGATCATGACAGTATCTAGGCAGGCATGGTGCAGGAGGAACTGAGAGTTCTATATCTTCATCTGAAGGCTGTTAGCAGAATGCTGGTTTCAGGGCAGCTAGGACAAGGGTATTGAAGCCCACATCCACAGTGACACGCCTACTCCAACAAGACTACACCTACTCCAACAGGGCCACACCTTCTAATAGTGCCACTCCTTGGGCTGAGTATATACAAACCATCACAATGGGATCCATGATTTTTTGGTGTTGACATATAGGGGGAAAAATGAAGTGAATCTTTTCTTTTTCTTTGTGTGTGTGTATGTGTGTGTGTATGTGTGTGTGTGCACATGCGTGCACGCGCGTACGCGCATGTGTTGAACACTCCAGTTTCTACCTTCCATTAGTGGGTCCTGGGGCTTGAACTCAGGTCATCAGGCTTAGCAGCAAGTATCTTTACTTTCTGAGACCTCTCATCAGCCCTAGGAAATGATTTCTTCAACTGAGCTTTATCTGAGAGCCAGCAACCTGGGACCAGATTAGGCTCCTGAAGGTCTGTCTTCTTTCTCATCCTTAGTCAGCAGATGACTTAAGGAGGGGACAAAAGCAATCAGCCAATCCAGTTTACTCCTGCTTCTCCATGAGGTTGGCTTTGTGGCTGAGACTCTGCTTTTCCTTCATTACTGACTCTGCAGAAGGGGAGCAGGGTGGTACTTACACCAAGGCTACCAAATCTCACCATTCAAAGTGGCCAATGGGGTAACATTAGAACAAACAACATGGGATTCATGGTCCATCAGCAGTGTGTGCGCAGATTTCTTTCTACAGGATAAAATGTGAATGTGCTCTTTTTTTAAAAAAAGTAAATGTTAGCTAGGTGGTGGTGGTACATGCCTTTAATCCCAGCACTCAGGAGGCAGAGGCAGGTGGATCTCCAAGTTCAAGACCAGCCTGGTCTACAGAGTGAGTGAATTCCAGGACAGCCAGGGCTACACAAACCCTGTCTTGAAAAACAAAACAAAACAAAATTAAAATTTTGTGTATATGTTCATCTGTGTGTATTTCAGATGTTCAGGAGCCCATGGGGGCCAGAAGATGATACTGAATCCCTTGAAGGTAGCAAGCAGTATCAACCACCAAGCCACCTCTGCCACTCCCCAGAGGTCTCTTACAGACTCTGAAGTGGCTCTGTCAATATTACCAGGTTCCTGATGAAATTATCTTCAAGTTTCATTCTGCCTCTTAACTTTTATATATTTCTTCCTATTTTAATACAGGATCCCTCTCCAAAGCCCAAATGACTTAAACACTACCTCCCTTCCTTCACCCCCAAGTACAGCAGTCACAGGCATATGCCAACACACTTGGCTCTATATTTCTGTATAAATGAACTAATTAATCCTTGCTCATTTATCTTCACACTTGATTTACTTATAATTGGGTTTTGTGTGTGTGTGTGTGTGTGTGTGTGTGTGTGTGTGTTCACATGCACTGTGTGCCACACTGTGCATGTGGCAGCCAAAGGACAATTTTGTGTTGTATGCTCTTCTCTTTATTTATGTGGGTGTGGAGGATAAAAATCAGGTCCTGGTGAGGCTTGTGCAGCAAGTGCTTTAGCACTGAGCTGGCTTCAAAGCCCTGCTCCCTTGTTTTTTATCAGACATGACTGCCTCATAATGCTGGGTTTTGTGTCCCATTCAGCTCCAGGTTTCTTCTCTTTCACATGCAAGAAGATCCATCACAGAGATTTCTTTCTCTTTAATAGTATCCCTAAGACTATAAACACACACACTAACAAGACCCAGACAATGCTCTGTGACACACACATTGACACTAACACCCCCCACACACATACACACCCCTCACTTCTGTCTTTGCAGGATGCAGGGCCCTCCAAGAATGGGAACATATGAGTCAAATGTCACTCATGCAACCTTTCTAAACCTCAGTTCCCTCATCTATGAAGTGAGAGTTAGCAACAGCATCCCTAGCAAGTCAGTTACAGATGCTTTGATGATGTGGAAAGGAAAGCAAAGTAGTGGCACGGTGTATAATAAAACATTTATCATTGCTTTTGAAAAGGTCGGCCTTCGTTCTCAGTTCCTGGGGGACAGTCTCCAGTGTGTGACCTCACTGGAGCATCTGCCAAGGACCATCCTCAGCTTGGAGAGGGGTTCCTAAGAGAAGGAGTGTCTGGGAGTGGCAAAACAAACAACTTGAAGTCAAATCATGGGTTACAAACTGACAGCCTATGTTCTGCTTGAGATGGCTCCCTAGACAGTTCTTGTCTCTGTAGTCTGCCCGAGACAGCTCTCTCTGCTTGAGACACTTCTAAATGCTCTCTGGATGGTTCATGGGTTTTCTGACCAGAGTCAGAAGAGCTGCTAAAAAAATTCTTGGATTTTCTGACCAAGTAGGAAATCAATACAGGAAATATTAAACAAGTGGCACCATCTAGCGCTATGCCCAGCTACTCTCTGCCCATGGTCCGGCCGCCTCTAGGCCAGGCTCATTGCAGCAGTCTTCCCAGCTCTGGTTAGCCTGCCTCAGAGCCACGCCTACCTTACCAGCCAGCCACCCCCTGTGGTCAGCGGTCTCAAATCCCAGTAACCCAGTAAATCAAAACTCTAGAAGCTTATAATGAATCAGTCAGATTTATATATCAATAAATTCTCAACTCACAAGATGCTCACACAATAATTTCAGAGCCAACTGATAATGATACAAACTGCCCACCTAGATTAGACAAGTTATCCCAATTCTTGTATCTCTATATATTATAGCTATCTGTGGCTATTTAAAGCCACGTGGAATTGGATCGTCCTGTTCTTCCTCCATCTTTCTTCCTTCTCCTCCTCCTGTCTCTATGCCTGTCTCTAAAACTCTTAGCTCCACCTCCCCTTTCCCTGTCTAATCACAGGCTTCTTGTTGTATTAATATTTAAATTAATTGGACAGGGAAAATTCTGCTACACAATCCTGTTGAAGAAATTCTAAAAGTAGTTCTTGGGGTTTCTGATCAAAATCAGAAAGCCAGAAAACACTCTAAAAGAGCTGCGTTTGCTCTTTGGACAGCTTTCTC
>JADRCH010000050.1:6676649-6700767 GCA_019843965.1 Rhynchomys soricoides
AGAAAACACTCTAAAAGAGCTGCGTTTGCTCTTTGGACAGCTTTCTCTCTGGATAGCTTTCTACGTAATTCCTAGTATTTCCAGCCAAAAGGACAGCATAAACCCTATTTGTCTCCATTTAAGTACTATATGGGACTCAAAAAGGGACCGTAAGGCATCAGCTCCAGGAACAGACCATAAGTCCCAGGAACTAAGTCATAAGACACCAGCTCCAGGGACAGACCATAAAATCCAGAACAAGGTCATAAAACCCCCTCCCAAAGAACAGCCTGGGGATAACTCAAAAATAGGGAACTATCTTCTCTCAGAACGGGCCATCTGTGTAGGAAGACCTATTTCATCATACGGTTAAACATTCATGACATAGGAATACAGACCGTTGACCACCTGTGACCCCCTAGTACCCACCAGTGAAATTTTAGATTACCTAATCCTTCTAGAGAGTTCCCTGGTTCCCTAGAAAAAGGCCTGCACGTCTTTGTTTGTGGTCACCATTTTAGAGAATTGTTGACAACCCCCCCCCCCATGCTGGTTGTTTCTGCAGAATAAAGGCTCGTTGTCTTTACATACTGTCTGAGTCTGGGGTCTTCCTTCAGCAATTTTTGAACCCTTAAACAACCAATGTCAGAAATCCTGTTAGAAAAAAGTCTAAAAGAGCCATGAACACTTCTAAAAGAGCTGTGTTCACTCTCCATGGATTTTCTGACCAGAATCAGAAATCCCGTTAGAAAAAAAATCTTGAAGAACTGTGCTTGCTCTCCAGAGATCTCCAGACAGCTCAGCTCTAGATAGTTAGAAAAAAATTCTAAAGAACTGTTATCACTCTCTGCTAGCTCATCTCATGCATACCAAAAGCCCAGTATTTATTTCTATCAATTCAGTCATTTATTTCTGGATCCCTTCGGAGCATCCCACAAATCAGCATTCTGTGATCTTAGCACCTTGACTCTTGGGAAAAGGACAGCAAGTACATGGTTTTTTGTGTTTATTTTTTTCTGTTCATTTTTAAACATTAAAAAAGAATTTAGAGATCTGCCCACCTTTATAAACTTAGCTGGATGGGACCTTGTCCTGAGATTACCATTCCAACCATGCCGGGACCTAAATTTGCTTTGTCCCAGGCTGACCTTGAACTCATGAATCTACTGCCTTTTTATCTCCTGTCCTTGAATCTTTCTGACAAGCTGGCTCATAGTATAGTTGCCTCTGTTTTTCTAGGTCCTCAAAGCCCCTCATATAATTCATATTGCATCCTTATACTTTGCATAGTTAAAAAATTATATATTTTTGAACTCATAGTTTTAGACTTCTTTCCCACAGCCTTAATGGCTGTCCTGAAGGTCACAGTGTTCTATCATTTTGCTGAGACATTAGCCATACCCTCACCTCCCAGATTTGTGCTATCTCTAATTATCATGGAGGCATTAACCTTGGCAGAGAGGACATTTCTTGAAGGAGGAATGTGAAAATGTATACACTATTACACAAACAAGTCTTATGCCCACAGCAGCCATCAACATGCACTGCTGGGTCTACTCTAGGAGCAGGAAACCATGTCTTACTGTCCCTTACATGGTGAAGCTGGACTCAGCAAGCATCTGTGTTTCCTGGGGGAAATGACTGTCACAAAGGATAATCTATGAATGTAGAATAGGACTTTGGATTACTGTGTGGCTGTGTAACCTTCCTGGTTGGTGATCACAACCACCCATCAAGGCCAGGGGAGTGTTCACTCTGACCATCTGGGGAGAAGACAAGAGGAGCTCCAAGCCTGGGGACTTTTCAGGTCCCTGGGTGATTTAATTTGTATCCTTTCCTGTAATAAACCATAGAGTGACTTCCAGTCATCTAAAATGTCCTTTAAGCCACTGTGGCCAGGGCTGAAGGACTCTTAGGGATCTTCTGCTCTAACTCTCTTTGTTCTGGCATTAAGCCCAAGGCTGATGAGACTCAGTGAGTTTTACCCATCATCCTGGGAGAGTTCATTACTATGCAGTTCTGTGGGAGAATACCCAGAAGCTGCTTTCTTTGAGCTTTCTCACTCTTCTTCCCTTTTGCTGTGGTTGGTTTTACTTGCTTGTTTTAAGTTTCCTGTAGCTTAGTTAGCTAAGGGTGGTCTTGAACTTCTGATCTTCCTTTCTCCACCTTCTTAGTGCTAGCAGACCACCAAGCCTGGTTCACATGGCAATAAGGGTGCAACCAAGGGCTTCACTGAGCAAAGTCCTTACTTCAGAAAGTACAAGTGAGTTCATCTCCCTGTGTGTCTGTCTCTGTCTGTAGCTTTCTTCTTTCACTGTGTGTGTGTGTGTGTGTGTGTGTGTGTATCCAAGTTTTCATGTGACTCAGTGTGATAGTTTGAATGGGATGTTCCCCACATTCTTGTGCATTTGAATACTTGGTTGCCAGTTGGTGACCTTATTTGAGAGACTTAGGAGGTATGAGCTTGCTAAAAGAATGCATTGTGGGTAAGGTTTGAGAGGCCATTTCAGTGTACTCTCTTCAATTCCTGTTTGTGGTTGGAGATGTGAGCTCTCAGCTGCTGTTCTACCACCATGGACTCTAACCTTCTGGAAACATAAGACCTAAATAAATCCTTCTGTAAGTTGTCTTGGTCATGGTGTTTTATCACAGCAACAGAAAAGTAACTGATACACTCAAACTTACTATGTAGCCTACGATGACCTTGGATTTCTGGTCCTCCTGCCTCTGCCTTCAGGCTAGCATAGTACATCACTAATTTTCAATGGTGCTAGGGATCAAATCCAGGGCCTAATGCACATTAGGCAAGCACTTTGCTAATTGAGCTACAAGGGCATAGCGCATAATTACAGTGGAGGAGCATCATGCTTTTCAATCCCCAGCTTTAATTTGAAAGACTACTCAAGAGCTTTCAAATGATAAAGACTATGCATGCATTGACCCTCTAGGTTCATTATCTCCAAAGGCCATTAAGATCATTCTTCAGCCTTTGTGACTGGCAGTACCAAATCCTTCTTTCCAGGTCATTTCCTGTCTCTCTGGGGAGCCTCTGCTCTGGTCCAGTTGCTATCTGATAGATCGTCTCTACCAGGTCTTGATGATGCCATTTCTGAGGTCTTCCTGTCTCCTTCTTGTGCCTGTACAGACTTCTTTACAAAAGTTCCTTATGGAAATCTCCCCAAACTGTGGCCCCACAAGTAAGTCCTGCCCTCTAGTCTCTCTCCTGTAGTATTTATTACCTGTTCTGTTCCTCCTTCATGTACTCATTCACGTTATTAGATGCTGTGGTGTGCAGAGGAGCAGCATGGACTGAGGGTAACAGAAGCTCTTATTTTGGGGGACTTAGCACAGAATCCATTTCCTTGGCATGTTAGCTAGCCTTGACTGCCATAACAAAATACCACACTGTGGGTGGCTTAACCATCAAAACCATAAACATGGAAACATGGAAAATCCACTAACGCAGAACCGGCAGAGCCCATGTCTAGAGAGAGACCTCTGATTACAGACAGCTGCCTCCTGACCACTATCATGCCTCTCAGATTAGGGCCCACCCTTACAACTGTCATGTAGTCTCAATTCTCTCCTAAGGCTCTGTTTCAAAGTGCAGTCACATAGCATGTTAGAGCATGAACATCAGGATTTGGGGGAAATACGATTCAGTCTACAGCATTTGGACTCCTAGAAAAGTCATAGAATGAGCACCAAGACAGAGGTGGGGAACCTTTCTGTGAATTGGGGAAATTGGCTGGATTTGCCTGGGCCTGAGCGTTCCCAGTGGGCAGGGCTGTGTGTTTCCAGATTCTGAGCCTCTTAATCAAGGTATTGAAATAAAAGTCCACGTAGATTCATGAAAGTAGCAAAGCAATGGGAAAGATCAGAACTACCCGATGCAACAGCCACATCAGTGAAGATACACAAGGGCTCTCTCACTGTTGTTTGGAACTCCTGTTATAGGTCTCCAGAGAAGGAGGACTCTCGTGTCTAAGGGGCACAGTAAAGGTGGCTTTCTGTTCTCATTGCTAGCCTGGGTCACATACTCATATTTTTCCCATTGTGTTCTTTGGTATAATGTCATTTCTCAGATGCACATACAATTATGCATACACATAAGATAGTAAATAGGAGACTTTTCCTAAACACTGACTTGAGACAAGGTCTCAAAAAATTAGGTGAAGAGGCAAAAATATTGACTTCTGGCCTCTATGCTTCTGAGTGTGCAAGAAGTTCTGGGCGTATGGACAGCAAGCACAGACAGCAGAAAGCCTGGTTGGCTGAGAAGCCTGTTGTTTTAGTTCTTAGGCTGCTACCACAGATCACCACAGATGTGTGGGCTTATACCACAGACACTGACTTCCCACAGTCCCGGGGACTGGAGGTCCAGGTTAGACTATCAGCACAGTCAAGTTCTGATGGATGCTGTTTCTGGTTCCCTTGCAGTGATGCTGTCTTGGAAACAAGCTCTCATGTCTTTCCTTCTTAGTGTAGTAATCCTTCATGAGAAACACAGACACCAGGCTTGTAGCCCCTGAATTCAGTGAGGCTCTGAAACTCTATGGCCTGATTTTCAACCCCTTCCCACTTCCTCCCCATTGCCTTCCAGCTCTCTACTTCTCCACCGAGAAAGCAAAAGGAGGTGCCTGAGATGACCTGGGTTGTCCAGATCTGAGGGTGGGATTCAGTTCTGGGTCTTGCTGGCTCCATCCTTCGGTGGTTGTGATTAGCTCTCCAGGCTGGACCTTGACCTTGAACACTCTAAGCATTGAAAGATACTTTAGCACCCCTTCCCAGGGAGATATTTCAAATGAAAGCATAGCTGTAATTCTCCAAAACAATTATATTTATGCTTCAAAGACATTAGGATTTTTCTCCTGAAATTTTCTAAATATTTGAATAATATTGGAGACATATTATATTTTTGTGGAATCAGATGGCTACCACTAAACTCATCTAGAATCACCAAAGAACCAGTGTTATAGTTAACCTAGTATACCTGCCTCGATTTACCCATTCAGTGGGTCATCCCACTCTGTGGGCTTTTAGGACTGTCATGCACACCAAGGGAAGGGTAGCACTGCCGGAGCCTCTAATGGCTTTAACTAGGACAGGGGCAGGAATTGGGGGGCTGGCACAGATTCCCGTGTTAGTATCCATCACTTTCCCACTCCGACCAGACCCTAATGTCCCAACAGGTTCACTCACAGAGGTTGTACCATTTCATCTGAGGCTCACTAGGCCAGTTCACTGAGGGTTCATGACTTGGACCTCATTGTGTGCTGGAACTGAGCTGGGGTCAGGGAAGACCCAGCTGAACAGAGTCATCCCTGGCTTGGACTCAGAGCAGCAGAAGAACAACTCTGGTCAGCATTGCCCCTACTGTGTGGGCTGCTGGCACCTAGGAGCTTATCGATTATGGAGCTGGTCTGACACTACTCCAAGATCTTCCAAGTGTGCTATCTGGGAAGCAGGGAGAAAGAGCTACTAAAGCTTCAGCAGAGACACAGACACACAGTAATGGTGGGTACCGTGTGGGATGCCTGGGCAGAGCCGCCACCTAGCACACGGCAAGAACTTGAAAGCTAATAGATAAGGCAAATGTTCTCCAACAGAATGCATTCAGGGTCTGAACAATACCCTGCTGTCCGTTCCCACCACACTGAGGTTCTGCCTTAGTGACATTAAGGACCTGGGGCTGCCTACAGACAAGCAGGCAGTGGGCCTCTCAGCCTCAGCCTCAGGTCAGTCCCTCCTAGCCTCAGGCCACATATCACCTCCATTCAGCTGCTTCTGTCCCAAGAAATCATTGGATATGAATGTGGTACTAGAAATTGTTGACTGAATTAAAACTCAGTCTCAATACATTGATGCTACACACGAACCATACAGGCTCGGGTGAGCTTATTAGTCCCTAGAGCCTCAATCCACAGCCCTTGCTTCATGGAGAGTGATAGCAGTCTCTGTTTTCAAAGTGAACACAGCAAGGTTGTGTGTCCAGCATGTGATTCAGACCTATGACCCCAGACACTTGGGAGATGGAAGCTGGAGGCCGGCCTTCTAGGTAGAGTGTTTGCTAAGCATGCACAAGACCCTGTGTTCAGTCCCCAGCACCATGGGCAGAAAAGAACTATACATGGGTTAAGCATGGTGACACACAACTAAAATCCTAGCATTCAAGAGATTGAGGCAGGAGGATTCCTGCAAGTTTGAAGCCTACCTAGGATCTAGAGTAAGACCTTGTCTCAAAACAAATTTAAATCCACCTCTCAGGAGACGAAGGCAGAAGAATCATGAGTTTCAAGTTAGCTTTGGCTACAAAATAAACTCTCTCTCTCTCTCTCTCTCTCTTTCTCTCTCTCTCTCTCTCTCTCACACACACACACACACACACACACACACACACAAATAACACAATTAATTGGATGTATGAGTGAGTGAGGGAGGGAGGGATGTAGAATCTTCCCAGAAGCTGATGCAGAGAAACCACTCAGAATAGCTTAGCAACCTCGGACATCCGACTTGCATCAAGCTGCATGTACCCTCCACTTCAAACAACATAATGTGTGCCTCCTCCTTTTATAACTGCCCTTTTATGATCAAATGCATCCTAAAACACGCCCTGAAATAAAGGGAAATGGGATTCCGGCTGAGCTATTTTTAGGTGCCCACCAGAAAGGTAACCTCTGTCCCCAGAGCTTTCAGGGAAATCCCCCATTTGCCATTGTATGCCTATGCATGGTTAAGTATGCCTAAACTTAAAATCAGATATGTTGTGGAAAAGGACATGTGCAAGAAATAACAGCTTACATAATCCAAGTGTGTCAATCAAAACAGAAAACCATCTCTATCCCATCCCTAGGAGCTAACTCCTCCTCCTCCTCCTCCTCCTTCTCCACCTCCTCCTCCTCCTCCTGACCTTTCACAAGGGAGTGTAAAAGGTTACCAACGCCCTGCCTAACTTTCTCAGAGCCTGTCTGCCTGCACTTCTGCTCTGCTCCTGGGCAAACTTGCTGTTTTGCTATTTGTGTGTGCTTCTTCAGTTTCTTCCATTCGTTAAGTTCAATACTGTGAACCTAACAGAGACCACCCAGATACACCTCTCCAGAAAGATCTGGACCCCATTCTCATTGCTTGGAAGGCCTCAATGGGACAAAGAAAAGAGAATGATGGAAAAGGGGATACCTCCAACCGGGGAGAAAAACCTTGGGGGACCTAGATAGTGAGGAACCAAGGGTTAAAGAAGAGAGCCTCCCAGGACAGATGGCTCACTGTGAGACTTCACTGCTGTTTAAAGCTCAGTTTTCAAAGAGTGGAATTAACATTGGCTTTGAGAAGCAATTTAGTCTCCCAGGGAAAGATACCCAAAGCAGAAATACACATTGATGTGTAGTCCAAACTGTCCCCTTTAAAAGGTGTTGAGCTCTGAAAAGATCATTTTACAGGAGATTTCTAACCCACCCTACCTAAAGCCTGTCCTGAAGAACCCCCTCCTCCTCATGCATCAGAAGTGAGGTGTGCCCTGGGAAACGTTGACAGATACCCCACCCTACAAACTGGTTTATTGTTCATCTGTGTCACCTCACTTGTTTCAAAAGCCATAGTTCTTATGGGCCATGATGATTAGTATTTTCAACCTCACAGGACCGTGGATTGACTATCTTAAGAGGTGAGCCTCTGAACATACCTGTAAGGGACTGTGCAGATCAGGTTAGCATTTCAGTATATCTGGCAGATTGTGTATATTAGATTATTGGTGGGAAGACCCACCCTAACTGCTAGACTGAATAAAAAGGAGAAGGTGAGCTAAGTACCAGCAAGCATCTCCAGTTACTTCCTGACTACGGATGTAGCGTGACCAACTGCCTCCAGCCATGGTGGACTATACCCTGGAACTGTGAGTCAAGTAAACCCTTCCCTATACTAGCTTCCCATGAGGACTCTGAGAGCAACACACATAACCAATGCATAGAGTCATGGCATGGAATGAGAAGAGCAAACACTCACTTTGCTTGTCAGCTCCTGGGAGGTGCTGTTGTGCCCTAGGACTCAGGTTTCTCTCACTAGGGCTGCAGGGGGAGCACTTCCTTACCTCTCTACTCACTCCATAACCACAAGGGATGCACATCTGACACTAAGACTTTCACCCCACATTGAGCAATGCCTTTACTCAGAGCCCCTTCCACCCTACTGTTCTCCCCTTGTAACATGAAACTTGGCTCTTGAATACCAACTTCTCTGTACATGATGCACAGCATCAGTGAGCCACAAAAAACTAGAGTCTATAAAACACACAAGGGGAAAGTGACCATGATTTTGAAGCCTTTTTTGTTACATAGTGAGAGTCTAGCAAAGGAAAAGAGTAGCTAAGGGTATTTACTACAATACCATGAGCAACTGAGGAAAATACCAGAAGTTTCTATATGTGTATTAATAGGAGCAAGATAGATAAACAATGGCACATTCATTGGTGGAATTATCTGTAATTGTTGAAAAGACTGACGTGGACCCAAATGTAGAGAAAGCAAGCCTCAAGATACTGTCAAGACTATCAAAGCCAGGTAGTGGTGGTGCTTGCCATTAATCCCAGCATTCAGGAAGCAAGAGTAGGTGGATCTCTGTGAGCTCGAGGCCAGCCTGATCTACAAAATGAGTTCCAGGACAGCCAGAGCTACATAGAGAAATCACAACTCAAAAAAACAAACAAACAAAATGGAACAAACAAAATAAGAATATCAGCAGGATGCCGGAACACGTCTGGTTCATTCATCCCTGTATGAAACTGTGTACGCAGATGCTGCATAAATATGCTTGCAGGGCGCCTGCCCAGACACTCAGGGAGGATCCATAGAATCTTGTAGCAGCTGCTGTCATGGGAGGGGAGCTGGGGTACAGAGGGCAGGAGGAGAGAGATTTGTTCTGCAAGTTAGGTCCTCTGCCTCACCTTGGGTTTGTGTGTGTGTGTGTGTGTGTGTGTGTGTGTGTACAGGTGGAAAACAGAAGAAATCTCAGGTGTCCATCTCCTCTGAGATAGAGTCTCTCTTCAGCCTGGAGCTAGGTTGGCTGGCCAGAGCACTCCAGGTCCAGAGCTCTGACCTCTACTTCCTCAATGTTGGGATTGCAGGTGTGTGCCACTACACCCGGCATTGTTACGGGGGTTCTGCTACCACACTCAGGTCCTTATGTGTGCCACAAGTGTACCTACTGCACAGACACACAGCCCAGCCCTCCTTTGTCTCCTCTGAGTTATGTATTCTTTGTCTGTTTTCTCTATTAACACACACTGGCATATTACTCAGCCATGAAAAAGAAATCCTGATACATCTTCAATATGCATGGGCCTTAAAAACCAGTGTGCTAATAAAATAAGGATCAAGGCAGAGTGCTTCTCACTCAGAGGAGGCAGAAGGTTGAACAGTTAATTGGCAGCTGGGGTGGAAGAGAGTTGGGGATTGGTGTTGAACTGGGCATTTCCTTTCGGAATAGTGAAAGTTCTGGAACAGGGTGGTGGTGATGGTTGCATAGCCATCTTTAAAATATCTAGATGGACCATTTTTGTGACTGCTTTATGACAAAACCAGAATATTTCATTTTAAAGTACATATTTCTCAACTTTTCACTTAATGACCACCATGTAAAAATCTCCCCAGAACTCACTAGTGTGCAACATTGAGACTGCACCTTTGAAAACTGCTGAACTGCTCTGGCCCCTGGCTCTAGCTCTCTCTTTTAGAATCCCTGGCAAGTAGATGAGCATTGTAGCTCACTGTCAGCAAGCGTGTTTGTGAAGGACCTGGTGGAAAGTGCCACAAGCTTTAAAGGTCATGAGTGTCTGCTACACACAAGTGGCACACACATGCCTAAGTGTGACTGTGGCCCCTTCAGGCAGGCAGTGACAGCCCCAGTGGGTCATGCTCTGCTTCACTAACAACTAAGCAGCTGCTTCATTTCTAAGGTGGAGGACAGAAGCTGAACCTGTGCTGAATGACTGCATGGGGATTCAGTGGGGGTAATGAGTCAGTCGGATGTTTTGCTCACTGATATATAATAGGGAGATAATAAATGTTTTCTATCACTAATAATCCATCTTAGTCACTATTCTATTGCTGTGAAGAGACACATAGTCATGGCAGTTCTAACACAAGAAAGCATTTAATTGGGGGCTGGCTTACAGTTTCATTATCATCATGATAGGGAGCATAGAAGCAAGCAATGCACTGAAAAGTAGCTGAGAGCTATACATCCTGATCTGAAAGCAGAGAGATAGTCAGGCTAGGCCTGGCATAGGTGTGTGAAATCTTAATGCCCACCCCAGTGACACATTTCCTCCAACAAGGCCACTCCAACTCCAACAGGGCCACAACCTCCTAATCCTTCTAATCATTTCAGATGACACTTCCTCATGACTAAACATTCAAATACATGAACCTAAGCAGGCCATTCTTTTTTGTTTGTTTGGGTGGTTTTGTTTTTTGTTTTGTTTTGTTTTTCTGAGACAGGGTTTCTCTGTGTAGCCCTGGCTGTCCTGGAACTCACTCTGTAGACCAGGCTGTCCTCGAACTCAGAAATCCACCTGCCTCTGCCTCCCAAGTGCAGGAATTAAAGGCATGCGCCACCACTGTCCGGCTAAGAGGCCATTCTTATGCAAATCACTACATGATTGATTGTTGAGGTAGATGCTGAGAATAAAGAAATTAAGTTCTCTTTAGTGAGTACCTACTGAATACACAGGCATGTCTTAAAGCTATAGGACTTAATATTGTTTCTGTTATTTGCTTTTAAAAATATTTCACGTTGGCATAGTCTTGTACTTTTGATCCATTAGCTTGTGTCACATTCATGATTACTTCCTGGAGTAAAATGTCAAGATCTGGAAGCCACACTTTCAAGTCTACTGTGCTATAAAGAGTAGATCAAGGCTTGGATCCATGGGCATCTTTTCCCAAATGGCACAGCCTCAGCTTGTGGGCAGGAGAAATACCTACTGTTTCTCCACCCAACTCCGACCACTGCTGGAGGTTTGGAAATAGCTGGGAGATTTAAAGAATGGGAAGGCACAATAGGACCTAGTGGCCAGGCTCCAAGAACATTAAAGGAAGGCCCCACAGAACCACTTAAACATCTGTAAAAGGGGATTATACACTGTAAGCCAGTGATGCCCCATGAAGGAATATTTTCTGTAGCTCTGCCAGGAGAGATCCCATAGCCAGCTCACAGCTCCAAGGGAGATGGGTTCCCTGCGAGGAGAGCAGGCAATACCCAGTGTCTATAGGGCACTGAGGGAGTGCGTGGGAAGGCCCTGGTAGCTGTGCTGGGAGAAGAGCTGGCTGGGGCCACTTGGCACATACTTTTCTAGCTGTCTTTTTATCTTCTTGTCTTTTTCTTTCTCTAGGATCTCATGTGTCCCATGTCGGCCATGAAATCACTTACAGTCCAGACCCTGAACTTCTGATTTTCTTGCTTCTACTTCTCAAGTACTGGGATTATAGGCATGTACTACCATGACTGGTTCATAGAGTGCTGGCGAGCACACCCAGGGCTCTGTGTGTGCGTGTGTGTGTGTGTGTGTGTGTGTGTGTGTGTAAGACAAGCATCCTACCAACTGAGCTACATCCACAGCCCTTGAGTCTTTACATTTTTTCCTCTATTTATAGGAAGGAAGCAGTATAGTATGTAGAAAGGGTCTTTGTCAGAGGCTAAAAGCATTGACACACCGGCCAGCTGAACAAACCAGGAAGCTAACTAACCTGCTCTCACTGGGCTATGATATTCTCAAGGTCTCCACTCCAGCACAAGCCTGGTCTTTTATAGGTCTGTGGTCAGGATCAGGTGAACAACCAGAATGACAGCACATAGTTCAAAAAGAAAAAGAGGAGGAGGAGGAGCAGCAGAAGGAGAAGACTACTGGAAAACAACTGTCAACAAAGCTCTTCTCATTCTAGTCTTGAGACTAGGCTACAAAGGGCATGTAAAAAGGTTCTCCAAGTAGCCCAGTACACAGGCTGCCACCACCTGCCCCTTATGCTCACCCACTGAGACTTAGCTCTGACAGCCTCTAGACCCAAACAGCCAGTGTGAAAAATGAGCTCAGGAAACAGCAGCTGCGCTTCCCCTCAGTCATAACTCGTGTGTCCTTGAGAAAGATGTGAGGCAGGTCGAGGGGCTAAGACAGCTTGGTGGGGTCACCTGCCGGTCAGGCCTGCAGGAGGGGAAGGGTTAATAATTTCTTTAGTCAAAATGTCAAGTTGGAATTAATCTATATTAACATCAAGCAGACTCTGTATTCAATGACAGGAGACTCAAGAGGCAGATGTTTGTTTCTGCAAGTCAATGATTTTAGTCATCAGCCTGGCCCCTGCCTCTTGATATCTCATGACCTGTGGTCCGAATTCCACAATGCCACATGGGTAAGACTGTCATCCCCAAACTATCTGCTGAGATCCGGGCTATTTTCCTGGTCTGTCCTGTAAGCTGCTCAAACACAAAGCTGTCTACTCAAACGCAAGGCTAGGCCCTTCCTTTCCTTCTGTAGACAACAGAGAAACAAGCCAGTTGTGTTGGCACATTCCTTTATCCCAGAACTCAGAAGGCAGAAGCAGGCATATCTCTGTGAGCCTGGGGCTAGCCTGGTCTAGAGAGTGAGTTTAAGCTTGGTCTACATAGTGACTTCTAGGCCAACAAGAGCACAAGAGCAGCATAGTGAGATCTTGTCTAAAGAGCAACTACCCAGGAGGATTCCAAAGAAGGGGGTGGGGGAGTGAGGAGGGGTGGATACCAAGTCAACACAGCAAACAATCTTCTCTCTCTCTCTCTCTCTCTCTCTCTCTCTCTCTCTCTCTCTCACACACACACACACACACACACACACACACCAATAAAAAAAAAATCCCCAAATTCCAACTCCTTCTCTTTCTTAGGACACCATTTCACCTCTGGCTTTTGCATTTCTACAAAGCTGCCAATCTTAATATGAAAATGCAGTTGTGAGGACTAAATTAGATTTGTCATGTAAATGGCAGGTACACTGCCTGTGCCCATTTCGATCAGAACTCTTTCAGCTACAAATTGGTTTACACAGGAGGACTGTGGAGAGTGACCAATCAAGTCTGGCAATTGGTCAGAGATTGACTGGGACTTGGGGTAGTGTTCCACGACATCCTCGGGGTTCCACCCTCTTCTGAACAACCGTTTACTTCTCTGCTCCCTCTCCTCATGGCTGCACAATAGCAGAAGCTATTTCAGGTCTGATTTTTTCTTGCCTTCACCTTCTTTTAAAAATATTTATTTATGTATTTTATGTGTATGAGTGCTCTGCCTACACGTATGCCTTCATGATAGAAGAGGGCATCAGAGCCGATGGTTGTGAGCCACCATGTGGTTGCTGGAATCGAACTCAGGACCTCTGGAAGTGCTCTTAACCACTGAGCCATCTCTCCAGCAGATTTTAATTTCTTACATTGTGCGTGTGTGTGTTTGTGTGTATGCATGCGTGTACATGCTACAGAATTCATGTGAGGTCAAAGGACAACTT
Organism: Rhynchomys soricoides; assembly: GCA_019843965.1. Lineage (NCBI taxonomy): Eukaryota > Metazoa > Chordata > Mammalia > Rodentia > Muridae > Rhynchomys > Rhynchomys soricoides. The sequence continues at coordinate 6,690,154 of JADRCH010000050.1, forward strand.
GTGGAGTAGTTTCTCCTACAATCTCCTACCTAGAGATTGTAACTCAGGTCATCAGGCTTGAAGGCAAACCCCTGTACCCATAGAGTGACCTTGAGAGCCTAGAAATACTTTTTATAGTACGGGTTGTTCCTTCTTGGAACAGGCTGTCTGTGTAAGACAACATGGGCCAGTAGAGGTCAAACTTCAGATAAGTAGAGTCTGCCCATTAATTAACATGTGGAATTCTCTACAGTAGTGGTATGATGCCCAAAGACAGACCACTGCAAAGGCCTGTAACGGTGATGTCTTCTGGATCTTGCTGAGAGAGCACAGCTACCTTGCTCTGAGCCCCTCCTGCGTCTGCCCCAGAATAGTGTCAGCAATTACAACAAAGTTTTTACTTTCTGTAATGGGACTAAACATACTGATGCCATTTTAGTACTGCAGATTTATAGAAAGTGATGTTCTCAGCTTTGCAGATTAGAGAATCAATATATCAATTGACTCCAAAAATCATCAAAGATGTTCTGTATCCTGCAGCATTGATCATGAGTTAATTCCTTGTGCGAAAATAAATAAGCATGCCCAACCTCATGTGATATGTGACTTTGTTTTCCTTAAGTAATTGTTTTAAAATAAATTTATCATTTTTTACCACTAAATGTTTGACTTACATACCTACATACCCATGTTGCATAAAAAATCCCTCTGGTGAAGGCTAGAGAGATGGCTCAGTGGTTAAGAGCACTGGCTGCTCTTCCAGAGGACCTTAGTTCAGTTCCCAGCACCCATATGATAGCTCACACTGTCTGTAACTCCAGTTAACGGGATCTGACACCCTTGCACATATACACATACAATCAAAACATCAATGCACATAAAATAAAAATAATTAAAAATTCCTCTGGTGAAAAGGGACCCAGGTGGGAAAGAATTTGAATACTGATTTTAAAAAAATTTTAACTCTTAAATGAACATTCTAATTTTAGCTCTGATACAATACTTCATGTAAAAAAACCTACCTTACATGTGATTGTTAGGGCAGGGGTGTGCTGTGCTCTGATTGGCTTAGATATAGACTACAATGGGGGTATTCACGTATCCTGAGGTACCCCAATTTCCATACTCATCCATGTGGACTCTTGTCTTCATACATGTTCTCCAAAACCTAGTCGTGACGCAAACATTCAGGAGATAATGAAACAATATCATTAAGTGAAGATTATAGAATCTAAAGAGAGAACATATGTGCGTTCGTGTGCATGCGCGCACATGTGTGTGTGCGTTTGTGCGTGTGCGCAGCGTGTGTGTATGTGTGTGTGTGCTCATTTTCTGAGGCATTGTGCAGTTAATGGTGGTTTCCTAATGAAAGCCAACAATGCCTTTCCTTTGCCCAGCGAGCCACTTGCGTCTTCCAGCAACATCCGTGACAACCTCAGGAAGACCCTCACTAGGCAACACTGCATTAGGAGACTGCCTCGTGTTGGCTTGACCCTGCTCACATCAGCCAGGGAGCCTGAGAATTAAAATTCCAATTTTATTTTTAGGCATTGAGTCCAAAAAGGATAAATTTATCTTAAAGTGGCCTTTTTTAATGGAAATTGAGATTTAAAAGGGCATGACTTTTTTTTTTTTTTTTTTTAATATAATGGGGTGGGGTGGAGTTTTCTATTCTGAGGAATATTCTCTCTAGCCAGCACATAGACCCTGGAAGATGGAGTGTGCAGAATCCAGAGCAGCAGAGCAACAGTACTGAGCCCCAAACAAGGACACTTGCTCTGCCATAGGATGGAGAAACAGAATGGTTGGATTCACACTTCAGATCCCCTCTTCTTCCAGGCTTAGCACCCAGTGTCAGATACCAAGAGCTACAGTGAACATCTTACTGTTCAGCCTTACTGTCCTGCTTCTCCATGGACAGCATTGAAGAGAGGACATCTGAACAAGAGTGCCTGGGGACCCTCAACAAACAATGTCTGTCTAGGATTCTGACTCATCTTTCTGGTCTCCTCAGGCACACCATCACCTCAGACACGATCTCATCACCTTTCTCAAGGCCGCTTTAAGCCCCTTTCCTAGTCCAATCCCTGGACTTCATAAAAAGCTGTTAGTGCATAATTCTAGACCATTCTCCCCACCAACTATGGCCACTGTTTATGTGACTGCTGGATGTACCACATAACCTCTATAATAACTCTGAGTGTCCTCTCTCCCACCCTTCCCTATCCCCTAACATGTGGTTTGGACTTAGGGGTCTCAACCCCTCCAGACTTCTCTCTGTGGTGTCTCCAGCTCTGTGCTAGCACATGTATTACTTCCTCAAGTCTTCAATCATTCCCCACAACTAGCAGAAGGTCTGCATTCTTCACTAGGGGTCTAATCACGGCTCTTCCCACATCCGACACATGAGGAGCACCCTTGCAGCAGAGGATCTGTGTCTAAGTTTGCTTGTATGCCTTTGGACACCGGGCCTGCCCTCCTTCCTCCTTCTGCCCATTTTTTCCTCCAGATTCCTGGGGGAGAGGGTGGGGTTGACTGTTTCTCCTTACTCCCTGTGCCCCTTGTAGTGGCTATTTCAGAATATTTTCTCCACAGCAAGGAAGGCAGTATCTGCCTATGGGTGAAACACTAACCAGTTATCAGTACTGGTGAGGTTGTATACACACAGAATTCCACTCAGGCCTCAGCTAAGAGAGGTAGCTGTACCCCACTTCACAGGCAGGAATCCAAGGCTCAGAAAGATGTGTGAGATGGCTGTATCTTTGGCAGGAGTCCACTGAAGCTACTCTGCCACCTCCAGTACAAGTCAGTTCCTGGGATGGGAGAACACCCCTCCTCCCTGGAAACACATCTGTTACCAGTTTTATTTAAAGGGCCCTTGAGTTTCAAAGCAGCTTGCAGGACACACTCCCGTGATCACTAATTCATATTTGTCCTCCCTCTCAGACCCTGGCCTCCAAGGCCCACCATGAATCAGGGCCCCAGGCCCATGGCTGAGCAGGTTTGCATAATTTGCTGAATGTCACCAAGCCCATCTGTCATTTCCTCAGCTTCCCACATGCCAGCTCTGGAGTACCCAGGGGGCTCCAAGCCGTATGGCCAAGGAGCCCTGCTGTGAAACCCCATCTCTACTCTCAGATAATTAGCTTTAAAGCAAGGAAAGTAATTAGGAGAGGCTGTGGGAAGCAAGCCACAGGAAGGACCCTGAACTTCCCTGCACCCTCCCCACTGAGCCCTCATGTCTACAAATGCTTCCCTTCTGGCCCAAGGCCCCACTGCTGTAGGGAAGCGGAGGGATACTCAGGGAAACAGCTTCACTCCAGCTAACAGGACTGTATTTTGAGGTATTAACGTTTTTTCTCTGCTTCGGCCCTCTTTTTTTCTCCTTGGCGGGGGCAGCTGATAGAGATGGGGTGGGAGGTGACAGAGTAGAGACAGGGAGCTAGAAACAGGGTGCACCCCTGAGGGTAGATCCAGCATTCCCCCCTTGACCAGCAGCAGGATGGTGTATCAAGAATGACCCTATGCTCTCCATGGGATAGCAACGCTGAAGGAAAAGATGGCTTCCTCAGTAGCAAGCTGGGTAGAGAAATAAAGATACTGCTCTGCACCTACAGCTCCTGACTTTGTATAAGACCACGGGCTTGAGGTCTATCTGACTGCCCAGGAAAGAAATGCAAAGGCTTTGTTTGAGATCAAGGGTGGGCACTGGGGAGACAGCTTAGCGGGTATGAGTGCTTGTGCAAACATGAGGACCTGAAACCAAACTCCAGAACCCAAGTAAAACGCTGGGCATGATCACGCATGCTCATGTAAACCTAGCACTGGGGTAGAGAGGCAGAGACAAGGCTGGGGCTTGCTGGCGATCCAGTCTAGCTCTGGGTTCTGTAAGAAATACTGTCTGAAGAAAATAAGACAAGAACAGGAATGCAATGCCCTCAATGACCTCTAAGAGTACAGAGGTGTGTATGAGCACACACATGCACACACACACACACACACACACACACACACACACACACACAGAGCAGCTGTGCACCCAAGTTCTGGGCTTCCATTTCAGGGCCTCACTGAATTTAATGTGTGGAGGAGGCATCATTTTGTATCTATTCTTTCTGGCTTCCCAGCAACAGAGGAAGACATTACTGACTTATTTCAGAGGTGGCCAGAGGCCATGATGAGGTCGTTGAGTAAACAAACAGGTCCACAGACTCTGAGGTTGTCTGTGGTTAGGCGAAGGACCCACCCCTCCCCCAAAGGCTACGCTGGCAGGTGAGAGTTGACTGGAGTGGACACAGGCACAGAGCCTCCTTGTGCTGCTGGAGTAATACAACTACCCCCAGTGGGAGAACTTTTTATACTAATGATGTCTATCCCGACAGTCCCAATAGCCTGTCCCTGATTGGAATCCTGTGACAGCCATGGTGGCCCGATATGCATTCAGGCAAGCAGAAGAGGCTTTGGAGGTCTGTTCTTCAGCGGGTGTAAGGAAACCTGAGGAAAGGTCTGAAAGCCCAGGCACTAGGAGCCCAAAGAGCAGGGAGGAGGAGTGAGCTGCCTCAGTAGGGAGTGCAGGACCCCATTAGATTTATCCTCTCAATGGGCTATCCATTCAGGAGACCCTGAACTAGAGAGACGGAGCTTCGGAGGTAGTCTGTAAGGTGCCTCCCAGTGCAGACAGGCTTTTAAAGTGGTTAACATAACCTGAAAACTAGTAAGCCAAGTATTTGGCTAATTGAACAGTGACAAAACTCACTAAAGATGTTTTTCTGTAATTCAGATGGAGCGGAACCAATACAGAAAAAATAACCGACCTGAGAGCAAACGGACTGAACTGGAACAAAATTCCCCAGTACTACTTTCTTGGGGGTCCAGAGGAGACACCAAGGTCACACACAATGCAATCCAACATCTCTTGCGTCTCTTCTAAATACTGCTGTCCCCAAGCCTAGTCCTTCCACAAGTGTCCAAAACTCAATCTCTCTTCCGTGTTTTCCAGGAAACTCAATACCCCACCCTGACTTTCTGAGCACTCCAGGAGAACACTCTTTCTCAGACCTCCTCACGTCTTTCCCCCACAGTCTTTAGTTTTCTCCAATGCACTGGCTTGGCCTCTCAGCTTCTGCTCTGCCCCATTTCACCACATGATAATGTCTAGGAGGATAAGAACCACAAACAAGGGACCCTCCTTTTGCTGAAGGTGAGCAGAGACAATGGTAAATGTTTGTGATTTTCTTTGTTGCCACACCTGTTTACACAGGCACTGCAGAACCCTGGTCCTGAAAAGATCACAGAACCCATTGTCCATGAGACTGGGCAAGTGGCGCCCAAGAGGCTCTGCAATTCATCTTAGACAAAAGGCTAAGGCCCCTGATGGGTACATGTGCCCTATCACTCAGACACCCTGCTTTGCTCTCTGCACCCCTCCATCCCCCAGACCACACTGGCCACAGCCTCCCAGAGAAGCCAGGTCTTCAGGCCTTCAGGAGGCTCTCCCTTGAGCAGGTTCAGCCATATCTAACTTAGAGAAACAAAACAGAGAGTTAATGTGGGTAAGGCAGGTCTGGCTCTTAGTGTTACCCAAAATTTTACCTAACTGCAGGCATCTAACCCCAAGGCCAGTGCACTTCTATTACTATACAGGGGTCAGGAAGAGGGTCTGCTCAGCCCACATCTCCTGCTTTAAGATAGGGATGTTGAAGCCCAGAGAGAATCAGAATCCTTCATGGTATCTCACAGCTTCTGACAGGAGCTCCTGGAAGCCAGGTCTCCTAAGGTCTAGTGTCTTCTCCATAACTCAGGGATGGAGGAGGGCAGATGGTCTGTGTTGTGGAAATGAATGAAATTGAAAATGCAAATTCTGGGTCCTCTGTGGTTATTTGCATTTTAAATGAAACACAAACATCAAAACATCTTTTGACTCAGGCAAAGCCACAGAGACACTGCCTGGGGAAGGAGACTGGAAAGTGATACTTCATGGGTTTGGATTTTTTTTTTTTTTTTAATGGTAAGAAGGTCTGGGGCAAGATGGAGTGCCTGGTTTAGAACATAATTGAGTGTATGCTGACATGATTAAATAGTAATTTTTATGTGTATATTACCACAGTTTAAAAAAAATTTTCTGGAGCTGCCCATAGTGGTGCATACTTGAGAGACTGAGGCAGGAGGATCTCAAGTTTGAGGTCAGTTTAGGTATACAGTAAGCCCTTAAGTGTCCTAGGCTGTCAAATAAGATTCTATTTTAAAACCAGCCAGCCAATCAACAAACAAACCAACCCTTTCTGACTAAAACACTATCCCCCCAAACCCCAAGTAAGAGGAAAGATCAGTCTGGTTCGCCTCGTCCTTGCTCCTTCTTGCCCTCACCAGACCTACTCTGGAGCACCAGGTCTAAGGCAGGAACCCCAGCAGTACCCGGGACACACAATAAACCATGCACTCAGAGGAAATGTGCCAGAAACACAAAGCAAAATGCCTTAAAGTTTCTGAGAGAGGGGAGGGAGCACAGAGCAAACAAAGCCAGTGTCACAGTTCCTGGGAGCTGGAGTAGGCAGGGCTGGGGTGGGGGTGGGGTGAGGGTGGGGCTCTGAAGCTCACCTACATTTCCCAGTCATACCCCTTCCCCCTTTCTTTCCTTACCTCTGTTCTCTGGGAAAGCATTCCTCCAACCTTTTGCCTCTACCCAGCCTTGCTATTCTTAGTGCTCTTAGTTAGAAGAACATTGGCCCAGAAAGTTTTGCAAGCATCTACCTGCTTTCTCTAAAGGTTTTACCACTGGGCAATTTTCCCATCTGCTTAGTCTTATTTAGGTGGTAAGATTCTTTCTCTCACTCTCTTTCTCTTCTAGGCACAGAGATGGAGTTTCTTTTCCATTGCCCCAACTACACTTCCCACCATGCTGTGCCTAGAATTGTATTCTGTGCTCTGTGAAGTATCTGTTGAGATGCTGGCAGTGCTGGGGGCTTGGTAGAAGCCTCTGTCTGCCTTCCAAGCTCCAGTTCTCTTGTAGGTGTTAGGTATGTGATAAGAGGCGTGGTTTGAACATGGGACAATGCTGAGAGTCAGGTAAGAAAGTCAGCACAAGCCGCCGGAGCTTGTCCTCTCATGGAGGACTACTATTCCTGCCATCAATCAACTGTGCCTTCCTCCTTCCCACTCCTTCCTCCCCCAAAGCTCTACTATTCCACCTGTGACTGGTGACTTTCAGGTTGTCCAGAGCTCTCAAGGAAGGGGTCAAATCTAACTTCTCTTGGCTTCTTCACATAGCATGGACTACACTGTCACACTGAGCTGTCTGTGCCCTACCCTTCTACAGGACACTGCCTCATCTCATGGCAGCTTTCTGGCTGCTGGTTGATGGTCACAACCTGCACGTCTCCCCTCTCTGAGCCTGCTTTTCTGGCTGTGTAGTGGAGCTGGTAGGCTCAGTAAACTTTAATTCCCTTTAGAGTCTGTGGTCATAAAATTGTCGTTGGTGTCACTCAAACGGCTGTTCCCGTCTGTGGTCAAATGAGGAGGTCTGGGTGGGTGAACAGCCCGCAGAGGCTGACCACTCCTTGTCTCTCAGCTGGCCCTACTACACCACCACTCTGTCACTGGTTCCACTCATGCTCCTGGATACCAAATGCTCCAGGGACCCCAGAAGCCTGCCAGGAACCAGAACCAGTGACCTGGTTGCTAATGACAGCCCAGGCTGACCACAGGGAAGCTTTTACAATAGTCTGCAAGAATCACTTCCTTGAAACTCATTCTCTGCAAGTCCATCTGGGGAAAGGCCTGACCTCTGTAGTTATATTAGCCATTAGCTCTGGAGATCTGGACCTCGAAGGCCTGGGCAATGCTGGGAGGTAAAGTTGGGTAACCAACTCCCCTCCAGAGGCTGCTGTTAGCTTTGCCAAGGCCTAGCTTCTGGGAATTTGACCACAGTGGGCATTTCTCCCTGAAAGTGAGAGATCTACAAATTTGGGAAGTGGGTGAGACTCAGAAACAAGAAGGAACTTTCTGGGGCCTTTGCAGAGAGAGATTCTTACCTCACTACCGTAGTTACTGAGGCCTGAGCCTATAGCACTAACTGGGGCAATTCAGGGCTGACTCCTCTGCCTGCCTGGGAGTAGATGCTTCAACAGGAACAAACTAGCACCCCTGAAGATCCTCTTGGGGCGGGGGGACAGAGCAGTCATGCCTTGGGCTAGAGGGTAAAAACCACGGGGTTCTAGAGAGATTATAGCCAACACCACTCTGCCTTCCTGTCTGTTCCATTCCAGCTGAAGCTAGCACTTAGGGCCTCTGTCAAATAAGCATACATGGTCTCTTCCGGACTCAGGAAGAGCCATGGCTCAAGAACACCAGCTTTTTCTTAAATGCATGCACTCCTTCACAATTTCATACATAGACACTTTGCTCACACTCCCCCTGGGTTTCCTCCTTCCATCAAATCACATCTTCCAATAAAACCCACCACCACCTACTTTCATGATTTTTCTTTCTTTATTTATTTTTCTTATCTCTTACAATTATTTTTTAATTTGAGGTTTATTTATTTTACATGTATGGATGTTTTGTTGCATACATACATGCAGCATGCAGTAGCTGCAGAGGTCAAGAGAGGGTATCAGATTCCGAGAACTGGAGGTACTGATGGTTGTGAGCCATCATGTGGGTGCTGGGAATTGAACTTGGGTTCTCTACAAGAACAGCAAGTGCTCTTAACCACTGAGCCATCTCTCCAGCCCTGCCCTTATCAGTTCTTTACCACCTGAACAGTGGCCCACTGCATTTAGTTAGGGTACTTGCAGGAGCGTGGATGGGGTGTCATTTACTTTCTTTACTTAAACAACTTACCGGTGGCTACACTGTTGAAGAGAAGGGACTTCCCCTTCAGACTGCCTCTGTCTCTGTAGGGAGAATGAGGCTTTATGAAGCTCTCTCCCACCAATGATGGAATGTTGCTGTAAAGGATTTAATAACTATTTTTTTATGATGATCCAGCCAGCCGCCCCCTCCCCAATAATCCTATGGATTTATTTAATCAGATTTAGCACAATTACTGGGTGATTTACCCCCAAACTATTTTTCTATGCTAAATTGGCTATTTCCCAGTTGCGCTTCAAGTTACTGGGTCCTTGAGTCTCACCTGGGTTATCTCTGCTCCATCAGTCTGTCCTCAGGGAGAACTTCTCCAGCCATGTGCTCCTGGTCCATCTAGTCTAATGGAGACCTCCTATTCTCTCTGTCTCCTTTCTTCTCTCCCCCCCCCCCCACCTGCGACCACCAGCCTAGTAACCAAAGCCCCACCTACTTCTATTTACCCCAGTAATTGGCTGTAGCCACTTTTATTGAATAGCTTTAAATTGGGGAGTGAAGTTGTGAAAAAAAAGGGGGGGGGAGGACATGAATGTTCATAGGTGTGGTGGAGGGTTATTGCAGATAAAATGGAGAGCGTACAACAAAGGGAGAGAGAAGAGAAAAGCTAGTCACAGAAAAAGACACTATGTCATTCTGTTTATGTGGCTATTCAGAATATGGAAGTTGACAGACAGAAAGCTGCCCAGTGGCGGTGTGGGGGTGGTCGTGGACTGTGCAGGGCTCCTTTCTGAGGTGATATATTCTGAAATTGACTGTGTTAATGGGTGTACAGATTTGCCAGGAGTAAATTCGCTGTACTGTGTAGTACTTTTTGGTTGTTTTTGTTTTTTTTGTTTTGTTTTGTTTTGTTTTGTTTTTGATACAGGGTTTCATTACGTACCCCTGGCTGGCCTGGAACTTGCTATATAGATCAGGATAGCCTAGAACTCACAGATCCACCTGTCACTGCTCTGCTTTCTGAGTGCTGAGATTAAAGGTGTGCACCATCACACGTGGCCTGTACTGCATACTTTGAATATGGTTTATGAATTATATTTCAGTGAAACAAGTTTTTTCCTTATAAAAAAATTAAATAAAAATACCATATGTCAGAGAGAGAGAAAGAGAGAGAGAGAGAGAGAACGTACATAGCCAGAAGCAGAGGCATCTGAGAGAGTTCAGAGTGACTATAACCCTGAGCCGTGTGAGGAGACAGGAGAAGGAGAGCCAGAGCCAGGAGACCAGATGTCCAGGAGACCAAGAGGCCAGGAGGGTAGAGGGTAGAAAAGTCCAGGTAAACAAATGACTAATTATGTAAGGAAGGGCAGCCCAACCCCCCTGGGCTGGAGAAGTTTAGGGTAGAGGGTGGGGCATGCCAGCCATACCTTGTAATAGGTAAGGACTGAGAGATGCTGGGAGAACCTGGCATCCAAGTCCACTTTGACATGTTAAATAGGCACCTCAGCCATTTATCTTGGGTTTGAGACCTAACAATTTCCCTACTTCCTCTGGGAGGAAGGACTAGCTGGAAGTGATGGAGGACCAGTCAGGGCTAACTTTCGCTTGATATGTCAATCAGTGCTATGGGAATAATATGCAAGCCTGACAGCACCTGTCCATCACAGCTCTAACAAGGCCCAGGACAGGGCTGGCTCAGGGAGTTTGTCAAAATTGGGAAGACTGTCACCAATGTCAAAATCTGAGATTCAATGCCCAGGAAATGAAGCAGGAAGACAGAGAAGCGGGAAGACAGAGAAGCGGGAAGACAGAGAAGCGGGAAGACAGAGAAGC
>JADRCH010000050.1:6700777-6719267 GCA_019843965.1 Rhynchomys soricoides
GGAAGACAGAGAAGCGGGAAGACAGAGAAGCGGGAAGACAGAGAAGCAGGAAGACAGAGTAAAGATGAAGAATCAAGAATAAGGAAATGTAGGTGCTTAAAAGTTTATTATTCTTGGTTGAGGCAGGAAGAGTCTTTAAAAATGCTTCAGAGTCAGGAAGAACATTTGCCTAGCATGCATGAAGCTTTGGGTTCAATCCTCAGCACCCCAGGGGCAGAGCTAGGAGGCTCCAGTCACAGATAGGTCCTAAACTTCCCTTTTTAAAGTAATGGCTCTGCTGTCTTCCTTTCATGGCCGTCCCTACATCCACCCCAACAACAGACATGACCCTTTTGCTCCCAGCTGTGACTGAATTCTCCCACCTTCTGGGCCCTAACCTCCAGGAGCCCCTGCTCCAGGCTCTCTAGGTTCCTCCATGTCTGGGTTTCTCTGCCTTCCTGCCTGTCTCCTTCACTTTGGGCTCTCTTTCCCTCCTCTCCTGTTTCTAAGCTGCCTGTCTCTCTTTCCATCCCATTTTGCTTAATGTCCCTCCATTCCCCATTGCTGCTTATATCTCTACCTGCCTCTGTCACCATTCTGAGAATCTGTCCTGCACTTGGTCGCACCATGCCCATGGTCTGTTAGCCTCTCCTGTCCCATTTCCTGACATTTTTCTTGATGGACCCTGACAGGCCACAGAAACATGAATGCCTGTGCTGAAGAGTCACCCACAGACACTCCTCTAGCAAGCTGACACCCATATGGAGACAGATTTTCCTAGCACTAATGCTACCCATCACCAGTTGTCTAGATTGTCAGTGTGCTGTTGACAGAGGCCAGGTACCAGGCACACAGCTCCCTGAGCTGGGCCACAAAGAGGGCCCAGTATACCACAGGGCAGTGCCCTAGGAACCAGAGTCATGGCTCTTCAGGCTTACGGCTCCAACCTTCGGAGCCTTGTTTCTGGGAAGCCAGATTGAATTAGCTGCTGAACCCATCTGGCCAGCTCTTGGCCTAATACCTTTTGACAGCTCATGCCTCAATGCCAACCCCAGCCCCCTGGCCTCAAGGCCAGAAATCCAATTTTCCAGAGCTTAATTGAGCCCTGGACTCCCTAGGGCATTGGCCCTTAGGCCCTCCTGTTCAGCCAGCAGCAGATTTCCCGGTGATTAGTAGAGGAGGAAGAAAACGGCAGGAGCCAAGTTAATTTCAATTACCCTCATTTTCTCCCTTGAGCAGCGCAGCTAAATGCATCTTTGTGTCAGCTGGCTTTAGACGCTGATAAGTATTAAGTATTTGGAGCTCTGGGTGCCCCAGATACCTTCATTTATCTGCTGGTTCCGGAGAGTGGACTGTGCCTCCCTGCCACCTGTTGGCTCTCCACCTTTACCCTTATTTTACAAAACCCATGGAAGCAGGCTGGGATGTAATCAGTGCCTGGGCGGGGTGGGAGGGAGTGGGGGATGGGGATGGGGATGTGTGTGTGTCAGGTGTGCACAGAGGAGAGAGGAGCATGTGTTAATCATTCCTTCAGACAATTGTAGATTAAAAAAAGATACAAAAACTCAACAAGTGGTTTGTACTTCTTCAAGGTTAGTTACAATGTGGACTTAGCTTGTCAGGAAAATTTGTGCACTCTGCTGCCTTAGATTCCCTGGGTTTGGGAAGAAATTAAAAAACGAGACTGTAAAAGAAAATAAACTTTTTTCTTTCATTCATTCATCCTCTCTTTCTTTTCTTCTTTTTTTACAGTTTGACCAAGTTAGAGAAAGATTCCCAATTTCTCTTCACCTTTTCTACACCAGTGTCCCGGCTTTATAGAAGGATGAAATAGGACCAGGGACTTGGATGGCTCAGGGTGTAGAAGCATTTGCTAAGAAGTCTGATGACCAGAGTTTAGTCTTCCACATGGTGGAAGAAAAGAACATTCCTGCATGTTGTCCCTATACCTCCACACATACACATTCAGAGAGAAAATAAATAAGTAAATAAACATAATATAATTTTTTAAAATGATGAAATATGCACATTTTAACTGTGGAAGACCAACCCCAACTTGGGAAGTCACAGAGAGCTTGACAAGAGCAGCTGAAGACTGAGAAAGTGGTATAGTGAGACTCTAGGAGTGTTTCATTAATAGATGTCCCTCTACATTCAAAGAAACAATGAGGGTGGAGTATTAGGGTTCCTCCCCCTAACAAGTGCTTTGAACTATCCAGGAATAAAAGGAATGAAATGGCACCCCCTTCAGTGGCCAGCATGGGCTGGAGGCTGCTAAGAAAATGTGGCTCACTGAGAAACTACAAAGAAGCACAGGCAGGGGCCAGTTCACCATAGGCCTCTAATGTCATGCTAAGGATAGCAGAGCTGACCCAGCTGGCTCTAAAGGTCAGCTGAAGAGTTCACACAGGGAAGCACTGAGCTTAGACCTGTGTGTCTGGAAGTCTACTGTGGCAGTGTATGCAGGAAGGAGTCTGGAGGTGGCAGGACCAAGGAAGGCAGTCCTAGCCTGGAAAGTGAAGCTGATAGAATAGCAACTACGGGAATCAGAAATGGTGGAGCAGGGAGCATGGTGACTTCCCCAGTGAGGAGCAGGAAAGCAGGCACAGAAACCTTACCTGTGAAAAGTACAGGGATGTTAATCCCATGCCTGTGGTTATTGGACAAGTGGTAAGGCTTCGTGGCAAACAGGATCAAAGCCAAATAGTAGACCAATGGTTTTTCTTTTAACAACAGAGAGTAGAAAGGGACCAATCACAAATATATGGTTTCAAAGTAGCTATGAAAATGGGAAGGAGACAACGATCTTAGGGGCAGACCATAGAAAGCAAAAGCCCAGAAAATGCACAGGGAGCCTGGAGATGCTAGCCTATGGCCAGGCGACTGACAGGGAGTTTCTAGGGTTCAGGGCAGGTATTGCACAGCCAGGTGTGGCGGTATATACCTGCAATCCCCTCACTGGGGAGGATGAAGGAGGATCGCAAGCCTGAGGCCAGCCTGGGCAACTTCACATTATCAAAAACTAAAAAATAAAATAATAGAAACCAAAGCATGTCCCCTTGGAAATAGGAAGTGTTGCTATTCCTTCTAGACACCAAGAAGACAGGTGACATCCTAGAGATCTATTGCTCCTCACTGGCCACATGCCTGATTACCTCAATAGGAACCATCTTTAGGAATGAGATCTCTGGTGCCAGCAGATAGAAGGTTTCAGGGCTTTGGCCCCACGGAACAGTAATAAAGTAGGAACAGGATGACCATCTTTGATTCAAATCCTTCCCTCTCTGGGTGCCCTTCCTACAGTATCTTTTTGGTCTCTGCCAGCTTGGCAGATAAAAATACGTATCTTATGAGTCTAGTTGCATTTTTAAAAATTTCTAGTACATTTACAAATGGCTCATATGCTTACTGGTCGTTTATACTTATGTTGTCTCACACATCCATGATTGGTGCCCTGTTCTAATGTCTTTTCCTATTGATTCCTGCTGCTACAAACCCTGACTCTGATACTGTTGAATTCTCTCAATTTACTATGGGCCTGTTGTATGTGATGCTTTTCACATACAAAATATTTCCAGTCACACTTTCAAATCCTTCCTCTATAATGTCTGATTTTCTTGTTAAACTGGAATTTTACAGTGGTTTTATAAATATAAAACTCTGCCTAAATCTTTTTGTCTGGTTGTTTTTAGTTCCCTGAGTCAGGCTCTTTGCTATGTAGCCCAGGCTGACACAAACATTGATCTTCCTCCTTCAGCTGGCTTGCTTTAGTCTCTTATCTTTTTAGTATCATTTTTTGAATGTAGTTCTTTATCCTGTTTCAAATTTATGTTAAGATGAGGCTTGGAGAAAAATTAAATCCTGACTTTTTTCATATTTATCCCTTTTAAAGATTTCATTTTCTTACATTATTTTGTGGTGGTGGGGTGACACGTGCATGTCATGACACTAGCAAGTGGAGATCCAGAGGAATGATAGGACTCAGTTCTATCGTTCTACCATGAGGATTCTTGGATCAAGTTCAGGCTACAAAGAAAGTGACTTTACCTGCTAAGCCATCTTGTCATACCCTGTTCCCTGCCCCACTCCCCCCCCCCACCGTGTGTGTCTGTCTGTCTCTGTCTCTTTGTGTCTCTGCTTCACTGTCTCTCTTTGTTTCTGTGTCTGTCTCTCCGCCCTAACCCGTGTGTGTGTGTGTGTGTGTGTGTGTGTGTGTGTCCTGCATTATTCTCCACATTATATTTTAGACAGGGTGTCTGTTCTAGTTTGCTTTCTGTTGCTGTGATAACCACCATGAGCAAAAAGCAACTTGGGGAAGAAAGGGTTTATTGCACCTTACAACCTGTCCTATCCTATCACAGAGGGAATTCCAGGCAGGAATTTAGAGGCAAGAACCATAGGAACTCTGCTTGCTAGCTCTCTCTCTGGCTCATGCTCAGCTAGCCTACTTATATATCTCAGGCCCTCATACCCAGGGCTGTGCCACAGGCCAATCTGATCTGGCCAACTCTACAACTGAGGTTCCTTCTTCCCAGATAATCTAGGTTCTGTCAAGTTGGCAGGGGCATGCTGGTGAGGGGCAGGGGCATGTGGCAAGCAGCTGTCTCTTCTGCAGGGAAAAAAAAACAAAAAACAACAACAAAAAAAAAAACCAGAGAATTAGAGTCGGGGAGCAGGAGTGAGGGGGAGGGAGAGCAAGAGAGAACTTGTTCAACTGCAGCCTGGGGTCCTTATTAGGTGACCAGCCCTCAAGGGACAAGAGCACAGGGGCCCTGGTGTTTCTGTTGCACTGCCGGTGGGCAGCAGTATGAACAAAGGTTACTGAAGACAACTGATGAGGGTACAGAGAGATGAAGAGATGTTAGATTGCTGCTTTCAGAGGACACCACAGCATAGGCCCGGTCCCTTCCTGTCAACTCTGACTCCCTTCCACTCTGTGAGCCTCTATTAGATAGGACCCAGGAGCTTGTTAGAACTTAGACACCACCCTGGTGTCAGAATCTACATTGTGATCAGTCTTCAAGTGACACATTGCTCCTCTGAAGGGGGAAGAGAGATGCCAGGACATAAGGCACCTGGGCTGGGTGCATCCAGCTGCTCAACCAGAGACCAAGCCTTCCTCTACCTCCCTTCTTTTGGAGGCCTTAGCCTCAGGGGCAGAATCTCTAAAGCCCAGAACAACTGACAAATAAATGTTTCCATCAGACTCCAGATTCAGTTGGAGTCTGCTTGTTTTCTGCAGAAACAGCTCTGGAGTATCTGTGATAAGCCTGTGGCCTATGTGATGGTACAGTCTGGCATGCATCTCTTAATGCAGGCAGGGTTGATTGAAGTGTCAAATGCTATTAACTGTGCCAAGCCAACTATCCTGGTCTTGCTGGGAAGGCAGAGGTGAGGGTCATTGTCTTAGTCAGGGTTTCTATTCCTGCACAAAAATCGTGACCAAGATGCAAGTTGAGGAGGAAAGGGTTTATTGAACTTACACTTCCATGTTGCTGTTCATCACAAAAGGAAGTCAGGACTGGAACTCAAGCAGGTCAAGGAGCAGGAGCTGATGCAGAGGCCGTGGAGGGATGTTCCTTACTGACTTGCTTGCTTCTTCTGGCTTGCTCAGCTGGCTTTCTTATAGAGCCCAAGACTACCAGCACACAGATGGCACCACACACAAGGGGCCCTCCCCCCTTGATCACTAATTAAGAAAATGCCTTACCACTGGATCTCATAGAGGCATTTTCTCAACTGAAACTCCTTTCTCTGTGATAACTCCAGCTTGTGTCAAGTTGACACAAAACCAGCCAGTACAGCCATCAAAGGCCTGGAGAAAGCCACACTCACTACAGTGTTTGGTAGGAAGGACCATCTTCTAAGCTGTTATAACACGAGGTTTTCCCATGGCATTGGGATCTTATATCAGTTGAGAAGCAGGAACCACTAACTAATCCATTCATGATATATTAACTGACCTCAGACAAGGAGCCCTTGTTACTTTATTCCTTCTTGAGGTGGATGTAACAAAGTTCCACAAAGAAAAAGAAAAGTAGCCAAAGGCACATGCTTTTAACCCCAGCACTCAGGAGGCATTGGCAGGCATGTCTCTGTGAGTTCAAGGCCAGTCAGGGCTGCACAGAAAGACCCATGGGAGACTGGCAGTGAGTGTTACATCCAGATTAATGACACTGGTGGTCCAGGAAGGATCCTGTGAAACTTTGGGGGATTTTAGTGGCCAAGAGCTGGCCCAGGACAGGGCTCACAAAGAAAGGCTTTTATATACCCCTCCTCCAGTCTCGTGGCTGTCTAAAGAGGGCATTAATAGCTTCATTCAATCTTGACTTGCCCTGGCACACAAGAAGAAGCACTTAAGAACTGTTAGTTGGAAGGGAAATAAATTGAAACCTGCACTTAGTTGTCACAACTATTGTGATAAAGTAATGGAGTCATTGGCCAGGGGCCAGGAGAGTTGGGTTTGTACCCCAAAGCTGACACTTCCTGGTTAGCTGGTCTCTGATCCTCAGTTTCCTCATCCATAAGAGAGAACTGGTTTTCCGTCTGTGTGGTTGTTTATGTGACCTGTGTCCCACAGACTCACCAACTGAGTGCTTAGTCCCCACATGGCTGCACTACTGGGGACGACTACTACATTGTAAAGTTGAGGAGGGGCGAGTCTGGTTGGAGGTCTGAGATCCCAGCAGGCAAGCCCTGGAGGATTGTGCCTGGTTCCCACTTGCTTGCTATCTCTCTGCTTCCCAGATGACAGAAGGCAAGTGGCCCCCTCCTACACACACCCACCACTATGATGTTCTCTCTCACCAAGGTTCAGGCAGTGGCACCAAGGACTGTGGGCACACCTGCGGAGCTGAGCCACCTCTGCCCTGAGCTGTGCTCCTGGATATTTTGGTCACACCACACAGAAGTAAGTAAAATTGCTCTCTGCTGCCCACCTGTTCTCCTATTCTCCCTCCTCCCCCTCCTCCCCCTTCTGCTCCTCCTCCTCTTTCTCCTCTTGCTGTCCTCCTGCCATCCTCTCCCCCAGCCTATTTTCCTTCTCTCTGACCTTCTGCTGAGTGGTACTTGCATTCCACAGCTTAGCTGAGGCACTGATGTTCAGGTATAAAGAAAAGGTAGTTACTGTGGGTAGGCTGTGGTGCACACACCTTCAATCTCAGCCAGGGAGGCAGAAACAGATGGATCTCTGTGGTTGTGAGGTCAGCCTGGGGCTTCCTAGTGAGATTTTTGTCTCCAAAAAAAAAGATAGCCATTGAAAGAAACATAGTGTGATTTATATACCACCACCACCCCAGAACCACTTAAGGCTTCCTAGTCACCCAGCGTAAAGCAACCTACTTGGTCTTAGAGTCTCTCATGAAACTATCAAGACAACTTCAGCACTGTGGGAACAGACATGGAGGATTCAACCCTGCTTACAAGGGCTGACATCCCTCAAAACTTAATGGAACGAGAAGTCACAGTCTCCACTTACCCATGTGCACTTGCTGAATCCTTTCTCTTCTTCCATAAGGAACTGTGCATGTGGTGATGGAGGTCCCACAACAATCAAAAGAGACTGGCAGATGTTTGAAGGAGCTCTGTCTCTGGAGGTGCTGGGATTAAAGGCCTGTGGGAAGAACATACAGAGCACTTAGAAATGATGTCTGGTCTCCAATATGCAGAAGATGTGTGCGTGCATGCATGTATATGCTCATGTGTGTGTGTTATGTGTGTGTGTGTTTGTGTATCTACATATATGTGTGCATGCATGTGCAAGTGTGTGTATGTATGTGCAAGCATCTGTGTATGTATGCCATATATGTGCATGTGTGGACATGCAAGTGTGTCTGTATGTGCATATATGTGCATGTGTGGACATGCAAGTGTGTCTGTATGTGCATATGTGTGAAATGGAAATTTTTGGTTTCTTTGGAGACTCAGTTGTGTCATGTGATATTTTTCTGGAAACCATCTTATGAGAGGATGTTTTTGCTGAAGCAGACACATGGGAGAATGTTTTGCTGAGAACAGACATGTGGTGTTTTTCTGGAAATTGCCTGGAAAAGAGGCATGTGATGTTTTGCTAGAGCTGATGCTTGACAGAACACATGATGTTTGGAAAGGGTGTAAATATAACCCAACAGACAGTGGGTGACACTGGATGGTATTGGTTCACCTTACCATTCTTTGCTGGTCATTGTTTGTCATGATTTCATAAAGAGAAATGCCACCAAAGAACTTCTGGTGGTGTTGCAGCCAATTGGCAGAGCCTCAAAATTTTTTCCAGATTAAGCTGCCATTGCTGATTCATGAATGGTGTTTACGAGTGAATCGAGCTGCCACGCTGATTCCCGTGAATTGAACTGGTGATAATTTGATTTGCTACAAAGAATCATTACTAAGCAGGTCCACATCCTCCTTTGCCCTGTTAATCTTTCCTTTCCACTGCCTCTGGTGGGTGGTGGGCTAGAAGGAAGGTTAAAATATTTAAGTGCTCTTATTAAAGAAGGTTTTGAAAAATATAAGGCTACATGTGTGTATTTGTGTGTGTGGTGTGTGTGTGCACACAAGTGTGTACATGTACACACACATGCAGACAGTAGAAAGACAGCTGTCTTCTCTATTCTTCCTCACCATTTAAAAATGATGTTTTTCACATTCATTTATTTTTTCTGGGTGCCCGTGTGTATGCATGTAGGCACATGTCAGGGGAAGCTTTCAGGTATTGTTCCCTCCTTCCACTGTGTGGGTTCTGGGGCGCAAACTCAGATGGTCAGGAATAGCAGCAGACATCTTTATCTCTTGAGTCATCTCCTTGGCCCTCTACCTTACTTTCTGAGATAGGATCTCTCCTAAGTCAGTCTTAGAAGCCAGAACAAGCCAAGTCATTGAACTTGGGACCACCAGTGAGTCCCCAGGTCACTGGTAGCTGTGCCTCAGAGTCTGCCTTAGTTAGGGTTTTACTGCTGCCAAGAGACACCATGACCATGGCAACTCTGTCTTAGTCAGGGTTTCTATTCCTGCACAAACATCATGACCAAGAAATAAGTTGGGGAGAAAAGGATTTATTCAGTTTACACTTCCACATTGCTGTTCATCACCAAAAGAAGTCAGAACAGGAACTCAAGAAGGTCAGGAAGCAGGAGCTGGTGCAGAGGCCATGGAGAGATGTTTCTTACTGGCTTGCTTCTCCTGGCTTGAGCATCTTGTTTTCTTACAGAACCCAGGACTATCAGCCCAGGATGGCACCACCCACAATGGGCCCGCCCACCTTTGATCACTAAGTGAGAAAATGCCTTACAGCTGGATCTCATGAAGGCATTTCCTCACCTGAAGCTCTTTCTCTGCGATAACTCCAGCTTGTGTCAAGTTGACACACAAAACAAGTCAGTACAACTGACCCCTTGTCGACACACAAACACATCACCAATAAGCCTTGACCCTTACTTTGTTATTCATCCAGAAGATCTAAATAACTTTAAAAGTCCCACAGTCTTTACAAATTCTTACATATTAAAATTTCAATCCCTTTAAAATAGACAATCTCTTTTGAAATTCAAAGTCTTTTTACAATTAAAAGTCTCTTAACTGTGAGTTCCACTAAAATACTTTCTTACTTCAAGAGGGAAAAATACCAGGGCACAGTCACAACCAAAAGCAAAATCAAACTCCAACCGTCCAATGTCTGGGATCCACTCACGATCCACTCATGGGCTCCTCTAAGGGCTTGGGTCACTTCTCCAGCTCTGCCCTTTGTAGCACACACCTTGTCTTCTAGGTTCCAGCTGCCTGTACTCCACTGCTGCTGGTCTTAGTGGTCATTTCATGGTACTGGCATCTCCAAAACACTGCTGTCTTCTGCTGCAACTGGACTGCACTTTCACCAATAGCCTCTCACAGGCTCTCTTCATGGTGCTAAGCCTCAGCTTCTCTGCATGACCCCTTCAGTCCTGGGCCTTCAACTGCCACTGAGGCTGCACCTTCACCAGTGGCCTCTCCTGGCCTTTCACAGTGCCAAGCATCAGCTGCTACCCCTTCATGCTTCAAAACCAGTCAGTACCACCCGTGTGACTCTTATACATTACCAAGTCTGGCTGCCTCTGAAACACAGCTTCTCTGTGCTCTCAGGAAAAAATTCCCAGAAGATTTCACCTTAGTAATGCTAGTCTTTTCTTAGTCACTGCTAATTTCTTAGCCTCAGATAACCAGCATCAATCATCCCAGTAAAGCAAATTTTGCTTTAGTAGTTCTGGTATCTTGTTAATCACAGCTGATTCTTCAACCCCAATTAACCAAAACCACAGAATCTTCACAATAAAAACAGCAACAGCCCTGATAAGAGTCTTTAATTTTCCCTCTGAAATTTCTCAAGCCAGGCCTCCATCTTCTGCACTGTTCTCAACATTATCTTCTAAGCTCCTACAGAACGTTCCACAGAGCTCTTAACACAGGGCTCTTCACAGGGCTCTTCTAGCTCAAAGTTCCAAAGTCCTTCCACAGTCCTCCCCAAAACATGGTCAGGTTGTCACAGGAATATGCCCTATGCTGGTACCAAATTTGTCTTATTCAGAGTTTCTGTTCCTGCACAAACATCATGACCAAGAAGCAAGTTGGGGATGAAAGGGTTTATTCAGCTTACACTTCCATATTGCTGTTCATCACCAAAGGAAGTCAGGACTGGAACTCAAGCAGGTCAGGAAGCAGGAGCTGATGCAGAAGCCATGGAGGAATACTGCTTACTGGCTTGCTTGCTTCCCCTGGTTTGATCAACTTGCTTTCTTATAGAACCCAGGACTACCAGCCCAGGGATGGCACCACCCACAAGGGGCCCTTCCACCTTTGATAACTAATTGAGAAAATGCCTTACAACTGGATCTCTTAGAGACATTTCTTCAAGGGAGGCTCTTTCCTCTGTGATAACTCCAGCTTATGTCAAGTTGACACACAAAACCAGCCAGTACAAACTCTTATAAAGAAAATATTTAATTGTCTTACAGTTCAGAGGTTTAGTCCAGTATGGTCATGGTGGGAAGCATGGGGGTGTCCAGGCAGACATGGTGCTGGAGAGATTGCAGAGGGTTCTATATCTGGATCTGCAGGCAGCAGGAAGTGACTGTGACTAGCTGACCAGGTTGAACTTCTGAGACCTCAAAGCCCACCCACCAGTGACACTTCCTCCAACAAAACCACACCCACTCCAGCAAGGCCACACCTCCCAATAGTGCCCTCCCCATGGGCCTATGTGGGCCATTTTTTATTTAAACCACCACAGGGTCCCACATCTGCAGTGTGTTAATTAAATATTTCACTGCTGTAATAAATATCCAAGAAAGACAACTTGAAGGGAGACTTGCTCTGGTTTACATTTTTAGAGGCTTTGGGTCAAGGTTTGTTGGATCTGTGACTTTAGGCCTGAGCTTAGACAGAATATTATGGTAGCAGGATCTTATGGAAGAAGCTGTTTACTTCATGGCTAACAGGGAGAAGGGGCTAGGGAGTGAGAATATACCCAGAGAACAGAGCCCCCTAAAGACAACAGTAAGCAACTGGAGGGAGCAACCAGATATAGGGCAGAGAGTGAGAGCAAGCTGGAACCTACCCGTATGTGGCATCTACCATGCCTAAAGCCATGGCAGCCTTCAGACAGTGGAAGCTGCCTTTCCTCAATGTCTCACAAACCCCTTAAATGTTCCTCTTTTAGCCAAATCTTCCTCTTGAGGAAGGGCATCAGGTCATACAGGAAGGCAGCAAAGGGCAGTTCAGAATGGAGGCGGAAAGCAGGCATGTTTAGGCCAGCTTCTGTTCAGTCCCTGTGGTTGTGGTTTAAAGGTAGAACCCAGGTCATGAGCCACAGGCTGTAGCGCCCCACACGCCAGGGAAACAGAGGTGGATGGCTTCTTGGAGACCACAAGACCCACCATTTTACTGCATGGATTAACACACCAGGCCCTTGCCTCTTGCTGGGCCCTGTGGCAGACCCTGGACTGGCTAGCTGCCAGTTAATGTCCTCAGCCAGCATCCCTGCAGCCAGAGCCTCAGCTGGCAAGCTGCTGGCTCCTCCCACACTCAGGCATCTGAAAAAAAAAAAAAAAAAAAAAAAAGCAGAGCCCTAGGCCAGGACATCAACCTTTCTGTTTGGCTATGGAAAACTGCACAGCTTACAGCTGGGGTCAGGCCAGGCCAGCCAGGCACCAGGCACAAGGCAAAGAGGGAGAGAGCCAGTTCATCTCCTGGGCACCATTACACAAGGAACTCTTTCAGAAAAGTGTTTTAACTCTCCCAAAATATTTCAAATACATATAAATCTGTAGAAACCACATAACCAACACATGAGTCCCACCATCCAGTCTATCAGCATTTATATGTTTGCCTCAGGTCTTGTTTTATGGAGCAAAGCATTTCAAATAGAAAGAATCTCTCCCTAGGCTCAACCCACTTCCTGGTGAATATACAACAATTGTATTATCCTGCTCCTTACATGGGTATCTTTAAGGATGTTTTAACATTCAGCTTATACGTGCATGTCCATATATATCTGAGATTGGTACATCTTTTAGGCTTTTTTTGTGGTTATTAAAACATGTGTTCATGGGTCTATGTTCTCATCCAGGGCTTACCAGAGCGCTGGTCTCCAGCAGGTCCCTGATACAAGATCTGTCAGATGGGCAGCTTTTCTTGATGAGTCTGGTCAATCATACACTTGCACAGAGTGAAGTTGCTATGAGGCAGGTTGGTCTGGGCAGTGACTGGTCTGGAAGAAGGCTGGATTGAACTGGTACAGTTTCAGGATGGCCAGGTTGGCTGGATTGAACTGGTACAGTTTCAAGATGGCCAGGTTGACTGGATTGAACTAGTACAGTTTCAGGATGGCCAGATTGGCCTCCAGATCTTAGGCATTGTCCTTGGCCTGTGCCTCCACATACCTCTCCAGGGTAGCCAAGTTCTCAGGATTGTACCTGTCGATACCCTTGAGCAACTTGCCCAGGTTTGCTGTCATCTGCTCAAACATGGTCACTGCCACCTTCTGCAGCCACAGCTGATGTCAAACACCAGGCCTGGTGATAAGTACTCAAAGACCAGAATAAAAAGACATGCTGCCATGCTTGACTTTTTTATGAGCTTTGGGAATCTAATTTGGTCCTCCTGCTCGTGTGGCAAGGATTTTTCCAACTGAGCCATCTCTTTCCTTAGAAAGACTGACTTGTATTTTACCTGTGACTCTAAATTAAGGGTCAGCAAACACTTGTGTGAAAAGCTAGCATGTAAACCCTTGAGGTTTGGCAGACCATGGTGGCCTCTGTTATATAGTCTTTGTTGTTGCTGTTTTGTTTGTCCAGCTAAAAAGGAGAGAAAACATTCCTCACATGTTTGGGATGGACAGACAGGCTGTTAAGCAGATTTGGCAGATGGGTGGAGGTTCTTCCTCAGGGAAGATACCCACCTCTCTCCACTGTGTGGATATTCCAGTGTGGAATAATGGCAGCTGATGTCACTTCTAGTTGGTCACTGATACACAGACATGACAAAGAGTGTGCTGTGTGAGGATGTGGAACCCATGGGTAGAAAGGGTGAACGCTGGGCATGAGCATCTTTACCTCCCGTGTCAAGTTTTCTACAAACTGGCAGCGGTTCCTGAACCTATTTGTGGCTCTGAAAACTTATCAGCACATTCGGCAATATGGCTTTCCAGAGAAGAAAGAAACTTCATTTCGATACCTTTACTTTTAGTTCCCTCCTTCCTGTCAAGAACCACTCTTTCCTGACTCACAGGCAGCTGTCATTGCTTCATCACGTGAACCTGCATGTTGCATTCCCCCTCCATGTCATTCCTTCTTGGTTATTTGACTGTTTAGAATATTAATGTCTACAGCAATCTCTGAAACACTCTGGGCATGCACCCTTTGTTGGGTAGATTTATTACCAGCTTCTTTTCCTATTCTGAGTCTTCTCTCTAAGCTTTGTGGGATTTTTGATTGAGCAGAAATTTAAATAGTAAACAATGCCAACGTTTAAAACAAGTGGAATCTAACATCATTTTTCTTTTGAGTGTGTCCTTTTGGTATTTTGTTGAAGAAATTTCTTTCAGAGGCTAGGGATTAACTCGGTTGGTAGGGTGCTTGCCTAACCTGCCTGCAGCCCTGTTGTGAAGAGACACCACGACTAAAGCAACTCTTATAAAGGAAAACATTTAATTGGGCTGGTTTAAAGTTTCAGAGGTTTAGTCCATTATCATCATGGTGGGAAACATGGCGGCATCCAGGCAGACATGGCACTGGAGAAGGGGCTGAGACTTCTACATTTTGATCCACAGGCAGCAGAAGGGGACTGTGTGCCACACTGGGTGGAGCTTCTTGAGCATAGGAGACCTCAAAGCCCCGCCTCTATGGGACACACTTCTTCCAGCAAGGCCACACCCCCTCCAACAAGGCCACACCTATTCCAGCAAGGCTATACCTTCTAATAGTGCCACTCCCTATGGCCAAGCATTTATACACATGAGTCTATTCATATCTATTCAAATCACCACACCTGGGTTCTTTCCCTAGCATGGCACAAACTGGTCATGATGGAGCACCTGCAATCCAGCTCTTGAGATGTGGAGGCAAGAGGATCAGAAATTCCTCATTCTCAGTTACATAGAGTGTTCCAGGTCAGCCTCAGAGACATGAGACCCTCTCTATAAGTTAGATAAATGGATGGATGGATAGATGGATGGATGGATGGATGGATGGATGGATGGATAGATAGATAGATAGATAGATAGATAGATAGATAGATAGATAGATAGATAGAGGTTGCTTACTATTTTGTAAGGACAAAGTTCATATGTTAAGTCCCCAGCCCCAAAGTGACAGTATAAGAGAAACCTCTAATGTTAGTTAGGTTACAGAGTGGAACTGTTGTGGCAGGGTTAGAGCTCTCATGAGAAGGAATGGAGAAGAGTCCTTTTGTTCTTTATCCTTCTTCTCATCTCAGGAGGATCCAAGTAATCCTCCTGAGCCAGGAGGGTCCCTCACCAAGAGCTAACCAGGCTGGCACTCTAACCTTAGGGAAGGACTAGCCTGGAATATGCATGTCCCTGCCTTTTCTGGTGCTCATTTTAATTTCTCATGGATTTTATGATTGGTCTGTCATATGCCATGAAAAGTCCTATGGGGATTCATGCAGAAATTCAATTGACTTTGTAGATTAATTTGGTGAAAAGTGTTCAGTTGTAACATGGAATCTTTTTATTCCGAATGTGTATGGTATGCATTTTCATTGGTCGGTCTCTTTATAATTTTATATTTACCTTAATTCTTTAATGCCACTCTAACAAAATGCCCAAGACTGAATAATTTATAAACAGGAATTGATTTTCCCAAAGCATGGGAGAATCAAAGTTCTCCAGATCTACAAGATCAAGGTCTCACCTGGTGTCAGGTGAGGGGCAGTCTCTGCTGCTTCAAAGATTGTACCCAGAATGTGGCGTTTGGAGGGGTCACGTGGTGGAACGGACAGAATCATTCCACCTTTATAAAGTGCTCGTCCCATCTGCCCTCACAACCTCCTCCTTTCCAAAAGGCTCATATATAAATTTCCACACTGGTGATTAAGCTTCAGTACATGTTTTTGGGGAACACATTCAGACCATAGTGATATTGTTTGTGAAATGGGTGGCATATTTTTTCTAAATGTATTCTCAGGTTTTAATTGTTATTATAAATAGGACCTGTTTATTTTCTGTCACATTTTCTAGTCCTTTTGTTTGCTTTGGAGACAGAGACTCATGTACCCCAAGCTGCCTTTAAACTTACCATGCATACAAGAATGACCTTTGACTTCTGATCCTCCTGCCTTCCCCTCCCCAGTACTAGCATTGCAGACATGCACCATCAAGCCATGTTTATGCATCTCTGGGGATCTAGCCCTGCACCTTGTGCATGTTGGCAAGTGCTCTATCAACAGAACTGTGCTCTTGCCCTCTGCTCTGTTTTCAAATGTTATTAGAAGTATACAAGAATACTAATCACTTTTTAAAGACATATTTTATTATTTATTTGTGTCTGGATGCGTAGATATGCACATGTACGTGATTTTGGAATAGGTTGTTGGATCCCCTGGAGCTGGAGTTACAGGCAGTGGTGAGCTGCCTGGTGTGGGTGTTGAGAATTGAACTCTGGTCTTTGCAAAACCAGCAAGTGCTCCTAGCTACAAAGCCATCTCTCTAGCCCCTGTAGGATACAAATCAAAGTTTTTAATTTGATCTTCAATACAGCAACCTTGCTAACTCTCTCACTAGTCCTAATAATTCAACTGTTTGATAATTTCTCTCTTGAATCTCCTACAGAGCAATCATGTTGTCTGCAAACATGGGTAGTTTTTCCTCTTCGATTCTTAAAATTTATTACCTTTATCTGCTTCTATTATAGGTTGGATCATATAAATTGCTGATTTGGGGAGCTTGTGACCTAAAAAAAAAGGCAATTTCATTTAGTTTAACTCTACACATTTCCTTAGATCTCCAGTGCAGTGCTAAATAAAACCAGTGATGGATGGAAGGTAGCTGACCCGGGTGGAAACCGCTCACACAGTTCTCCCTTTTACCATACCATATTGGATTAAGGAAGCAGTATGCTAAGGGTTATATCAGATGCATATTTAATTTGTGAAGGTTGCAGATTATATTAATGAATTACCTGACTGGATTGGTCCTTGCATTCTTGGGAGAGAGCCCACACTTCAATGATATGTTATTTTTCCTGTGTGCACTGTTGTGCTTGACTTGGTTTTATTTTATTTAGAATTTTAGAATCTGTTCATAATAGACAATAACAGCTAACATTTATTAAGTTTTATGTGTTCCGGGCCTATTAGGCAGCATTAAGATATTTTCCGTGACTTATTTCCTCTCTTCCTTAGAAGGCCTCCTGGGGAGACTAGTTCTTTTTAAATATGAAGGAAGGAAGGGCAGACAGAAGGAAATCACTTCTTCAAGACCACACAGGAGATCAGTGATCAGACTCAGGAGGTCATACAGTGCCCTGGTTAAAGATCCACCAGGCAGACTGGTCTATGGTGCACTTTTCTAATATGTCCTTGTTCCAGCTCAATGCCAAGGTTATGCTACCCCCTAAAACAGCCGTTCTCAACTTGTGAGTCCCGGCTCCTTTGGGGGTCGAATGCCCCTTTCACAGGGCTCACGTAAGACCATAAGAAAACCCAGATATTTACATTATGATTCATAACAGTAGCAAAATTACAGTTACGAAGTAGCAACGAAAATAGTTTTACAGTTGGGGTCACCATGAGGAAGTGTTAGGAAGGCTGAGAACCACTGGCCTAGAAAAGTCGTCAACTTTTGTGCTTGTTGGTTTGCTTTTGTTTTTAAACCTCTGTGCCAACATGTCAGACAAGAAGATATGGGGGAAAGCGACTGGGCCGCTGTTTGGTTTTTTTTTTTTTTAATGTCCAGAGGTTGTCCCTCCTCCAGGCCAAGCTCTGTTCACTTTGCCCCCTGAAGCTGCTTGGTGCCTCTTGGGTCCTAGAGAGAGCAGGTGCAGGACCGGGACAACCAGCCTCCCCGCCCGAGAGGCCCTCTCGACTGGCGCTTGGGGTCCCCCTCTGGTACTGACACCTACCTATTTTGTGTTGTCCTCTAACTCTAGATTCTGAAACTTAGCGTGGGTCACCTAGGAGTGGGGAGGTTGCTGTTTGCTCCTTTCAGCCACTTAAGCTGCCTAAGGTAAGCTAAGATGGGTGAGGGGGATGCAGCCTGCCCTCTCAGACCTTCCCTTACCCTGTAACTCCACCCCTTCCCCAGTCCCCAAGACGAATGAGACAAGAGCTAGTACACCCTCCTGAATGCCAGGCACTATCCGGTTTCTGAGTATGGGAAAGTCTCAGGACCATCATCCATAGCCACAGGTTCCCCCGACACACCCTCCTCCGGTCTATCCCAAACTCCGGTTCAGTCCTCTAAGTGGGAGGGACCCACAGCAGCTTCCCAGGTGGGGAGCAGAATTCCATCGGGTCCTAGTGCCGCAGGGCACAGAGAGACTGCCGACTGGGACAGACGCTCATTCGTGGTTCCAGTGCGGAGTGACCGGCAGCCACCCGGCCGGCCATGAGGGGTACGCCCCTGCTCTTCGTCTCTCTGTTCGCTCTGCTTCAGCGCGGTGAGTTCTTTTTAGAGAAGGTGGGAGGGACAAGGGTCGCAGTGTAGGAGGAGTGGCCGGACCAGCTGGGGAGTGGGCGGGGCAAGCCCTATGGGGATGCAGGCTGGCTTGGGTGGGTGGCCCATGAGGTTTGGGGTCCCCGCTACCTTCTTCCATGCTGCCAGGTCACCATCGGTGATGAGTGTCTTCAAGCTGTGCAGCCCAGTTCAGTCACGGAGCTAAGAGGTCCCCAAAAGGTCCTCAGAGGCTCTTTTCATCTCTAGTAAAGTGATGAACTTGCTATGGTGTAAATGTGTGGGAGCAAGCATGCTGTTTGGAGAGAGAGAGAGAGAGAGAGAGAGAGAGAGAGAGAGAGAGAGAGAGAGAGA
>JADRCH010000050.1:6719277-6747392 GCA_019843965.1 Rhynchomys soricoides
AGAGAGAGAGAGAGAGAGAGAGAGAGAGAGAGAGAGAGAGAGAGAGATGTGTCACTGCTACACTACCATCCCACACGTGGGGAAGTATTTTTGCACTTTGGGGGTGGGTCTTCCAGATATCACATATATGGTGGGCACTGCCGTGGCTGGTCCCCTAACCCTGCTTAGCTGAGGGCAGGTTGATGAACTGGGGTCTGCAACTCACAAACTTACCATTGACACTGAAGAGACTCACTTATCTCTCCTCCCCAGGTTCATTCAGACATAGTGAGTGTTTCTTTAAGACTCAGCTGCCTCCCCCCTCCCCAAATTCCAAGGTCCTTTGTAGCTTCTACCTCCACCACCCCAAGCTGTGTGCCCATTAGCTTGTCCTCTGAGCTCCAGTGGACCCAGAGAACCAAGGCTGCACCTTCCTCCCACAAAGACCACCTCCAGAGGTGCTAGAATTGGGAGTGGTGGGACATTCAAGGTCCCCTCCTCCACAGTATGCATTATGGTTTTGGATCACTGCTGGGTGCCCCTATTCCATTACTCCCTCTCAATCTCCCTATCTGTTCCATGGCAACAATCTGCCTTGCCTGTCATCTGGCAAACCCTTGCAGTATTTCTGAAGTATGGTTCCACTAGGCTGTCTGCACCTTCCTCTACAGACTCCTGAACCCTAGCCTAGGCTCAGGGAATCTGAACCTCTGGAAATGGAACCTGGGGGTCTGCTTTTCTATAGCCAGGTGATTCTGATCTGTGACTGGAGAAGCACTGATAGCATTTGGTGTGTTCCTCCTAAGACAGCGTTCTGAGTTTGTTTTTTTTTGTTTTGTTTTGTTTTTGTTTTTCGAGACAGGGTTTCTCTGTGTAGCCCTGGCTGTCCTGGAACTCACTCTGTAGACCACTCTGTAGACCAGGCTGGCCTCGAACTCAGAAATCTGCCTGCCTCTGCCTCCCAAGTGCTGGGATTAAAGACATGTGCCACCACTGCCCGGCACGTTCTGAGTTTCTAAGATGCTCACAGCTTCCCTTTAATGAGCACACATCTGTATCTCACTGGCCTCTCCTCCGATAAGCACATGCCCTCACCTGACAAGCCCTGCCTTCAGATACACACTTGCCAATGAGATTCCTTTAACCATTGCATCCCCAGACAGTAAGATAGCTCTCGATTTCTAGACTGGATATGGTTTTTTCAGAATGGACATTCACAGTTCCACTAAGGTCTCCTATGAGATTCTTAACCTTTCTCTCTTTCATCAAGGGAACACTCTTGCCAAGGAAAAACTTCAAAGACCTTGTGCAGTGGCCAATGGGGCACTAGTTTTCATCATCAGCAACATTGTATCATTATGACCTCTAGTGGTGGCTTCTCTGCTTCACTGTATAGAAGTTTGATTGAGTGAAAGCCCTCTGGAGCTGGTGGTGAACCTCTGACCTGTTACTTGTCTTTCTGCTCTGACAGGCTCTGGAAAGCATTAGGAGTAGATGGTAAAGCCCACATATGTGCTCTTGGGGTTCCCCTCCATTTTGGAGATGAAAAGAGGGGGTGCATTTCAGCCATAACAGCTTTGCTGGTCATTTCACATCTCTGCCCCATTCACAGACATGCTAACAAGCACAGACACAAGTGATAGCCCCAGCAGGGCAACCTCCCTCAGGGGCAAGTTAGCAGGGGTATTAAACAGGGACAGGGAGGGCTTCTGTCTTAAAGAAACCAGTGGACCTGGCTTTGTCTGACTTGCTAGAACCTAAACGGTCTAGGGCAGTGTTCTCAACCTTCCTAATGCTGTTACCTTTTAATACAGTTCCTCATGTTGTGGTGACCCCCCCAACCATAAAATTATTTTCATTGCTACTTCATAACTGTAATTTTGCTATTATTATAAATTGAAATGTAAATATCTAATATGTAGGATATGTAATATGTGACCCCTTAAGGGGTTGTGACCCAAAAGTTGAGAATCACTGGTCTAGGGGAATTCTGGAGTCCATATTTGGTCCATGAGATGGGGAGAGTCTCCTAAGTAAGCTAAATGTTAAGAAGACAAGCTGAAGATGGCAAAGCTTAGTCCCCCAGGTGGGCTCAGAGCTCAAGCACAAGGCCCCCCTCCCAGCGGCTGAGCAGCCTAGAACCTACAGTTCAGCCAGACTAGACTCCGGGGCAGCAGAGATAGATCCAACCTGCCCTGGAATTGCAGGACTGGAGGCTGGGTGCTGCAGAGCCTACCCCAGTGCTGCCACAAACTGCCAGGTAGACCTTGAGAAGTTAGATTCATCTCTATGAAATGAGAAGTCAGCTTGAATAAACAAAAAATCATGAGATTAATCCTTTGGCTACAGATAGACCCCAGGGGTGTTTAAGCTGGTGGCCTGTGGAGAGTGAATTCAAGATGTGAGGAGCCAAGCTCAGAGTCAGTCCACCCATCTGCTGGACAGCCCTCTCACCCTACCCCAACCCAGTGTGGGGGAGGGGCAGAGGGCAGCAGGTGTGCCTGGAGCATCTTTCTCAAGGCACTAAATATTGCATCTGTTCTAGATAGGCAGCCAGTTGGAAAGTGCACAGAGTAGGCAGGGTAGCGGCTGCTCACCATGCACATGTGGGCAGCCCAGCACCCACTCAGAAGTCTACTTCATCTTTGCTAGATTGGGGTGATTCATATTCTAAGTACTCGGCTCCATCCAAAGAGGAGGGAGTTTGGTAAGATGTGAGGGCTCTTTAGGAAAGATATGACCAGACTCCTGGGCTTGGTAAGAGAGTCAGCCCCTCACCAGCATCCTTACCCTGACATCTCTAGCCTTCTCCTCTTTTAGCATGCAACCTGCTCTCCTTCCCTGATGATGTTTCTTCTGACCATCCTCATCTCTTTTCCTGCTCCTGGGCATCCTGTTCATGTGCCCTTGACCTTCCTTTGAGTCTCCTTCTTTCATGTCCCATCCCCCACTCTCCACAGTCTCCTTAATGACAGTACACAATCCAGTCCTTAAACTTCACCTTCACGTCACTCCCAACACAAGAGACAGATGAAACAAAGACCCAGATACCACTTGGCAAGGAATCTTGGATGCGCAGGAGGAACAGATCTTGGGCTGTGAGTGCTGGGAGGGATGATGGCTATCTGGGGCTCCCTGAATGCTGTGCTGGAGCTGGTCCTCAGTGTGGCTTAGAGCCAAGAACTCTGTCTTACCAGAAACCAGCTGCCAGCTGGACTACTCCATTTGATGTCTCAAAGAGACCTTGTGTTCTGCAGGTCAAAGCCTGGATCCAAGAAAGCCTCCCCTAGAATAACCCTGTTTCCTTATTTTCTTATCTTGTGTGTGTGTTGTGCATGTGTATAGTGTAGCAGATGCATCTAGGTGTCTTTCCTTGAGCACTCTTTATTTCTTCAGATAGGTTCTCTCAGTGTACCTTAAGCTCACCAGTTTGGGCGAGGCTGGCCAGACAGTAACATCTAAGGATATGCCTATCTCTGCCCACCCCACAAGGCCACAAAGGTTTTTTTCTGGGTGTTTTGGGGATCTAAGCTCAGGCATGCATGGCAGGTAGTTTACTGACAGCCATCTTCTTCAGCCCCCGTTTGGCTTTTTTTCTCTAGGAAAACACTACCACATGCCCAGTTCTATCTAAAAGCCGACATTTCAGGAAACGTCCCTGGTAGAGGTGCCCATGTGCCTCCCCCACGGGCGAGGAACTGCTCCTGGGCTCCGCACACAGCACAGCACGGGGCACAACTCCACTCAGACATTGGCCTGCTGGTGGGCTGGGAACAATCTTGGTGAAATAAAGAGTATGCTCAAAAGCCGTAAGTGAGATGGGAAAGAGGCAAGCAGTGTGTACGGCCAGAGAAGAGTGTGGGGTCAGTTGAGGTGGAAAAGTAAGAGAAATAAGATGAGAAAGATAAGCCATTGTTAAGGGGAAAGGGCCTGGACTGCAAAGCCAAAGTATTTCTAGTGAAACACCTCGGAGAGGATGTGGGCGGGGCTTCCCACTGAGTGGGCGGGGCTTCCCACTGAATGCTCTGGGAAGACTACCTGGCTCTGAAGAAGTAGCTGGAGCAGGTGGGAATGGACAGAACAGGGAGGCTGCTGGGACAGGGCAGGAGAGGTAAAGGAAGGCTTAGCTAACGGGTGAAATGGGAGGACAAACTAGAGGAGTAGGGAAGTGGAGCTGATAGGTCTCAGTGACCCGGGGATGTTGGGGGTGGGACAAGAATAGGGAAGAACCAATGCCCAAGGTTGGAACAGGATGTTGCAGCATGGAACAGCATTTGCTGCCAGGAAGAGCACGAGGAAGAGGTCTGTCCCAGAGGAAAGAATGACATAGGCAGGCCTGTTGGCACCCTCCAACCCCCACACAGCAACCCCCCAGTCCCCCACTCCTGCACAGCCCCACCCCCATGCCCCACCCCTGCAAGCCCCACCCCTGCTCCAACCACCCTCACACAGCCCCACACCCCAGTGCCCCCCACGTACAGCTCCCACCCCACACTGCACAGCCTCACCTCCAGTCTACCACCCCCGCACAGCCCCACCCCCAGTCCCCCACCCCCACTCCAACCCTCCACCTGCACACAGCCCTACCCCCAGTCTCACCCCCCCCCCGCACAGCTCCCACCCCATCTTGCACAGCCTCACCCCCAGCCCCCACCCCCTGCACATCCCCCACACCCCAGTCGACTATCTCCCCTCCCCTCTAACCCCCCCCCCCAGCCCCAGGGCTCCCACACTCTGCTTCTCACAGCCCACCTCTCCACTGCCACAGCTGCAGTGGGGTTCCTCCAGACAAGGGCCAGCAGGTCTGACTGTGCGATTTCCCAGGGGACTGCCGCCTGGCCAACGCAGAGGAGAAGCTGATGGATGACCTCCTGAACAAAACCCGATACAACAACCTGATACGCCCAGCCACCAGCTCCTCACAGCTCATCTCCATCCGCCTGGAGCTATCGCTGTCCCAGCTCATCAGTGTGGTAGGTGCCTGGGCAACTGTGGCCTGAGGCTCAGAAGAGGCAGGACTTAGGGCCCCTTAGGACCTGGGGAAAGAAGTGGATGGCTGTTCCGGGTGCAGGGCTGGGAGCTAAGTGACAGGCATGTTACATCTGACCTTGCCAGATGGGTAACACTCCAGACTGCTAAACTTTTCTTCTACTATTTCTTAAAATGCATATTAATACATATGTTTGATGGACACATAGTAATTTTCTTTTGTGGAATGCAGTGTGACGTTGCACTCGTGTGTAGAAATCATGTCAGGGTCACTGGCACACCAAGAGCTTCAGACATTTATCATTATTTTGGGTATATTTAAAATTCTTTCTATTGCTATTTTGAAATATCCAGTTAATTATTATCAACCACTGGTACTAACTGCTATCCAGCTCCACCCTGTGCCCATCCCTCATTCCTCCTCTGGGCACAGCCTTTTGAAAACAGATGTTCTCCACTACTTTTCAGGCAGGCAGGCCTTCCTCCCATGTCTAAACAATTTACCTAAACTGTGAGGGTGCTGATCATGCTTCCAGGTTAGGATTCTTTTTTCCAAAAAAAAGTATTACCTGTGCCTATATGCATGCTGTTCTCTCTACCCGGGATGTTCTACCCTCTCTGTGCACCTGATTCATAGTAGGAGCCATCTGAAAACCCATGCTCTCATGGCATTTAGTAATGGAACACTGAATGGAGAGTGGCTACAACAATAAGGGCCATCCATCACATGACCAGGAGCAGGTCAGAGCTTGCAGGTTGCCTAACTCCATAATTCAATGGTGTCAGGACTCTAGGGCATGGCCAGAGATGCAAATGGATGTGGGAAACCTTTTGGATTCCTTTTGAAACAACAAAACTCTCTCAGAGTGATAAACACTTACATCTCATTGGCCAGAGCTAATGCCTCACATCTAAGCCTAACCAACCATTGGCCAGAGGAATAGAATTACTCTGGCTGGTTTAGTTCTGTAGGTGTGTGGTAAGGAGACTGGAGAAGGTGTATGAGGTTCAGTTATGAAAGAGGAAGGGTCAAGGAGGACCATTAGGCAGGCATCCTATGGGCCCCTCGTGACCTCTCTCAGTTGGGTCTCCAACGGTCACAACTTCCAACTTGCTCAGAGACAGCCTCCATGTTGCTAATTTGGTGGGGAAATAGGAAACAGGCCAGGAGAAGTGAGTACAGAGGCTCAGGCCTGTGGATGAAGGTCTAGACAGGCACAGACAGTTCGACAGTTTCGGGGAGGAGGGTGACAACATTCCAGGTGTTCCAAACTGGATGTAGGAACTGGAGGCAATAGGGGAGCTGAGGAAGGTGAAGAGATCTGAATTTCATCCCTTTTCCTCACAGCTGTCTCAGCGTGGGGTTGCCTGAAGGAACAGAGGTGCCTTGTAAACTTTCCCATGTCCCCATCAAAGAGTTAGAACCCTTGCCTCTGGAAACCACTCTGAAGAAATGATCACATGGGTGCTGTGTCCAGTCATCAAGTGCTAGCTGAGGGAGATGGGCCTCCTCTGGACAGTGTCACCTTCTCTCACCAGACCTATGAGCCCTACAGGTTCAGCTTCCTCCATTTTTACTGCTTAAGAAGGGTTTGCCCAAATTGACAGCTGCCTCTATCCCCTAGGAGGGAGCCTAGCCCCAGAGTGGGGAGAGGCACACAGCCCTGCCTCTGCCCTTCCCCTTCCAGGGAAAGCTGAAAACAATGAGGACTTCTGGCCAGGCCAAGCCAAGACTACTGTCTGAGCATCCTCGACCTGCAAAGGCCTTGTGCTTAATTAGCAAGCCAGCTGCCTGCTCTGGCAAGGGTGGACAGGCAGGCAGCTCTGGCCACACTGCCAGACTCAGGCTGTCCCTGCCAGATCTGAGCTGTGGACCCTGTGGAGCAATAGAGGTTTCCAGAAGCAGGAGAGAACACAGCCTGCAGCTTCACTTCTGCAAGTGCCCCTATGGGCTGTCATAGTCCCAGAGATAAAATCCTTGGCTTCTATGGGGAGGGTTCCTTTCTGGTTCGGGGGAAAGTATTTGGTTTTGAGACTGAGTGTTAGGGGCACAGCCAGTTAAAGATGAGATGTCTAGGGAACAGACTAGGAGTTTGTGCTGGAGGGGAGAGAAGGCTTTCTCGCTCTTCTCTTTGAGGAGTGACAGCCAAGGTCCTATACCAATGTTCTGTCACATTCAGCAGCCGTTAGTGGAGTAGAGAAAAAGTAAGAGGCAGAAGAAATGCACAGGAGAAATTTCTGGAAGATAGAAAAGTCTCTTATCTTTTTTGTTTGTTTTTGGTTTTGTTTTAGAGGCAGGTTTTCTCTGTGTAGCCCTTGGCTGTCCTGGAACTCACTCTGTAGACCAGGCTGTCCTCGAACTCTGAGCTCTGCCTGCTTCTGCTTTCTGAGTACTGGGATTAAAGGACAATATCACTGCCCAGCTAAAATCTCCCATATCTTAAAATGAAGAGGCTGAGGAGACAGCTCGGTGGACAAAACTTTTTTCCATATCATATGAGGATCAAACTATGCAGCTCCAGAGCCCACCTAAAATCTAGGCAGACACAGTATCCATCTGCAAATCAAGGACTCCGGAGGCAGAGACAGAGAGTCCCCAGGGCAAGCTAGCTCTGTAGAATAGCTAGAATCAGTAAGCTCCAGGTTCAGCAAGAGATTCTGCCTCAATAAGGATAGAGCAATTGAAGATGGCACTTGCCTTCAGTTTTGAAGCCTGCATATGCACCTGTACATCTGTGCACCCACACGTGTACACACAAAAACAAAGCAAAACTGCATTTGTGAAAACTGATCAGGCAGGACACCTGACACCAGTACCACTTGCTCACTCTGAAAACCTTGAGTCCACATAAAACAGTGTCTTGCTAGAGACAGGGTCTAGCTATGTAGTCCTACCTGTTCTTTAACTCAAAACCCTCCTGCTTCAGCTCTGCAGCTTCCTGCCTCAGCTCTGAAGATTCTGGGATTATAGATATGCACTATCATGTCTTGCTTAAAAACATTTTCAAAAGATAAATTAAAGTTTTCAGCTTTCATTGATGGCAGAGATTCAGGAAGATTAGCTTTTCTGGGGAACAATTAGAATGGCTGGACAAAATGGTAGAAGGCAGGGAGGGCTCTATTTTAGGGTGATTGGAGCCTCTGCCAGGACTTGAACGGCCAGGCTCTAGGAGGTGACCCTGATAGCCCGTGTTGCTTTTTCCCCACACTTGATGGCTGGCCAACAGTAGCTTTCCAAGAAGTTAAGACCTGGGACAGAGTGATAGCTGCAGATCTGGGAAGCTGGCTAGTGCCAGGGCCATCACAGGATGCTCAATGACAACATGGATCTGACCAAGGACATAGAACCCTGGTGGGGCTCCTGGAAGGGTCACCCCAGTACTGAAAATGAGCAACAACAGTAGATCAGCCCTCACAAAACCCAGAGTGTTCTCTCCAAATCAGCTCAGCCCCAGACTTGATTAAGATGATCGTCTGCACTGCCTGCAGTAGCACTGTGGAGGGGGGTGCAATCAGATGGAACTTAGTGGGGAGGGGGAAGATGGCCCAGTCAGTACAATGATTGGCACAGGACCATGAGGACCTCAGTTCAGATCCTCAGCACCCTGCAAGCAGTCCTCTGACCTCTGCACTCAGAACATAACATGTGCGAGCATCCACACAAATAAATGAATGTGGTTAAAAAATTAAACATTTAAATATTTAAGTATTATGCTGAGTGTATTTTACCACAATGCAAAATAAAAACTTTTCTTAAAATGAAAATAGCTGTCATTAATATATTCAAGGAAATGATAAAAGAAATTTTCTTCAGAGAGCTAGGAATTTTTAAAAAGAACCAATGGTCTGATTTCTAGAACTCAAACATCTCAGAACTTTAAAACTCACTGGAAAAAACCCTGTCAGAACCAGACAGCCAACATTCATCTTTCTTCCTACTCTCCCCTGGTTGTGGGTGTTGTGGTTGGAGCCCAGTGACCGTCCCGAACCATGCACCATGTAGTGCAGCAACCAAGAGAGCTGGAGAGGTGCCAGCTGGGCTTGTAGAGCGAACATCTGTATATGCGCGAAATGTCACAGGAGGGTCACTTTTGTTCTACTGATATAATCACTTGGTTGAATAGCTCGAGGAAGTAAGTACCAGGCTAAGATCAGAACATTGGGAATTAGTTAATGAAGAGGAAGCAGGGAGCACAAGACACTGTCAAAGGAATAAGGAAAGCCAAGAGGGCTGGGGCACAGAATAAAGGAGCACAGGGCAGTAAAATGAGGCGTGGGAGTTAGTAATCTAAATCTGAAGAAGAAAAGCAGTCTAAGTAGAGATAAGATTGAAGAGAGATGGCAGGAACTTTAGAAAACTCAATCTTCCTGCAGAAGAAAATAGGTGTGTGTGTGTGTGTGTGTGTGTGTGTGTGTGTGTGATATGCAGAATGGATTTAGACCAATTAGATTATGCAGTGGTCCAGGTGTGGTACTAGCCTGAGTTATGCTCATAGGATTAATTTATTCATCTGAAAATATTCATCAGGTATCCAACATATCCCTGTTACTCTAATTTTTTTTTTTTTTCTCCTCAGGGTCCTTGGATCCTAGCAGGAGGTGGTCCACACAATTATAGTGTCCAGGGGTAAAAGTGTTATGGAGACCGTATAGGTGTCTGTGGTGAAGGAAGGGAGGGCGCTGTTTGATGTGGGAAGGTTGGAGATTTCTCTGATAAGGTGACATTTCCGAGAGGTGAAAAAAGTTAAGTCAAAACTAGGTGAGTTTCCAGGGAAGGAGAGTGTATGTAGCAGAGAAGAAGCAAGCATGGCCACCAGGGGGCTTGCAAATGCAGACACAGGCATAGCTAAGACCACTGGGCCCTGAGGAGGGAAGGCTTTGGCTTTTGCTCAGAGTGAGCTTGGGAAATGCTAAATGTTTACACAGAACCGCGGTCTGAGGGCCTGAGGTTCTAAAGACTAGAAGGTCAGCTTCGAAGCTCCTGAGTTGTCCAGAAGACAGAGAGGAGTGGTAACAGAAATGGAGAGAAATAGGCGATTCTGAGATGTAGGAAATGCACCTGGGAGTGCTTGATAGACCAGGTTTGGTGTGTCAGAACTTCCAGGGTCAGTTGTTGTTGCTGTTGGTGTTTTGAGTGGGGAATCATGAGCTTTGTCTCTGATGTGCTGGTATAAAATATGTTTGAGTTACCTAATATGGATTGAATGTCAATCTCCACAGACAAACTCACATGTAAGAATTCTTGGTCTCCAGCTGGCGAGACTCTTGTGAGAAGTTGTGGAATGTTTAAATAGTAAGGCCTGGCTGTCAGAAGTAGGTCACTGAGGGTGGGCTCATGGCTTATGACATTTTAGCCTGGCCTCAGTTGTAGGTGTGAATACCTGTTATCCATCTGCCACCGCAACGTGACCAGCCACAAGTTTCCACACCAAAGCTAAAGCCCCAGCTACCCTGGATCCCTAACCATGAAACTGTGAAACAGATCACTGCTTTCTTCCACCTTAGTCACTTGTCAAGCATTTGGTTGCAGGGATGAACAAAATACTTAATGTGGAAATTGAGAATGAGGAGCAGGGCCATTGCTGAGGTAAACCTGTCCCGGATGTGCATAAGACCTTGAAACTGAGTCATACAGGGAATT
This sequence comes from Rhynchomys soricoides, assembly GCA_019843965.1. Taxonomy (NCBI): domain Eukaryota; kingdom Metazoa; phylum Chordata; class Mammalia; order Rodentia; family Muridae; genus Rhynchomys; species Rhynchomys soricoides. Next base: position 6,729,887 of record JADRCH010000050.1, read on the forward strand.
GAGGGTGGGGAGACATATATAGCTAAAGAACTAAGGAAGTCCTAGCATGCTGTAGCTAGAGTGCATGGGTCATTTTGGTAAGCTTTGTGAAAGACTAAGACGTGGTGTGGGAATAGAGGGGAATGGGGCAGGAAAGACTAGACTCATGAGATTTCAGACAGGTATATTCTGGAAAAAACAAATCTGGTTCTACTCTTCCCGCTAACTTAAAAGGTAATGGACTACGTTGCTTGGGGAGAGGAAATATTAAGACAGCTTAACTTTCGTGTTTTGGCATGGTTATTGCTTTCTGCGTTTGGCGGGCTTTATAATAGAAATTGGAGCCAGGAAGGTATAAAGAACCTACTTTGGAAAGGAATGTGAATGTGGTTAAAGTTGAGGATGGATGGGGTCACAGACAGACTGGCTGTGGCTGCTAAAAATGGTTGGTGTGATTTAAGAGAAACCAGGCATTGTGCTCTGGGATTAAGGGAGAGATGCCTTGAGAGGAACAAGACTCCACCAGGGTACTGAAGCCTCAGGAAATTCATTTGAAAGGAGAGAGCCTGAACTGAAAGAGCTGTTGCCAGAGTGTCCACCTCAAACCCACCACCATGGAGGGTGTGTTCTGGCAGCAGAATTTGGCATTTTTCACTTCCTCTTGGTTTGTCAGGTGTGGAAGATGCAGGAGCACCAGGGGTGTGGAACCTCTGTCAAGGTTTCAGAAAGCTGCTGAAGCAGACAGTGTGTGGCATGACTGGATTCTCTGCAAGCAGTCCCTGAGGATTGAGGTGCAGTGGAGTCCCCAGGATTTAGGAGATGGAGAAACCATGGAGCACTCACCAAGGAAAACTGCAGGCAACTGAGTGGAGCCGACCCAGGCAATACAGCTTCTGTTGCCCAGATGAGGCCCCCAAGGCCCTCATGCTGGAGCTGGAGCTGCAGCATTTTAGGGTTTCCCTGACAGGTTTCAGTGTTGCTTTGATCCAATCTTCTAGGATTTATTTTTTATTTTGTGCATATGGGTATTTTCCCTTACTGTTTGTATGAGCACCAAATGCGTGCAGCATATATTGAGGCCAGAAGAGAGCATGGAATCCTCTGGAACTGGAGTTACAGATGGTTTTGAGTCACCATAAAAGTGCTGGAAACCTCCACAAAGCAATTACTGCTCTTAACCATTGAGCCATCTCTCCAGCCCCTCTGGTCTATCTGTCCTTGCTATGTTCCTGTAGGTCTCTCCCTTTTGGAATGCAAATGCTTATGACATTCTACATCAGAAGTAACTTATCTTTTGACTTTACAGGGACTCACTGTTAAGAGAGTGTCTGGAATCTTAGAAAAGACTTCAGATTTTTACAGTGTTGGAACCATAAGAGTATGCAACCTTTTGAAGTTGGATTAAACATATCATTGCACTGTAAGATAGCCAGGAGCCTGTGGGGGACCAGACACAAAGTACTGCAGTGTAAATATGGAATGTCCTCCGCGGGTTCATTCCTTTAAACGCTTGTTCCTCAGTAGGCTGCACTGAGAAACAGTAACCTTTCAGAGATGAAGAAACAGGCCATTACAAGCAGGCTTGTGGGTCGTAGCCTTGTCCCAGTTCCAGCTCAAGTTGTCCCTGCTTCCCACTGGCCCCGACAGTATGACCAGGTGTGTGCACCACATGGAGGCCAGAGCTCTAGCTGCCGTGCCTCCCTCACCATGAAACTGTGAGCTAAAATCAATCCCTCTTACCCTGAGTGGCTTCTTGTTGGTATGTGGTCACACCACAGAAGAGAGATTTAGGTGACAGCTAGTCACACAGCCCTGGGGTTCTGAGCCTTTTTGAGATAAAGTATAGTCCATTTGTAGGGGCCCTCCTTCCAAAAGAACTGATATCCCCATTTCCCTCCCCCAGAATGAGCGAGAACAGATCATGACCACCAGCATCTGGCTGAAACAGGTAAGTGCATTTGGAGGGTCTCGAGCCCAGGTGATGTTTCCTCTGGGGCTGCTCTTTGGTCACAGTGGACCTACAGGTGACAATGGCCTTGCCTGTGTACTTAGGAATGGACTGACTACCGCCTGGCCTGGAACAGCTCCTGCTATGAAGGGGTGAACATTCTGAGGATCCCTGCAAAGCGTGTCTGGCTGCCCGACATCGTGTTGTACAACAAGTGAGTGACAGGGTGGCCAAAGCCTAAAGCCTTCAGGGCCATCCATACCTGAGTCCAACCACAACCTTCCTTTTCTACACTTCTCTCAGACTTCTAGGCCATGGAGCTAGAGAAATAGAGGCGATAGAGACAAAGTCTTCTGAGTAGGAGAGTGGGAAAGGAGGTCCAGAGGCTCTGTGCTGCTCAACACAGAGGGCATTGGGCTAGCCTTTGGACCCTCAGGCCAGTGTCCTTACTTACAATCCTTGTCTCACCATTCTGACTTTTTGTGACTTGGTGGCTTTGTCAGTGGTGGGGGCTGCATCATTGACCTGTTGTGTGTGCAGTTCATGATAGCAGCTGAGTCAGGAGGATCAGGAACCCAGGAGTTTGAGATCAGTCTAGGCAAAGAGAACAAGACTGAGGGAGAAAGAATGGGTAGGCAAGGATCAAACAAGACAGGGTCCATAACTCTTCGCTCCTACTTAATCATTTGAGGGGCTTGATGGAGTTCTCCAGCTTCCCCAAGCCCTGCTGTCCAAGCTGGAAAAGGAGGAACACAATAAAAATCCTGCTTCTTTGACTCTTGAGGACTTAACTGAGCTAATTCCACAAGAGACCTTCAGTGTTTGCCGAGAAAAGCAGGCCTGTTTCAGTGAGGAAAGCAGATGACTCCCTTCTAAGAACAGGCTGGGCTTCCTCTGTAGATTTGTGATGTTCTCTTCTATGTCCCGCCCTGCCCCAGTGCTGATGGGACCTATGAGGTGTCTGTCTACACCAACGTGATTGTGCGTTCCAACGGCAGCATCCAGTGGCTGCCCCCTGCTATCTACAAGAGTGCCTGCAAGATTGAGGTGAAGCACTTTCCCTTCGACCAGCAGAACTGCACCCTCAAATTTCGTTCCTGGACCTATGACCACACAGAGATTGACATGGTTCTTAAATCACCCACAGCCATCATGGATGACTTTACCCCCAGTGGTGAATGGGACATTGTGGCCCTCCCGGGACGCAGGACAGTGAACCCGCAGGACCCCAGCTATGTGGACGTGACCTATGACTTCATCATAAAGCGCAAGCCGCTCTTCTATACCATCAATCTTATCATCCCTTGTGTGCTCATCACCTCACTGGCCATCCTGGTCTTCTACCTGCCCTCTGACTGTGGGGAGAAGATGACTCTCTGCATCTCTGTGCTGCTGGCACTCACATTCTTCCTGCTGCTCATCTCCAAGATTGTGCCTCCCACCTCCCTGGACATTCCACTCATTGGCAAGTACCTCTTGTTCACCATGGTGCTGGTCACCTTTTCCATCGTCACCACTGTGTGTGTCCTCAATGTGCACCACCGCTCACCCAGCACTCACACCATGGCATCCTGGGTCAAGGAGTGCTTCCTGCACAAGCTGCCCACCTTCCTCTTCATGAAGCGCTCCAGTCTCGAAGTCAGCCCCACCAGGGTCCCTCATCCCAGCCAGCTGCACTTGACCACAACTGAAGCTGCAACCACCTCTGCCTTAGGCCCCACCAGCCCATCCAACCTCTATGGGAATTCCATGTACTTTGTGAATCCTGTCCCTGCCGCTTCTAAGTCTGCAGTCAGTTCCCACACAGCAGGCCTCCCCAGGGATACCCGGCTGAGGTCCTCTGGGAGGTTCCGGCAAGATCTACAGGAAGCATTAGAGGGTGTCAGCTTCATCGCCCAGCATCTGGAGAGTGATGACCGAGATCAGAGTGTAAGTCACTGCCCTGCCCCTATCTCTTAAGGCATTCACAAGGAAATGCTTTATTATAGCTTCCTAGGTGAGGAAGAGGAAAAAAACAATAATCTTCCTGTGTTGGTCTTGGGTTGACCCAAAGCAGAGTCTGAGATGGGGTTTGGTTTAGGTAGCTTACTTGTGATGTAACCCTAGGAAGCACAATGAGGAGGTGGAGAAGGCCAGAGAAAGGCAAAAAGGAGGCCGGCTACAGGGTATTAGTGAGCCTACTGTTGTGGGTGCAGCAGCCCCATAGTGATCCCCAAGGAGCCTGACAACTAGCCTCAGAATAGTCCCTTGGATGGAGCCTGGAGTATTTAGCCTCCAGCCCCATCCCCTCCAGCTGACAACAGCCCTCCCCTCAGATGTGATCATTCTCATGGTTCCTTTTATGCCCAGTTGTCAGAGCAAGCACCCTGGGTGCTAGAGAAAATGCTGAGGCAGAACAGAGAGGGGCTGCATGCCCTGGAGAAAAAGGTTCTCAGAGGATCTGAGGGAGGTAAAGCTATCCTTAGAGAACACAATTTGGGCTGGGTTGCATGGGGCATCTGCTCCTGCTCACTCAGACTTGCAAAGCAGCCCTGTGAGGACTTCTAACTTTCAGGAGCATAGAAACATCGGTAAAAGCATTATTCTACCAGGCTAATAAATTATCATGTGGGGTGACTAGAATTATGGATTTTCTAAAATGAGGTTAAGTTCTCCTTCACAGGAAACCATGAATTCTAGAGTCTATGTGCCTCGAAGAACTCCCCTGAGGAAATTGCCTATGTGTTTCAGTTTCACTCTGGTGCTGTGACAAACCTAGAACCAGCAGCAACTCCAGACAGGGAAGAATTTATTTGACTTATACTTGCAAGGCACAGCCCATCACTTAAGGAAAGAAGGGCAGAAACTCAAGGCAGGAACGTGAAGCCAGGCCTGCTTGCTATTCCAACGGGATTGCCTCTAGCTGGGGAACTCACCACAGCCAAGAATGATGACAGAAATCTTGGAGGAAGGCCACTTGCTGACTCACTCAGATTCATGCTTAGCTAGTTTTCTTATACATCCCCAGCCACCTGACCAGGGAATGGTGCTGCCCACAGTGGGCTGGGCTCTCCTACATCAATTAACAATCAGGATAATCTCCCACACACATACTCACAATCCAGTTTGTTCAGGGTAATACCTCAGTTGAGACTCTCTTCCCTGGTGATTCTAGGCTGTGTCAAGTTGACAGTGAAAACTAGAATTATGGGTAAGGAAGATTTTACAATGGAGTCCTTCATGGTTAGACCTTCCTATGCATTTCTTTACCCAATGCTCTGGAGCATTTGCCAGATGCATGACAATGTTACAGTTTTTACGTTGCAACATCATGTCTCTCCATTTGGCAGCTATATGAACAGAAGAGGATTTCTTCTTACCTTTTTGCAATTTCTTCCTGACAACTGGAGTCTCAGGAGAGAATGCTGGTGTTCCATTAGTTAGCACCAACTGAAAAAGCACAGGCATCAAAGTTCCAGAACCACACGATGAAGAGGAAAGAAGAGAACTGCTAAGAAAAGGAGGACAGAGCCTGCTGCTCAGAGAGTAGCTCCCCTCCTTGTAGCCTCAGCCTCTCAAGCCTCCAACTCAGAATTTTAACCAGATCTCTGGGCCCTCCTAGGCCCATTGCAGTCAGATGCACAGCTATGTTGTATTTGATCATATTATTCTTTCTTTCATTCTCTTCTCCACTTCTCTCTGTCATCTCTTTGTGCTTTAGCTGGGCTTGAACTCACTACATAGCTGAAAGTGGCCTTGAACTTAAAAAAAACGTATCAACTCTTTACTCTTAGGACGGCCTTAGCACCACTCTGAGCTGCCCTGTGCATCATATTCTTTCTTGTGTGTATTAACAATCATACCGAATCATGAGTTCTCACCTGTTTTTGTTGTCCTTCACCATTTCAGTCAAAACACTCAGAAGTGCTAATAGATCTTCTCTTTTCTTTAGACAGTGTTTCATGTAGCCTGGGATGGCCTCGAACGTACTATGTAGTTGAAGATGACATTAAACTTCTCTTACTACCTGTGCCTCTCCAGAGCGGGGATTTCAGGCACACACCGCCACCTAGCTTTTATTCTGGTGCTGGAGATCAAACCTATGGTTTTGTACATGTGAGGTAACGGCCCTACCACTAAGCCACATGCCCAGGACTAACCTTGGACTTCGGCCTTCCTACCTCCACCGTCCAGTTACTAGAATTACATCTTCGACTGAAGCAGGATTTCTAGGGGAAGCTTTAGGAACCGTTTCTTAGACTCCTGTGGGTTCCTGTGCACATCCAGGTTGAGAAGGTCTCCAGCATCCCTGCATGAGCTAGCCTCCATCCTAAGCTTGGCACTTGCAGGCCTCCTCAGTTAATTACAAGCCCCAAGAGGGAAGGAGCCAGGCAGAACTCAGTGGGATTATAGCCACCTGTGTTCCTGTGGAGCCAAACTTACAAGCAGTGCTCTGGCAGGAGTGGACAAACAACTCTATCTCCTCCAGGAATCCTGGGAAGTGGCTTTATTTCACAATGGGACACAGAGGCCCAGGGATTTTGGGAAGAGTCCTTATTTCATAATGGTTAACTGAGGCCCAGAGATATCATCTGACTTGACTGGGATCACACAGCTGGCACACAGCTACAGTCCTTGAACTCTGAGGTCCCTCTGAGGGTCTTGTTCTGTGCTGAGCATATGATGATCATTATTGGCAAACTGACTTTCTCACATGTAGTGAGAGTCTGCTTTCCCACTCCTGGCAGGCCCACTCCTAAGCCGTCCCTGGAGCTGTTTCTCATCTGTAGCACCTTTGCCCTCCATGGTGACTAACTGGTCACTGTAAGTAGCTCAAAAACATGGAAAGATGGAAATATGCTTGAAATTAAGGCTGTCAAAATGAATCCCCCAACCTTAATATCACTATGTGGAGAGTCCTGCAGTGCCTTCAGTGTTTGAGGGAGTGGAGGCTGGTCTGACATAGGATTATCCTGGAGTGTGACACACTCCATTGATGGGGCCCTGGAAAATTGGGTCACTGACGTCAGCTTGCCCACTGATGCCTGCGTTTCTAACTCTTGAGTCTTTGCAGAGCCTTCCCAGTGAGGGGGTGGGGAAGGAGGCTGGGATGCTGAGTACTTGGTCATTCTGTGGTACCCCTAGAGGCCATCCAGGTTTCTGCTAGGTTCACATCCTGTGACTGGGTCTGAGAAGGCGAAGCATATGTAAAGGACCAGAGTTGGAATGCCAGAGAGCAGATGATGAGGCCAGAGGAGGTCGAGTCCTCATTATAGAAAACAGCTATTTCTATAGTTCACTGCTGTTTATATATTTCACTGCTGTGAATAGCGTGAACTGCTTAGCCATGGGGTTTCCAAACGCTATACAAGCTCCTGTCAAGCAGGGGGGCCTTCATCTCCCTCTCTGCAGAGCTACCTCAGGCAGAGAGTTTGGGGTTAAACATGGGAGGAAGGAACCTTGTGATCCCTAAGCCTCAACATGCTTCACCCACAACCAAATTTGGCTTTAAAATCACTGTGTGTGGTATATTTGGGTCTCTGTTTTCACATCCATGCATTCAACCAACTGTGGGGAAAATAACGGGTGGAAAGGGTGTCTTCACCTACATGACCGTCTCTCCCCATGATTAGTCCCCCGAAAACAACCCAATGACGACTTGCATAGCATTTATACCGTGTTAGGGACTCACAGGGTCTATAGACATTGTAAATACAGGGGAAGATTTCATGATATTTTATGCCTTTATTGCTAAAATGAACTCCATGACCAAAACCAACTTGGTATAGAAAATTTGGCTTACATATCCTGAGTCATAGTTCATCAGAACTCAAGGCAGGAACTGAAGCAGAAACCATGGAGAAATACCATTCACTTGCTTGCTCCTCATGGGTGGCTTCAGTCTGCTTTCTTATACAACCCAGGACCACCTGCCCAGGAGTGGCAACACCCACAGTGGGCTGGGTCCTCCACATCAACCATTAACCAAGAAAATGTCCTACAAACTTGCCTACAGACTAATATGATAGAGCCATTTCCTCAGTTCAGGTTCCTTCTTTCCAGAGGCCTCTAACTTGTGTCAAGTTGACCAAAACCTCACTAGCATATATGAGTTATATGCAAAATTTGCACACTTTCTGTGAGATCATGAACAGCATTAGGGTTGAGGGGTCACAGGGGTTCCAGAGGAGATTGAGGAACATCTGTACAGCCCAAGTCCCCACGGCTTTGCTACTCCCTCCCCCAATCCCAGCCAGGTCAGGTGGAGTTAGAGAATATCATGAGAAGCCCAGTGGAGGCCAGCCTGGGATTTGGAACCTGCCACATCAGTGCATAGTTCTAAACCCCATGTTGCCTGCGTGGTGTTGGTCAGCAAGTGAGGCTGCGATTCAGAGGGAGGAGGTACTCTGTGCTTGACACCTGTAACCAGCCCGTTTGTCTGCAGGTCATCGAGGACTGGAAATTCGTCGCAATGGTCGTTGACCGGCTGTTCCTGTGGGTGTTCGTGTTTGTGTGTATCCTGGGCACCATGGGGCTCTTCCTACCACCCCTTTTCCAGATCCACGCACCCTCCAAGGGCCCCTAGGCTACCCAGCATGTTATGGGCTCCTGGATTGTAATGAGATGATATGAACAGTCAAGTGGGAAGTTTACTGCTTCATCTGGGTTGTAGCTAATGAGGCCCTAAGTAAAGCTATGGTCATTGGCTGTCAACCCATCAAACTAGCCACAGCCACAAGAAGGACAGAGATAGGTCGCTTGCCCTGATCCCTCTGAATGCCTTCAAGTAATTCCCAGAAGGAGGAGGATTAGGCTGCTGAAGTCCAGCCTGGCCTCCTTCCTTCCAAGTGCCAGGCACTGGAGTTAGACAGCTGTGTATCACTGCAGCACACCTTCCCATCCATCTCCCTCCACGCCCAGCTACCCACAAGATTCCCTGGCTGTCTTTCATTTCCTCACTCTTCCAGATCCTCCCCGGTCAGAACCTTCATATCTGCTGTAGCTACCACACAAACCTCAGACTCGTAATTCCCACGTTTTTCACATGGCTGCACTAGTCAGAGCTCTACTCCCATGATCCTCTGCTCCAATGTCACTTCCATGTACAAGCCTTCCCTAGCCATGCATGCCAAAGCAGCATCTCCCATAACTGCATTGAACCTCCAGCTTCCTTGAGTGTTCCCCATCAGTAGCTGCAGTCCTTCCTTAGTTGGTGGCACACCAGTCACCAGTACCTTGCCCATTAAAGTGTATGCTCCACAAGGGCTGGGGTATTTGAATTCACATTCACACTCCAGAGCTTGGGACAGAGCTCTGCATACAGAAGTGCAAAATAAATGTTTGCTGAATGAATGGCTCCTGCTTTCCTTCATACACACACACACACACACACACACACACTGAGTAGCTGTCTTTTGTTCCCACCTGCTTTCTGCCTTTACACTATGGTTGGTTTAAGCCTGTCTCTTTCACACACTGATCCATTTCTCTCACAGTACCTGCCCCATTGTTGGCATTCAAGATACTTCTGGAATTAAGGAGTGTTAGTGGCATTTTTAAAATAAATAAATAAATAAATAAATAAATAAATAAATGTTGCTATTTTCTTTTTACCTAGCTAGCTCCCAAATAATTTCAACTGGACAATTATATTTATTTAACAAGAATCCTCTAAACTAATCTGGCTACCTCGCCATCAAAACCCCAGGGATTCTTGCATTTTAGTACTGATCTGGCTCTTGGGGCTCCAGGTATTTTCTTACGGGGTCTCCTGGACTCTCCACTCCTCTCTTTCCTGCCCCCTCCCCTGGCTGGGAGGAAATCCAGCCCTAGTCTCTCCCCTGCTGAGTCATTACTGATCAGCTTCTTTATCGACCAATCAGAGAATAATTGGGGAGCGATGTTTATATAGTATTGAGAATGGAGATCTCAGAATAAGGATTGCAGCCAGATATGAGAGCACAGACATCAGCATCTGAATAATACAAGGAAAATCTTTACACAGGGTATTATTTCATGCCTACAAAGGAGAATATTTACAAAATGTTTAAAGTATTATTTTATGTGTATGGATTTTTGCCTTCATGTATGTGTGTGCACAACGTACATGCTAGTACCCCCAAAGGCCCAAAAAGGGCACTGCAGCCCCTGGAACTGAAGTTACAGACTTGAGCCACTGTGTATGTGGTGGGAATCAAACCCGAGTCCTCTGGAAGAGCCGCTTATGCTCTTGGCTGCTGAGTCTCCAGCCCCTGAAGGAGAATATTTTAAAGAGTTTTGTTTTTAGAATTAACTTACAATAAAGTTGACTTCTTTAAATTTTAACATTTGTATACATTTGTATAACCATCCTTGACACTAGGACAAAAGATGTGTCAGTCAGATTCTGCTACCCAGTATAGCCCCGCCCCCTGTACTCTTATCCCTGGGCACCCTTACCTTTTCTTCACTGCTATAGTTCAGAATCCTCAAGCCGGCTGCTCAAATGGAATCTTTCAGGGTGTAACTGTTAGATACTGGCTTCTTTCTGCTGGGTAGGTAGTTATTTATTTATTTATTTATTTTTCTTTCTTATAAAAGAAAACATTTAATTGGGGACAACTTACAGTTTTGAAGGTTTAGTCCATTATCTTCATGGTGGGAAGCCTGGCAGCATGCAGGCAGACATAGCACTGGAGGAGCTGAGAGCTCTACATCTTGATAGTTTCAGAGATTCTGCTTTGCTCTTCAGTTGGCTCCATCGTTCTAGGTCTGAGGCAGAGTACAGAGGTAGAAGGGTATGTTTCATGACAGCCAAAGAGCAGAGAGGCAGGGGCAGTCAGACAAAGAGAAGAAGGAAGAAGGAGGGTGCTGGTTCTTTAAAAACAACTTCATTGGGCCAGCAAGATGACTCAGTGAGCAAAGGCACATGCCTCTCAAGCCTGCAGACCTGAATCTCATCCCTGGAATCCTTATAAAGATGCAAGGAGAGAATTGACTCCATCAAGTTGTCCTCGGGCTTCTGTGTGTGTGCATGCCCACGCACACACAATAAACAAAAATCCTTTAAAAATGAACATTTTTATTGAAGTGTAAAATTCACTCATTTTGCACTGGGCAATCCCATGAGTTTTAGTGTGTTCATCACCATGATCCAGCTTAGTACTGCTCCATCCCACTTACAAGGTCCCCAATAACTATCAAGGAAGGCTTCAAGTGCCAAGTCATCCCTGATGGGTGACCAGAGAGGCCAAGGAACCCCAGGACACCTACCCTGTCACTGTCTATTCCTGGGACACATGGGCTTGCAGCTGGCAGTGAGACGAAGAGAAATCTATAATGATCACAAAGGGAAATCTCTTAACAGTCAGTATGGGAAGCCAGATTCTCTAGTTGTTCCAACTTATAAAAGTATTTATTTACAATGTTGGGATCAAAGGCTGGGCCTTGGGTATGCTAGGAAGCACTCTACTGCTGAGCTGTAACCATCAGCATTTGTCTGTTTCCTCAAGAAACAACTCTAGCATAGTCTAAATAGAGAAAATAATATAAAACTTCCCAGACGTCATCACCCTGTGTCCTCCACGGTCAACTCATTGCCAATACTGTTTCCATCCCAAACCCTCTTAACTCTATGCTGCGTGTGTGTGTGTGTGTGTGTGCACATGTGTGTGTATGTATGTATATGTATGTAAGTCTGTAGTGTACACACACATACACACAGAGAGAGAGACACACAGACACAGTATCGTGCTGAAAATAGTTACTTTAAGAGCATCAACTTCCACAGTCCCATTTTGAGTTGCACTAGAGCTGACACAGGCAATGGTCCCCCAGTCCTCAGAGCTGCACTTGCCAGAAAACCTCTAGCCAGAGATTTGCCTCATTTTTCCTGCCATAGTGACAACGCCTGATCCCATCTGGTCTGGAGCCTAGAGGTTTCCAGACTCCAGGGCGGCTCTGGGCGAGGCACCGACGCAGGAGACCGTGGCCCGACGCCCCTCCCACGACGGGCGCAGTTCCCGCCTTGGCCTCCCAGCCTCCCCGCCTTGCCGCTGCTTGCAGCGCTTGGCTGCCTGGGGTTCGTGTACTCGGGCGCGCAGGTGCGCGGGAGCTCGGCGGCGCGAAGCCGGGAGGAATCCCGCTGCCCCCGCGCTACCATAGCTGTGATCGGTGGTCAGCACCAGAGTGGCTCCCGCCCTGTCCACGCGGTCTTCAGACATGGGTTCTGTGCTGCTCCCGCTGCCGCTGTCCATGTTGATGCTGGTGCTGATGCTGCTGCCAGGTACGAGCGAGGAGCGGTCGGGTCTGGAGCCCAGGCTGGCTGCGGGCAGTGGCCATCGGGCGGTGGGTGGATTCCCTGCGCGAGGCTGCATCCCAGGGCTCGGTTTCCCGCTCTGCTTTGGCCACCAGAGCCTTAGAAGTCTAGGCACCCACTTGCCTTGGATCTCAGGGTGGTCCCACGGTTCTACCTATGCACCCGCATCCCAGTCCCTACCACGCTGAGTCCCTTGGCTACTCCTTTGTTCCCAAACCTGCCAGTTAGCTGAGGCTCAAGGCTAGCCCAGAACCAGCCCTCCGGTTCTGCTCGAGAGATAGAGGTTTGGGTCCCGAACGTCGCTCTGCAGCTCCGCTTCCAACATCTACCTCCTGCCCACGGCTTGGTTTTATGGACCGTGGGAAGACTTGTGGCCCAAGAAGGCTAAATATTTGTCTAAAGCCACCGAGTCGTTTTGGAGCTGAGGCTGGACCAAACCGCTGGTTCTGGTCATCGGGTCTCTGAGCAAAATGATCGCGTTGCCTAGAGACCTTCGACGTGATCGCTCTTCCCAAGCCGTCGTGGAGGCTCTAAGGGGAGCCTGTTAGGAGGAAACCCTTCCAGAGACCCAGGATGGCTAGCGGGTGAAGCAGAAAAGCGTCCCTTGAAGGCGGTCAGAGCAAGCAGGGGCAGGCGGAGGCGGGGTGGACGACACCGGCATTGTGGCAGTGCATCATTACAGTCTGCTCCACTGCGTGAGTCCTGCGTAAATCTAAATCACGGCCTGAAGAAAATAAGTTACACCCCACCCCCCGACTGTCCCTAGAATGATCTCAGTACTGTTGACAGACAGCTTGAGCCAAAATGTCTTGGTTAGTTGGGGTGGGTTTGTGAACAAAGGATGCCCTGGGACCAGAGGTAAGGGCTGGGACGAAGATTCGAAGACAGCCCTGCCAGGAACCCGGTAGGCACCTTGGCTCCTAAGATACTGATAACCAAACCCCTGCAGAATTTGGAGAAGATAAAGGGGCTGCAGTTTCTGACACGATGGAAGACAGGGCTCCTGGCCTGGGGGGGACCCCGAGTAGCTCCACCCCAGGCTTGGGCGAGTCATCTTTCCACTTGGGCAGCAGGGGTACCATAACCTTCCTTGGAGTAACAATAAAGGTTGGAGCCACTAAGAGCTTTTTTTTTTCTTTAAGAAAGCAAGGTTAGGTGGTGTGTTATGTAATGGTTAGAGTTTTATTAAGAAAAAAACAAAACAAAACAAACAACAACAACAAAAAACAGTATCTGGTTCTCCTGGGAAAGGCATTTGACACCCAGCCTGATGACTTGAGTTAGTTTCATTCCCAGGACCCACGCTGTAGAAGGAGAGAGCTGAGTTACCCTCTTAACCTCTACACACATGCCACGGCATGCACCCTCCTCCCTTAATGTAATGAAAAAATTAAAGAAGAAATTAAGGAAGTCTTTACTTAGATTTAAGAGAGAGAAGAAGGAGAAAGAAAGCTAAGAAAATGGCAGTAACACACACAGACATGTAGACGTCGGAGAGGAATCCCACTATGTTCACAGTTCTCGAGCACTTGCCACAGGCCAGGGACTGAAGCACTTCATTTCCACCTTAGAGGTGCATTCGTGCATACTCTTTATTTTGATGGTTAAGAAACGAAGGTTCAGAGAGTTTAAGGTACTAGCCTAAGATCACACAGCTTCCCCACGCTTGCCAGGATTTTCCCTAGATGTACCCAACTTCAGATCTCAGGCTTCTAAACCTGAATGACCTGAATCTGTGTGACCTCGGTTTCCCAGCCATTAACTTTATGGGAACATTACTAGCCTGAAGCCTGCATTTGCAAAGTACCCTGGCAGATGGGAGTCTGTGGGCAGGCTATCCTCTCTGGAAGAGGTACATTTCCTCAGGGACTGACGGGGATTCCTCCTTCAGTGGCCAGTGCCTCAGAAGCTGAGCACCGCCTGTTCCAGTACCTGTTCGAAGATTACAATGAGATCATCCGGCCAGTGGCTAACGTGTCCCATCCAGTCATCATCCAGTTTGAGGTGTCCATGTCTCAGCTGGTGAAGGTGGTAAGTGCTAGGGCCACAAGATGTGCCCGTGGGGTTCTAGAGGAGTCTGTCTGCAGTCTGCCTTATTTTGGTCAGTCACCTGTCAACTTCAATCTCACTTTCTAGGATGAAGTAAACCAGATCATGGAAACCAACCTGTGGCTGAAGCAAGTAAGTACCCAGGCTCTGTGTACTGCTGCCCCCTGGTGGTGATTGCTTTATTTGTTGCTGGGGAATAAAAGGAGGCTGGACTGGACACTACTCCTGCTCCCAGGACAGGGTCACCTCACTAACATCACAGACAGACAAGCTTCAACCTGGAGAGAGAATTCTCTCCATAGCCCCACTACAAAACTGAACAAGCTGGGTGTGGTGGCTCAAGCCTTTGATCCCAGCACTCAGAAGGCAGAGGGAGGTGGGTCTTCGTGAGTTCAAAGCCAGCCTGATATAGATAGCAAGTTCCAGGACCACTAGAGCTGTGTGGGGGGCCCTTAGTCTCAAAAAAAACAAACAAAAAAAAAACAAAGCTGGTTTGGTCCACAAAATGAGTTCCAGGCCAGCCAAGACCACTATGAAGCCCTGTCTCAAACTCCCCACACTCCCCCCACACACACCGGAACCCTGACCCCCAATTCTGGTAACACTAGCAATAACATCCTTCCTTTCTCTTGAAAAGCCATAGGTGGATTCTGTTGCGTTGTAGGTAGGGCACGAGCAGAACACTGGTGTTCCTCCAGAGGAGGCAACAAGCTTGGTTCCCACATGTCCTCCCCGGGGAGGCTTTGGCCAGATCTTTTGGGAGACATCATGACTGTGCAGCCTAATGGTGACCCATCTGCCAGCTCAGCCAGCCTAGCACGTAGCTCCTACAAGCCTTTGTTTGAAGAGGCTGGCGAGCCTAGCGAAGTGTCCCATCTACATGTTCCCTGTGTGGCCACAACCCCACCCTGCTTCCTTCTGGTGGACTGTACTCAACACTTTTAGGGTCCTGTAAGACTATGGCTCCATTCTGAGGGTAAAAAAAACTCTTTTAGTTAGAAAGCATTATTCTGCTTTTTGAGATGGGGGAGAGTGTCTCATGTATTTCACAACAGCTCAAGCTCACTATGTGGCTGAAGATGACCTTGAACTCCTGGTCCCTCATCTCCCTAATGCTTGGATTACAGGATTATGCCCCCATGCCTGGTTTATGTGTTGGTTGGGACTGAGCCTACTAGATAAGCATCCTACCAAGTGAGCTACGTCTCTAGCCCCATATATTCGGGGTGTGTGTGTGTGTGTGTGTGTGTGTGTATGTGGTGTGTGTGCACATGTGTCTAGGCACATATGTGAGTGTGTGCATACATGTGTGTGCATGAATTGGGAGGTCAGACATTGATAAAGGATGCCTTCCACGATCAGTCACTGCATCATTTATTGAAGTAAGGTGTCTCACTGACCCTAGAGCTCAATGATTCTGTTGGTCTAGGGAGCCAGCTCACCTCAGGGGTTCCATCTCTGCCTCCCTCAGATTGTGAAATGGGAGGGTTATGTGGGTTCTGGGGATCCTCACACTTATGCAACAAATCCTTCATTCACTGACCAACCCCTCTTTTCCTATTTGAGACAGGGTCTCATAGCTCATGTCCTAGGACTTCCTATATAGCATAAGCTGGCCTTGAACTCACAACCCTCATGCCTCAGCCTCATGCCACTATACCTGATTGGAGAGTGATTCCAAAATATGTAAAAAAAAAAAAAATAATAAGAGTTTGATGTATGAACCTGGTAGAAATCCAGAAGGCCGGCCCCTTGGCTAATGTGATCAGAGAAGGCAATGATTAATGGCTCCCATTTGGTTGATAAGGATTAGGCTCTCCAGTCATTAAGGTTGACTTCTAGAGCAGGGGCAACCTGCAGACTTAGCCCATGCTGTCAGCCCTGCTGCTCCCATGTTGCTCCCAGAAAGACCAACATTTTCTGCAGCAGGGATATGGTTCAGTGACCCAAAGCAGGAATGGTCTGTCACCATGGTGGCCATAATGAAATGTCTGTCAGGAGAAAGAAAACCTGGCTGGTCCTTTCACTGTCTTCTCTCTCCTCCTTTGGTCAGATCTGGAATGACTACAAGCTGAAATGGAAACCCGCTGACTACCAAGGGGTAGAGTTCATGCGAGTCCCTGCAGAGAAGATCTGGAAACCAGACATTGTGCTATACAACAAGTAAGGGTCTGGCAGACTGGGCCCTGGGTCCTCTAAGCATTCACTATGCTTACAGTCTGGGCTTTTTTTGGCCCTTTCTGGGAGGGATCTTCTTACTTGTTCCCCCCTGAAAGCACTGGGCATCCATTATGCCATGGGTACCATAGATGCCAGTGAGCCACAGAGCAGCAGGATGCTGAGTGGTTCCTTCCATGTGTGGTTGGAAGAAGGAAAAGGTCACCAGAGAAAGCTGCTGGAAGGAAATGGCATTGATGTGGGCTTTGTAGGTCATGTGGGATTTGGAAGAGGGGACCTACATCAGGGAATGTCCAGGGAGGCAAAAGAGTATGCCATGGATAGCTGGAGTGACCTCATGAACTGCACTGTTGGGTATAAGGCTGGAGCAGCCCCAGTGTATGGTGGGGGGGATCCAGGACAGCAGGGGAGGGACTTGCAGGTGGCACTGGATACTAGCTCTGCAGGCAGAGATGGGAGGAGATAGCTGGCTCACCCTCTTTGAGAGAGAATACTCATGGGAGAAAGACAGGGCTGGGCAAGACTCTTAGGTTGTCCCAGGCTCCCAAAGTTAGAGGCCAGAATAGTCACTGAGGAACTGCTAAAACATCTTCCCAGAGTTAAAACATTTTCTTCTTTGTTTTTTAGCATCTTCTCTAAAGTTTATATATTTTTATATGTCTTCTTTTTAAGTGGCTTGTTCTTGGGCATGGCTACCCAAAGGATTTTTATCAGTCTCTGTTCGTCCCATTTCCTGCCATAGGCAACTTTTACTGAGTGGTTCTGGAAGAGAGTTTTGTGTGGCATGGGTGTTGAGAGTTCTGAGATCTCTACAAAGCTGCCCCAGCCTTGACTGACTTCACTGCACCCCGATGTGTATTCTCACTGTAATGATTTATTTGTGTTTATTTGTGTGGGGGGTGCAGTATCCTAGTGCTGGGCTTATAAGTGGGTATCATTGCAGCTTCTCTGTATGGTCCTTTTCTTTGAGGGGGCTATTTCTTCTATGTTTATGATCCTAGAACTCATTCTTAGGACCTTGAGACCCCATTTTCTCCTCCCTAAGTTACCCCCATTCAGTAGCTAATCTTACGTGG
>JADRCH010000050.1:6747402-6826473 GCA_019843965.1 Rhynchomys soricoides
CTGTCCCTATGCCCTCAAATGCTGACATTCATGGGACATCAGAGCCCTCGTTAATGGTATAGACAGTGGGCTTGTCCAGCTATCATAGGTGCCCCATTGTTCAGCTTTCACAAGTCTCTGCTGTTGTGATTTTTTTCTACCCTTGCTCCATTTCCACGCATAATCTTCTCTTGTATGTAAGTACCTTTGCTGATCCCTTACACTTCCACTGCCTTTTTTCATTTTAACCAACTCACAGGCTATGGCAGTAAAGCAGCTCAGACCCTTCCTGAGACTGTTGTTTCTTAGTCTCTGTTGCCACCCATTTCTTGAACTCCCTCCATGTGTGTGATGGGTAGAGATTCACTTAGGTTTTTGGCCACTTGTTTGGTCAACAAATACAAGGGCACCATGTGGCAAACACTGTGCCAGATTTTAGTCTCCTGCTAGGTCCTTGTGTTCTGTGATTCCTGGTGACACACATTTTAAAATCCCAACCTGCACAGCAAACAGGCCTTCTGGTATAGGCAGATACAACCAGGGGCTTCTGTGGCTATAACAGGTGAACAGGACCCCCAGAGACCACAGGAATGAGCGACTGAGTTGGAGCTGGCCTTCTTCTGGTACTTGTCCATTGAATACACACACAGTTTGCTGATGTTTCACTTGGGAACTGACATTTTGGAAAGTCTAGGCTTTGCCTACAGATGCTCCATGGACCTTGAGCAAATCAACCCTGTTCTTTGGCCTTCAGTATTCTCTTCAGTGACATGATGCAACTGGGCTAGAGTAGAGGCATCCAGCTACCATGGACAGACCAGGTAGTAAGAAATAATAATGATGATGATGATAATAATTTAAGATATTGTTTTTTGAAAATTAGAATTTGAGCAGACGCAGTCTCTGCCACAGCTATTCAACTCTGTCCTTGTAGCTCAAAGTAGCCACTCAATAGACAACAAATGTCAACAACTTTGTTCCAATAGAAACTTGTGGGAATCATGCTTAGGAAGATAACAGTGGTTAAAGCACTTTCCACATAATCATGAGGACCAAAGTTTGGGTTTCCCAGAACTCATGTAAGTGCCAGGTATGTGTGACAGCCCAGAAGGCAGACACGGGGGCTCTCCAGGCCACCTTACCATCACAAGCGAACCTTATTGTTACCGTAGGTTTGATTAAGTGACTCTGGGTAAGCTCTAGGTTTGACCAAGAGATCCTGCCTCAATGAAGAAGGCTGAAAGAACAGCCAAGGATGATTCCTGACATTGCTCTCAGACTCTACATGTACTACACACATGGTCACCCCACATATGTGCCCACATGCACACAAATTTACATACATACGTTTACACAACCCAAACACACACAAATGGAAAAAGAGAAAAATGGTGGGAACATGGAAGGGATGTGTCTTAGCCATGGTTCCCATTGCTGTGATGAAACACCATGACCAGAAGCAACTTGGGGAGGAAAGGGATTATTTCACTCACAGTTCAGTACAACAGTTCATCATCAAAAGCAGTGAGGACAGGAACTCATGCAGGGCAGGAGCCTGAAGGCAGGAGCTGATGCAGAAGCCAGAGGAGTGCTGCTCACTAGCTTGTTTCCCATGGCTTGCTCAGCATGCTTTCTTACAGAACCCAGGTCACCAGCCCAGGAATGGTATCATCCACAATGGGCTGGGCCCTCCCCCAGAATCAATAATTAAGAAAATTCCCTACAGGCTTTCCTACAGCTCAATCTTATGAAGACATTTTCTCAGTGAGACTCCTTCCTCACTGATGAGTCTAGTTTGTGTCAAGTTGACACAACTTGACATAAACTAGATAGAAGGCTTGTGGCCATAGTTGCCAGCTCCTGGGCTGGGTCCTGGGCTTTGAAGGTAGATTTCTTACTTCCTTGTCATTTGTTGAGCCTGGATACCCCAAGTAACCCTGTTCAGGAGGCCCCTGTATTCTGTAGGGTCTTCAAGGCTCTGTTCGGCTCTCATAGGGCTCGGAGGATAGGGTGTTGTACTGAGTCTAAGGAGAGCCCACCTGGAGACTCTGTGGCGCTCTGTCCTCTCCTGCAGCTCCTTTCCTCCAGAGTCATCAGGTTAAGAATGTGGAAAGCCATCGGGCAGGCAGTAATAACCCTTGCCTTTAATCGCAGCACCCAGGAGGCAGAGGAAGGAGGATCTCTGAGTTTGGGGTGAGCCTGGTCTACAGAGCGAGTTTCAGGACTACAGAATGAGTTCCAGAACAGCCAGGACTACACAAAGAAACCCTGTATCAAAGGAGGAGGAGGAGGAGGAGGAAGAGGAGGAGGAGGAGGAGGAGGAGGAGGAAAGAAAGAAAGAAATGAAGAAAAGAAAGAAGGAAGGAAGGAAGGAAGAAGATTGGGAAGTTGGTAGAGAAAGCTAGAGACATGCGTAGGGGCTCAGGCATTGAGTTGCCGCATGTAACAGCTGTTCTGCTCAATGGAAGCAGTGTGGGTGGGAAGGACAGAGACCAGCAGGGTAGAATGAACTAAAACCTGAACACAGTAATATAAAGTCATTCCTAAATGTTTACAACTTTGACGCTCAGATTTTCACATGACAACCAAAGGGGCATGAAAATCCTGAATGCCCCCCCCCCTACAGCAGGCTAAGAAACCCACAGAGCTGACCCTAGATATCAAGAGCCTTCAATGAACCAGGCATTGGTGCTGCACACCTGTAATCCCAGCATTCAGGAGGCTAAGGTGGAAGGATAGCAAGTTTGAGTCTAGCCTGAGCTACAGTAGCATGCCCTTATCGACAAAGGAAGAAATCCTTCAGCGGGAGGGACACTTATGAGAACCAAGTGACTTTTCTGTCAGATGACTTCCTTTGGCCACTGAGATGGAATGCTAAATACAAGCTCTACAGGGAACTGAGCTTGTCATCAGTTCTTCTGATAAGAAGTCAGTTTATAAACATTAACAGGATGATTCTAAGAACTGCATCATCTACATAAAAAGAAAGACAGGTACTCATGGCCAAAAGATAGAGTAGAAACGTGGGTGAGTAGAGGCAGCGGGAGAGGAAAGTGAAGGGACCTGCTGGCTGAGTGATTTGAAAGTGTTCAATGAAATCAGAACACATGGTCTTTTATTGGAGAGCAGCATTGGGAGGAAAGGGGCAGTGGTAGAATTGGGGTCTGGTAGAGAAAACAAGCTCCCTTGCTAGGGTGAATTTCACAGCATAAGCACCTATGGCTGGCCCATAGAACCATTCCCAGGTCTGCCGTGTATAGATCACCTGTATAGAGCATGTATTCACACATGTATAGAGCACCTGGTGGAGACGGGCTATAGAGGTTTTAGCAAGGTCCTGCCTACTAATATCCCCAACAGCTGCTGAGACACCCATTTCATCACAAATTCGGAGCCCAGTAGGGCCCATTTTGGGTACTTCAGAGTCTCTATGACACCAATCTGGAAATTGTACACTCTGGAATGTACTGGGATATGACCAGCGTGGCAGTGTGTGATGGGGAGTTCAGGAGATGGGGAGAATGTACTAGGAGAAGCTGGGGTGGGAGTGACAAGTGTGGCAAATCATGTGCCAGGAGAGGTGGGAGGTGGATAACCAATGTGGGCGAGCATTGCTCGGGGAGTTCTAGCCTCAGTACCTCCACTGGAGAATGGGGCAGTTGGCACAATGACCTCCTACGGCCCTTTGATCTCTTATATCCCCTTGTTTTATAAATCATCACTTGTTATCGTCCTGGTGGCAGCATCAGAAACCAGGCTGGGTGGCCATAGAGTGATGACGGAGTTGTGTGTCCCACTGTGTCTTCACAGTGCTGATGGGGATTTCCAGGTGGATGACAAGACCAAAGCTCTACTCAAGTACACAGGAGAAGTGACTTGGATACCTCCAGCCATCTTTAAGAGCTCATGCAAAATCGATGTGACCTACTTCCCCTTCGACTACCAAAACTGCACCATGAAATTCGGCTCCTGGTCCTACGACAAGGCGAAGA
Organism: Rhynchomys soricoides; assembly: GCA_019843965.1. Taxonomy (NCBI): domain Eukaryota; kingdom Metazoa; phylum Chordata; class Mammalia; order Rodentia; family Muridae; genus Rhynchomys; species Rhynchomys soricoides. The sequence goes on from JADRCH010000050.1 coordinate 6,751,374, forward strand.
TCGACCTGGTCCTCATCGGCTCCTCAATGAACCTCAAGGACTACTGGGAAAGTGGCGAGTGGGCCATCATTAAAGCCCCGGGCTACAAACACGAGATCAAGTACAACTGCTGTGAGGAGATCTACCAAGACATCACGTACTCACTGTACATCCGCCGCCTGCCGCTGTTCTATACCATCAACCTCATCATCCCCTGCCTGCTCATCTCCTTCCTCACTGTGCTCGTCTTCTACCTGCCCTCTGACTGTGGGGAGAAGGTGACTCTCTGCATCTCTGTGCTTCTCTCCCTGACTGTCTTTCTCCTAGTGATCACTGAGACCATCCCTTCCACCTCGCTGGTCATCCCCTTGATTGGGGAGTACCTCCTCTTCACTATGATTTTTGTCACCTTGTCCATTGTCATCACAGTCTTTGTGCTCAACGTGCACTACAGAACTCCAACCACACACACGATGCCCACTTGGGTCAAGGCCGTGTTCTTGAACCTGCTCCCCAGGGTCATGTTTATGACTAGGCCGAGCAGCAGCGAGGGAGACACTCCGAAGACAAGGACCTTCTACGGTGCTGAGCTCTCAAACCTGAACTGCTTCAGCCATGCAGACTCCAAAAGCTGCAAGGAAGGCTACCCGTGCCAAGATGGGACATGTGGCTACTGCCACCACCGTAGGGTAAAGATCTCAAATTTCAGTGCCAACCTCACAAGAAGCTCCAGTTCTGAGTCTGTCGATGCTGTGTTGTCCCTCTCTGCTCTGTCACCAGAAATCAAAGAAGCCATCCAAAGTGTAAAGTACATTGCTGAAACTATGAAAGCACAGAATGTAGCTAAAGAGGTAACTGGTTTTATTATGGCTTCCTTGTGTAGTGATGCATAGGGCAGAGGTTAGGAAATGAGACTCCTGGGGGCAGGAGAGCTTGTCCAGTAATTAAGGGGGCTTGCTGCTCTTGGGGAGGATACAAACTTGGTTTCCAGCACCCACACCAGATGGCCCATAATGCCCACAACTCTAGCTCTTGGGAATCTAACACCCTCTTTTGGCCACCTCAGATAAACACAGAGAGAAAGGGAAGAGAAAGAGAGAGAGAGAGGGAGAGGGAGATTAGCCTCTTGAATCAGAAGCTGTGTTCAGACCAGTTTGTTGCCCTTGGTTATATTACTTACCTCACTCGTAGTCCAGGCTGGCCCTGAACTCACAATTATACTGTCTCAGCTCCCTCAGTAGTAGGAATCGAGGACTGTGTCATTGTATCTTGTCTCAGATTTATACAGGAATAAGGGCCATTTCTTAAATCAGCATTAATATTAAAAGTATTGATCACCAAGGAGTCTGCTGAAGCAACCCTGAGACTGCACTGTCTTTATCCCCATTTTTCAGATGAGGACATTGAGACCAAGGGAGATGAAATTTGCACAGAGTAAGAAGGAGCAGAGCTGGATTAAAACTAAAGTTTGTCACCTTTTTCTGCTCTGCCTCCTAGAGCCTTGGGGGTGGTGTTGTTTACTCTACAGAGAGATGCGGGGAAGACTCGGTTTGTGGTCCTGAAGTGCTTATAGACAAGTCTTAGGAATTCAAATAGAGTAGCTTATGTCAAGCAGGGTACTATGATTCTAACTTTACCACCACTGTGGCTTCATGGTGTCACCGAAAGGACACATTTACTCAAGCTTATAATGGTGAAATAAAAACCACATCTCCCAGGCCATTTCGGTGTACTTAATTGAATTACAAAATTACACACTGCTTCTTCATTATGTGATCGTTGCTGCAGATCAGTTGACTCCTGGGCTTGCTCTCAACGCAGTGTGGTTTCTTTGCTTTCTGAATTGTCTGGGAGATTAATTCCCATAGATCCTCCTTCCTGTTTCAAGCCTACACTGGAGCTCATTATGTACAATTATTCTTTCTCCCATCTTCTGCTGTACCATCAGCCATTATGTCTGCCGTTCAGCCTGTCTGGCCATGCAACTGGCGATGTCATTTGGTTAGATGGGCAGTTTAAAGGGGAGTAGGGACAAAGAAAAAGGTCAGGCTTGCCGGGTGGCCTTATTTCACGTTTGGAACAGATGTTACACGAAAATTAGAGTCTAAAACAAGAATTAATACCAATGACCAAGTACTTTGAAACAATTCAAACGATGTTGTATTAAAGTCACTATTCTAACAAGGCCTTCAGATCCTCCTGTAGAGGTATATGAGCTTTAATAACTGGAATTCAAGTTAGAAAAAATAGATTTCACACACACACACACACACACACACACACACACACTTCTGAGTGGTGGTACATACTTGTAATCACAGCTCTCAAGAGGCTATGACAGGGTGATCAACAATTTGAGCCCTAAAAAAATAAATAAATAAATAAATAAAAATAAAAAAACAATTTGAGCCCTACTTAAACTGTGTAGACATGAAGACCAGATGTTACCTTGAAAGAAAAATGGTCAATTGTTAGTATAAAATCTTGTTAAGGTAGAGAAGCCTTTTTATTTAATATGTAAGAAATCTTTTTTTTCTTATTGATATGATCTGAGGAAATCTATGGTGACGGTTAATACTGATTGTCAGCTTGACCCTTCTCCTTCATGTTCCATTTTCTTTTATTGTTTTTTGTTTACCAGATTCAAGATGATTGGAAGTATGTTGCCATGGTGATTGATCGCATCTTTCTCTGGATTTTCATCCTGGTGTGCATTTTAGGAACAGCAGGATTATTTCTGCAACCCTTGATGGCCAGAGATGACACATAAACTGTGACCTGTTCACCGAGGCTCCCCTGTGCTGATGCAAGGGCACTTTCTCAATAGCACCATACTTTATCTGATCATGGGCCTGGAGTTTGCTATTTCAAGGGTTATTTTCAATTTATCTTGATTTTTCGTTAAAAAGGAAATGTGGGAAGAAAATGTCTAGTTATTTATTATGGATAAATGAACATTTCACTACACCTGTGATTGAAACTTTAGATAGAAAATTTTTCTGTTCATAAATATTAAATCCATTAGCTCAGGATCTCTATAGAACTCATTTGTTCAGCCCATAAATGACTTGAAACTGTAGAGTATTCCAGCAGTGCCCCATCACTTGTTCTTTACTATCTTTCCAAAGGCCACACATCCACCTCCGTACTTGTGCTGCTGCTAAACCCCACATATCATACCTGAGAAGTTACACCTGGTCTCACACTCACTGTTAGTAGACTACTCTAGTCTGTTCAAGTTGCTAATTTAGAAAAGCATCCCATAGATCCCTGTAAGACTTTAATCCCAGCACTCAAGAAGTAGAGTCAGGCAGGAGGGATCTCTGTGAATTCCAGGCCAGCCTGGTCCAGATAGTGAGCTCCAGCCCAATCAGGGCTGCATAGTGAGACTGTCTCAAAACAAAACCCCCTCAAACTGGACAACTAAACACAAAGACTTCTCATAGTTTAGGAGTCTGGGAAATCTAGGAGCAAGGGGTCAGCAAGACTGTCTGGGGAGGAGTCTTCCTCATAAAACATACTTTCCAGAGTGTCTCCATGTGGCTGAAAGGGCTAAGTCTTTCTGGAATCTTTTACATGTGTCAAGGCATGACCTCATGACCTAGTAATTTCCCAAGCAGTATTGCATGGTAGGTTCACACATGAACTGCAGAGAGCCATCCAGACTCTAGAATGAGCCATCAGAGCAAGGCTTCACTACCTCAGCACTAGGGTTTGGGCTCCAGAGTGGTGCTGGGGGTGTGAGATGTGTGGACTTCAGCAGGCAATGGTCCCTGCCCACTAGGATGCCTGTGTACCTCGGCCGTCAGAGCACCCAGACTGTAGGACGTTATCAAAATTGGTTATGTTTGAGAAGCTATTTGAACAGAGTTTCCCATATTACACTTCTGAATCTGAACCACAACTCCTAGACAGAGTTCACAGAGACCATTTGAGTATTCTCACGAGTTGGTTTTTTTTTTTTCCTATGCAAAAATAAAACCTGACAACTGCAATTCACTGTGGCTTATATTTCAGTAAGTCAAAAGGGAGGGTGTTCTATGAAATTTGTTGGCTTAGAAATATCTTAACAGTGATTGAGATATAAGAGATGAGGGATATATACAAACAAGATAGCTAACAGTAATTTAAACTAGATTTTATCAGTGTTCCCTCATATTGTTAAGCACCTGAGATAATAAACTTTAAAGGAGGAAATGTGTATTTGGGCTCATGGTTTCAGTGCACAGTCACTCATGTGGTTCCTTTTGGGCTTGTGATGAGACAATACACAAGGATGAGAAGCATATGATTCATCAATGACATTCACCTCAAGGCAGCCTGGAAGAAAAAAAATGGGGAAGAAGCTGGGCTCCTGTATTTCTGAGAAGGACATGCTCCCAATAACCAAGCTCCTTTCTTTTTAAAGGTTCCCCCCCCCCCGAGTAGTACCAACAGGCTGGTGACCAAACCTTTGATACACTGGCCTTTGGCACCGTGGTGTTCTGTCCCTAGTTCCCAAAGGCTTATGTCCATTTCATACTTTGTTTTTGCAAGAGTTCCCAAAGTCTTAACTGCTTCAGAATTGTTTCATAGTCCATGTCAAACTCAGCGGAGCTGTAAAAAGATTATAAATGCCCAGGATACATTGACCCAAGGCAAACATTTCTGTTCCACAAAGGAGCACTGATGTGTAGAAAGAATCAGATCAAACCAAGAGTGAAACTAAGCAGGGCAAACATCTGGCATCTGGTGCACACAGTGGCAGTGTGTGAAATCCCAAGGGCTCAGCGGTCCTGCTTCTACAGAGCCACTGACTGCAGCCCCTGTGCCTGCACTCTAGGGCCGGCTGTGTTCACCTCTTATGCTTTCCTCAGCAGGCACTCCATAGTCTGTCACCCCTTGCTTGCTGGGGTCTCCATTGTAGATTCAACGTCACGCTCATGTTTCCAAAACATTGCCAGCTTGAGAGCTGATAACCTCTGAAATCTTTGTGGAAATCTCCACAACTCCATAACTCTTGCACTTTGCACATCTGTAAAATCAGCATTATGTGGGTGACAGGTTTGCACAAGCTATACAGGGCCCACCTGAACCACATCTACAGTCCTCTCTGAGCATCTGCATATGAGGAAGGAGTTTCAGGGCAACGTTTTCTAGATTGCCTTTTAGAAGGAGCCTGTCCTGGATCTATTTAGGAAAAAGGTCTGAGTCCTTTGAGCTTACAACAGGCAGGAGTCTGAATAACTCTTGAGGTGTCTTCACAGTATTTTATTATCCTGGTTATAAAAGTGAAGTACTTCACTTCACTTTTAAAATATATTTTTACTCTTTGAGAATTTCATACATATTTTGATAATTATCCCCTCCTCTTCTTTCCCAGACCCATCCTCGCTTCTTGGCTCATTCAACTTTGTGTCTTTTAAAAATAATAAAAAATACATTTATCAAGACCAATTTGTGTTGACCAAGCATCCTTGGGTATATATGGTTTTCCACTGGAATGTGGTCAGCTTACCAGGGGCTACTCTCTTAGAGAAACCTCTTTTCCCAGTGTCTAACAACTTCCAACAGTAGCTCAGCTAGGAGCAGGACTTCAAGTCCAACTTTGCTTTGTGTTGAGATTTTATCTGATCATACCAGATATCTTGGGCTTGGACAGGTCTTGTGCATGCAATCACAACCACCATGAGCTCATAAATGTAGCTGCCCTTCAGGAGACACCTTCCTTGTAGTCACCGCCACATCTGGGTCTTACACTCTTTCCATCCGTCTTCTGAAGTGGTCCCTGAGCCTTGGAAGAAAGGGTGTAGTCTACTATGTCCCATTTAAGCCTGAGCATCCTACAGTTGCTTATTCTCTACACTGTGGCCAAATGTTAGTCATTTTCTACTGCACACAGAAGTTTCTCCGATGAGAGCTGATACATTAATCTATGGGTATGACAGTTAGTCATTAGGTGTCAGTTTAGTAGTATGCCCATTTAGCAGAATAATAATATGTTCTCCCCCGAAAGCCTATGGTCTGTCTAGTCATAGGTTCTTGGCCTTTGGATGGTTCCATGTATGGGTTTTGTCTTGTGAAGCAGGATTTAGACTCACTCAGAAAGTGGTTGGGTACTCTTGTGATGTTCACAGGCTGTTGTGCCAGAGGGTGAATCTCACCAGGCAGCAGTTACTATAGTTCATAAGGTTCACAATTGGTGATTGCTTTTCTCCTTGGTAGTATGATAGCACCTTCCAGCACTATGAAAGCTGTCCAATAGGGATGAACCTTCCAAGTCAGTACCAGTTTCATTTTTTCATGTTTCATGACTTAAGTATATGGTGCTTCAGAAATAGGGTCTTACCCTCACGTTCTGGAGGGTGGCCAGAACATTGGTAATAGCATGACATGTCTGGTCTTAAGTCCTCATACAAGTGCCTACTGATCCATGTTGACATATGCTAGGCTTTTCTAGCCCATTTCTTCCAACCTTTCCAGATTCTTTCTATAGATCAGATTAATAGGCTTCAGAGCTACACCATCACTTACTATCACAATAACTACTCTGTTGTGTGGCTGTTTCCTCCAGATTGAAACATTACCTTCTAGAGGGGAAGAGGAAAGCTCACAAGGTTCATGAAACTCACAGGGCTTACCAGACTTCCAAGATTCATTCCTGAGTTTATAAAAATAGCAAACAATTGCTGGGAAAGAAGAAACCATAGGGCTGTTGTTACCTGCAGGTTGGAAAAGTTGTTACCCAGGCTAGGGTGGGCTTTCCACGGCTCCATTTCCCAAGTCATCTATGACACTGGAAGAAACCCCTCCCCCATATTCTTATAAGTAGTAGCCACAGTAAACTCATTGGTTTTCCAAGCTGAACATGGGCAGAATTGTCTCTTTGTTCTATTCTTACCTTTTTTTAAAAAAAGTCTAGAATGACTAGAAGTACACTCTGCAGCGAAAGTCACACCACAGATTCCACTTTGGGGTACTAATATTCTATTAGCTTTCTGTTACTATGGAAAAAATACTTGAAACAATAAAGAAAATACTTGAGATAATTAAGAGAAAGCTTTGTTGTTGCTCACGCTTACAGAGGCCTTAGTTCATGACTGGTTGGTCCATTGCTTTGAGGTCAGTGTCAAGACAGTATATAACACTGGGAACACAAAGTGGAGCCAAGTTGTCTACTTCATGGTGGCTGGGAAGCAAAAGGATGAGCTGGGGTCTCAATACCCCAAGAGCACACCCCTAGAGACCTAACTTTCCCCTGCTAGAGCCTTAACTCCTAAAGATCCCACCACCTCCCCAAACCACCATGACCAAGCTTTCAACAGTGAGCCTTTGAGGTACATTTACTAAACTACAGTACGGACTTTCACTCACTCTAACAGAAGTAAACACAGTCATCACAATAAAATAAAACTTGACAGGGTCCATCCCGCCTCCCAAAGTATGACGACTTGAATTTAATCCATTGATATACTAATGAGCAATGGTGTTGCTAACTTTACAACTAAGAGTTCTGAGTCAAACACAAGCTTTTGGGTTATAGCTGAGTTGGGCACTTGGGATGAAGTTAACTAGTTTACTCATGTTACATTATACTGTACTGACTGATATACCTAGTAATAGGCTAGCTAGACTGTATCTAAAGCATTTCGCTCTAAGATTTGACAATTATAATTGGAGAGAAAGATAATTGAGACGTTAGATGATGTGACAGTGTGCTTACATCAACTCACAAGGGCAAGTTTTGTTTGTTTGGATTTTGAGACAGGGTCTCATACTGTAACCCAGGCTGGCCTACAACTCACAGCAATTCCCCTGCCTCTGCCTCCTGAAAATAAGAGATGCCAGGTATGAGGCACCGTATCCACCTCAGAATGGTTTTTCCACAGAATTATCAAGACAGAGACATGGCATCCTGTTTTGAGATAGGAATCTGTGCAACTGCAGTGTTATTATGAAATCAGGGATAAATAATGGACATAAATAGCTCTACTAACCAGAGAATGTAGATGAGGGGACTGAAGTCATTACAAAGAATATGTCTGCAGGAGTTACCTGTTATATGTTTTCAGTGGAAGATATGCTGCAAAATTAGTTAACACAAAAGCCATCCCATATTACCATATAAAGGATAAAGTGGACTTCAGGGGTTTCTAGTTACCATTTTTTTGCTTATTAAAAATGCCAATAAAGAATAGACCCATAGTTTGAATGCGTGATCACCAGGGAGTGGCACTATTAGAAGGTGTGGTCTTGTTGGAAAAAGTATGTCACTGGAGGTGGGCTCTGAGGTTTCAGAAACTCAAGCCAGGTCCAGTAGCTCACTCTCTCTTCCTGCTGCCTGCCAATTCAAATGTAGAGAACTCCTGGATCCAGCATTATGTCTACCTGGATGCTGTCATGCTTCCACCATGACAATAATGGACTAAACCTCAGAAACTGTAAGCCAGCACCAATTAAGTGCTTTCCTTTATAAGAGTTGCTGGTCATGATGTCTCTTCACAGCAATAGAACATTAACTGACATTAAGCTATTATTAAACCAAGTACTTGGCTTACCTCTTATAAAAGTATGATGTATTTTATATCTGTGAATATAGAACAGGGCACAATGGAGCACACCCATAATCCCAGCTACTCTGGAAGTTTAGGGCCAGCCTGGACGATTTAACAAGACCCATTATGAAAATTCAAAACCACACAAATATATGCTTTTACTAAATTTGGGGAAAGTTTTAAACAGTCTTCAAATGTAGTTGGACTTTCCAGCACTCCAAAGATGGCCTTCATCATTGGTTGCAAGTAGGATTTGCCAGGATGCAGATGTTAGGCCTCCACTAGTGCAGGTGGACAATACATTGTGGCTACTCCAGTTATTACTGCAGTTCTAGTGGACAACATTAAGCCAATGCTAGAAATTGCTAATCTGTTATAGTCTAAATCAAACTGTAAATATTTTCACATTCTCTTAGTGGTATACGTGTCCTAAGAGCTGCATGACTGCTCACTAAACCCACAGTGTAGTTCCTTAGCTTCACTTAATTGTGTTTCCAATGTGAACCGGGACTATTATATTGGCCCATTTATAAATAACAGGAACAAAAAGCCCTAGAGTCCCAATGGTTGAAACCAGAAGAAACGTCCACAGAAACATCCGATCAAGAACTTGGGCTATGAATTTCCAGTCTTCAACAACCTGTTAAAAAAATAAGTACATATATCAAGCCATATTTTTAGATAGAAAAACAGAGTTAGAGATAATCATTTGCTATCTCCTATGCCCAGGTCTCTAAGACAGACTAGTATAATTTATTAAATTCCATTCTAAGTTTAAATTTAGAGTTTATATTCATTAAATTTTTACCTTTAAAAATCCCATCAGTATCTTAAACCCTTATGATAATTAAATTATACTGCCACAGAAAACTACAATCAACAGGTATTCATTTGTTAGAAGTAAACTGGACACAGTGGTGAGTGTATGTAGTGCCAGATACTTGGGAGACTGAGGCAGGAGGATCAGAAGTTCAAGGCCAGCACCTTGGAACAATAACAAAGAGTTAAAGTCATAACCTGGACACAGTGGTATTTGCTGAAATCCCAGCATTCAGGAGGCTGAAGTGAAAGGATTGACAGCTTGAGGCTAACCTGAGCTACTTAGTGAAACTGTCTTTTAAAAAGTGGGGGTTGGGGGCTTTGGCATAGTGGTACATGCCTTTAATCCCAAAAGGTGAATTTCTGTAAGTCTGAAGCCAGCCTGGTCTACATATCAAGGTTCCAGGCTAGCCAGGACTACTATCTAAAAAAAAAAAAAAAAAGGAGGAGAGAAGGGAAGGAGGGAGGGGGAAGGGAAGGAGGGAGGGGGAAGGGAAGAAGGGAGGGGGAAGGGAGGCAGATATCAAATATTAATAAAAAATTAGAATTTACATATCTTAATGGGACCATTAAATGTAAACCCAGATATGAAAATATAGTCAAAACTTTAAAGATATTATATAATAGAAATAAAAATACTGACAATTGAAAATTTGTATTAAAAAACAGTTCAACACTATAAATTGGTAAAAACATGACCAATTTTTGCATTTCAACTATCAATTAACCTTAACAAACGAATCAAACTTATTTTTATGTAAGATTTAAACAAACTTTGTCTTAAGCACATTAGGTACTATTACTGCTTTATATGTAAATTTTAAAGTAAAAATAACACATGAAAACATCTTACTCCTGTTTGCTTATACGGTTATTTCACTTTGCTTTTATGAGACATAGTCTCCCTATTTTAGCCCCCGCTAACCTTGAACTTGCTAAAGTACACCAAGACAGACTCTAACTTTCAATCCTCCTGCCTCAGCCCCTGAATGGCAGAATTATAGCCATGCACCTTGCTCTTTTCAATTGTACTAATATTCTTTTGTAAACAAGCTACAAAAAGATGTCTTTATGGAAAGTATCTTGGTAATACTTTTAAGGTCTACATTAAACTCATTTTTCAAAAGGAGTAATTTTTGATAAACTATAATGTAAAAATTCAGAACAAAGTTATGGAAGATAAATCTAAATCGGTAAATTATTCCAGAGCCGAAGAGCTATGTCACTATTACTACCCCTTCAAATGCATACTGCTAAACTTTCTTCAGTATCATTCAAGACGCTCTGGGGAAATGAAGGCTGAGATTGATGTAGATACCCCACTTTGCGGGGGTGTTCATACTCGCCACAGACCTCGCGGACGTCGTTCTCTTTCACCACGTGCCTCGTGATGTAGCGAATGCAATCAAGTGCGGCTTCCAAAGTATTCTGAGACTTAGGTCCACCGCCATTCTCAGCTTCTTCTCTCTGAGTGAAGTACCTATCCGCATGGCTTCTCATGCAGAGCAGTTTAGGAAGCTTGTGGAGAAATATCTTACGAACCCAAGGCGCCATAGCATTGTGGGTGGAGGAAGAGCGGTGGTGGATGTTGATGGCAAAGACAGTCACCATAATGGATAGGGTCACGAAAATCATGGTGAACACTAAGTACTCCCCAATCAGAGGTATGACTTTGGAAGATGAGGGTATAATCTCCTCAATAACCAGGAGGAAGACAGTCAGAGAGACAAGCACTGAAGTGCACAGGCTAATCTTTTCACCTTCGTTTGAAGGGAGATAGAAGACAACCACAGTCAGAAACGAGAGCCCAATGCAGGGTATAATAAGAAACAAGGTATAAAAGAGAGGCAGCCGCTTGATCACAAAGGAGTACATGATGTACGGGTACCAGCAGCAGCTATCCGTCCGGTTCCCCTTGCTCCCCATTGCGCTCACGATTTCCCATTCTCCATTGTCAAAAAAGTCTGTTCTGTCGACATCTTGGTCCTCTAGGATTATATCAACCTGGGATCCATCATACGTCCATGAGCCAAATTTCATGGAACAATTTTGGAGATCAAATGGGAAAAAGGTAACGTCTATAGTGCAAGAACTTTTGTAGTTTGCTGGTTGCGTCCACGTGACAGTGCCATTGTACCTGACAACCGTTTTCGTACTGGCCCCTTCAAAACGTCCGTCTGCACTAAAAGAGACACACGGTAATAGTGCCGAAATCAAACAACCCAAGGTCATCTTTTATAAGCTTAAAGGAACCTGTGTGTGAAATAAGTTTGAAATTACTGTCTGCCCAAATGCTTTCTCCACCCATGGGACTGTGCTTCGTGGACATCTTTCTATCATGTAATAATTCTGCTGGGACTGAGCCTATTCTTCCCATTGTATTGTGAGATGGGCAAATCCATGTTTCTCAAAATGTTGAGATTTTAGTAATTGAAAAGATGCCACTTTGCACACAAACAGGATCAGACTATTTATATACTGGGCATGCAGAGAGGCAGAGCCTGAATCCTCATTCCTAGACTTCCCCCTCCACCAAAATAATAGATGATTTCTACCCTAAGAGGAAAGAGTATCTGCACCGTGCAGGGCACACCTGCACTCTCCTGTGCTGGACAGGCAACGGCTGCAGACAGAAGCACCTCATTGCTTCAGTCTTGCTCTGTATCTTCAGGCCCTGTGGTTTTTCCACAGCACAGTGCAATATAGCTATGCTTACTTATAAAAATGTTTTCATCCAGGGAGCAGCTGATGCCCATGGAGCTGCGTCATGCTACCTAGCAAGCTTTGCTCACCCTTTCAGACTGTAGGAAAGCCGATTGGTTCTTGCATAGCATTTGCTCTGTCCACATGCCAAAGCCTTTGTGCAAATAGGCCAAAGTGCTTAAGTTACTGAGAGTGAGAAGATGTGCCAGATGCTGCCTCGTGTTACCTATGAGCCTTCTTCAGCCTTCCATATCACACAGAAGTAGAAGGCTCCAAAAGATCATCTTTTGCATAGCGTTTGCTCTAAACGCCTTTGTGCAAATAAAACAAGGTGCTTTAGGATAAATGCAAACTCTCACATTTACTCTGAGATGGCCCTGGGAGCGTGGTGGGGAGAGGAATACAGCTGGTAACTGATAATTACCCTCAAAAATGAAACCCAAACTCCTCACCATGGCAAAATGGATTGTGCCGTCATGACAATTATTTACATAATATTAGAAAACTGGATTGAACATAAACTGTAACCTCAACTAAAAAACAAATCCCCCAAACCTGGAAGTCTGACCTGAATTAGGGGTAAATGGAGATGCCAGTGCCTTGGGGTGAAACCTTACTGTACCGTATGAGAGCTTTGTGATCATAGAAAAGTGTAACTACCTTAGGCCAAGTAAGATGGATGACGCCCAGCACGTAAGATTGCTGTGAGCACACTGCCAAGCATATACATTTTCTGTATGTGTAAGTTAACTGCAACCGTTCTCTCTACCCCTGTTTCTCTTTATTCCACGCTGGTCATGTCCTTTTTCTTATTTCAGTAATCAGATAACACTTTTATGATAAAAAAAAAAAAAAAACCAACACACCAAAAAAGGCAAAGGATCCACAGCACCCATGCAACAAATAGACACTAAGTCCAGTCATTTGATTTCACACCTAAACAATTTGCAGATGAGAGGGAAAAAATTACTAGTGCCTAGTAGCAATTCAAGTTTTCTTTTGGAAATGGGAAATATTTAAAATATAACTTACTTATCAAACAAAACGATGTCTGGGATCCACAGAGAGTCTGAAGGAACACGTATAACTTTTATTCCACCATAGTCATCAGGATTCCATCTTAATTTTACGTCTATCCACTCCTTTAAAATGAGAAATTCACCTCCATTTCAATCAATAAATAACAGAAATTAAACGATACTTTTTTTTATACCCAGAAACTTTAGACATGAATCATTTCTGCTCTAACTCAGTGAACCCTCTCAACTAATAATCGCCTGTCCCTCTGTGCAATGACTCTCGATGTGGTCCTGATGGGGCACAGGTGAGGACCCATGCTGACAACTCATGCTTCTCTACTTGGCCCCTCTTCTCCCACCAGCTGACTGTACTCAAAACTTGAAGCCATGGGACTGTCCCTAAGGTCTAGCTTTAGGGAAAACATTCTCTTTCCCAGCTGTACTGTGCCCTGATTTAGTGGAAGGAGAGTTGGACTTATTACACATCCCATGCACTTAACCATTTTATCTAGTGCCCAGGTAGTAACAATTCTGTGACCCTATCAAGCTAAGCAATGAACTGGAGGTGTAGCTCAGCCGTGGACCTGTTTGGCATCCTTCAGGCCTTAGGTTCAATTCCCAGCACAGCAAACAAACACACGAATAACATCAACCTGTCTTTTGTAAGTTTGGGATTAGGGAACTGGTGGTAGGTATGAAATAATCAGAGACAGAGAAAGAATAAACAATGGGAGACACTCAATGCATCTGGAGACACGAGAGTGGTGGCCCAGAATTTAAAAGCCCTCATGTAAAAGGCACTCTGTCTGTTGGCATGTTAATGGTGATAATAATAACTAGCTGCATTCTTATCCCATCCCATTGAACTCAATTAAAAGCCAAGCTCCTGGGGCCAGGCAGATGGCTCAGGATGAAGAGCACTCCTGGAGAACAGCAGGGCCAGTTCCCAGCATCCACATGGCAGCTTACAACCCTCTGCAATGCCAGTCCCAGGGGGTGCAATGCCTTCTCCTGGCCTCCTTGGGCATTTCATGTACATGTGTATACATGCAGACTAAATACTCATACATAAACATAAATAAATCTTTTAAAAATAACAAGTAAAAGTCGAATCCCAAATTCTTGTGGTGTACCTTAAGTTAATATTCTAGTGGCTTCTTGTTGCTCCTTTGACCCCATCTCCACACCCCTCCCTGTGGCACACACACCTCTACCACACTGGTTTCCTTACTAGATACAATCTCCCCTTTGGGCCTTTTATTTGCTGGCCCCTCTACCACCCAGAACAGCTTTGTCCCCTAAGTGCCCATAAGGCTTGCGCTATCTGCCCTAAGACTTTGAACAAACTTTGCCTTTTCAGTCACGCTCTTATGGCTTGGTTGGGTGTTAGTTGGTTGTTTCTTTCTGTTTACAAGTACACTTCCCACACTCTCCATCCCCTTTCTCACGTGATCCTCTCTCAGACTGTTGGTCTCTAAGGCACTACGGTTCATTCTCTTCCCATTAGGATGAAGCTCCCGGGGAACAGTGAGTTCTTCTGTCTGTACCATTACTGCAGTTTCTCCAGCGCTTAGCACCTATCAGACCCACAAAAAAGGTCAACTAAAACAGACACAGTGATGATCCCAGAACTTGGGAGGATGAAGACAGAAGACTGAAGCTACATGACAAGACCCTGGTTCAAAACAAATATACACATATACACGCACAATGAGTACAAGAACTCCATCTAGTCTCAGCTTTGTGCAACCTGACAATCCCCAGGGCACACACAGTCGTGCGTCCACCTTGCTGTAGGGCCTGTAATGAACAGTTTGCCAGCTGCTCGGGGCCTGTGTGATTGCTATACACACCTGCTTCAACCAGACGTTTGTTGTCATTAGCTGGTTTTTCTCATCCTATTAAGAAAAGAAAGAAAGAAGGTTGCTCATTTCTGTTATATAGCAACAATTCTTTAAGAGTGTGCACATTTGTGGCAGCCGCTGACAGTGACAGGCATCACTGCTAAGCCTAAGCCTGTCTACTTTTCTGAGTTCTTACTCAAAAAAAAAAAAAAAAAAGTAACTTCATTTTTTCCTTTCTAGTTCTTCTTTGAATATCAACTGAAACCCCAAGTAGGCTTTCCCTGGCATTCTGACCTTCTCCCTGTTGTTCTGAAAACCCTGCCCTCTTTCTATGGCTGCTCACAGAACTTCACTGTCGACCTTGACTTGAAAGGCATGGCTTTCCTCTCCATCTACCTCCTCCCTGCCCCTGTTGAGATTCAGCTGCCCTGCCCTGCTCTCTGCCCACCTTCCCCGCTCTCTCCCTCCCCCCAAACTTTAATAATATGGTGTTTAAGCTTTAAAAAAAATAATTGGTATGTTTCAATACAAATGTTCCTCTCACACCTCTCAGCACAGGCTCACATACATTTAAGGGGAACTTCAATATAAAATGTTTTGATATCTTTCCATTTCATTAAGGATAGACCTATTACTTAGCAAATGAGATAAAACAATTCCTAAACTTCACAACTTATAAACAGGGTATTTCTATGCCTGTGGCATACTAGTGATTGTTTCCTGAAGAGCAAAGGGCTATGTTTGGTCACCTTGGTAACCTCTGGGGTCTGACTCACACCTGGGAAAAAACTGACTTTCCCTAAGTATGAAGTGGAACGTGGAATAGCATGTATACTTACCACGTCCACTAACTGAGATATTGCAAGGCCAAACTTGATTTTTATCTTGTCACTCAGGTGTTCCACAGGACGAACCCACCTTTCGTAGTCTTCAAATAAATCCCTAAACAAACTGTCTTCGTGTTTTGCAGCAGAGGATAGTTCAGGCAACCCTGCACAACAAGTTTATAGGGATTAGTCTGCTGGCTGCTCTCCTCAAATGCCCGCACTTCAAAAGAAAATCAACGTTATCAATAATCCAATTAAAACTTAAGTTATTATTGTCTTTGGTTTGTTTGAAACAGGATATCAAGCAAATGTGTCTGCTTGAAATAGGCTGGCCCTGAATTCCCTATGTAACCAAGTAAAGCCTTGAACTCCTGATCCTCCTGCCTCCACTTCCAAAGTACTGGGATTATAGGTATCTACCACTGCATCCATCCAGCTAATTTTTAAGATTTTTTTATTTTAAATTGTGTGTGTGTGTGTGGTGAGGGTATGTGCACTCCATGAATACAGTGCCCAGGGTGGGTCAGAGGTGTCAGATTTCTTCTCCGGAGCTGGAGTTGCTAGCTGCTTAACTTGGATACTGGAATCAAACTCAGGTCTTCTGTAAGAACAGTGTGTGCTCTTAACAGATGAGCCAGCTCTCCAGTCCCCTAATGTAACTTTTAAAATGACATACTAATACAAACACTATGGTCAAGTTAGAGATTCTCTGGTTCACATATAATTCTTAAATGAGATTAGTCACTGTAGAAATATTCTAAATTGGGGTGGCAGGGGTAAGGGAGGGACCAGGAGAGAAGGAGAGAGAGGAAACTATAATAGGGATGTAAAGTAAATAAATAACCTAATTAAAAATTAAAAATAAATAAAATAAAATCATATAAAAAGGTGAGAAAAAAAAAGAAATATCCTAAAGCTCTTAATAAACATTCAGAGTTAATACAGATTAACTTAACATTTAAATACCAGTGGCTCATTTATTTATTTAATTTGTTCCCTATGGTAGACTACAAGAACTGAAATGTAGCTTTGGGTTCAATGCCTCATGCTGCCAAAACAAAAATTAAACAGCTTTTCACCTGTCAGGGATATAGATAAGGATTGATGTCCAAATTCTAAACAAATAGACTTAATAAATTCTAATTTTGCTTCATTAAAAAACAAAAAACACATATACTGAAGTAAAGTCCATTGATTAACTAGAAATATAAAGGCCTGTACTTTAGTCAGCCTAACTTTATATATAAAAATATTGAATGAATTATTTAGATGTGTTTTGCGATATATTTGTATAGAACTACTTTGGGTCCTAGGTCTTCAGTGAACAAACATATAACTAAGTAATCACTTATTACCGTATGCTACATCTCATTTTTCTCTAATGATGTGGAGAACCTTTGGTTATGGAACAGCTGGAATTAGAGCTAGCTTTATTTTCTCTGAAGCTCGTTAGACTCATCGTCTGAAAATTATAGGAACCTTGTCAGACTCAGATTTGAACATAAAGAGCAACAAAACAGTAGCTAAGAGTTCATAAGTTAAGGCTGGCATAGTAGTGTGCACCTGTAGTCTCACTCTAGAGCAGTGATTCTCAACCTTCCTAATGCTTCCTAATAGAGTTCTTCATGTGGTGACCCCAACCATAAAATTATTTTCATTGTCACTTCATAACTGTATTTTTGCTGCTGTTATGAATTGCAATATAAATATCTAATATGCAGAATATCTGATATGTGACCCCTGTGTAAAGGTTGTATGACCCCTCCCAAAGGGGTCGTGACCCACAGGTTGAGATCTACTGCTCAAAAGGCTAAGATAGAGGATCGCTTAAGCCCAAAAGTTTAAGACCATCAAGACTTCTTCTCAAAACCAAACTCAGAATTTTAAAATACTCAGGCTAGATCCCATTCTGGTCCCTAATATTTACTATGTGACATCATGGCCAGTTATCTAACCTGTCTGCATATGGATTTCTACACCTGTGAAAACAGGTGAAGAATAACTACCTTAAAGGGCTACTGAGAAGGCTAAGGTGTGTGTAAGTGCCTGCACCAGCTTGCTCTTTGTTCTCAAATAATTATGGTAACAGAAAGCAATAGGCCTCTATAGGCAATCATACAAAAACACTGCAATAAAACAAGCAGCTCCTGCAGAACCTTTCTGAAGCCTACCAATATCCAACAAAGATGGTTTCCAGGCAGTCCAAGGCAACAGAACCCTGCAAAGATAGAGGAAGAAAGTGTGTGTGGTACAAGGCACTCTCGGTGCGGTACAATTACAAAGCTTTCTCCAAGTCGCCTTGGCAGGGAGGGTGTTTGGGAAGGGGTTTGTTTTGGGGGTCTTGTTTGGGGGAAGGGGTTACTTGGGAAGGGGTTATTTGGGGGAGGTTTACCTTTGAGTCAATGCCTTACTCTATAACCTAGGTTAGCATGCAATCCTTTCTCTTGCCGACTCTACTTCCTGAGTGCTAGAGTCACGGGTATGTGCTAGCACACCTGCCTTCAAGCCTAGTCATTAAAACTAATAAGTATATTATCAGTGTACTAATTGCCATGAATCACAAACCCAATAAAAACAGGGAACCAAGTAGTTAGGCAGATTGGGAGAAGAACTAAACACTCCCTGGCATAATTCTCCTCAAGTACAACAAAAGAAAACCGAAGCTGACCAGCTAGCATGTGGAAGTATATATGTCATTACCATCTCAAAAGATTCACAGTTTGGTTTTGCACATTCAGCTTTAATTCTGAATGTCAACTGTCTCGAGTTGAAGAATTGGAATATGACATTTAATTTTATTTTTCATAAAACCAGAGATGATGGCACCCATATGGAATTGTAGCATTCAGGTAGCTAAGGGAGGAACATCAAGACTAGCACAGGCTGCACAGCAGGTTCAAGGTCAGCCTGGGCAGTCTAAAGACAAAAACTCAAAGCCACGTAATTGAGTAAAACCACATTTATTTTCAAAGAAACAGTCTTGCTCCTTAATTTTACTCTGGTGAAGAAGAAAGAACAGAATTGCAGAGCTTAAAACCTTTGCTGAATGCTTGGCATTCCTCCAAGCCTTTGACCTCTACAGCTACTATTTCTAATCTATTTTAAAAAGGATTATCTCATTGGCAAAATATAATTGTTAATAATATACGGCAAGAACTCTCAATCCATTATACTAGACATTCCCTCTCTCCCAAAGCACCCACTCCCAGGGTTATAGAGTTGAACCTAAGGCCTTCTGTCAGCTAGGCAAGGGTCTACCACCAAGCCACACCCTTGGCCCTCCGCTTGCTTTCTGAGACAGGCTCTCAGTAAGTTTCTCTGGCTGAGCCTTAACTCACTCTGTAGCCCAGGCAAGACCAGAAACTGTGACCTCCTGCCTAAGTTTCTCATTTGGCTGAATTTACAGGCCTGGGCTACTAGGACTGATTACGCCGCACCAATTTTATGTTTTAATTTTTTCATTATAAAACATTAATAAGGGCTAGAGAGATGGCTCAGAGGTTAGGAGTGCTGGCTGCTCTCTTTCAGAGGTCCTGAGTTCAATTCCCAGCAACCACATGGTGGCTCATAACCATCTATAATCAGATCTAGTGCCCTCTTCTGGCCTTCAGGCATACATGCAGGTAGAATGCTATGTACATAGTAAATAAATAAATCTTCAAAAAAAATTTAATAAACTGGATGTGGTAATATACACAGTTAACTCCAAAATGAAGGAGGCTGAGGCAGGAGGACCCTGAGTTCAAGGCTAGGCTGGGCTACATACAATGTAGGACCTTGTGTCTAAATAAATTAACATTTAAAAAATAATAACCTCTGCATAGCTGTTTTACTGTAAATCAAATAAAATTTGATTTGTGTAAATCAAATAAAATTTGATTTGTGTAAATCAAATAAAATTAGTTTTCTTACTATATCAGGTAGTGTCTAAGTAATTTAAATATTTATTTTTTTTTTTATTTTTTTCTCTGTACTTGCCCAAGAGCTGGCTCACAACCATCTGTAATGGGATCTGATGCCCTCTTCTGGTGTATCTGGTGTGTCTGAAGACAGCTACAGTGTACTTATAAAATAAATAAAATCATTTTTAAAAAAAAGAAAAGTAGGGATTCTTGAAAAAAATCACCAACATTGTCTGCAACTAAATATGGCACTACCAGTCTTTTTCCAATCTATAGACAAATTAAGACATCTGCTGCAATGGTTAGTTTCTTCCAAAAGTTTTAAGTCTTCAGCATCTGCCACAACTTGGAAACACCAGAAACTAAGGTCGTACCTACCTCAAGTAACCACTCAAGAGATCCAGGATAGCTGTGATCATGGTAGCCTCTGCATTGGGGGCAGAACAGAACACAAGGACACAGCACATGCCCTACTGGGATGCAAACTTGTACATGTGGCACCTAGAATTTTGTGGCCATGCAGAGGACACCCCACAATAAGAATGGTGCCTTCTGCAATGTGTCCGATACACAAGCTGCAGGTTTAAACATGGCCGCGACCCTTCTAACCCAAACATTAAGATTTGCTGACTTGGCACGACTGACATTTTGAGACCAGCAGTTCTTTGTTGTGTGGGAGCTATCCTGGACCTGTATATGTCAGCTTCTGCCCACCAGATACACTGTCTTCATGCAACAACCATAAGTGCCTCTAGACACTGCCCAATGGGGGAGGGGCACCAAAAATCCCCCTCTGAGAAGCACTGCTCAAACAGTAGCAAGTAAGAAGCAGAGGCCTGACTTGTCTTTCCTCTGAATGATACTTTCATTCAGAGAATGAAATAAGGTGTGATCATTGTTACAATTCAAACCCAGAAGTTCGTTTAGTAGGGACTCTACCTCTCCTCTCTCTCCGACTCTAGAGTTAACCACTGACAAGCTTGAAGGTACACATCTTAACTCCAAACACACACGCACATCATATGCACGGAAGAACACATTTCCCTTTTAAAGTTCTTTGGCTTTATTTCTGCCATTCAAAACTATGTCATGGTTATCCATCTCTATTCTTTCTTCATAAATACAGAGTGGTCTGCATTATGGGCACTTGATATTTTAAGGTTTCTCGGGTGGGCATCTATGTTGTGTTCATTTGGATTTGTTTCCAATGATGATACTATAGAAAACGCTGTAGCTAACATCCTTGTACATCTGCCTTTCCATCCTATGCAGGGGCTGACACTTAGAAGTAGGACTGCTGAGTCAAGGGTATGCATGCTTTTGGTTGTGCTAGGTATTGCCAAGAGCTTTCCCTAACCTCTTCACAGGATACTTAAGAGTGGAATAAATCATGTACCTAAAAAGATTTGTAATGGTGAGAGATATACTATTCCTGATCCAAAATGAAGGCATTCTTGGAGTAGTCAATCTTCCTCTCTAAGTCTCCTTGTATCTTTTTTTAAGTTAACAACAACAACAAAAAAGACTTTAATACATTTTTAAAAACTTCTCCTTGCTGCAGTCCTAGGAGAGCTATTTTAAGCTCAAGATATCAGGATAAAGCAGGGAACAAACATAAGCATTTAGTTAATGCAGGGGACTAAGTATGCACTAACTCAGCGCTGTCAATGTGAAAAAGCCAGTATGCTTACTAATCATTGTTTCAGTATTACGGATGAGCACAGGGGTGTTGTCTTCAATTGATTTTTAACACAAAATTACAGGACACAATTACGCTGAAACTGCTATTACAAAGCTAAGTTCTACATCTTTCCCTGACTCTTAGAACCAGAGAAGTAACACAATGACCTCAGACAGTGTTAGGTTTAGGCCCAGTCAATAGTACCCAAGGTGTTCAAAAAAAGAAGAAAAAAAAAAAGGTTGAACATTATCAAGATCAAATAAATGCAGAGTTCACTATTTTAATTTGGCATTAGAAATCTTTCAATGGGTCATAAATACATATTTAAACTAGTACATTGACAGCGTTAAGAAATAAAACATCTAATGGGCCTGAGAAGCTGCAAAGCCTATATGACCTTCACAAGACTCCTGCAAACCTCTTGCCTTACAGCCATGGGGGTGGCACACCCGTGTAATCCCAGACTGTACTGGAGTCAGGACAATCAGGAGTTGAAGGCCATTCTTAGCTACCTAGTTAAGACTGAATCTTTTTTAAGAATTGTCCAATTATGAACAAATAATGACTTAAGGAAATACAGAAAGATGAAGATAAGAACCAGGCATAGTGGTACATGCCTAGAGTCCCAGCACCCACTCAGGTAGCTCAGGGATTCTTCCCGAGTTTGTTGTTGCTAGAATTTAAAATTTTATGTGTATGTGTATTTTGTATGTGTATTTTGTATGTGTATTTTGCATGTGTATTTTGCATGTGTATTGTGTATGTGTATTGTGCATGTGTATTTTGTATGTGTATTTTGTATGTGTATTTTGCATGTGTATTTTGCATGTGTATTTTGCATGTGTATTTTGCATGCATGTGTGTATGTGATCCCCTCAGAGGCCAGAAGAGAGAACTGCATCCCCTGGACCTGGAGTTTGGAGGTTGTGAGCCACCATATGGGTGCTGGGAATCAAACCCAGATCCTCTTTAAGAATAAGCACTCTTAACCAATGAGCTATGTCTCCAGCCCTAAGACTGTCAGCTTGAGGCCAGCCTCGTTGACTCCTGAGTTCAAGGTCAGTCTTAACTACAAAGTCACATTGAGACCTTGTTTCAAGAAACAAACAAGAAAAGGGAAGGGGGAAGAGAGCTGCCTTGTGTGAACAGAGAAACTAGTGCTCATTTTCTCAGCTTGCTGTTCAGATTTTTTTAACTCTATGTGTCTGTGTGTGCCATATTGTGAGTGTACATACAGAGGCCAGAAGACAGCACTGGGTTCTCTGGAGTTTCAAGTGGTTTAACTGCTTCATATGGGCTCTGGAAGAGCAGCAGGTACTTCTTTCTCCTCTGCGTAGCCCTGGCTGACCTGGAACTCATGTAGCTCCGCTTGCCTCTGCCTCTTGGGACTAAAGGTGTGTGTTACCACACCCTAGCAGCAAGTATTCCTAACCACTAAGCCTTCTCTCCTCTCTTGTCCTAGGGGTGTATGTGTATGTGTATGAGTGTGTATATGTGTGTGTGTTACTTTTTATTAGATTTACTTATTTATCTTATGTCTATGAGTTTATATATATGAGTATGCTATCTTCAGACACACCAGAAGAGGGCATCTGATCCTATTACAGATGGTTGTGAGCCACCATGTGGTTGCTGGGAATTGAACTCTGAAAGAGAAGCCAGTGCTCTTAACCACTGAGCCAACTCTTCAATCCCATCCCCCAGGTCTCTACTAGTTTGATGTCATTTAGGCAAACATTCACTACTTTTATTAGATCCTGCGAATGACACTAACTGACACAAATGGGGACTTACCTTAAGTAGCTCTCCTACTTACAGTGTGGCTACATATAAAAATGGCATCAACCTGGGCTACATGAGACTCTGTCTCAAAAACAAGCAAGCCAACAAACAAAACTCAAGTACAGCCAGTACGGTGTGAATTTTACAAACTTCCCTTGGAAGCTTAGAGACATTTGAGCCTCAGGCCCTGCCTCTGACCTTCTGAACTTCCATATGCCTTTAACAAACCCCCAAGGGATCCCTTCACACAGCAAAGTATGAGAGGCCTTGCAACAAACTGCAAGTGGGATCCTCATGAGCTGGGGAAGAACAATTCTGTCCCATAGAAAACATCTGAAAGTCTCTGGAGACATTTGTCAGTAGGGTGCTGGTGGTAGCTCACGAATAGAGGTCAGGGATGCTGTACACACAGTAGCTAGCCAGGAACCCTTCCTGGTGATGCTGTTAACACATTAGATGGTCCTTTCCTACAGAGATGCTATTACCACACTGCTACATGGCTAAGACCCTTTCCCACAGGGATGCTGTACACACACTAGATGGCCAGGACCCTCTCCCCCCAACTACAAACCCTTCCCAAGCCCACGGTTTCAGAGGCTGAGAAACCTCCACACAGAAGCAAAGTTCTGCCTAATTCAACACATATCACTAACAATCTTTAAAAGGACAGTTTTTTAAATCCAAAAGTTGATAATTTTCTTCTTGTCGGAAAAACTGAATTCACATCTATTTGTACTGGTATCCCCTTCCTTCTCTTCAGTCTTGCTTTACAAGAAAAGAGCATGAGGTCAAAATTAAAGGCATTGGAGAAATGGTAGCATGTTGTTTTAAATCATAAAGAAAACATTTAAATGAAAATCATAGCTGGGCAGTGGTAGCAAATACCTTTAGTCCCAGAACTCAGGAGGCAGAGGCAGGCAGATCTCTGAGTTTGGGGCCAGCCAGGTCTACAGAATGAGTTCCAGGATAGCCAGGGATATACAGAGAAATCTTGTCTTGATAAACATATTTTTTCCCCAGAAACTGGGATTGAGTACTTGCTGCTCTTCCAGAGGACCTAAGATTGATTCCCAGCACCCACACTGGAAGACTTACAACTGCCTGTGACTCCAGCTCCAGAGAGCCTGACACCCCTGGCCTCTTTAGGCACCCACTCATATGCACATATGCAGGCAGGTAGGCACGTGCCACACACACATATAAGCACACAAGCACGCACGCACACACACATGCATAAGTAAAAGTTTTGGTGTTTTTGTTTGGTTTGGTTTGGTTTGGTTTTTCGGGATCCCTGGTTGTCCTGGAACTCACTCTGTAGACCAGGCTGACCTTGAACTCAGAAATCTGCCTGCCTCGGCCTCCAGAGTGCTGGAATTAAAGGCGTGCGCCACCACTTCCTGGCCTAAGTAAAAGATTTTAAAAATGACTTTCCGTCACACTGTTTCCACTATTCCAGAGAAGATTCCTAAGAACAAATTCTAACTTCAACATGTCTGCATCTGCTTGCTTATTTAATTTTAAACTAAAAATATCATCTAAAAGAATTTATTCCCAACTGTTACAAGAGAAAAACAATGCTACCAAAAGAAAAATGCTATCCTGAAATTAGTGTACTAAAAACTCAGCCTAACTTCTAAAAATTGCTAGGTAGATATAGATTGTAATTACAGAGGCACAGGAACCCTCGATTCTGACAACTGTATCAGAGTGCCATCAGCAGGTACATTCATAAACTCAGGTGCAAGCACCCTGAAAAAAAAAACAAAAACACTGTAATCCTAGCAGTTGGGAAGTGGAGCAGAGATGGGTTCAAGGTCATCCTGGACTACGCATCCAATTGAGGCCAACCTGGGCTACATGAAACATGCCTCAGTAAATCGATAACTACTGGGTACAGCTGCACTGTCCAGTAAATTGTGGCCCTACTCTCCAGGTGTCACACTCTAGGTCATAGGGCATAGTTTGCATTTTCAAGAAAACTGTTATTTTCTCCATATAAGACAAGTCCTGTATAGCCCAAGTTGGCTGTGAACTTTAAAAAGGTTTTCTTGGTGTCCAGTCATTTTGGACGGGGATGAGTTTTATGCAAATGTTTTCATTGGTGTACCTCTGCCACACCCAGCTCCAAGTCCTGTTGCTGCCCCTCCCCCAGCTAGCCGCTTACTTCCCCCAGTCTCATCTCTCTTTCACATTTGTCTTTCTCACACACACCGTTTTATTATGCAGCTTTTATCTTCAAAACAATTGGAATCTAAGATGAGAGAGGGCATGGTATTTATCTTTCTGAGTCTTCTTCCATATTTCTCCATCTGCACTCATTTCTCTGCAAGGACACCTTCTCTTTAGCTTTTATAGGGCGGGGCTTATCAGTGTTGGGAATTCCAACAGCACGCAAGGTCTGGGGATACGTGAGTACCACCATACCTGGCCAAAATAAGTTTTAATTTCAAAATAAACTGTGAAAAGTTAGATGTAAGCATATACACAAAAATGACAAAAGTGGCTTCCATCTCACCTGCATTCCCAGGGTCTCTGTTGAACCTTGGTAGAGACCCCACAGACCTCCTTCTGTGGAGCCCCTCAGCCCCACCTTCTAGCTCATTCCCATTCGTCTTCAGCTCCATTCACTGGCGGTCCCAGCTCTTGACACAGACCCAGGATCCTCCTACCCTTTTCATCCCTGTCGCTCCAGACATACTCTGTCTTACCGCAATCTGCGTGCAGAAACCTTTCACCCCACTACACCTCAAATTCCCTGGAGACCGTGTCACTTGGATCCCCTTAGCTCTTTCCCAGAGCCCCTCACAGCCTTCCCCTATTCCTCTCTGACACCCACCAGCCTGCAGAAGCACTCTCTACCAGGGAACCCACTGCCACCCTTTCCTAGGATCCAGAGAAGGCAGTGTGGTGGAACACACCTTTAATCCCAGCACTTGGGAGGCAGAGGCAGGCAGATCTCTGAGTTTGTGATCAGCCTGGTCCAAGGAGCTAATTCCAGTACAGCCAGGGCTGCACAGGGAAACCATGTCTAGGGGGATGGGCATGGGCAGGTGGAGGTGGAAAAGTTCCAGAGAGAGCAATAGAAACCAAGGAAGGGAACACCCAACCAAAAAAGACAATGGCAGATTTCCAGTCCTAGAGTCATCTCAACCATCCTAACACCATACATATATGAACAAAACCTAAATGGACTCACCAAATAATGAAAAGTTACATCTAGTTGTGTCATTGGCCAAAGGGATATCATGGAAACCCCCAAACATCTCAGTCCATTGTCAAGGCTTCTGGGTGTTTTCCACAAACTGATAGTGAGGCTCTACCACTGAAGTCAATCAACACTTACATATCTCACAGAACACAGAGAAGTCAAGCTGGTGCCTAACTAGAGCCTTCACCCCCACTGACTGGTGGTCATGGTGTGCCATGGTTCATGGAAGATATTCTACAACAAACTCTGCGATCTACAACAGTGACATGCCTACGTGGCATGTTGGTGCAGTGGTAGCACTAACATTGTAGGAGTGACTAACCGTTCTCTGATTGGATCTAAGGCCAACTACACAAAACAGAACCCATGTTTGACACTGCTCTGGTGGTCAAGAACCTGAGATTGGATAGGCCATGGGCCTAGAAAGCCAAATACTACTGTTCCACTAAAAGGATAAAGCAATAAAACGACTCCTAGTGACATTCTGCTGTTTAACAGACCAGTGCCTCACTCTGCCACCATCAGAGATGCTTCCTTCTGCAGTAGATGGGAACTAACACAGACCCACAGCTGGGCAATGTGTGCAGAGAGAGAGGGAATTTGGAATGCTTAGTCTAAAATAGGACGTCTTTATTAAACCGCTCTCATAAAGGCTTGGGAACTATACAGAAGAGGAGGCAGAAAGACTGGGAGAGCCAGAGGGATGGATGACATCAAGAAAACACTGCCTTCTAGACACGACAGGATTGACACACAAATGAGCCCACAGAGACTGCAGCAGTGTGCACAGGGCCTGCACAGGTTCAAGTCAGACAGTATCCCAGCACTGAGAGGGGAAGTGGACCCAGGCTCCCACTTATAGCCAAAAAGTTACTTCAAATTGACAACCTCTGGTAGAGGAAATATTTCATTTTCTCAATGGAGTCTCATTGGGTTTATTAAATACACTTAAGGGTAAACCTCATGCCCAGCAGTTTACAGCCAAAACAAACTCAATGATATTTTTTGCCTCATATTGCTTTGTTTGGGCTTTTTTCTTTTCATTTTGTTTTGTTGTTGTTTTGTCTTACTGGTCTTTGGCTTGTATATTATGGTTTCTGACTTAGTGGGGTTGTGTGTGTGTGTGTGTGTGTGTGTGTGTATGGTGTGTGTGTGTGTTTTGTATTTTTCTGTTTTGTTTTTAAATTCTGGTTTATTTGTTTGTTTACCTGTTTGTTTTCTAAAGAGAGAAAAAGAAATTATTTCTCTGAATGGGCATAGAGCTGTGTGGGTAGGGAGGCAGGGATGATCCAGAAGGAGCTGGGGAGGGGAAACTGTGGTCAGAATATAGTGTATGAAAAACATATTTTTTCATTAAAAGTATATATTAAAATATTAACACCCCCCCCAAAGTTAAATACCTGGTCTGTTTCACTTCTGTTGGCTGATTAAAATATGAGGTTAGCTAAGAATAGAGACTAAAAACAAAGCCCCAGTCAGACTCCCCAAGTTCAAGTCTAGATTCTTTCATTAACTGCAGCCTAGAGCAAATCACATCGTCTGATGAATTAAGCTCTCAAAAGGCAGAGTCGAGTTTATAGCCATCTCAGCAGTACCTAAGACACTGCTTTGTCCTGGATGGATCCTGCAGCATGAGTTGATGGGAGTACTACTTCACACACTGTGGGTTGTTTTGAGGGAGTTTAAACATACAGAGCCGGGGCTCTGAATGCATGCTCAATAAATGTCAACACTTTCTTTAAAAATAGTGAGTAAATGAAAAAAGAGAAGTTGACAGCCATGTGAGTATATTTCTATGAAATTATCTTACCTTCCTTTGACTGAAGAACAACAAAGTTTCCACCATTTAAAAGGTTGCACTGCTAAGTACTATACCTAACTAATGACTGTTTAATTTCCACAAATGTTCTCATCACAGGTCAGTTCAGAGACCTATATTATCTTAATGTACTCATAAATTATATTTCATCACAGATGAAATTGTCTTCCAGACTACTTTCCATAGCTCTGTGACCTTCAGTCAGCCAAACAGGTATGGCTGCTGGGCTGATGAGACGACAATTCTTTTTGTCTGGGAATTGGCTCATAGGAAACCGTAAGAGTTATGATGAGAATCTAAGATGAATATGAGAACAAGAAAGCATAAATATAAGATCAATTCGCTGAAAAACATCCACCTCCTCTCTATCATCTTAAAGGGGAAGAGATAAGGAGTCAGAAAAAAAAACCCACAGCCAGCTCAGTGTCAGAGTGTTTGCTGCAAGCACCAAGACTTAGGTTTAACCCACAGCAACATGTAAAAGGCCTGGCAAGGAGGTCTTTTCATCTGTAAAAACTGCCCTAGTAATCCCAATGCTAAAGAGGCAGAGACAGATCCATGGAATTCAACAGGGGTGTCAACTAGCCTACCCTAATAGTGAGAGATTGTCACAAACAACAACAACAAACAAACAAAACAACCAAATTGGACACAACAATACCCATGGCTGACCTCTGACCTCTACCAGCCCATGCGCATCCCCCCCACACAAAGGAATCATAAACCTTAAGAAGCTCGGTGGAGAAAAACTATTATACAGATGGTTATCATTAAAGAAGTCCCACTGAGGGGGAACAGAAAGGAGGAGGTCATCAACTCTGGTTATAACACCAAGCCCTGCAGAAGAGTTGGCTATTTACACCATTGAAGACTCAGCAACAATGATTTATCGTAAAACAAAGAAACCTTTTCAAATTCCCAGATCCATCAAAAGAGGCAGGGATACCATTTTCTAGTCTGTCAGGCACTGCCTGGTGTTTTATATGCACCAATCAATCCTGAAAATGGAAGGGAAAAGTAAGCAGTGTTGTCCTCATTTTTCAAGGGACGAAAGCGGCAGAGAGAATTCTGTCCTAAGACAAGACACACTGGAGACATAATTTGAGACAAGGACATCCCTTTCCTTCTCTAAACTGTTAACACTCTCTGCAAAGATTTCATCGCTTCAATAGACCCATCCTGTAATCGGGAATTCTAGTCTGCGAAGTTACCACTTCCTAAAGAAAATCAGGACTCACAGTTTAAGAACCTCAACGAAAGAAAGACAAGTAAAAGTCCGCCAGATTTCCTCATCTTATTAAAACTG
The DNA here is from genome assembly GCA_019843965.1 of Rhynchomys soricoides. Taxonomy (NCBI): domain Eukaryota; kingdom Metazoa; phylum Chordata; class Mammalia; order Rodentia; family Muridae; genus Rhynchomys; species Rhynchomys soricoides. The sequence continues at coordinate 6,780,797 of JADRCH010000050.1, forward strand.
AGCTTCAGGTGCAGCGACCCTCCACTTAAAGGAGCCGCCCCTTCTCTACTACAGGACACACCACAGGTGCTCCAGAAATGGTAGTATTTTTTTCCCCAAAGTACTTAAAGAGCTGACTAAAATATGCTAAAGCACTGGAAGTTCAAAGTGCTGGCTAGGCCGATTTGTTTGTTTCTATCCCAACCCACATCATCTGAAACGTTAACCGGGGGAGGGAGACCGGGAGCGGGAGAGCGTAGAGGGTCGGGCTGGGGGGTGAGGGGTGGTACGCTCGAGCCTTGTTCTCAACAAGGTTCGAGTCCCGAAGCCTGGGGATGTGAACTGCCTAGCATTTCTTCAGCAAACGTCTGCTGCTTCTAGCAAAGATGCTGCAGGAGTGAGGGAGGCGAAGGTAGACTATAAAGTCTCAAAGGCGAGCATTAAGCCCAAAGTCTCCACACCGTGAAACCAGCCACAAAGTGGCAAGCTCTAGGAAAGTTGTACCGAGGCACGCCCTACACCAGCCGCCCAACGGTGACAGCCACCGAACGCCAAAACCGGTCTTTTCTTTGCATTTGGGTGCTAACCTGGAACCTCACCCCGAATTTCCAGAAGAAAGGGAAACCGAGCGGAGCCCCGCTGCGCGGCCCCGCGACCCGCAGCCCCGCCCCAGCTCACCTCCCCGCGCGCCCCGCGCCGCCCCGGCCGGCCGCCAGCGCCCCGCCAGCAGCTGCACCATCAAGAGCAGGCGCAGCGCGCGCCGCCGCGACCCCCGGGCCGCCATCGCCCGCCCGCCGACGGCCGCCTCGCGGATAACGCCGGGCCCTGAGGGAACGAGCACGCGGGCTGCCGCCAAACTCCACTTGTTCCTCGGGAGCCGCTCGCTGCTCGCTCTTCAGCTCCTGAAGGAAGCACACCTCACCGCTCGGTGGAAGGCCCGTAGAGCCTGAGGGCGGAGCCGCGGCACTTGGTCCCGCCCTGATGGCCCGCAGCCCCGCCCTGGAGCCCCACACCCTGTTCTTCTAGGCTCCACCCCGGGTCCGGCCCCATCAACTTGTAGCTCCGCCTTTTCCACACCTGGCGCGGCTTTGTCAAGGTCTCAGCCTTCCGCAAGAATTCTGACAGGCCCGAAGACTGTCCAGACTTTTGTTTTGGTGCAGTTTTGTTTTCTTTGGTACTGTAACTCTGGATTCCCGCGTGAGCCAACAAGACTGCCTCCCTGCTGCGGCCTCTCATGACCCTGTTGTAGATGCTAAGTAATCCGTATCAGGAGACCTGTATTTTAGATCTGCAAGACCATCCTGGTCAAATCACCCTTCCTTTGTGCGTCTATTTTCTCTTTCTTGAAAATGAGATGAAAAAATTAGAGGACTCTTAAGGACAGCTGTGACTGACAGCTCTGATATTCATTCAAGTCATCCGTGAAAATGATAGGCAATTGCTTCCAGAGTAGGCCATGCTGCCTGTGCCGCCATCACTTGGCATTGTAAATATTAGTGCATTCGACTGTCATCGCTCCCTTACAACATGATGGAGATCGATGCTGACTGCGTCGCAAATCCCTCTAGACTCTACACTGTATCTCATTGCCTCTGTTCATAATTGATTAGAAAGCTTCATTTGGTTGAAGAGATTCAGGCAAATTATCTTTAAACTTCAGTGGCAGAGCATGCCAGATTTTTCACAGAAAATTATGGAGTTGGCACCTCTACAATTCATTATAGGCAGAACTCTCACTCCAAGCTTCAGACTGCATAAATCTGTTAAAAGTGAGACCTGGTTGCAAAGAATCTTAAGGCAAAATTCGTTTAAGACCTTTTCCCCCTGAGTCCAAGTATATCCAGGGAAATGGAAACAATGTCCAAATGAGCCAGTGTATTTAAGCAGGCAAGTGAAGGAGCCAGAGAATAAAAGATGTGTATGGTGTTCACGAGGTCAGTTGTTAATTACACCTCTGCACAGGAATGAGACAGTGCTTAACTCCCTACACAGCACATATATACTTTGAAGAATTTATAGGACTCACAGCTACTTCTACCATATGTCCTAGCCAGTGTTTGGAAGACTTTAGAGTGTTGTTCTCCTTTTACAGCTAAGGGATGTGGAGACTGGAGTTGAATAATTGCTGAAGGTCACAATACCTGTCAGCGGTAAAGCTGGGAAAATGGTTGTTAGCTCAGCCACAGTGAGCATAATTAGAACTTAGACTGCTCAGAAAACAATTGCAAGAGGACAGTTACCTACATCATCTCTGCATCACCATTGCCAGTTAAGTGAAAGGCGTGCCCTATAATGTCTTGGGCACTTTCTTTCTTTTTGAATTATTTATTTATTTTATGTATGTGAGTACACTGTAGCTGTCTTCAGACACACCAGAAGAGAGCATCAGATCTCATTACAGATGGCTGTGAGCCACCATGTGGTTGCTGGGAATTGAACTCAGGACCTCTGGAAGAGCAGTCAGTGCTCTTAACCTCTGAGCCATCTCTCCAGCCCTCTTGGGCACTTTCAAACCCAGGCAAATCATCTCAGTACACAATGAGTTTGTCTTGGATGCTTTCCCCTCTAGGATGATGTGCTAATCCTTCATATTTGCCAGCTGTGTGTCTGCACCTACATTGTTGACAGGCATCTCCACATTGCTAGGATACACTGGCTGACCAATCGACAATGAAGGCTGCTGAGCAACCACCACCAAAATTCTCCTAACATAGCATCTACCCACTAAATGTCTAACATTTAGCTAAAGGAATTATCATGCAGTTTGTTTTTCATCTTGTATTGCTTTTGCTTTTATTTATGTCTATGTTAGTGTGGGGGTATACATATGTGCATATGGGAGCCTGAGGAGGCCAGTGTTGGGTCCCTTGGAGCTGCAGTTACAGGTAGTTGTGAGCTGGAAATGGGGTTTGGCACCGGGAATTGAACTGTAGTCCTCTGGAAGAATAGCAAGTGTTCTTAAGACCTGAGCTCGGAGCCCAGAGCACTTGTAAAAAGCAGGCCACGGCTGCATAAACACTGCTAGAACTGTGTAGGATGGAGTCAGGAGAATGGCTGAGGCTCTCTGCCTCTGACCCTAACTCTAGGTTCAACGAGAGACTCTGTCTCAAAGGAAAGAGGTGAGTGACACAGCAGCCCAGCTGAGATCCTTCTCTGGTCTCTGAACTCTCAAGCATTTGAATACAAACTCACATGCATATACCCATGCCCCAGAAAAGAAATAAAGTAGAATTTAATAATGATCACACTGACCTGGCTATGTTTGGAGATGTAATATGTATTTTAAATATACAAGTAAATTTACTCTCCAGCAGCAACACTAGGGAGGTATTTTTATTGCCTCCATTTTGTCTTGACTGCCTCTCCATCCTCTTTCAGAAGCCCACTGGCTTCAGTAAGCTTTTCCTTTTTCCTGTGTAGACACCACCTGTACGCTGGGCGGAGCAGTGCATGACTGGAACAGTGCATGACTGGAACCTTAACTGGTTGTTAGTCTCCATCGTGATCCCATTTCCCATCCTTCACTACTGTGTGAGTCAGACTGCCATCCTTGGGATGGGGAAAGAGAGAGAGAGAGAGAGAGAGAGAGAGAGAGAGAGAGAGAGAGGGAGAGAGGGAGAGAAGGAAGGAAGAAGAAAAGATGTTTGTGCAGGAATAGAAACCCTGACTAAGACAGTCATGGTGTTTCTTCACAACAGTAAAACCCTAACTCAGACATCTCTCTCTCTCTCTCTCTCTCTCTCTCTCTCTCTCTCTCTCTCCTTCCTTCTCTCCTGCCTTGGTGACAATGGGCTGAACCTCTGAACCTGTAAGCTAACCTCAATTAAATGTCCTTTATAAGAGTTGCTTTGGTCATTGTACTGACTAGTTTTGTGTCAACTTGACACAAGCTGGAGTTATCACAGAGAAAGAGCTTCAGTTGAGAAAATGCCTCCATGAGATCCAGCTGTAAGTCATTTTCTCAATTAGCGATCAAGGGGGGAGGGCCCCTTGTGGGTGTTACCATCTGTGGGCTGGTAGTCTTGGGCTTTATAAGAAAGCAAGCTGAGCAAGCCAAGGGAAGCAAGCCAGTAAGTAACATCCCTCCATGGCCTCTGCATCAGCTTCTGCTTCCTGACCTGCTTGAGTTCCAGTTCTGACTTCCTTTGGCAATTGGAAGTGTAAGCTGGCAGGAGCATGACAGAGTCCAGGCAAGCATGGCGCTGGAAGAACTGAGAGTTCTACATCTTGATCTGAAGGCAACCAGGAGGAGACTGTCTCCCAAGTGACTAGGAGGAAGGTCTCAAAGCCCACCCCCACAGAGACACACTTCCTCCAACAAGGCCACACCTACTCCAATAAGACCACACCTCCTAATAGTGCCACTCCCTGGGCCAAGCATATTCAAACCACCATAGAAGGAAAGCCAGCTTTGGCTCATGGATCTCAGAGGCTTTTATCTTGGTCACTTGGCCATGCTGCTTTAGGTCTGTGGCAGCATAGCGCACCATGATCAGAGCAGGTGGTGGAAGAAAGCTGCTGAGTTCAGGGTGACTACATGCAAACAGAAAGAGAGGAAGGGGCCCGGATCCCAAAGGAAATGCTCTCAATTGCTTAGTTCCTTTAATTAGTTTCCTCCCCTTAAAAGTTCCATACCTCCAAAGAACACCATCAGGTAAAGACCAAGCTTTCAACATAAGAGTCTTTGGTGGACATTTAGGATCCAAACCCTAGCAACCTTGTCTGTTACAATTTGTAATTCTCTCTAGATGCTGAGAGTCTGATTTCCCCTGATTTCTCCTGATAGGCAGCAGCTGTGCCTGGCTTATTCCCTAGTATATTGAGCACATGCTAGATGCTCCAAATGTTTATTGGATGAATAAATGAATGCTAATTTGTTAATTCACTATTCAGAGCTGGTGAACTAGAAAGTAGTAGCAATTCTGATCCAGGTGACCTGACTTCTAAAGCTTTACAATTTTGTTAAAGTGAACTTTTATCTCTCCCCTTAAGTTCTGTTAGTCACCTTTAACAGTCTCTTAAAATGTGCTCAATGGGAAGTAAAGTTTGAAGAGTATTCAGTACATCACCCAAAGGCTCAAAAGATAGTAGCCATAATTATTTATGTGACAATTATTTTCAGATGTGCTTTTATACTTACCAAACCCCTAAGCAAAAGGAATTTGGTGCTTTGTAGTTAACACATGGTATGTGAAAAGGGAATTAAAAGGCTAAAAATTTAATACAAGAAGTCAAAAATAAACTTGTCATCTGCTGCTGGTATGACCTAAGGAGTTGTCTTTTACATTGATGCTGCTGTCCTCTTCTCCTCTCAGTAACAGGGTCATCTGAGCTAAATTCAGAGCTGAGCAGGATCCTCGCACCTTCCATTCATTGCTTTCATTACAGCTTGGTGATAAATTTTCCTGTGAGCCTTTAAAATGAAAGCCAAGCTGAAAAGTTAATTAAAGAGAAAAATGGCTTCTGTCGATTTTATTGCTGAAAGTAAATGAGTTGTCACAGATTAGAGGAACGAAATCAAGAACCGATAGGATATTAAACTTCAACCCCTCAAAACAAACACTGTAAGAAACAAACATCCCTTTCAGTATTACAATCAAAATGTGAGATTGCAAACTGATCCATGTAGAGAGCTTGGTTAGTTTATATTTATCCTTGGTGCATGTGTATGTTCACACAGCACACATGGAAGTCAGAGGACAACTTATAAGAGTCAGTTCTTTCTTTCCAATACATGGGTCCCAGGGATCAAAACTTATACTTTTATTAGATTGCAATAGCCTATTTAATGATGTTTAATGAACATATAAATATGTAATATATTCATTTAATAAATATATATTAAGTAACTTCATTTAAATATACATTTATGTATAAACAATACATGAAACTCAGCTATCCTGATAAAATAATCACATTGTATAGCATGTCGTAGATTTGACTGCTAGAAGAACAAGAGTTAACAAGCAAATGATCATTCACTTATAAAATAGAAAATTCTAATGTGTCCTGAACAAATGTCAGCTCTTGTTTAAAATGAAGACACTAGGGTGGAAAGTGGTGTAGTGGGTCAAGCATCGACTGTGTAAGCTTGAGGAATTGAGGAACTGAGTTCAGATTCCCTGCACCCACACAAGAAGCTGTTCTTGGCAGGTAGGGACAGGCAGGTCCCTGGGGCTTACTAGCCAGTTTAGCCAAAATGTGGAGCTTGAGACAGTGAGCGACTATATCTCAAAGAAGAGACTGGAGAGAGATAGAGGAAAGCCACCTAACTGGAACCTCTGCCTCCGTTATAAAGTGAGTATACCTGCACACAGATGAGCATACCTGCACACAGATGAGCATAACACACACACACACACACACACACACACGCACGCACGCACGCGCGCGCGCGCGCGCGCGCGCACACACACCAAAGATATTATTCCCATGTCAGGAGGGTACAATATAATATTCCAATCTCCCTGAAGTGTTAAAATCCTTTAAATTGCAAGTGATAAATCATGTTATGAAATATTTTTTTTTCTTTAAGACAAGTCTGGATTTCTGGAGATCAAGTGGACCAGCCGATCTGAATCACAGGTATGCACTGCTTAACAAGAGAGACTTGTTCCCAGAAATGTGCTGCTAGGTGATTTCCTTACTGTGTGAACATCATGGAGTGTCCTTTCCCAAACAAAGGCAGCTGTGACACCGTGAAGAGATATCTTCTTGAGGAATTAATATGCCACACGGGGAGTCCCTTGTTAACTAGAACCTTGCTTTACTCAGGGTAGGAATTGTTTACTGTATAAGAGCTCGACATTTATGATTAATAAAGATAATTTATTATGAATATTTTGTCTTAAGCTATGGTTCTCCATCGATGATACTGTTATAAACTTAAAGATATCAGGCTGTTATAATCTGTATAAGATGCAATTGCAAACATTCAATCCTGTGCAAAGGATAGAATTTAAATATTCTTACCAAATGTAAATCCTATCTCCTCCATACTTCTGTTCTAGATAGGATATTTATCTATAGCTACTCCTACATATGTGAAAAGTGAATCGAAAGTAGCTATTCTACTGCAGATATGACTACAGATGTTCCAGGTGTCTGCGGTTGCTCACCAGAGCTGCCATTTCAGAATGTAATTCATTGAACCAGGCATGGTAACGCATGCCTGTAATCATTACACATGGCGGGCAAGAGAATCAAGAGCTCAAAGCCATCCATAGATTCTTTAAGGCTGGCCTGGGTTACATGAGACCCTGTCTAAAATAAAGGACAAGCCACAAGATGGCTCAGTGGGTAAAGGCACAAGCCTGGAAGCCTGAGTTTGACCGCTGGAGCCACACCCCTGTGGAAGTGGAAGGAGAGATCTGCCTCCATAAAAACTCTCCTCTGACCTCCACATGCACATTGGCACAGCAACCTCCCAACTCTAATAAATAAAACAATAATAAATAAAAGTTTTAAATGAATTTAATTGATTGCCAGTTTATTTGTTCCCAGACTATTCCCACATTGATCTACGTGTCTACTTATTTGTTTGTTTATGTATTTATTTGCTTGTTGTTTTAATCTTTATGTTTGTTGTGTCTATGTGGGAGTGTGGATTCTCTCTCTCCCTCTACCTTGTTTTGAGCTGGGTCTCTCTAATTTCTGCTGTGCTGCCTGATTGTCCTGTTTCCATCTCCCATTTGCATAGGAGTTGCTGGATTTTAGTTGCATACCACCGAAACTGGCTTTTTGTGGAGGCTTGGGGGCTTGGACTCAGGTTGCCAAGCTTGGTGGTTGATCCTTTATTTTGCTAAGCTATCTCCCTGTCCCTAAAATCTGATCTTCAAAAGGCCATAGAAGCCATTTGCATGTGTCATGAGCAAACTGTCTCTGACAGTTAATGTCCTCTTTGCCCTCACAGGACTCAGACAAAGGGCAACAGCAGGAAAGATTCCGTTAGGTCCAGAATGGCCAGGAAAGTGTGGCTGCAGGCAGTCCCAAGGCAGCGAGGCCCTGTCCTCAGACCCTCACCTCGGAGACTCCCATTTCAGCAGATTAGGAGACCCAGAGAGAAGAATGCTGGCCCTCGTCTGGCTTCCCCTATGTCTCCATATTTTTGGTCCCGGCTTCCAGTCCGTGGAATGGTGCCAGCCACGTTCAGAATGAGTCTTCCCTCCTCAGTCAAACTTTCGGGAAATGTTCTCACAGCTATTCTCAGAGATGTCTCCCTGGTGATTATAAGTGTGGGCAGCTGATAATGAAGAGTTAACATCACACCGTGTTACAACACTTTCAGGGAAGTCAAGATACAACGACACCCACATGCTCTGCTTCCTTAACCTGCGCTGAATCCTCTCCTCTCATCCACTCTTCTAAATGATTTAGCCAGGGTTCCCTTTCCCATCCAGCTTCATTTCCTGTTGAATAGTAATTAACATCAAAAAGCTAAAGCTCCCTCGGAAGGTTAGCATAATGACTGGCATTAATCATGCCGGGGAATTGATTATCTTTAATCTAATTCAGCCACCTGATCCAAAGATCTTAAAATTGGAAATCATTTGGTGATTCCTAGTCCCACAGTTGCCTCATGAAGATAAGACTCTTTGCTTGGTCTTCTAATAACAAACCCAATTAATTTGATGTATTTGCCATTATTTTTTGAAAACTGAAAATTTCTTGAAGTCACTTACATGGAGAAAGTTATTTTAATCTTTGCTTTTATGTGGTCTTCTCTGTGGTGAAACAGGGTCAAAATCACTTCACACACACGCACGCACACAAGATGATCTACCTATCTGTCTATGTATGTACCCACCTCTCTATCTTTCCGGTACTCTGTGGGATAATAGATTGGAAAACACAGAACTTTCTTGGAGAATTAGGAACTGTGCAGCTTTTACTCTGCTGTCAGACAAACTTGATCTGAATCTTCACTCTCTCACTCTCTAGCTGCTCATTCACTCAATAAACATTTGAGGATGAACTGTTTGACAAATTCTACAGAGGACACAAACACAAAACAGAGACTGCAATAAAAAGAGATGCCTTTCTGACAAGGTGACCTGGGCTGAAGACGGAGGAATTGCTGGCATTCAGAATCCAGATGGAGCGAAGGAAGAAACTTGATAGGAGGGAGGCGTAAGAAGGAATCTGGTGATAAGTGGTTGCAGGTTGAAGTCGGAGTGAACTCTAGTCTGAGGACAACTGAGAACAGGGAACAGCTCAGATTTAAATGGAAGACTGTATAATGGGGGGGGGGGGCAGTTCAGTTCTTGGTACTTCTCTTGTTCTTGTAACAAAATATCTGACCAAAGCAACTCAGAGAAAGAAGGACATGAGGAAGCCATGAAGGAAGCCATGGTGAACAGCAGGAGTGTGAGGCCCCAGTTACACTGGGCCCACAGTGCTGAAGCAGAAATAAATACATTTTCCTCTGTATTCAGTCCAGAACCCATGTCCATGTAATGCTACTACCCACATTTACAGTGGGTTTTCCTACCTCAGTTAACTATTAATCCCCTATGGACAATGCCCAAGATTTATTTCTATAGTGACTCTAAATCCCATCAAGATGACAAGATAAATCATCACACCCTCTTTAAGTGAAATACAACAATACAAATACAAATGTTGATGTGAAATCGGATACTTATGTAAAATAGAAAAGAACTCAACAAATCAGAAAACCTTGGTATGTTGGGTTTGTCTTATTTTTATAAAGACAGGGTCTCACCATGTAGCTGTGCCTGTTCTGGAACTCATTATATAGACCAGGCTGGCCTTTAACTCAGAGATTTGACAGCCTCTGCTTCCAGTGTGCTAAGATTAAAGGTGTGTGCCACCATGCCCAGCAAAAAAAAAAAAAAAAAAAAAAAATTGAAACTTTTAAAATGTTGGCAAACATCATAATATCCAGGGAATTAAAGTCTGGCTAATGTCCTGACACACCATATAGTTCTCCCTGTTCCTACCTTTCTTGGCATTGATGAGAATTGAATCTTTGGCTTATAATCTTACCCACCTGCCACAGACTCCGTTCCAACTCCATCCATGTCCAGCTTTGTTCTCTTTCACAATTTGTAAATGTCCAGTAATGGGGCCCAGAGATGGTATTCTTGTCGTGACATAGCTTTCTCTTTGTATATATACTTATGAGTGTGTGTTTAGTATGTGTGTACAGCTTCCTTATAATGTGTGTGTGCATATGTGTGTGCGTGCACATATGTAGCAATCAGAGAACGGCTTTTGGGAGTCACTTTTCTTCTTCTAGCTTTACATAGGTTCTAGGGATGGAATCCCGGTCCTCGATCTTGTCTGCCAATTGCTTTTATCCATCCAGCCATTTAGCTGCCTTCCAGGACACAAGATCAGTCTTTGCATCATCTTGATACAATCACCAAGAGTTTGAGGGATGTTGGTATCTTGGGAGCCAGCCTTACATGGAGATGGACAATAACCTTACTATACATGAGATAAGCTATGAATAAATATAATCCATTTCACCATGGCCACTCCAGTACCTTCCTACTGAAGAACTTTCCTAAAGAAATGTATAAATAGTGCATTTATAAATTGCGTTTGAAACTTTTATTTTGGGGGCTGAAGAAATGATGGCTCAGTGGTTGACTTCATATTGCTCTTGCAGAGAACCAAAGTTCAGTTCCCAGCACCTTTGTTGGGTGGCACACAGCTACCTCTAACTCCAATAGATCTGACTCCCTCTTCTGGACTCCACAGGCATCTGAACTTTCACATTCACATATTCTCAATACCCCCACATATAAAATTAAAAATAAAAATAAATCACTGAGCAGTAGTGGTGCGCTCTGGAGACAGAGGCAGAGGCATGTGGATCACTCTGAGTTGGAGGGCAGCCTGGTCTCAGTGTTAGAGTCAGGGCATCCAAGGCTACACAAAGAAACCCTGTCTAAGGAAATAAATAAATAAATAACCAAGCATATAAAAAAGATTTTATTTTATTTCTAAGAGCTAAGGACTCACTATCTTGTCCAGGTTGGTTGCGAACTTCTGGCCTTGAGAGAACCCCCAGCTTTAATAGTTGGACAGGTGTGCATCACCACACTAGGCTCAGAGGACTTCTGGAAAATTCATCAAAAGCAGATGAGCATAAGAATACACTCTTTCCAGGCCATGGAAAGGGCTGAGTTTGAAGCTTCAGCTCCATCATCACAGTAAATGTGTCCAGTTTACTAATGGAAAGCCAGTGTAGTATTTAAGACATATTTATACTTGGCATAAGTCACTCAATCTTTCCTATCTTTGGTTTTTCTTAACTGTCTAGTAGAACTGTATGCACACACTGGGCACACAGCAGGCTGTCAGTAGCTGAACACCGGAGTTTTAACTCTTGTTTCCAAGGCTGTGTGAGAATGAGCACTAAGGATTTTGAAATGATCGCTGTTTACTCAGCAAATGGCAGCTTCTGTATGCTGTGTAGAGAAATGGGGCTCAGGAAAGAAGCGCCGTAAAAGAGCAGGAAATGTAGCCGGCATTTGCTACTTTGTATGTTCTTCTTTCTTTCTTCCCTCTCCACCCCTTTTCTCCCACCTGTTCAACCCCCTAACACTAGATAAGAGAGGAAAAAGGGATGGAAAGGAAAGTGGTGATGTTATCGTTAGACTACTTCCTACTGATTGGGGCATGGAGTTCCTTGATCTTTGCAGTCAGGATATCTAATTTCTTCTTTTTCTTTCTTCTTTGCCTGCAACTATTTAACAAACTGCAATCAATAGCAACCAACCAACAACCCACCCACCCACCAACAACCCTCCACCCCCCCCACCCCCACCCCCGCAACCAACCAATAAAACCCTCACTTAGCCAGGCCCTAGCATTTATATATCCTCTAAAGAGTTCCCAGAATTCTAAAAGTCACAAAACTGCAAAAAACATCTGCAGCTGGCAAAATCACACCCTGACCAGAGCACAAGGCAAAACATAGTCAGCTGCTATGGACAATCTGAAGCAGACTCATATCCCACAACTGGAATTAAGATGAAAACATATTCTTATAATATTTCTGTGATTTTTTTAAAGAACCCCAAAACTCCAAATTTGTCACTACAAGTAAGAAAGAGGAAATGTTCTTTAATGTCCTTTAAAGTCTCCTTCAGGACTAACTTTAAGGTCAGGTATGGTGGCACACACACATCTTTGACCTTAGCACTATGGAGGCAGAGTTCAAGGCTACCCTGGTCTACATAATGAGTTCCAGGCCAGCCAGGGCTACATAGTAAAACACTGCCTGTCTCAAAAATCAAACAAACAAACAAACAAACAAACATATTTTAAATGGTTTGTCTATAATTAGCTGAAGGTTACCAGTATACTTACTTGGTATGGAAATGATCTGGGTCACTAAGATAAGTTAACAGTGGGTATCCTTAGGCAAGAGGTCATGGGTGATTTAAATTTTACTCATTTGTGTATTTTTCAAAACGATCATGTCTTATAGTTGAAATCAGAAAAAAAAGTTAGTTATTCCAGACTTAGGAGACATATTCCCTTGAATTCTCCCAGGTGTCTGATTCTGAAATTTTCAAAGAATGTCATTACATAAGGTTCTGCCACTGAACTACACCTCCAGCTATGCAAGGTTCTTAGGTGCAGAACCAGAGAGTTGGCTGCTCCAGGTGCCGTGTATATAAGAACTTGGAGAAAGAAATGGATTCCTCCTTCCAGTGTGAAAAGAAGTGAGAATCCTTTCTAGATCTGAGAACTACTTCAAAAACTGACAAAAATCTTAGACACTCAAATAACCAGCCCATTCCCCAATTTTACTGGGCTATTTTAGAAACAATAGGGGAACACAGACTCGTTTTATAAACTATAATCCTAATATGAGTGTAGGGTAGTGTACTGGCTAGTTTTGTGTGTCAACTTGACACAAGCTGGAGTTATCACAGAGAAAGGAGCTTCAGTTGAGAAAATGCCTCCATGAGATCCAGCAGCAAGGCATTTTCTCAATTAGTGATCAAGGAGAGGACCATCTTGTGTGTGGTACCATCTGTGGGCTATTAGTCATGGGCTCTATAAGAAAGCCAGCTGAGCCAGGCAGTGGTGGCACATGCCTTTAATCCCAGCGCTCGGGAGGCAGAGGCAGGCAGATTTCTGAGTTCGAGGCCAGCCTGTCTACAGAGTGAGTTCCAGGACAGCCAGGGCTATACAGAGAAACCCTGTCTCAAAAAACAAAAAAACAAAAGAAAAAAGAAAGCCAGCTGAGCAAGCCAGCTGAGCAAGTCAGGAGAAGCAAGCCAGTAAGCAGCATTCCTCCATGGTCTCTGCATCAGCTCCTGCTCCATGACCTGCTTGAGTTCCAGTCCAGACTTTCTTTCATGATGAACAGCAGCATGGAAGTGTAAGCTGAATAAACCCTTTCCTCCCCAACTTGCATCTTGGTTATGATGTTTGTGCAGGAATAGAAACCCCGACTAAAACAGGTAGATTTAAAAAACAAGACAGGCTGGACATAGTGGTGCACACCTTTAATACCAGCACTTGGGAGGCAAGGCTAACCTGGTCTGCATAATGAGTTCCAGGCCAGCCAGGGCTATGTAGAAAGAAGAAACTCTGTCTCAAACAAGCAAACACTCTAAGATGGGCCAGTGAGATGGCACAGCAGGTGAAGATGCCTTCACTGAGCCTGGTGACCTAAGTCAAGTCTCTGGGATTCATATGGCAGGAAGAGAGTGTCAACTCCCACAAGTTGTCCTCTAAGCTCCACATGTTCACTGTGACACAAACACATGTGCCAAACACTCACAATATAAATTAAAATTTAATGAAAATATTACTAATATTAATACCTGAGAGGGATTTTTCTCTCCCTTGGTGACACAGATATGGGGCAGGTTTATTAGGAAGCAGCTCTCGGATGGGTTTGCCGAGCTTATAGGTGGAGGTCACACATCCAAGCTAAAGCAAGAGGATTTTATAGAGCTTAAGTGAGGAGCGATGATGTGCCAGTTAGGAGCTGAGATTGTGCCCATATATGGTCAAAAACTGAGCCCCTGGGCAGACACTCCTGGGTGGGTCGTCAGAAAAAGGGAGACAAGGAGTGATGACATGTTAGCATGGAGTTTTCTCCTGCTTGCGCGGGGGGGGGGGGTCCTCTGTTTGAGAGAGGTTGGAGAAAGGAGGGCAGGCAGACAGGGTTTCCCAGTGTGTGCAGGGGATGAGCAGGATGTGACTCCCAGGAATGCCAAGCTGTGACTCCAAGGAGTAGTCTCCTAAATAAATAAAATACATGTCTACATAAAACCTTGTAGATGACTCCATTTATATGAAATACCTAGAACAGACACATTTGTAGAGACAAACAGTAGGTTAGTATTTGCTCTAGGTGGACAGGAACTTGGATGATGGGTACAAGCTTTCTTTCTGCAGTGAGGAAAACATTCTGAATTTGGCTATGGTAATTATTACTCAATTTGTGAATATAGCAAAAGTGATTGAGACGTACACTTTTTAAAAAATATATATTTTCTTTATTTTATGTATATGATTACACCATTGCTCTCTTCAGACACACCAGAAGAGGGCATCACATCCCTTTACAGATGGTTGTGAGCCACCATGTGGTTGCTGGGATTTGAACGCAGAACCTCTGGAAGTGCGGTAGGTGCTCTTAACCGTTGAGCCATCTCTCCATCCTGAGATATACACTTTTAAAAGTCAGGATTTCCTATATCTGATGGCTTTGAACTCATTATATGATGCAGAATAACCGAGAACTTCTGGTTCCTCCATCTCTACCTCCCAAATGCTGGAATTATAACTGTGTGCACTACTCTCTGGGTTCAGTGCTGGGATCAAACCCAGGGTTTTGTTCATGTTAGAAAACTACCTGAGCTGTATCCCTACCCAAAGTGTACAATTAGATATGTTTTACATTTGTTCATGCATATGCACATGCACACGATGTATATGGAGGTCAGAGGATCTCTTGTGAGTGTCAGTTCTTGGTTTCCACCATGCAAGATCCAGGGATTGAGGTGGTTAGGCTTGATAGCAAATGTCTTTACACACTGAGTCACCTCACCAGTTCATAACAAGTAATTCAAAAAATATGATTATAACCAGATGTGGTGGTGAACACCTTTAATCTTAGCACCTGGGAAGCAAAGGTAGGTGGATCTCTGTGAGTTGGAGACCAGTCTGATCTATATAGTGAGTTTCAGAACATCCAGGGATATAGAGAGAGACCCTATCTCAAGACTCACACATGTATTTTTTTTAAAGATTTATTTATTTATGTATATGTGTACACTGTTGCTGTCTTCAGACACACCAGAAGAGAAGAGGGCATTGGATCCCATACCAGATGGCTGTGAGCCACCATGTGGTTGCTAGGAATTGAACTCAGGACCTCTGGAAGTGCAGTCGGTGCTCTTAACCTCTGAGCCATCTCTCCAGCCCCACACATATGACCCGGATTCAGTTTCCAGCAACCACATGGTGACTCAAAGCCAATTGTAACTCTAGTTGCAAGGGATCCAATACCTTATTCTTCAGTCCTCGTAGGGCACCAGGCACACACATGGTCCGCATACACACAAGCAGGCAAAGTATCAATAAAATAAATCCTAAACAGAAATATGATTGTCACATATGTTTATGTAAGCAACTCTAATTAAACCGTGGGCCTTAGGGTTTATTCTTGTGAAGACATACCATGCCCAAGGCAACTCTTATAAGGACAACATTTAATTGGGGCTGGCTTAAAAGGTTCTGAGGTTTAGTCCATTATCATCAAGGTGGGAAATATGGAAACATCCAGGCAGACACAGCACTGGAGGAGCTGAGAGTTCTACATCTTCATCCAAAGGAAGCCTGTCTTCCAAGCAGCTAGGAGGGGGGTCTGAAAGCCCACCCCCAAAGTGACACACTTCCTCCAACAAGACCACACCTACCCCAAAAGACCATACCTTCTCCAAAAGGCCACACCTCCTAATAGTGTCACTCCCTAGGCCAAGCATTCAAACCACCATACCGAGTTTCTTTTCTATTGCTGTTAAAATATTGTAACTAAAGCATCCTATAAAAGAAAGCATTTAGTTGGGCTTATGTTGTCACAGGGTTTGAGTCTATGATGACAGAGCAAAGTCACAGCATCAGGAAGAACTGAGAGCTTACATCTTGATCTGCAAGCTGGAGTCAAGAAAGAGCACTGAAGGAGCAAGTCTTTTGAAACCTCAAAGCCCACTCACTCTCAGTGACATATCTCCTAAAGACCACACCATTTACTCCTTCCCAAGAAGTTCCACCAACTATTCAAACGTAGGAGCTTATGAGCTGTTTGCACTCAAACCTATTACACACCCTGGTCCCCACAGGCTCATGGCCATATCATAATGCAGAATGCACTTAGCTCAACTTCAAAAGTACTTATATTCTGTCATAGACTCAAGATTTTTAAAGTCTAATCTGTTCTGAGTTTCAAGGCAACCTCTTAACTGTAAATCCCTGCAAAATTACATACTGACAACACACAATGGCTCAGAACATATATTACCATTCCAAAAGGGGAGAACTGGGATACAGTGAGGAAATATCGGACAAAATTAAGAGCAAAACCCAGCAAGGCAAACTCCAAAGCTGCAGTTCCATATCTGATGTCAAAGAGCTTAGATGCCTCTTTCCCTCTGGCTTTGCTTCATCAACGTGCTTCTCTTTTGGGCTGGTTCAACTCTGTGCAGCTCTCCTTGGTAGACATCTCACAGCTCTAGTATTTCCACATACTGGGGTCTCCAAAGCAATCCAGGCCCACCCAATGGCCTCTCAGATGTCTCAGGGTCTACTGTATCACACATTGTTTAGTGGCTTCAGCACCTCTCAACTATGAAGGAAGATTCCACAACCCCTTCACTCATGTATCCTGCATAACGCTAAAGCCACAGGGCTGACATTGTTAAGTTTGGCTACCAACTTTGGATGAATCTTGACACCCTTAAATCACATTTGTAGCAGCTTTGATTTGGCTTTACTTTTTGGGAGCTGGAAATTCCGTACACCTTTCATGAGTTGGAAGCTTAGCTGGGTGGGGTCTTGCCCTGGGGATACCCCACTCTTAGTCCACTGTGGACCAAGCTTCTCCTTGATCTCCTTATCTTTTCAGCATAAGCCTTGGCTCCAATAGCAAGTTTTCCTGAAGTTCTTTATCTTCAAATTGCACACTGTGTATCTATTTTTGCCCCGCTTGCTCTCTTTCATTGTAGACCTGCATAAGAGTGATCACTAATAACCACACAACGGAGTCAATATTAGGTTGCCTTGAAAACTCCTCTGCTGAAGAAATTAGTCTATTACTTGGCAATCTGCCTTACTTCTTAGGGTAAGGGCAGAAACTACCCACATTCTCTGTTAAGATAGCCCAAGAATGAACTCTAGGCGAATTGCTAATATTGTTCCCCTCTGAAACTTCTCTTGAGCTGGGCCTCAACAGTCCACATTGCTCTCAGCAACACTGTCTTCTAGGCTCCTCCAAAAAGCCAGAATGGTCAGGCCTGTGAAGCAATAGCCCAGTCCCTGGTAGCAGCTTCTGTCATAGTTACTATTCTGTTGCTGTGAAGACAGTATGACCAAAGCAGCTTAAAAAGTGTCTGAGGCTTATAGTTTCAGAGGGTTAGAGTCCATGACAGAGCAAAGACATGGTGGTAGGAACAGCTGAATACTCACATCTTGCTCTGCAAGCATGAGGCATAGAGAGCACACTAGCAATGGGACAACTCTGTTAAACCTCAAAGCCCAACCCCAATGACACACCTCCTTCAACAAGTCCACACCTTCTAATCCTTCCCAAACAGTTCCACCAGTTGAGGACCAAGTATTCAAACATATGAGCCTTTGTGGGGGCTGGGGGGCATTCTCATTCAAACCACCACTAACTGAATGGGTCAATCACACAAAAGACACATGAAAGTAGAAAGAGGACTTCTTAGGGGAAAGAACAGCATAAGATGAAGTGAGGGAAGAGGGCAATGCCGTGAGAAGGAGTAAAATTCATTATATACACATGCACCAGCTGATTTTATGTCAACTTGGCACAAGTTGAAGTCATCTGAGATGAGGAGACCTCAATTAAGAAAATGCCTCCATAAGATTGGACTGTAGGCAAACCTGAAGGGTATTTTTTAAATTAGTGATTGATAGGAGAGGGCCCAACCCACTGTGGGTGGGGCCATCCCTGAGCTGGTAGTCCTCCTGAGTTCTATAAGGAAGCAGGCTGAGAAAGACAGGGAAAACAAGCCAGTAAGTAGCACTCTACCATGGCTTCTCCATCAGCTCTTGCCTCCAGGTTTCTGCCCTGACTTCCTTTGATGATGAGCAGGGATATGGAGGTGTAAGCCAAATAAACCCTTTCCTCCCCTACTTGCTTTTTTGTCATGGGTTTCTGCTCAGCAATAAAAACCCTAAGACAACATGTATGAAACTGTCAAAAGACAATTTTTAAAATTAAGTATTTTTATTTCATGCACATTGGTATTTTGCCTGCATGTCTGTATGAGGGTATTGAATCCCCTAAAACTGAAGTTAGAGACAGCTATGATATGCCATGTGGACACTGGGAATTGAACCCAGGTCTTCTGAAAGAGCAGCTGATGCTCTTAACCACTGAGCCATCTCTCCAGCCACCAAAAAAAAAATAAAAAAAATTAAAAACTTCAAATGATTGACAGCTTTGCTTACATGAGCAAACAAAAATCACTTCAGTACATCAGCATATAAAATTAAAATGCAGTCTGTGAGTTGTATCATGGGTATTCTGTACTTGGGGCTAATATCCACTTATCAGTGGATACCATGCATGCCCTTTTGAGTCTGGGTTACCTTGCTCAGGATGATATTTTCTAATTCCATCCATTTGCCTGCAAAATCATGATGTTCTCGTTCTTAATAGCTGAATAGTATCCCATTGTATAAATGAACTACGTTTTCTGTATCCATTTTTCAGCTGAGGAACATCTGGGTTGTTTCCAGCTTCTCTGACTATTATGAATAAGGCTGCTATGAACATAGTGGAACACATGTCCTTGTGGCATGGTGGAGCATCTTTTGGGTATATGCCTAGGAGTGGTATAGCTGGGCTTTCAGGTAGAACTATTTCCAATTTTCTGAGGAACTGCCAGATTGATTTCCAGAGCGGTTGTACCAATTTGCAATCCCACCAGCAATGGAGGAGTGTTCCTCTTTCTCCACATCCTCACCAGCATGTGTTTTCAATCTGAGTTTTAAATCTTAGCAATTCTGATTGATATAAAGTGGAATCTCAGGATCTTTTTGATTTGCATTTCTCTGATGACTAAGGATATTGAGCATTTCTTTAAGTGCTTCTTGGCCATTCAAGATGCCTCTGTTGAAAATTCTCTGTTCAGCTCTTTACCCCATTTTTAAATTGGGTTATTTGGTTTTTTGGAGTCTAACTTCTTGAGTTATCTATATGTTTTGGATATTAGCTCTCTATTGGATGTAGGGTTAGTGAGGATCTTTTCTCAATCTGTAGGTTGTCATTTTGTCCTATTTACAGTGTCCTTTACCCTATAGAAGCTTTGAAGTTTCATGAGGTCCCATTTGTCAGTGGTAGATCTTTAGAGCCTGAGCCCTTGGTGTTCTGTTCAGGAAATTTCCCCTGTGCCCATGTGTTTGGGGCTCTTTCCGTGATACAACAAAACATATGAAGTTTACCGTGAAGGAAGGCCCAAGTGAGGATGCTTCAATCCCACTTAGAAGGGGGAACAAAACAATCATGGGAGACAGAAGGAAGGAGGGAGGGATCTGGGTGGAAAGGGAGAGGGAAAAAGGGAGGCAGAATCTGGTATGGGGGAAGACAAGAGAGGAGCGCAGAGGGCCAGGAGAGTGAATGGAAATACGCAGCTGCAGAGGGGTAGGAGGCAGGGGAACCTCTAGAAAGTCCCAGAGACCTGGGATGTGAGAGGCTCCCAGGACTCAATGGGGATGACCTTAGCCAAAATGCCCAACCGTGGAGAGATGGAACCTGAAGAGACCACCAGCAGCAGCTAGACAGGGCCCCCAGAGGAGGAATGGGGCCATCCACCTTCAAAAATTTTTGACCCAGAATTGTTTCTGTCTAAAAGAGATTCAGAGACAAAAATGGGGCAGAGACTGAAGGAAAGGGCATCAGTGACCAGCTCAACTTGGGATCATATGCAGGCACCAAACCCTGACACTGTTACTGATGCCATATTGTGCTTGTAGACAGGAGCCCATGGCTGTCCTCTGAGAGGCTTTACCAGCAGCTGACTGAGATAGACGTAGAGACAGCCAACCATTAGACTGAGGTCGGGGATCCCTATGGAAGAGTTAGGGGAAGAATCGAAGGAGCTGAAGGGGATAGCAACCCCACAGGAAGAACAACAGTGTCAACTAACCCAGACCCCTCAGACCTCCCAGAGACTAAGCCACCAACCAAAGAGCATACATGGGCTGGTCCATGGCCCTGGGGGCACATATGTAGCGGAGGACTGCCTTGTCTGGCTTCTGTGGGAGAGAGTGCACCTAATCCTGTAGAGACTTGATGCCCCAGGAAAGGGGGATGCTGGGAGGAGGAGGAGGGGGAGATGGGTGAGCACCCTCTCAGAGGCAAAGGGGAAGGGGTTGGGGTAAAGAACTCTGGGAGGGGTGACTGGGAAGGGAAGCAACATTTGGAATATAAATAAATAAAATTAATTTTAAAAATTAAAATGCAAAAACTAAAATAACACAGGTGACACACAGGTGACAAAGGGCTATCCTTAAAAGTACACGCAAATAGTATCCACTCCAACAGCAGACATCTTAACATTGGCATAAGAGAAGATTAGCACAGCCCTCAAGCATGACATACAAATCCATCAGGGCCTGCATGCTTCCATAAGGAAAAGGGGTCTCATATAAATAGACCTTTTTCAGCCGTAAAGGAAAATCATGACATATGCAGGAAAACAGACAGAAAGGAACCAGAGAATATTAAGTTAAACAAATTAAACCAGACTCAGAGACTCAGAACACACATTCAGTATGTTCTCTCTCATAGGCAAAATCTAGTGATTTAGGAGTGTGTGTGTGTGTGTGTGTGTGTGTGTGTGTGTTTTCCTGAGACTGAGGACTAAGCACTGAAGGGCTATTACTCATCCACATATACCCCATTACCAAAAGTTAACTAGACATGTACATGTTTAAAAATTTACTTTTCCCCCCAGTGTGTTTTTTAAAAGATTTTTTAAAATTTTATTTTATGTGGATATGGGTCTGAAAGTATGTATGTGAACCATTTGTGTGCTGTGGCCACAGAAACCAGGAGTCATATTTCATGGAACTATGGGGTATAAGCCACACACGTGGGTGCTGGGAACAGAACCTGGGTCCTCTGCAAGAGCAACAATTGGTCTTAACCACTCAGCCATCATCTCTCCAGGGGATTTTTCTTTCTCTCAAATTTTTCTGTTCTTTCTTTCTTTCGGTTTCTCTGTCTTTCTGTCTCTGTCTCTGTTTTCTCTCTCCTCTCCTCTCCTCTCCTCTCCCTCTCTTCTGCTAAACAAATGTTTTGGAACTTTCAAAGTGCTAGACTGTAGAGATTCCAGAGACTTATTTCCGATTAAGGAAAACACCAGATGAAATCATACACAGGAGCACACAACTTGCCACCACACTGCTATTTTTAAAAGCATGATCTGAAGCTCCCTAAAGTGAAATAAGAACTTTTGATTTTAAAGTTTCACTCAGAATTGTTTCTGTCAGAGGTTGCAGAGGTGGGGGTGCCCAGTTCTGCCCAAATGAGAGAATTCAGTAGTTGCTATTGGTGAAGGGTGCCTGTTGGGAGGAGGGCAGCTAAGGCTACAATCGGGATGCATCAGACAACACCCTAGAACCAGAAAGCCCTGCAACCGGGATAAAAATATGCCACAGAGCAGCTGAAAGAAGGTTGGGTGAGATTCTAGGCTAGTTCATCTAAAAGCAGGAAAAAGCAACTGGCTATTACAGGGTAGCCTCGGCTGCCCCCTCAGCCTTTAAACTCCCAGTGTAAAGGTTAGAAGAGAAAGTGCTGAAAGCCACCATTGTCCTGCCAAGACTCCAAAGACTAGATCCTAGTGTGGTAGTGAGGTACCCGGGGTTCTCTTATCTGCTAGTCCCTGAGGTGTCCTTGCTTTAGGGTGTGAAAGGGATGGTCAGGACATGGAAAACCTACTAGTTCTACTAACCTAAATGGAAAAGTGTATTTCAGAATTTTGCACAGCATATCAAGAAGGGACACTGTTGATCCATGTATCCGTGTTTGTTACCTTGAACGTGTCTGTTCCTGTATTGGAACTAGGTTATGACTACTGAAAGAAAACAAAACCCTTTCTCTGGAACGTATTCCAGGAGATGGACAGCAAATACGACAGCCAGTGATGAGTGTTATGGAGAAAATCAGCAGGGCATGAGGCTTATAGAGCACACAGCAGAGTGTTCTTCTGTAGGAGCCAAATGAGAAAACATTTGATCAAAACAGAGACAAATGCCCAGGAGAAGGACATTCCTGAGGCAGAGAAACTGGCAAGTATGTGAACAAGAGATGAGGGTTTGAGGATGGCCAGAAGATCGTTTAGATGAATGTGGGGAGGAGGCACAGGTAGAAAAGGCAGCAGAGGGACCAGAGTATAGGGTGCTTTCCTAGACTAGTGTGAAGAACTGGACTTTACAGAGGTGGTTGACTGTGGGGAAAGAAAATCAGTCCAGGGCCACTGATACTAAAGTGAGAGATCGTGATGTCTCAGTTCAGACCAGTCCTGATCCCTACAGGGGTAACCAGTTATCTCTGGGCATAAGCTGGAGATATGGCCAAGTATAGATTCACTTCTCTACCCACTTTACTATCAAAGGTAACAAGATTGAAACAGGATCATTTAAGAGTGTACAGTCAATCCTAGTAAGATTCGGAGGCTTGTCTACTCACAAACATGTACTTGTGACTCCAGAATTATTACTCAATGTGTGCTGGCCAGTTTAATGTCAACTTGATACAAGGTATTCATTAGAAATGGAGAAAGCCCCAGTAGAGAAAATGCTATCCTAAGATCAGGCTGTAGGAAGCCTGTTGGGCATTTTCTTAGTGATTGATATGGGAGGGACCAGTCCATTGTGGGTGGTGGTCCTGGGTTCTGTAAGATAATCAGGCTGAGAAAACCATGGGGAGCAAGCCAGTAAGCAGCACTCCTCCATGGCTTCTGCATCATCAGATCCTGCCTCTGAGTTCCTGCACTCATTTCCTTCAGTGATGGACTGTTGCCTGGAAGTATAAGATGAATAAATGCTTTTCTCCACAAGCTGCTTTTGGTCATGTGTTTTATTATCAAAATAGAAACCTAACTAAAACAGGGCTTTCACCGCTGTTAGCTTGCTTTGTCTGAGGCATATCTTCCCAGGTAAGGGCTAGCAAGGTGACCCTTGACCTTCTTGAGCTAGCTCTCAAACTGAGCATACCACCTATCTTGCATCTTGTTTTCATGCAAAGTGCTGTTGCTGATTTTCTGTTAAAAATGATCTTTAGGCATAGTGCTTGCTCATCACCATTCCTAAGCATAGAAAAGCTATAATGTGCCCTGAGAAAAAATGTTCCCCTAATGCTGCTGGTGGGAGCTTTTACAACTGTGTATAGTGTACACACCTGTTACTATCCCAGGACTTAGAAAACTGAAGCAGGATTGGGAGCTCCAAGCTAGCCTGGGCTACACAGAAAAGCTCTTAAAAGACAAAACAAGCAACAAAAGGGTGTTTTTTAAGTAGAAACATGCGGGCCGGGCAGTGGTGGCACATGCCTTTAATCCCAGCACAGCACTAGGGAGGCAGAGGCAGGCAGATTTCTGAGTCCGAGGCCAGCTCAAAGGAACTAGGCTCCTCCGCAAAAAAAGAAAGAAAAAAAAAGGGGGGGGGGATCCTATGTCTGACAGACATCAGCTAAGGAAATTGGCTCTTATCCCTCTACATTTTTTAAAAGCCATGCCAATGTCTGGGTCCCCTGACACACACACACATCTGGCCTTGCTAAGTCTGTTTAGTTGCAAACCAATCCTGTGGATGGCAGACAATCCGCCCATTTTTGTGAAATCAGAGTATTTCAAGTATAAGCCATGGCATATATACCTCATAAGAAGACAGCAATGGTCACCCTAGCAACCCTGGTACCTTTTGCTCACTCCTATTTAATTATGTATGTCTGGGTGGGTGTGTGCATATAACTGCAGATGCCAGTGGCATTGCATCTCGTAGGAGACCCATCCAATATGGGTACTGGGAACTGAACTCAGGTCCTCTGTAAGAGCAGTGCACTCTTAATGGCTGAGCCATCTCTCCAGCCCCAGCTGTGGTATCTTCTCAACAATTTTGCCACAGAGAAAGTATCCCTTCACCATAACCAATCTTTCCAAGTTTTATTCCAAAAATTATGTGTTGAGATTAAGATGTTTATAAAGATGTCCATCATTACAATAAAGCATCCAACTGGACAGACATGGACCCAATTCAGTATGTAATGTCCTGTTTCCCCGATGGCCAAGGTAAGGAAGAAAATACAAGAAAACACTTCCGGGGTGGAAGGGCAGGACAGCTCCTAAGTGAATTGGTGCCTCGAAGGAGGGAGAAAAATCCGTGATTCTGTCTATTTATCCTTTTCTCTCTGTTCTTTTTCTTTCTTCTCCCGCTCAGCTTTAGCTTCTTCCTCTTCATGTTTTTTGATCAACTGTTCCACTTCCTTTTGCTTGAGAACTCTGATCACCGTCTTTCCATTCTCTCTTGTTAGTGTGGCAATTTCCACTAAAACACAAACATACATTTGTATCAGAGGCAAAAGGACTCAGCAGATGTCACCATGGCTTACTCTGTTCTTTTTATCTGAGTCTTGCTCTCCCATGTTTTACACTTTATGATGTACCCACATTTTTATGGGAACAGAACACCTTTGATCTTGTGATACCCTGATTTCTTTCTTCACCAAACAATTTTCTTTTTTCTTTTTTGGTTTTTCGAGACAGGGTTTCTCTTTGTAGCCCTGGCTGTCCTGGAACTCACTCTGTAGACCAGGCTGGCCCCGAACTCAGAAATCCGCCTGCCTCTGCCTCCCAGGTGCTGGGATTAAAGGCGTGTGCCACCACTACCCGGCCACCCAACAATTGTCTTAGCAAGCATTTATGTCGCCCTGACGTCTGGTCGGCAGTTGTTCTGACTGACCCCACAAGCTAACCAGAAGAACAAGACTGAACCCTAAACAAAGCAACAACACTTCTTTATCAACCTTTCTAACTTCTTTTGAAAACAATAACCTAAAAAGCGGCTTCCAGCAGGCATGGTGGTACACACCTAAGATCCCAGTATCTGGGAGGCACAGGCAGGGGAAGAGCAGTGCTAGTTTGAGGCCAGCTTTGGTCTAATAGTGAGTTCAAGGCCAGCCACTGATACAGGATCTCCAAATCAGAAGTTACATTCAGGCTCAAGTCCTAAGCCTGCCCTATGGTGTAGGATTTAGCTTTACAATTCATCAAGACTCATCTTACTCAAGACATGGAGTCCTTAGTGTCCCCTAAGGGCTAGCTTCAATGAACTAAAACACATTAAAAACTTAAGGCTGTGGCTACACAATACATTCTCCAGTTAAGGCAAAGCAGGAGGACACAGGATTACCTTTTTCAGCTGAGAGTTTACTAACATCCATTGTCTTATTTAGCACCTTGATGGCCAGAGCCAGCGCTGACTTCAGAGTCATTTCTCCTTCTTTGTAGTCTTGTTTCAACATTGACACAGCTGCCTGAAAAACAAAACAATAGAGAGAGCAATTGAGAGAGTTTCCTTCCATGCTGTGCACGGTGGGAGAGCACAGGTCGGCTAGAAGAACTAAGGCCTGGATTCACACTGACACTGCAGCAGGGTAACCACTGCTGACAGCAGGGAAGGAGGCATGAAAGGGGGCAGAGAAGAGACTGGTGATCTACAGGACCTTGAACTGGGTCTCGGCCTCAAGAGACTTGTCCTGAAGAGTTCCACAACTTATAACGGGAAACTAGCACTTAGCTACAGATGTCAGCAACAAACTACCAACATGGAAACAGGCGTTCCCCTTCCCACTGAGGATATTACGAAGCTGTTGTTATTAAATGCCATGGTAAATACGCTAACACTCATCGCTATTTCAACATTACTGTCCCCTTAACCTTTCACTACATTTCAGTGTCACGAGAATACTCACAGCACTGTTGTTCCCAATGCATGTGGCTTTCCATCCCCCGTAGTTCCCACTTGGGTCACTCTGATAGAGCTGAAAGCCATAGTGCTTATCCCAGCCAATATACAGCAAAGAAACACCAAAGGGACGCTTGCCTTTAACAAAGAAAAATAAATCAATAATTTCAATTTTAAACCCCAACAATCTCAATTTAGAGCTATCAGTGGACGTGGCCCAAGCCTCTGTGAAGTTAAGCATGTATAACTGGTTTGTATTCTGGCCACCACAGATAAGCTCAGTCACAGATGCCAACTCTGTTTCTAGGAGCTGGACTCAGGCTGGGGTAGACGTGAGGACACAGAAGGCCAGTGCTGAATTTCATTAATATGTAAAAGAGTGCTTCCAGACTTGAAAATGTTACTTTGGCCTTGAAGTATCTGTTGATGAAGCTGCCAACTGACATGTGGAAGCAGATTTGTTCATGAAGCAGGCATTATCTGCACCCAGTGTGCAGGAGGCTGTGGGGGACTGCAGTGAGCGCCGGAGGAGTTCAGGCTAAGCTCTGAGTGTCACAAACAACAGTGTGGAGAAGAGGGGGCTTCAGGGTGCTTAGCCTTAAATGGGACATCCAGAGCACTCCTCCAACCCTCAGGGGTCATGGAAGACGGAGGGACAGAGCGACTGTAAGAGACAGAGCTGCTGGAAGACAAGGAAAGTGCTTTCCAAATACAACTGAGCAGCTATGCATGGGAGCTCATAGCAGCTGTGACAACATCTACCCGAACAGCAACAGACAAACTCTCCGCCCAGAAGGGAGGGGCATGAGGTCCCACCTCCAGCTGAGGAGTGTCTAGCAACTGGTGGCTGCTGGGAGAGGAAGTCACGTTTCTTTATGGATGTGACCCTTGGTAGTGTGTGTGACAGTACTCTAATGCAGGTCCCACACCCATGAGTATTTAAAAGCTCAATCTGAACTGAAGGACTTAAAAGCTGAAAGAGAAAGGGAAGAAAAGAACAGGAAACTGGGTGGGCTGAGAGGTGGGGATAGATCTGGAAGGAAATGGTGGGTGAATATTATCAAAATTCATTGTAGGAAATTCTCAAAGAACAAAAATATTTTAGAAAATGTGTTCTAAAGCCAAGTGGTAGTAGCACATGCCTTTAATCCCAGCACTTGGGATGCAGAAGCAGGCAGATCTCTTATGAGTTCGAGGTCAGCCTGGTTTACAAAGCAAGTTCCAGGCCAGCCAGGACTACACTGAGAAACCCTCAAAAGAAAAAAATCAAAACAATAACAACAACAACAAACAATAAAGTGTTTTTAAAATCTAAAACCAAAAGAAATCCAACAAAAACAAAATAACAACCTCAACAAACCTTAATGCAGAACAAAACAAAGCAAAAAGTTTATTCTTCAGAAAATGTTTTCAGAGTATTTCAAAAAAAAAAAAAAAAAAACCTCAGTACCTCCAAACTGTGTATACGCCTGTTTGATATCACACAGTGCTGTAACCAACTGCTCACAGGGAATTGGCTCCTGATACTGTAATAAGTACCTAGGGTAAAGAGATTGACATATTAAACGGGCTTCTCTAAAATATGTACAAGAAGACGCTCTCTGAAGAGAACAGACATAATGGGGAAAGTGATCACGTGTAATCAGAAAAGAGAGGGCAAAGCCAGCCACCATCCTAACATTCTTACGTGTACACATCGTGTTCTAGGTTTGACTATAACCTAGGACATATAAGGACACTCCTCAAGGGTTTTTAAAATGACTTTAAACTTTACCAAAAAAAAAAAAAAAAAAAGCTTTCCTTGGAGACATGCCGAGTGTTACGGTACTTCTGTCCTTACCGTTGAGCAATGAGCCTCAGTTCATTAGTCAGAACGTTAGCATCAGATGTTATGCCTGCCACACTGCAAGCCATGTCCCTAGAAGGGGGAAAAAAG
The DNA here is from genome assembly GCA_019843965.1 of Rhynchomys soricoides. Lineage (NCBI taxonomy): Eukaryota > Metazoa > Chordata > Mammalia > Rodentia > Muridae > Rhynchomys > Rhynchomys soricoides. Next base: position 6,808,932 of record JADRCH010000050.1, read on the forward strand.
CCACTGTAAGCAGGGAAAGATGCTTGCCAGAGAATTTCTAAGTGTTACAAAGCACCTAGATCTACTAGAGATTCAACAGCTTGGCCTCACAGGGACTACTCTGAGGAAAAAGGCTACGAAAATAGGATCTTCTCAGGAGATGCTTACCTAGTGTCATTCAGCATGATGGTAAACAAATGATAAACAAATGCAGCCTGAATTATTCAACAGATGTACTTATTACTGCTCTCTGGGAAGAAGGAACACCAAGTAAAGAGGCCAGACCACTCCCACACTTGAGGGTCTAAGTTGCCATGCCGGGCCTGACAGGTGTGGGGGTGAGGGGACTCAAGGGTGGGAAGTTCACAAGTTGCCTAGGCATGCACCCCCTTTCTGCCTGTTCCCCAAAGCCTTCCCTGGCTCTTTACAGTCTAGTCTTCTGCTTTGATTATGCTTAAACAAGCCTACAAGTTGCTGAGCAGAGACTAAGGTGATTGTGAGCACCAAAGGCCCATGAGCAGGTCTACGGCCATGCAGGAGTGCGTTTCTGAGGCCAATGAACACAGAACCCAACTGCCTTCTAAATACCTACACCTTCACCCTCAGACAAAAGTGGACCACAGCTTTAATCAGAGAAGCCTCAACTTACTGTAAGTGCAGACTTATGGCTGCCCATGACACAGGAAATAAATGACAGCATGGGACAGCCCTAAGGACGTCACTTAGACTAGCCACTCCCTCTCTGAGGTCTGTGCACACTGTGGGAAAGGGTCTGCCAAGTACTTAAGAGACAGAGTAAGGGCTGCCAAACACATTCTCTAGATCTGACAACTGAAATCACCAATTCACAACTGATTTGGGCATGGACAGGACCAGCCCTGTCAATAACTAGCCAAGAGTAGCTCACAGGACCCTACCTTATATAGGACCTATTGGTTACTGATAGATTCTGGGAAAGACTCACTGTCCTTGGTTATGTACACACTGATGAGCCTACCAGACTCTAACAGATAGCTCTTAACCCAGTCACACAGATGGCCCTGGTAATGTCAGTGAATCAAACCGACAGACATAAATGTAAGGTTTGTGGGGAGACAGATGGGGGATGGGAAAGCAGAGATAGGTTGTGAGAGTGGCCAGTATGCTTGGTGAACACATCCAAAATTCTAACACACAAACAAACAGTTAACTAGGCCCCAGTGACAAGTCTTCAGCAGGCCTACCACTGACAGCAAAGTTTCCATACAGCACAGCCGGTCTTCGGCCAACAACCGAGTTCCAAGCACTCAAACTGAACAGAAATCAGACTGTACCTTGTGGTTGAACTGTGCCAGATCTCCAAGAGCCTTGTTCTTTGGTAATGAGTCAGTATAACTGTACAGAATTCCTGCATGTCATTCTAAACAGCATCCTGAGGGCCTGCTTTACACTAGGCACTGTGTTAGTTTAGTTCACTATTTTGTTTCATTAGATCTCCATAACCACTCTGGTCCTCAAGAAGTTAAATAACAGGTATAGTACCACACCTTGTATCGATGAACTTTAGATCTGAAACCAAATCTGCAGGACTAGAAAGTGCATACATACTTTTATCACTGCACGATGCTATTTTGCACCAAGTGTTTAGCTTTGCACTTCAAGTGAATTATACACACAATGAACATAGTGAGACATAATGGGTTTCAAGATTTCAAGCAAAATAAAGCAAATACACAAACTTTCACAAGAAAATAATAAAACTGCTCACTTCAGTTCTACCATCTCACACAGAAGATCCCTCCCTAAATATGCAAATCCTACTTACACTGACAAGTGCAACAGTTCAAACTCTTCTCCATGATCTCACTTACTCGTTAAGTTTATAAATCTTCTCAGAAAAAAAGACTTCGTCAAGAAGCTTGTGGATGTTGCGCCTCTCTGCTGCAAGCAAAACTCCATCGTTGGCTAAAATTCCCAAACAGGTGCCTGCATGTCCGATCGCTTCCATAGCATATTCCACTTGGTATAAGCGACCTACAAAACAGTGAGACACCACGGTTCCTCTGCATTCTTGCAACGCTGATCTGAGAGAAATCAGCAATGACACAGGTAGGTTCGCATCAACAGCCCTGCATTTACTCGACAACAATGAATGACGTAATCAACCTGGTGACAAGCTATCTCTGAGTACAAAATGACGTTAACTCCAAAACGTGTGTAGCTAACTAAATGCCACACTAAACCCCAACACTAAAAATATACTACTTAAAGCAACAACAACAACAAAACACCCCAACTTTCTTTGGATCGGGTTAAATTTCCTAATTTACCTTCTGGAGAAAATATTGTGGTCCTGGAGTCATATCTTCGAGACTGCAAAGGAAAAACAGAGAGATGATGCCTGCTCTCTGAGAGTAAGTCAACTTCTGGAAGCCCATGCATCATATACAATGACATCCTGGTGCTGAGTTCAGTGGGTAGAAGGAAGACCCCATTCAACTCCTTCTACCCCTTCGACTTTACTTTTGTCATACCAGGCTGTTAGCTTCAAACGAGCCGTAATGTTCGTCAGGCAAAAGTTAAAGGAAATGTGTCATGAACTCACCATGGCTTCTGAACTTTATGTGATTCCTGTGGAAAGAAAACAGGATCATTAAAATAAAAACCACAATTTTAAGAAGTGTCTTCTGTTTTTATCGTTTGATCCACACCATCACTTAGCTACCACCACTGGGAACTGCACAGATGTTAGGACACCACAATAAAGGTGAGCCAGGGAGTCCTGAAGAGCTCAGAACCTAGCAGCCAGATGTGACAGACATAGATTATAAAGCAACATGGAAGGGGTATTGAGGGTGGGGAGAGAAAGAGGGATGGCCAGCAAGTAAGTTTTTAGAAAACCAATACAGATAATTAGAGTAAATTAGAGATTGGAAGAGGCAAAAATAAGTTGAAAAGCCTCAAGTCAAAGAGGAAGAATTGTGAAGGGGTGAAGGGAAGAGCATCCCAAAAGTGGGTAATTCAACAGATAAGAGACAAATTGTTTAAGTCTCATATGGTCCTAAATTCGGGGGTGTATGGGAAAGTGATAAACCTGGTCTTCATTTCCGTTTCTTCAAAAGACAGCAATGGAAGCTCTACCTTAGTAGAAAAATGGCAGAGTTTAATTCCTATGTTGCCAAATAATGGAATACAAGGAAGGCATCGTGGCTGGAAAGCTAAACAGACATTTGAAGGGTCTGCAGGCCCAGGTGGAAACAACTTTATCTTACTCAAGATGGAACCATCGAAGGGCTGACATTTTAGAAAGGTCAGGCCTAAGGGAGAGCTAACCTGGCGGGAGTCGGTTCCAACATGTAAGAGAAACAGAAAGGTGGCCCTGAGCACAGCAGCCAGGAGGCCACGGCGGGTTTCGGATTCGACTGTGAACACAGCTACTTCCACGCCTGGCGCCAGCGCCACAAGATTTGGACTTTCCCCGCAGCTCCACTTTCCCGAATTGACTCGCTGGGCCGCAAGCCGTCCCACCCCTCGCACCGGCCCGGTGGGTCTCAGATCCCGGGCTGGCCGTCAAGGCCGCGCGGGAATGCCCGACGGCAGCCGGCGGGGATCAGACCCTGGCAGGCCGGTCACCGAGAAGGCGGGTGCAAAGTCATCGTGCCCACGGCTCCTCGGGGACCGGCCGCGGGCCTGGGCCGTGGTCTCCACGTAGATGGTCCACACCCGGGAGACAGACACCTCGCTTCCGCGGCCCCTAAAGGACTGAACCTCACCGGAGGAAAACCGTGAGGGTGCAGATCAGCGCCGCTCTACTCAGCTGGAGAAGAACCAACCCGGATGGCCAAGCATCCGCGGCGAATATGGCTCCCGCGCGTGCGCAGAACTGTGAGGGGGCGGGACGGGGAGGACGCGGAAGTTCTCCCAGTACCGGGGCGGGGACAGTCTACCCACGTGGGCTGTGCAAAAGCACAACCTCGGCTCTGGCTGAGGTCGGTCTTAGAGGAGGAGTGGAAGAAGGAGGGAAGAGCCTATACTGTGGAGAGTGGAAACTGATTCCTCCTACGCTTTGCACTTCACTTTCATTTTCTCTTCTGTACCATTCTAACGAAGGCCAGAGTAGCAACTGTATAGACAAACCAAATCGTTTACTCTTCCAGCCTTGCCCCTTAACAGTTTTTCGTTTGTTCTTCCTCTTAGCCTCATTTTCTCCTTTCTCAGATCCAACTCTTTGGGATAACTTTCGTCCTAAATTTAAGAATTCTCTTCATCCATTTCTCCTTTCCAATCTTACCTACTTTCTGTGCCTATGTTGGAATTTGAAGAGCTAGTGGGTTGACTACGTCTGATTTAATATGGTAGTCATTTCAGCCCACTGGACAGGGCTTTTGTCCTCTGTGTAGGGTGCAAAATGATTGGATCTGGGTTTCTTAAAGGGGGAAGCTTAGAAATTAGTTGCATGTAGACTGGACTTGGCCTGTACTCAGGACCTGGTTTGCCCTGTAAATTCCAAGCCAGCTAGGGCTACGTAGTGAGACTGTTTTAAAAATGAGAGAAAGAGAAAAAAGACCAAAAAGTAAAATGCCCACACAATGTAGTATATATTTAATGTCAAACAGAAATTAGCAATATTTGCATTAGGGATTTAGTGGAGAATCTCTCTCAGCAAGAACAATCAAGAGAAACCTGCAGTGTTCCATTGTGTAACAGGATAAACACTGATTGGAATGACACCCAAATTTTAGTCCATTTTTCTGGTCCCTAGTTTCCTGATTGGCCAAGTTAAACAAAAAACCTTAAATATGAGTATCCTAAGTGTTTCACATGTGAATGATCTCATTTGCTGTGCGCTTGTGCTTGTGTGTGTGTGTGTGTGTGTGTGTGTGTGTATGCACGTATGTATGTATAAACAGGAAAGGAGAGGCAGAAGTATGGGATTTTGTAGTGATTAGGAACAGGGGTAACAGCCCAAAGACCTAATTCAAGATCTAAGCCTGGGCTCCCTTCTAAATCAATAAATCAGCTTTTAAAGACTCTATTTCTTTATCTAAAAATGGAGATTAATCACCAGAATATCTTTGTGATTCTGTTCTGGATTAAATGAGGTAGTGCATGTAAAATAATATTCAATAACCATTGAGTTATAATATATCCTACTGAAAAACTAATGAAGCAGGAAAGACAAAACCGCTCCAGATTTGTTAACCTAAAATTCTGATCTATGAAAGCAGCAGGGCTCGATGGCTGAATATGAGAAGGGCAAGCAACATGTCATATCAATATTTTGAACTTGCTAACCTGGAATATGATCCATTATTTAGGAACTATTTATTATGCCTCTACTGTGTGCCAGAGTCTATGCTAAGAGGCTGCCATAGCCTCTTATAAAACCCTCACAATCGACTTCCTGGGATAAGTACAAACATTATCTTGCTTTTTAAAAAAAAAAAAAAAAAAGGAACTGGAGACACAGAGAAGTTAAGAATAAATTGTAGCCGGGCAGTGGTGGCGCATGCCTTTAATTCCAGCACTCGGGAGGCAGAGACAGGCAGATTTCTGAGTTCGAGGCCAGCCTGGTCTACGGAGTGAGTTCCGGGTTAGCCAGGGCTACACAGAGAAACCCTGTCTTGAAAAAAAAAAAAAAAAAACCAAAAAACAAAAAACAAAACAAAAAAAAGAATAAATTGTATAAGTACATTCAGAGAGATACATAGTTTGAGAAGTTTAGACAGGTAGATAGGCAGGCAAACACCAGACAAGAGTTATAGTATCAGGGCCTATTCACACAAACTGATAACTACTAACAAGATGTTTAAATGACTAGGGGTCTAGACCTAAGTTATCTGTAGAAAGCATGAGGTTAAACAAAAGAATGCAGTGAGTGGGCTGTGCATGCCTACAATCCCAGCTACTGGGTTGCATGGGGCAGGATTATCATGTGAATCCAGAATAATCATGTGACAACTTGATTCCAGTATGGACAACACAGTGGAATCCAGTCTCAATTCAGAAAAAAAAAAAAAATCTCACCCTACAAGAATAAGTAAATAGCCACTTAGACTAGAGAAACATGAAAAGAAGCCCGTAAAGGAAATACTGAGATAAAACTTAAGCTAAATATGCAATGAGCTGCATTTTTATAGATTCCTGTAAAAGGGCAATCATTAGTTATAGAGAATGAAGAACATCTGGGGCCAGGCAGAATGGTGTCTGCACTGGAGGCTGAACAGGAGGATTGTGGGAGCCAAGGAGTTTAAGACCAGCCTGAACAGCTCAGTGAGCCCCTAACTACTGAGGAGCCTTGCTGGTGTCTTGGATAATGAATGGCCTTGCCTGTATGTCTACATTTGCTTCCATGCTCTTGTCTCTGGAGATCCAGTTGCAGCTACTCTCTCAAACAAGTTTTTCTCCTGATTCCTACGTGTGTTTTCCCGGAGGGCTTTACCGTATCTTTCCTCTTGCATGCATTCATTTTATAAATGTGTTCAAAGACTTTTCTGTGGGAAAGGCACTATCACAGGGGCAAGAAGAGAAATACAGATGTAAGTTTTTCATGGCTGTGCTGTGGCAATTTACAGGATAGATGACTGTACAACCATAAGCAGGTAAGAATGAAATGCCACAAAAAAGATAGAATGCCTCACCTCCAGAGAGATGAGATTAAGAAAGAGTTCACAGAGAGTTAGTGATCTGTAAACTAGGTGTCTCGTGATCTGTGCCATGGCAACTTACAGGACAATATGCAGGTAAGACAGTGAAATGCCAAAACAAAACAAAAAAACAACAAACCAAACAAAAAGAAACACCTCATTTCTAGAGAGGTGAGATTAAGGAAGAATTCATAGAGTTAGTGATGTGTAGGCTAGGTATTAAAATATGTGGATTATTTAAAAAGTGTGAGTATGTGTGCAGTGGTGGACACTTTTAATCCCAGCATTTGAGAGGCAGAGGCAACTGGATCTCTGTGAATTTGAGAGCTCCAGGGCAGCCAAGAAACCCTGCCTCAAAAAAAACAAAAACAAATTAATGTAGCTATACATATGTATTCTTTTCAAAGTTTAAAAGTCATTGATTTAAGGGCTGGAATAGATCTTCAGAGACTGATGGCAAATCATATATCATTATGTATGTTTCTTGTAAAAGGCAAGCAGGACCTGCACAGAGACATGCTTACTTGGGTGATACTTTGTGGATTCTTTGTTTTCTGTAGTTCTGAGGTTGAGCCCAGGGCCTTGCACACTAGGCAAGGGGTCATCATGTAGTACTTTCTTAAGTGTAAAAAATTGCTGTAAAAACTAAATCTTCCTTGACCAATTCATATTTAGAGTTAAAACCATTTCAGTTTTAACTCTGTACAAAAATCCTTCATAAGTTTGATCTAGGCCCAACTGAGTTTTAATTAAGACAAACTTTTCTACCTAGTGGCTTGTGTTCTCATGCTAATTATGTTAACCCCCTCACCCCCCAAAAAAAACAAAAAACAAAAAACCCAAAAAACAAAGAACAACAAAACAAAACCTGTTTGCAGTGTCCCACAGGACTAAAGGAAGCCTGTCCCCAGCTGGTTTTTGACTGGTCAATAAAATTACCAAATTACCAGCAACCAATGGCTGGGCAGAGAGACAGAGGTGGGACTTTTAGGATTCCTGGGAAGGGACAGAGAGAAGAGGAAGAGAGAATTCCTCCATAGGGAGGTCATAGGAGACAGACCTCACTGGGAAGATGCAGAAGGGAGAGACTGTAGGTGCAGGGAGGAAGTGGCTCAGGAGGGCTGCCCAGCAAGGTCCAAGGCAGCAAAGATAAAATATAGATTTTTAGTAAGCAATAACTCAGGAATATCGGAAGGAAGTGTGTGTTATCCAAGTGGAGTTTTGGAGTGGCCCAGCCATTGACCTGCTTAGGGCATGTTAGAAATAAGGCTGTGCGTGTGTGTCTTTCACGAGGGAATCCAGAGCATTGAGGTGGGTAGCAACGAATGCGTGTGCACCCCCCGGGGAGTTTTGAGCGGTTTAAATTTTTACCGCATCAGTCACATGGAGATCCCAGATTCATAGGACTTGGCGGTTTCAAACCAGATTTCTTCTACGGCTTTCTGGCCCATGTCAAACATCTGCTGCAAATGCTTCCATCCGGTTTTCGCTGTAATCATGAGGTACTCTTTGTTCTCTGGGTAGAGCTGGCAGGAATATGTGGCCATGACAAGAGACTGACTAAAACGACTGCATACAAGTAAAAACAAAGCACTCCTTTCTACCTCGGTCAGGGGGATCACACTTTCAAACCCTGCAAGGATGTGACCTCCTACTTGTATAGGGTTTGTGCTTTCAATCATCATGTACATGATGGTGATTGCCACTTCAAACACATAGTATCCATAGCTCATGTCACCGAAGTCTAAAATCCCAGAGACTTGATACACACCATCTCCAGAGGCTGACTTGCTGAGGTCTACTAAAATGTTATGGTCATTAAGATCACCATGATTAATACCTGAAATCAGAAAAATCATTTAAAAAGTTACTTAAAATGCTAACTCATTCTCTTTCAACCTTTCTTTTTTAAAGCACAGCCATCTAAATAATCTGATGAATAAGCAGAGCTAAAAGAACAAACTCTATTTTCTTAAAATAAAGCCATTTTCCCTGGGAAAGACACAGGCAGAGTTTTGGCTCCTCTGATCTTGCTTCTCACCAGTATAGAGGTTAAGGTGGAGACTGGAGTACTTGCAAACACCCAGATGGAGAACTGCTCAAAGCCATAGATAAGTTAAAAGAACAGAACTGCATTCATATCATCATAGGAAACAGAGACTTGCCTGGGCCATATGCACCTCTAATTATATCCAGTTCTGATAAACCTGGTGTGATGATGCACAATTTTAATCGGCGACTCAGGAGGCAGAGGTAGACAGATCTCTGTGAGTTCAAGACTAGCCTGTGAGTTCCAGGCCAGCCAGGGATAAGGGGGATGGGGGTGACAACAAAGGTAAACAGACCAGAAACGGAGAGTGTTTAGAAAATGTGATAGCCTTGACATTCAAGAGCACGATCCACGGCCTTGTCCCGCTGGTGAGAGTACAGTAGAGTTATGTCTAGAGTAGAAAGCTGCATGTGGTACAAGCTATGACCCGGCACGCACAGTAGAGCCGTGCATCAGATTGCAATAGGCTGGGAGAAAAGGGAACCCCAAACTTGTCTTTATCATGGGCAACTTGAAAAACACTGAATTAAGTTACAGTCTGGAATTAAGATACTATTCATTTGTTCCCAAGCAACATACCACTGAGAGTCACCTTATAATAATTAGGCAAATATAGAATGTGTCTTTTTAACTATAAATTTTTTCTTGAGACAAGATCTGACTCTGTAGCCCAAACTGCCCTGTATCTCATGACAATCTTTCAGCTACGGTTTCCCATGTGTAGGTATTAGAGGTGTGAGCCACCATGCTCAGCTTAACTTCTATATAGTTAGGTTTATCTAAGTTATGCTTAGTTAAAATATATCACAGTGACTAAGTCCAATGAACATTATTATAAGCCATACCTTTAAAATTATCCATTTCTAAAATAGGAATGTAGCATAGAATTAATTCAAAATATATGTAGCAAAATTAGACAGAAATACAAGGAAAAAAAAACAGAAAATCAATATCACAGTAGGAGATTAAAGTATGTTTTACTCAATGGTTATTAGAACAAACAGATAAAAGTGACCAGTAAAAGAAATGGAAAATTTCAACAACATGGTTGACAAACTTGACTCAATGGACACATACCCCGAAGTATAGATATATTCTCACTTTAATCACACATAGATTTTAAAAAAGTAACAGAAATTAATTAATTAACATTAAAAATAAAGATTTGAGTATTATGAAATAAGTATGAAGTGATATGTATGTATGTATATGTATGTATACCAGTACTGTTCAAACTCATAGCCACTAAACACAGTTGGCCATTTCACTTCATTAGGGTTTGGGGCTGGAGAAATGGCTTAGGAGTTAAGAGCACTAGCTGCTCTTCCAGCAGACCTAAGTTCAATTCCCAGAACCCACATGGTAACTCACAACTGTCTGTAACTCCGGTTTCAGGGGATCCAGTACCCTCATACAGACATATATGCAGATAAAACACCAATGCACATGAAATAAAAACAAATAAATCATTTTTTAAAAAGATTAGATCATGGGGGCTGGAAAGATGGCTCAGAGGTTAAGAGCACTGACTGCTCTTCCAAAGGTCCTGAGTTCAAATCCCAGCAACCACCTGGTGGCTCACAACCATCTGTAATGAGATCTGATGCCCTCTTCTGGTGTGTCTGAAAACAGCTACAGTGGACTTACATATAATAAATAAATAAATCTATTTTTTAAAAAAAGATTAGATCACATGGAAAGGCCTCATTTCTCTCTTGTGCAAGTCCTTTTTCAAGTACTGACAAGCCACACAATAACTGTTTCACTGGACAGTACAGATATACCACACTTACTTACTTCAGGGAATCTTATTGGGCAACAATGATATATAACACTTTCATCTTGTTTATCTGTCACAGGGTCTTTTTATGTAGTCCTTGCTGTCCTAGAACTCTCTATATAGACCAAGACAGCCTCAAATTCACAAAATTCCTCCTGCCTTTGCCTCCCAAATGCTGGGATTAAAGGTGTATGCAACCATGCCTGACTAAAGTATGTTTCTTAACCAAAATGCAATTACAGCAGAAATCAGCAATGAAAAGACAACTTAAAAGTTCATCATATTATGGAGAAAATAATTTATATTTGTAAATATGATGAAAAGAAGATATTCTAAAAGAGTTACAAAATATCTAAAACTAAATGGCTATTACAAATTACGACTTGTGTGCACAGTTTCTCTTATAGATGTAGATAGCTGCATTTCCACAAAAGCACTTCATTTGGTAGCTGGTGAAAGAAGGCTCCAATAATAATGGAGGTCCATAATGGTAGTGTATAAAACAAACTGAAACAATAAGAAAGAAAGCAATAGGAATAATCTAAGACCACCTCCCTGCTTGAGCAGAAAAAGAGCCAAGCCAAAACTGACCCCCACAGTTTCTAGTTTAACGGCAATAGAACTGACTGCTACAGGGTACAATGTTTCTTACTGTGGAAATGAAATGTTCTACAGCTGGAAATGCAACATCTGCACAGCCCTGTAGATATGTAAGAGCATGGAATTGAACAGATGGATAGATTGTATCTTCTGTGAATCATATCCCAATAAAGGGGTAAAAAAGAATAATGAGATGATAACTTCAATTTTAAAAAGGCTAACAACATATTGTTTGATAAATAACAAATATCTCAAAATGCAATACATTTTTGCTTTGCTTTTTGAAAAATGTTCCTGCCCTGTATCCCAGGCTGGCCTCAAATTCACTGTCTTCCTGTCTCTGCCTTCCAAGTGCTGGGATTGTATTTTACCTCCATTATCCTTTGGAATAGGTTTTTATAAAGTCTTAAGACAAACAGCATCTTTTCCCAAACAAACTTTAAATTTGAATCTCAGGGAAAGAAAAGAACTGGGCATGGTGGCATATGCCTTTAATCCCAGCACTGGGGAGGTAGAGGCAGATGACTTCTCTGAACTTGAGGCCAGCCTGGTTTATATAGTGAATTCCAGGCCAGCCAAGATTACAGAGTGAGACTCTTTCTTCACACACACACACACACACACACACACACCGACTCCCACCCCCCCAAAAAGAATAAAGGAACCTAAGGAAACCCATTTTTATGACAATAATGAGTACAGATCATTATAAATCAAGACGTATGCACAATTAATTTTATGTTTGTAGTCCAAATAAAGGCAAACAAAAAAACCACAAAAACTCACGAATTAAATACCTATTTCAAGAAGCTTTTGAAAAGCAAACAGAAAACATTTGAAAAAATAGATAATATGAGTAATTTAAGTTACGATAAAGAGGGCCTTGAAAAGGTGCTTCCCCAAAGGATGAGCCTGTGTGGTAGGAGCCAGTGGGAAATATAAGAAGAGGTGCTAATGATCTCCATTCAGAACAAAAGGACACACATCACTAACTACCTGATCAGTGTGAAAAGTGAGCAAAGATGTCTGGAGAGATGGCTCAGGGCCAAGGGCACTGGCTGCTCTTCCAGTGGACCCAGGCTTCGTTCCCAGCACCCACAAAGTGGCTCACAACTTGCTATAACTCCAGTTCCAGAAGATCCACTACCTTCTTCTGGTCTCTTTGGGCACTGCGTGCATGTGATACACAGACATACATGTAAGTAAAACACTCATACATATAAAGTAGAAATAAATAAAATCTCCAAAAGTAAGTAATGATAAATGATAAACACAAATTTTAACAGGTATGTTAAAACCTTACAGTTATAAGTACAAAATTCTAGAATTAGATAAATTCTATAAAATACAATTCATTAAATATGGCAAAATTTAAATAGTCCTATATAAAAGAAATTAAAGTGCTAATTTTAATAATTTCTGGGGCTTTTTGTTTGAAACAGGGACTTATGTAGCTAATCTGGTCTTGAACTCATTATGTAGCCAAAGACAAGCCCAAACTCCTGATCCTTCTGTTTTTACCCCCAAGTGCTGGGATTACAGCTGGGTGCCATCATGCTCGGTTTGCTAATTTTAAAACACTCCCTAAAGAAAAATACAGTACTAAATTAACTCAGTGGAAAATTCCCTCAAACAGTATAAAAAGAAAGTATTGTATATTTCTAAAATATTAATTTATTGTGTGGATTTCTATCTGAGTGTGTGCACGCCACACATGTGTAGATGAATGCAGAGGTCAGAGGAGGACCATGGATCTCCTGGAGCTCAGGTAACAAGGGGCTGTGAGCCACCTAACATGGGTGCGAAGAACTGAACTCAGGTTCGCTGGCAGGGCAGCAAATGCTCCTAAGAGCTGAGCCGTCTTGCCAGCCCCACTCTAATCTCCCAATCACTGAGACAACGGAAAACTTCCTAAATGATCTTACAAGTCTAAGCCCATACAAGGATATTATAAAGGGAAAACTATGAGGAAATGGTGCTTAGGAATGTAGACGGAAGCCGTAATAAAACATTAGTAAACTGGAAAGATGATACATAATAAAAAAGAGAGAAAAGAAAACAATATAATGACCACACTGGGTTTAAATTAAGAATGCAATGTTAGTTTAAAGTGAGATACAACCAATATAATTTGACATATCTGTAGATTTAAGGAGAAAGCAGCAAGCATTTTTATAAGACTTCTTGATAAACCAGGAATACAGGGAAGGTTCCCAACCTTATAAAAGATGTTAACAACAACAACCACCACAAACTAATGCAGTCACAACAGTTAACACGTTTTTGTTTGTTTGATTTGTTTGTTTTTGGTTTTTATTTTGTTTTTTTTTTTGTTTTTTTGAGACGGGGTCTGTCTCTCTTGTAGTCCTGGCTGTCCTGGAGCTCATTACGTAGACCAAGCTGGCCCCTGCCTCCCGACTGCTGGGATTAAAGGCAAGTGCCATTGTACCTGGCTATCAGAGTCAATAGTTAAACACTGGTGGTTGGCAAGAAAGTTCAGTGGGTAAAAGTACTTGCAGTACAAGCCTGACATTCTGAGTTCTGTCCCCAGAACTCACAAGTGGAAGGACAGACCAAACGCTCAAAAGTTGTCCTGTGGCCTCCATTCAACATACCCCAGCACATGCCTGTCTGAAAACACACACATACACATGTGTGCACATACACAATAAATAAATAAAATAATTTAACACTGAGAGAGTTTTCTGGGGTAGAAATGCAAAGATACTTAGATAAAACAAATTAAAGGGCTGTCTCACCTGGCCTGGTTTTACATACTGTAACCCCAGAGTTTGGTAGGCTAAAGCAAGAGGAATGTGGGTTTGAGACCAGGCTAGTCTATCTGGAAAGACTGAACCTGAGGAAAAAATTCTTCTTTTATAGAACATTTCAGATGATATTGTTGTATACATATAAGTATCTTGGGAAAAATTATTTAAATGATGTGTTTAATGTCAAGAGCTTGAGAGATAGATCAGCGGGTTAAAAGCACTTCCTGCTCTTCCACAGGACCTGAATTTGGTTTGTAGCAACCCACAAGGGGTGGGTACTCCAGCTACAGGAGATCTGATACCCTCTTATGGCCGCTATGGGTACCTGCATGTGGCGCACACACACACACACATACACACACACATACACACACACACACACACATAAACATAAATATTTTAAAATAAAAGTATGGATGTCTTGGGAGCACAGCATGAAGGCCTGTGTGCCCACAGTCCTTCAGAGAAACCAGAATAAGCATGCAGGTTGTCTTTCCAATGAGAAAAATGTAAAACCTGTTGTTTCATTCAGAAAGCTGGGAACTGGAAGTGATTAATTGCCTGGTGATCTGCGTTGGACCAGGCCATATGAAGGTATTACAACCAGACTGGAGTATCTAGTAATCTAAATGACCCTTACAGCCAGGGTCCCCTAAACTCGCACAACCAGGATCGGGGCTGGCTAATAGCCCAAATGGCCTCTGCAACTATCTGTATGACTAAGGCCTGGCAGGACACTTCCTTAGGCCCTTAAGCCTATCTCTAGGACTCATCTTCTTGGAAGAAAGGACCCTGAGCTTTGACATAATTATGCTTCCTCGTGCGCTGGGGATGGTAGTACACCAGGAAACCTTCCTCCATCCAAAAAAAGCTATGCTGTGTTCAAACACACTAACAGTAAACTGCCTGGCACCACACTCTTTAGAAGGTTTGCTCTAGGTTGACAAAGTCAATCTGAACTGAGTTTTCATTCTTTACTCTTTGTGGTTTGTTTCCCTGCCTGACACCTGCAGAGACCCCTCATGGACGCAATAAAGTATCATCTTGTAATATCAGCAACAAACAAAAAAATAGAACAAGAAATAAAATATTGTTTTGTTTCTTTTTAGAAAAATCAAACATACTGGTTTTTTTTAAATATATATAATAGCATAGGTTTGAGATATAGTTGAGTGGTAGAGCACTTGCCCAGCATGTGCAAACTGCTGTAATTGATCTCCAGCACTGTCATATTGAGTGTGTGTGTGTGTGTGTGCGCGTACGTGCACACACACGCGTGTGTGCATATGTATAAGTATATGTATATGCATACGTATGGCCAGTGAGATGGCTCAATGGGTAAAGTTGCTTGGTGCCATCCCTGGTAAGCTGAGTTCAATCTATGGACCCACAAAGTAGAAGAAAAGAACAAACCCCTTCAGGTTGTCCTTTGACCTCCACATATGTGCAACAGCATGTGCATCCCAAAACAAATAATACAATTTAAAACCTCTTTAAAGACATTCATAAAACTCAATGTCTATATGTTTCTCTATCTACATTTTAGGAATAAAGATCTCCTATGGTGTATGTAACTGAAGACATCGGCTTTGTTCATGAATTAGACTGGTTTAATAAATATAAATATACTGTAAAAACCATTTTCTTCAAACTTATTATAATCCAGTTGAAATCCAAAGCACCAATAGACTTTTTTTAAACATATGACTTGGTGATTCTAAAATGAAAAAATACAAAGGAAAAAAAGTAGTTAAGATTCTTGTTTGTCAGGGTGAGGGTGGTGGCACATGCCTTTAATCCAACCACTCAGGAGGCAGAGGCAGGCAGATCTCTGTGAGTTCTAGGCCAGCCTGGTCTACAGGGCAAGTTCCAGGACAGCCAGAGCTTTTGTTTTGTTGTTGTTGGGGGGGGGGGGTATTTGTTTGTTGCCTTTTGTTTTGAGACAAGATTTCTCTGTGTAGCCCTGGCTGCCCTGGAACTCGCTCTGTAGACCAGGCGTCTCTAACTCAGAAATCCGCCTGCCTCCGCCTCCATACTCAACAGTTAAAACCCTTACATAAAAGAACAAGAAAATGAGAAGATCTATTCTCTTCTATTCAAAAACCAAAACTGAAGAAATTAAAATTTGTGTAGTAATCTTTAGGTCACTCACAAGGTCTAATTAGGAATATGCTGGTTTATACTGTTTATTTTTTTATTATTTATTTATTTATTTATTTTTTAATTTTTGTTTTTTTGAGACAGGGTTTCTCTGTGTTACCCTGGCTGTCCTGGAACTCACTCTGTAGACCAGGCTGGCCTCGAACTCAGAAATCTGCCTGCCTCTGCCTCCCGAGTGCTGGGATTAAAGGCGTGCGCAACCACTGCCAAGCTACTATTTATTTTTTAAAGAGGTGGTGTGGCCATGTGACATGTTTTGGTTATTGACATGTGAATATAAATGATTGTTACTTCACTATAGAAGCTTCAAAACCAGTGCATACAAAATTACCTGTATATCCATGTTTATTTCTGGACTATTCACCACAGTTAGAAAATGGGACCACCCTAGATGCTCATTAACAGATACATGGATAAATAAAATGTGGTACACATTCATAATGAAATTGTATTTGTTCATAAAAATGTAATCATGATATTTGTTAGGAAATGTATTCATTGGAGATCATTATGTTAAAATGAAATAAGTCAGATGTGGAAAGACAAACATTGCATATTCTCTCTCAGATGTAGACTCTAGACTTCATGTGTTGGTGCATACTTGTTGTGGGGCATGAATCTGAAGGAAGCCCAGGAGAGAGAAGAAGAGGTCGAAAGGAAGAGAGTTGATAAAAGATGGATTATTTGGAGAGATGAAGGGGATTGGGAAGACTTGAGCAAAGACATAAACTAGATTGATACATCACTGTATGGGTGTGGAGATAGATGACAAAATCAGAATAATAAAATAATCCAAACATGTTTAGTTAATATCAGAGGTAATATTGCAAAACAGAGAAAAAGAAAAAAGTATCTGCAATTCATGAGGTGGAGGAAAATGACCAGCTATAAGACAAATTCATACTGTATATAAAATCCAATGGATTATAGATAAATGTAAAACGCAAAAAAATGTAAAATGTAGGATGATAAAATATTTCTGACTAAACATTGGAGGAAAACTCCTATCCTTAGAGTTCACCGAGACTACTTGAAACCATTAAAATTGGCCACAGAATGGAGAAACGTTTGCACACATACAACTATTATACAAAGAACTCATCTGGAGTATATTTAGAACTTTCATCAATCAGTCGGTGAGGAAGAAAACAGGCAAAGACTTGAACAGGCACTCCACAAGAACATGCATGCACTCACGTGCAGGACTAGGACACCAACCCAGCCACAAAACTTTCAACCCACAATGTGTCCTGCTGCAAGATGGGCTGGGGCAATGGTGGCACAGAACTTTGTGGGAGTGGCCAAGAAATGACTGTTATAATTTGAGGCCCATGCCATGAGAAGGAGCCCATGTCTGACATTGCCTGGATGACCAGGAACCAGAATCAGGACAGCCCAGAGACCTAGGATAGAAACAAACACGACTGACCAACAACAACAACAACAAAATCTCTAATGATGTTCTGCTGTATTTATAGATTGGTGCCTGGTCCAATTATGATCAGAGAGGCTGCCTCTAGCCTCTGAGATGTGTGTGTGTGTGTGTGTGTGTGTGTGTGTGTGTGTGTGTGTGTGT
>JADRCH010000050.1:6826483-6971345 GCA_019843965.1 Rhynchomys soricoides
TGTGTGTGTGTGTGTGTGTGTGTGTGTGTGTGTGTGTGTGTGTGTGTGAATAGAGAAATGTATTTTAAAATTAGAATGAGAAATTATTATATAAAAGTAAGATGGAAAAATGTAAACATCCACTGAAGGTAATGGTGAGGTCCTGGCCTGTGCTACCTCCAAGGGCCATGTATGTCTGGGTCCATGACCTTGCAGCAGTGGTGTCCTATTTAACCAAAGACCAGACAGGCCTTGCTGCCTAGGGCCATGTTGGGGTCTGAGGGCTGTGTAGAGATGGCCCCACCCCTCACCTGGGCATCATGGGAGAGCTGAAGGTGGGAAGGTAGGAGAGCTGACTTGCTCCTCACCATCAACAGTACTCCGGAGAGCAGCCACCACCACCATGCCCTGCACTTCTCCAAGGAAGCACAGTAGAGCTAGCCCTGGTTTTGGTAGTTGCAGGTGAGTTGTCCCTGATGTCATGAGAGTGGGAGAGGTGGTCCTTTGAGAGTGGGAGAGCTGGCCTTGCCCCACAGTGGCTGCAGCACTTGGGAGAGCAGGCTTTGCACCCTGTCTAAGCATCACACTGGAGCTGACCCTGGTGGTGGGGGCTCAGGCAAGCTGGCCTCAAGGGTGTTAAGTGTGAGACAGGTGGCTATCACTTGTCTGCCATGTGGTAGCATGGGCAAGAAATAGATGCCCTCCACCCTACCCCTTGCCACCTGAAGCAGGTGGGAGAGCTGGCCCTGTGGTCATGAGAAAGGGAGAGGTGGCCCTGCCCCTTACCAGCTGCAACACTCAGGATAGCAGGCCCTGCCCCGTACCTGGGCAGCACAGTAGAGCTGGCCCTGGTTGCAGGAGTGGGTTGTTGGTGAGCTGGCCCCAAGGGTGTGAGAATAGGAGAGCTAGCTCTGCCCCTTGCCAGCTGTGGCATTGGGTGAGCTAGTTAGGGCAGTGCTGGAGAGCTTGTCCTGGTGGTGTGGGTGTGGGAGAGCTGGCAGGCTGACCAGCTCAGCTACTACCCAGGCCCAGATCTAGGACTTTGAATTGGTCCACCCCAGCATCTACCCCACTGATGAGCTACTGGAGCATGTGAAGAGGCTGATCCTATAATTCCAAAGAAGCAGGTTCTCCATGACACAGGACAACAACAGGATACCCTCAAGGAGTCCCAGTGATAATCCAGTACTGATAGTCTGATAGTGTAGCAGAAGAAAACAGACCACTGACTCATTGCAATGAACATTTGTAATGAAAGAAGTGTGGACACAGGATAAGCTGTGGGACACACTGCAACACACTAAAGCTTTCATAATGAGATTTTTTTTTCTTTTGGATGGGGGAGGTTGCAAGAGCAGAGGGCAGGTACAAAGATTGGGGAGATGAGTAGGATTGGAGTGCATGATGGGAAATTCACAAAGAAGCAATAAAAAAGTTCAGTAATAAAATAAAAGAAAAAATGTAAGCATCACAAAGTCAAGATGGTATCTACCTGGATACTACAGGGAGGTACTACAGGGAGGTACTACAGGGAGGTACTACAGGGAGGTACTACAGGGAGGGTAATATCTGGTGATAGTAATAGAAACTATACAACCTCTTTTGGAAGATGGCATTATTTGGTCAAGTTGAACATAAGGAGATTGATGTGGGAGGGTTTCTGTCAATTCAAGACCAGCTTGGACTACACAGACCTAACAACGACAAAAGTTAACTTCAAATACGCAAACTTAAGAATGGTAAAGACATGATTCTTGTAAGAGTGATAGGAACAGACGAGAACATCTTATAATGTCAGAAATCTAAGCTGAACATCCATATTTTCCTGACACAGGAAAATTGGCCAATTTAAAGAAAAATCTATACTTTGATTGGGAAAATACTCACATTCTCGAAAATGGCTTAATTTGGTCATTACTTCTTCCTTAAACAGCTGAATGACCCGTTCAACAATCTCCCGGTTTTGACTTTGACTCAGGGCACCCATATATTTCTCTAGAAGAGGAATGTTTTTCAGATTCCAGATGAAGTTCTCCCGATGAAGAAGATTTAATTTTGGATGATGGAATTCCTAAATGAAAAACAAAAAACAGGATAAGAATGTAGCTTTGTGTCTTAGTCAGGGTTGCTATTCCTGCACAAACATCATGACCAAGAGGCAAGTTGGGAAGGAAAGAATTTTTTTACACTCCATGCTGCTGTTCATCATGAAAGGAAGTCAAGACTGGAACTCAAGCAGGTCAAGGAGCAGGAGCTGATGCAGAGGCCATGGAAGAATGCTGTTTACTGCCTTGCTTCTCCTGGCTTGCTCAGCCTGCTTTCTTATAGAACCCAAGACTACCAGCCCACAGATGGCACCACCCACAAGGGACCCTCCCCCCTTGATCACTCATTGAGAAAATGCCTTACTGCTGGATCTCATGGAGGCATTTTCTCAACTGAAACTCCTTTCTCTGTGATAAGTTCAGCTTATGTCAAGTTGACACACAAAACCAGCCAGTACACTTAGGCAGTGCTTGCTTAGCAAACACAATGCCCTGTACTCGATCCCTGCTATAAAACGAGGCATGCAGCATATGCCTATAATCCCAGCATTTGAGAGGTGGATATGGGTAGATCAGAAGTTCAAAGTCATCCTTGGCTACATAGTGAGTCTTGGCCTACCTAAAAAAAAGTATATATATTGCATATATATATGCAAGAAATAGACTCTCCACAGTCCCTGTCTTGTCACACTCTCCCCTCAGGAGATGCCTATAGGAGGCAGATGGCACTCTCTTATGGTAACTGACCTGTCTTGTTTTTGGTAACCCACAAAACAAGTTAGACACCATGGGACAAGTCTCAATACCCAGCCCTTGGAAGACCAATATATCTCTTTTTAAAAACTCCCTACAATAGTAAGTCCCTTTTTATTTGAGTAAAACATTATAGTTTTGGGAGCATAGTCTTATTTCACTTGATCTTTTAAGTTTTTGAGAGAGGGGCCTACATAGCCCACTCTTGCCTTGGACTTTATATGTATGTAAGGGTGACTTGAACTCCTGGTCCTCCTGCCCTCATCTCCCAAATGTGCTAGAATTAGAAGCATATGTCACTGTGTCAGGCTCATAGACAGGGACTGTTAACTAGTGCTTACTAAAGGAATTGGAGGCTACTCTCAAGAGCATGATGGCTTGAACCCGTAATCCCAATATTCAGGAGGCTGAGACAAAAGGATCACTGCAAGTTCAAGGCTAGCCCTGGCAGACAGAAGAGAGTTCCAGGCCAGCTTGGACGACAGTGAGGGAGAGTCTGTCTCAGAAACAAAAACAGGGTCAGCAAGATGGCTAAGTGGGTCGAGGTGTTTGCTCATAGATTCAATGACTTGAGTTTAGACCCCTGGACCCTACAAGGTAGGAGAGAATTATCATTTGACCTCTACACTTTTATACTTGCACTGTGGCATACACCATAATACACACACACAGAGAGAGAGAGAGAGAGAGAGAGAGAGAGAGAGAGAGAGAGAGAGAGAATGAATGAATGAATGAATGAGAGAAAATATATTCTTCACCAGTGCATCTGGTCTGAGGCTGGTCCCTTGTCTCTTCTCACTTAATCCCACCACTCTGGCCTCAGGGAGCCTCAAGGCCTTGTCATGAGCCATTTCTCTCTCCCAAGATGCCCTTTTCCACAGTGATGTTAGACTACCATTTCTACCCAGCAAAAAAAAAAAAAAAACCCTCTGCACAGACTTCTTAACCATGCCTTATACATTTTCAACCCTCTGTCCGACAACGCACAGCCCTCTCTAAGAAAAGCTATTCATAGGAAGTACTCATCTTCTGAGATGGTTCTTCCTCTCACTGAGCTAAAATATGCCTCTGCACTGGTGTCCATGCCACCGGTCCAACTGTGACCTCTAGGGATATCTGCAACAGGGTATGTATTTTTTTTCTCTGGGAATCCCCCAAGCCTCAAAGCTGCTTCGAACACAGCACACCTGTGCCTTCAGCATTTGTCTTTTGCAGATGAAATCTCTCTGGTTTCTTCAACTCTTCCTCACAAGTCACTATTTTCAGTCTCGTTCCCTTCTGGTGTGTTAAATGCCACTGCAGGTCACCAAAATAGAGAGTAAGCACTGACCCACCCGAGCCATGACTCTGGGGATGAACTGCAATTCAGAGAAGAGATAACAATAGAGGAAACTTTCTTATTTTATGCCATTCAATGCTACTCAAAGTTTTAAAATCATATATATATATATATATATATATATTACACCCTCCCACCCCCATACAAGTCAAACGAAAATAAATGTAACATGTGTGTGTGTGTGTGTACACTTTCCACTGGTGCATCTTTCACTCACTTGATCCCACCACTCTGACCTGTGCAAAGGCTTTTTTTGCTGAGTAGAAATGAGAGTCTAACATCACTGTGGAAAAGGGCATTCTGGGAGAGAGAAATGGCTCATGACAAGGCCTTGAGGCTCCCTGGACTCCAGGGAGGCCAGAGTGGTGGGACCAAGTGAGTGAAAGATGCACTAGTGGAAAGTGTGTATACACACACACACACACACACACACACACAACTTTTATTTTAATTTGACGTGTGTGGGGGTGGGAGGGTGTAAGGTGCATATTTATGTGAGTGCGTGTGTTCATGGATATGCATGAATGTGTACATATAAGGTCACTGGTCAGCTTCATATGTCATTCCTCAGGACTCATCCACCTTGTTTTTTAAGACAGTCTGTCATTGGTCTGGAGTGAGCCAAGTAGGCTAAGCTAAAGCTCCAAAAATCCCTCTGCCTCTTCTTGCACAGCCCCAGGATTCTAAGCCTGCCACTGTGCCTGGTATTTTTATGTGATTTCAGGGGAGACAACTCCAAGTTTTTACGCTTCTGCATCAAGTGTGAAATATCACTTCACTTCTGAACTCTTTCCAGCCTCTACTTTTATTAATTTTAATTGTCTCTGTGTGTGTGTGTGTGTGTGTGTGTGTGTGTGTACATCTTACATGGATATGTGCATGTGAAGATGTTAAGGCAGATGCC
Source organism: Rhynchomys soricoides (assembly GCA_019843965.1). Lineage (NCBI taxonomy): Eukaryota > Metazoa > Chordata > Mammalia > Rodentia > Muridae > Rhynchomys > Rhynchomys soricoides. The sequence goes on from JADRCH010000050.1 coordinate 6,831,504, forward strand.
CACAGAGGCCACAGGCAGTTGTGAACCACCCATATAAGGTCTTGGAAACTGAACTAGGGTCCCCTAGAAAAGCAGTATATCCTCCTTCAGGCTTAAGAACTCAGTAAACAAGCCGGGCAGTGGTGGCGCACACCTTTAAGCCCAGGACTTGGGAGGCTGAGACAGGTGGATTTCTGAGTTCGAGGCCAGCCTGGTCTACAGAGTGAGTTCCAGGGCTATACAGAGAAACCCTGTCTTGAAAAACCAAAGAACTTAGTAAACATTGAGCCACCTCTCCAAGTTTCCTTTAAAGTAAACATAACAAGCCAAGTATGTTAGTGTATGCTTTTAATTCCAGCACTTGGGAGGCAGAGGCAGGAGGATTTTTGTTCAAGGACAGCCAAAACCCTGCTTAAATATAACACTCTTGTTGGGTTCTCAGTTACAGTCTACTCAGGTAAGGTTTAGGGTACTGTCCCTGACACCCACACAATGGCATCTCAGCTCCCAAGGCACCAGTGGAAAGAACACTGGACTGAGTCACAGAGCTCCAACTCCCTCTTCTACTTACAAGCAGGCCATGAACATCTCAGATCTTAGTTTCTCTATCAGGAACATGAAGACATCCGTCATTCATGGACTAAGAAGACACTCAGCCCTCACCCATGTTGGTGCTCCATCAATGCTCTGCCTTGAGTTTGTTTGTTCTGTGGTGCTGGGGATTGAACCCAGGGCCTTCCACATGTGAGGCAAGCACTCTATCTCTGTTACATCCTCAGTCCAAGTGTGTGTTTGAATATACAAAAATATGAATTTTGCTCCATATCATCCTGATTTTTCTGGCCTTTCTATCCTTTTGCAAATAATAGGAATTGCTGGCAGTTTAACCATTGCTCTTTGTTAATTCATGTCAGCCTATCTCCCAGTCACTGTCCTCATTCTCTCTCACCAGAGCTCCCATTCCTAAGCACTTTGCTTCCTCTAGTACAGAGTTCAGACCACAGTCATATTCACAGAGTTGCCTATGTTTTCTTTTTCCAGATACTTGAAACGCCTGAGCTCCACCTCCAGCCCATCTGTCAATCAAGCTTCAACCAAACTCTAATAGTATTTGGCCCTATGTCTTAAGAATGTCTTAGTTCTGGTCCTTATGATGTCAGGACTTCTGTCTACTCTGGAACCCATAGACCTGGTAGATGCTGGAATTTTCAGTGGTCAACCATACCCTCAGCAGTGTGCTCACAGCCTCTAGCACAAGGGCAGAACTGAAATGTATTTTCATAGTATCATAGACACTGCAACTCAGAAAACACACAAAAGCAAAAAATAACATTTTACTAGTATAAAAACAGACAAAAGAATTAGTCAAACAGTGCAGAGACTCCATAAAGAATCCTTTAAAACACAGTACCAAATAGTGGTTAATAAGGGCACCATAAAGACACCATGGGAAAGGGTAAATTTCTTTAATCTAGTTCTGGGGAAACTGAATTTCAACATGAAAAACAATAATGTTGGACATATTTCTTACACTAGATACAAAAATTAACCCCCAAATAGACAAACAAAACAAAACAAAACAACAACAACAAAAAACCAATCCAAATGCCATGATTGAAAACCATAAACCCCCTGACAATTGCATTGTCAGTGATTTGCCTATCACACCCAATGCAAAAATAAATAGATGAGATTATATCAAATAAAAGCTTCTGCACAGAAAACAATAACACTGGGCCTAGAGAAATGGCTCAGTGAGGTGATATCAAGCACAGACCTGGACATAGGAGAATGCCCCGGGGCTTACTGACCAGCCATTGGAGACCATGGAGGGCTAGTGAGGTGGCTTACTAGGAAGACTTTTGCCAAGCCTGATGACTTGAGTGTAATGCCCAGAACCAGGATAGCAGGAGAGAGAGACTCCTGTAAGCTGTCCTTGCCTCAGATTTCCACACATGCACTGTGGCATGCATGGACACACACTTGAATGTGCATGACAGCAAGTACACACACTAGATAGATAGATAGATAGATAGATAGATAGATAGATAGGCAGACAGATAGAGTATGAACATTTTTAAATGATAACAAAAAAAAAAAGATGGAGGGCAATCAAGGAAAACACTGGTGTCAACCTCTGGCTTTGACATGCACATGCACCCATGTAAGTGCACACCCACACAACATGTACATACATGAACACATTCCAAACTTAACAATTAAAATATCAATTGATAGTTTGGGAAGACGATATGGAGAAAGTGCCTGTATGCAAGACTTATAAAAAACCAGTAAACCCAATAGCAAGAAAAACAATATAGCTCAATTTAAAAATGAACAAAGCACTGAAACTGAGACTTTGCCAAAGATAACACAAAAATTTTCAACAGGTACACAGAAGCATGGTCACCATAATCACTCACCAGGGAAATACAAACTGGAAGCACCGTGAGATATCACTTTGCACCTGTAAAGACAGATGCCATCAGAAATCTGAGTAAACTCGTGTTGGAAGGTCATGGAGAAAGAGGACCCGTGTATACTGTTGACAAGAATGTATGGCCACTATAGAAAACAGCATGGATAGTTACTACAAATGAATCATACCAGAACTACTATGTGACCCTTAAGTTCAGCCTTTTAGGGGCACATACCTGAGGGAAAGGAAAATATCTGTACTGTTATGTAATCATTGTAATTAGTCATAATAGCCAAGGTAAGAGGAAGAGGGGTGTGGAGGGCCAAAGAGCACACTGTAGCAAATATTTAGTAAAAGGCAAAATATTTACAGCCTCTGAAGAGAAATGAGGGTAGCAAAGTAGTAAATGTTTAAAGACTAACAAGTTGAATGATCTAACAGCATGAACACCAAGACCGCTTAAGAGTCCTCGCTCAGCATTTTTGGTAAGTGGGTACACAAGAGGGGGAATGAAATACAAGGGTTAACAGAGTGTCACAGAAGAGGGAAAGAGGCAACAGTGTGCTCCACTGTAGCAGCCATTTAACTGCATATGCATATGTATCTTATAACATGTTGTGTACCTTAGGAGAAAAATATAAGAGGCATTTATTTAAAAAGCATATTTGGAAGATATTTTGAGGATATTATAGAGACAATCTAGACATAATACAAAGGACTGTAATCACTACAAAGGTTTTTCAGTATAAAATTAACATATGGATAAAATCTCATAAAAATACACTTATGTCAGGTATGATGGCCTATACATGTAGTCTCAGCACTCGGGAGGCAGAGGCAGGAGGATTGTTTGAAGACAACCCAGTCTTCATAGAGAGTTCCAGGTCAGTCAGAGCTATAGAGAAAGACCCTGTCTCAGGGGCTGGAGAGATGGTTCAGTGGTTAAGACCACTTGACACTCTTGTAGAAGACTGGGATTCCCAGCATCCACATCTATTCACAACCATCCCTAACTCCAGTTCCAGGGGATCTAGCACCCTCTTCTGGCCTCCTTGGGCACCTGGCACATGCAGCACACTTTCATAGATGCAGCTAAAACACTCATTCATACACATAAACAAACCTTTTCCAGAAAGACCCTGTCATAAACAAATAAAAATAAAATAATTACTCAAATTAAAAGTGTATTGATATTCTAAATGGATAGAGTGTGTGTGTGTGTGTGTATGTGTGTGTATGTGTGTATGTGTGTGTGCACATGTTCATGTGTATACTTGGGCATCTTCCTCAGTTAATCTTCATTTTATTTTACTTTTTATTTATTTATATTTGTATGTGTGAGCACACATGTGTATGGATGTGTGTGGGTTTTTTTGTTGTTGTTGTTTGTTTGTTTTTTTTGGTTTTTCGAGACAGGGTTTCTCTGTATAGCCCTGACTGTCCTGGAACTCACTGTGTAGACCAGGCTGGCCTCGAACTCAGAAATCCGCCTGTCTCGTGTATGGATGTATATGTTGTGCACACACATACAAACATAAAAAATTATGTGTGTGTAACGTATGTGTACATGAGTATGGTGGTCGGAGGAGAACTTGTGGGAGTCAGTTCCCTTCTTCCACCATGTGGGTCTCAAGCTTGGTGGCAAGAGCCTTCCCTGCTTAGCCATTTTGCCAGTCCCTCCATTTTAGTTTTTGAGATGAGGTCTCTCACTGACCCTGGAGCTTGCCAACTTGGCTAGACTGGTTGGCCAGAGAGCCCCAGGGAGCCCCCACCTCTGCCTCTCCAGAGCTGGGATATACCTCTGCCCTTCTTTTATGTGAGTATTGGAATCCTAATTCACATCTTTGTGTTTGTGCCAAAAATATCTTTGTAGCGCCATAAATGGACTTTGTAATGAATATCCACAAATGAATTAGGAAATGTTCTGACATGAAATGCTTAACATGCTCACCACCCACAGCCATATGAAATACAATTTTTTGAATAGGTGAACAGAGTACAGTAGAAAAAGTTTATAAACATTTATTGCACATCATTTCCAGAGGATGGGATTACTTGTAACTTCTGATTTTATTTTGTATTTTCATTAGTTTTCCTTAAATAATAAGTCACTAAAGGGTTTTTATTTAACCAGAAGAAAAAATCAGTTATTACTATTTGGGATAGCAGGGTAAATTAATACTGTTTAGATGGTCACATGGCCTTGAAATTCTGGCCAAGAGGAGTAACCGACTTGGTTTGCTGAGTTATAAAAGTTCAAATACTGAAGATGATTTAAGTCACTGATGTTAAGTAATGAAAATGGACAAGTGAAATGAGTTTGTCCCCACTCACTACCTGACAGAGGATTCAGTGCAGAGGGAAGACTCGGGAGAGGTCAGTGAGCTCAATGAGTTGAAGAGAGAGCTGAGAGTCCAGGAAGACCAAAGCAGCTAGAGTTTGTAGAACAGACTCCCTGAGATCAGAGCTGCAGAGAGATCACCAAGTCTTCCTAGAGAAGTTAATGCATTGGTATATGCCCCTAAGTGTTAAGTCTGAGGAAAGGATCTTCTGAAAGGGCTGAAAGGGATTAGACATATGCAAGGCTGGGAACAGTGTCTGTGGCTACTGACCACCCTAGGAAACATCAGTTTATAGGATATTGGGCAGAGAACTCAGAAGGGTTTTGAGTAAACCTAGTCCTAGCCCCACTTGTAAGAGGTTAAAAGCAAGACCCAAAAGAGTCAAATGGCTTCCAATTAACCTAACTGCATGTACGCAAAGAAAGTTCAGTGAATATCAAGCACAAAAAACATGTAGAAGCTGGACAAGGTCACTGTACTGGCTAGTTTTGTGTGTCAACTTGACACAAGCTGGAGTTAGCACAGAGAAAGGAGTTTCAGTTGAGAAAATGCCTCCACAACATCCAGGTGAATGGCATTTTATCAATTAGTGATCAAGGGAGGAGGGCCCCTTGTGAGTGGTACCATCTGTGAGCTGGTAGTCTTGGGCTCTATAAGAAAGCCAGCTGAGCGAGCCAGGAGAAGCAAGCAAGCCAGTAAGGAACATCTCTCCATGGCCTCTGCATCAGCTCCTGATCCCTGACCTGCTTGAGTGTCAGTCCTGACTTCCTCTGGTGATGAACAGCAACGTGGAAGTGTAAGTCAAATAAACCCTTTCCTCCCCAACTTGTTTCTTGGTCATGATGTTTGTGCAGGAATAGAAACCCTGACTAAGACAAATTGGTACCAGAAATGGGGTATTCCTGTGACAACCTGACCATGTTTTGGGGGGGACTATGGAAGGACTTTGGAACTTTGGGCTAGAAGATCAATTTGGTGTTAAGAGCTTTGTGGGATGTTGTGTAGGAGCTTGGAAGATAATGTTGAGAACAGTGCAGAAGATGGAGGCCTGGCTTGTGAAATTTCAGAGGGAAGATTAAAGACTCTTATCAGGGCCATTGCTATTTTGACTGTGAAGGTTCTGGTTAGCTGGGGCTGAAGGATCGCCTGTGATTAACAAGATACCAGAACTACTAAAGCAAAACCATTGCATTGCTGGGACTATTGATGCTGGTTAGCTGGAGTCGGGAAATTGGCAGTGATTGGGAAGAGACCAGCATCACTGAGGTGAAATCTGAGGAGTGTTTTCTGAGAGCACAGAGGCTGTGTTCTAGAGATAGCCAGGGTTGTACCTTGTGCTGTGGCTGGACTTTGGAATGTGTAAGAGTCACCCAGGTGGTACTGGTTTTGAAAGAATGAAGGAGTCATGAAGAGCGGCTGAGGCCTGGGCACTGTGAGAGGTCAAGGAAGGCCATTGGTAAAGGTGCAGCCTCAGTTGCAATTGACAGCCCAGGATTGAAGGGGTCATGCAAAGGAGGTGAGGCTTGGCCTATGAGAGGCTGTTGGTAAAGCCTAGTTGCAGCGGGAGACAGCAGTGTTTTGGAGATTTCAGTACCGTAAGATGACCACCAAGAACAGCAGCAGCAGTGGAGTACAGGCATCTGGAGCCTAGAAGACAAGGTGTGTGCTACAAAGGGCCGAGCTGGAGAAGTGACTCAAGCCCTTGGAGGAATCTAGAAGATCTTGAGTGGATCTCGGAGTTTGATTTTGCTTTTGATTGTGATTGTGACCTGATACTTTTTCCTCTTGAAGAAAGAAGGTATTTTAGTGGAGCCCACAGTTAAAAGACTATGAATTTTTAAAAGACTTTGAATTTTAAGAGATTGGATGTTTAAAAGGGACTGAAATGTTAATATGTAAGAATTTGCAAGGACTGTGGGACTTTTAAAGTTATTTAGATCTTGGGGATGAATAAGAAAGTAAGGATCGAGGCTTATTGGTGATGTGTTTGTGTGCCAAGTTGACAAGGGGTCAATTGTACTGGGTAGTTTTGTGTGTCAACTTGACACAAGCTGGAGTTAGCACAGAGAAAGGAGTTTCAGTTGAGAAAAATGCCTCCGTGAGATCCAGGTGTATGGCATTTTATCAATTAGTGATCAAGGGAGGAGGGCCCCTTGTGGGTGATACCATTCGTGGGCTGCTAGTCTTGGGCTCTATAAGAAAGCCAGCTGAGCGAGCCAGGAGAAGCAAGAAAGTCAGTAAGGAACATCTCTCCATGGCCTCTGCATCAGCTCCTGATCCCTGACCTGTTTGAGTTCTAGTCCTGACTTCCTTTGGTGATGAACAGCAACATGGGAGTGTAAGCTCAATAAACCCTTTCCTCCCCAACTTGTTTCTTGGTCATGATGTTTGTGCAGGAATAGAAACCCTGACTAAGACAGTCACACATACCCCAGTGAGTGTGTGTGTGAAGTAAAGTGGCCTAAATATGTCAACTAAATGGCAAAGACTCTCAGTTTCTTTCTTTCTTTCTTTCTTTCTTTCTTTTTCTTTCTTTCTTTTTTTTTGAGTTAGGATGGTAGAACATAGCTAAAGCTGGGCTTGGATTTTCATCAACCCCCCTGCCTTAGCTCCTAAGTGCTGGGACTACAGATATATACCCCCATGCCTGGAAAACATTGTCAGATTGTATAACAAACAAACAAACTCAAGACCCTGAAATTTCTTCCCATTAGAAACATTTTGGGGGGGGGGGGAAGATGCTGGAAAGATGGCTCAGTGGTTAAGAGCATTGACTGTTCTTCCAGAGGTCCTGAGTTCAATTCCCAGCAACCACATGGTGGCTCACAACCATCTGTAATGGGCTCTGATGCCCTCTTCTGTTGTGTGTGAAAACAGCAATAGTGTACTCATATAAATAAATAAAATTTTAAAAAAAATAAATAATTTTTTTTTAAAAAGAAAGAAACATTTCAGGCATAACAACTGCCACATAAAGCAGCACTTTATTTTCCTTTCACTGATTTCTTGCAAACTACAAATACGTTTGAGATTGAAAGAATTAACCTCATCTGATTCACCTCTTAATTCTTATTTAATTGCTTTCTGCTTCAGAATGAGATTGTATCACAACAAGCCTACTGCACTTTGCTCAATCCTTGCCTGTTACCAATTTAACACTAAAACAGTCACCAAATATAGTTGCATTGTCTTCTAAACCTCTTGAAACTTTAAAATGTGTTTGTTTATTGTGAGACAGAGCCTAGCTATAAAGTCCTGACCCATAACTCACTATGTGGACCAGACTGGCTTTAAATTTATGGTGATCCTCCAAGTGCTGGGAGATTATACCTTTCCCTGATGCAAGCCCTTAATCCATTTTTACAAAGTATTGATTATCTGACTACTGAATTAGCTTCTTAGATGTTCCACACCTTTCTGGACCCCAGAGTGCTATAATAAGTAGGTTTTGCATATTAAGAAAAACCTCCCACAAGGACCCCTACTGCCTATAAGATACAGTTCAGACTCTTTACTTTTGAGGAGTGTGAAGACATGGTCTTACAATGTGGTCTAGGCTGCCACACACTGACGAGACTCCTGTAACAGTCTCCCAAGTATTAGAGACAAACCAACTCCTTACTGTCATAGAATGTGTATCTTATAATCTGACTCCACCTTCGATTTTCAATTTTATCTCCTGTCTGTCTCATTTGTAGTTCTTATATGTTGCAGCCACAATGAATTATCCAGAGGTTCCAGAATATGAGCATTCATTGTATTTCATGTGCTCTTTCCTTTGCCTGGAATGTCCTTCCTCCTTTTATGTCTGACCCATGCAGTCCTAAGTTTAGAATCAGCTTGGTATTACTTTTTAAAAATTAAGTCTCCCAATGTGTCCAGTGTACAGTGCTAGACATCAAGGATAAAAGATGAATAAATGCTTTGACGAGGCAGCGAGGTTGGTAGCATGTTTATCTAGCATGTAGAAAGCCCAATCCCCAGTACCATATAAACTAGATGAGGTAGCACATGTCTATAATTTTAGTACTCAGGAGGTAGAGGCAGGAGGACCAAAAGTTCAAAGTAATCTTTGGCTACACAGTGAGTTTGAAGCTACCCCACAGTATATGAGACTCTCTCTAAAAGACAATGAATAAACAAAGCATACTGTTCTTAAGACTCTCATTGCTGCCAGACATGGTAATGCATGCCTTTAATCCCAGCACTTTAAGGCCTAGGCAGGAGGATCTCTTCAAATTCGATATTAGTCTGGTGTACATAGTGAGTTCCAGGCCAGCCAGGACTATCTAGTGAGACTCTGTCTCAAAACAAACAAAAACCAAAAGATAAGAAACAAACAAAAATACCTTACAAACAAAACAAGACCCCAAATCTTACCTCCAGGGCTTTATCCAATTGGGCAGCCAGCCTTCCTATTTCATATAATTGCTGGTGGCTAATGGCAACCTCAGCTATTGGTCTTCCTGGGAGGTAAGTGAGCATTCTTACCAAGTAGCTTTTGATTTCAGATCCACTATCTAGATTGAAGGAATGACACATCCTGTCAATCACTCTTGAAAACACAATGAGAACTTGCAGCCTTAGACTCAAGTGTTGTGCCCGAGGTCACATACATAGTAATGACAAATCAGTGTTTTAAATGCTTGCTAGTTTCACGTTCTTTTTATTTCTACTACAACCCAGCAGCCAGTCTAATGAATAAAAATACATTCTTGAGGCTGGAGAAGTGGCTTTGCTAAACGCTTGTCTAGCATGTGCAAGGGCCTGGGTTCAATTCCTAGCAACACATATAATCTTTTTGTGTTAAATAAGAATAGAACATGTCCTCCTGGTGTTCACAGGATATTTATAAACATAAAATTTACAGTAGATCTCAACTCAAACTATTTCCAAACTATATCTCCACTTGGAGTCATGAGCTTGTTTTTGACACTGCGCTTCTACCTGTAGCCAAAATGCAGTAAGGAAATGCAGTCTAGGAAGTCTCTTACCAATGGATATGAGAGAGATCGTGTTGTCCCCTTTAGTTCGGCACACGGAGGCTGTTGGAAATCCTGCGGCTCTCAGAAACATGATGACATGGTTCTGCATTTCGATCAGGTCTGGAGTTCGACTAGACTCTGTATTGCTTATTTTGAGGACATATTCAACTAGGTCATCTGTAGTCTCTTTGCTTCTTGAAATGTGAACACGAAAGTTTTGGTCGTCATAGCTAGGGAGTGGCTGGATCTTAGAAACTTTGAACCCAAATATCGATTCTACCAGTGCAGAGGCTTGTGCCTCAGTAAAAGTGGGCTTGGCAAAAGCCTGTGACTGCTGGCCATCTCCACTTGACATTATGTCTAGGGGAAAAAATAAGAGCCAGACATATTACAATAACAGTTATTTGAGTGATTATTCTCAGACCACTATTTTTCTATATTGAGTCTATGCCCCTTGATTTTTATTTATAAAGTTTAAACAACCAATTAGTAAATGCGACGAAGCAGATGACCTGGAGCTGGAGAGGTAAATCCACAGTTAAGAGCACTTGCTGCTCTTGCAGAAGGCCTGAATTTGGTCCCCAGCTTTCACATTGTGTGGCTTATATCACCTGTAACTCCAGTTCCAGGGGGTTCTGTCAGACTTTTCATTTTTTGTTTTGTTTTGTTTTTCAAGACAGGGTTTCTCTGTATAGCCCTGGCTGTCCTGGAACTCACTCTGTAGACCAGGCTGGCCTTGAACTCAGAAATCTGCCTGCCTCTGCCTCCCAAGTGCTGGGATTAAAGGCATGCGCCACCACTGCCTGGCCTTCTGACAGACTTTTCTAGACTCTGAAGGCAACTGCAGTTATATGTACGCCATACCCACACAGAGACATTTAAAAATTAAAATAATCTTTAAAAGAAAACAAAGTTGATGTTCTGTCAGGGGATAATGGCCCATGCCATTATAATCCCAGCACTTGGAAGGCAGAGGCTAGAAAACTATTTCAAGCTCCAGGCCAGTTTCGTCTACCTAGCAAGTTCTAGGCTGGCCAGGCAATATAGAGACCTTGTCTCAAATAAAACAAACAAAACAAAAGTAGATAGATATGTTGATAGATGAATAAAAATCGTTGTGCCATAAATTATTTTTAAATTTCCCTCCCAACTTGAAGGTACAAACACAGGTCAGAGAAGCATTTTGTTATTATCCAACCCAATCTTTTTCTCTTGTCTGTCAACTTTAAGGAGAAATGTAAGTCCAAAGACATTAAGAGATGTGTCCAAAACTAATATTCAGTTCCACTGAGACCTCAGCTCTGGGGGCTGGGAAGATGTCTCATTTTGGATAGTAAGTATGGGGACTGGAGTTTGGATCTACAGCAACCATGGGAATGTCAGGCTTAGTGACACATGCCTGTAATTCCAAGTTGTACTCTTTTATGATTGTTTTTGTTTTTTGAGTCAAGGTTTTATGTAGCATGGGCTGGACTTAAACATGCTATTTAGTCTTGAATTTCTGTTCCTCCTGCCTCTACCTCCCAACTGCTGAGATTACAGGTATGTACCACCACGCTTGGATTATTTGGTGTGGGGATCGAACTCAGGGCCTCGTGCATGCCAGGCAAGGACTCTTCCAAGTAAATCATGTGCCCAATCAAGCTGTTGCATTCTTGACAAACACTTCTCATGTTTACCTTCTGACCACAGTATTTTTTTTCAGAAGCAAATTAAGCCATTCAGGTATTGACACTAAACATATTATCACAAAGACCAAACAAGGCTTCAAAGGAATCTTTGCACCTGAAACTTCTGGAAACAAACACATCCTGTTACACTGCTTTTGGACTTAAGACTTTACAAGGAATTTTAAACACTCCTTCTGAAGTATATAAAATAAGGTGGGTGCTCAGAATGTAATGTGAACTGAAGCCTTAAGTCCGAGATGAAATCCTCTCAGCTCTGAAGGAATTTAAGGGCATTAAAACAACTCTGAACTTGATAGGGCTTTGTTAGGGAGCTGGGTGTGGTGGCTCACATCTGCTATCCCACCAACCCAGAGACAGGACAGTAAGATTGCTGCAAGTTGAAGGCCAATTCAGAGTTCTGAAAGACTTTATCTCAAAAAAGAAAAAGCTCTTAAATTTGAAGACTGTTCAAGGGAATTGGCAAAAGCCAATCTCCAGAAAACATTCCCATGTCCTTAAAGGGGACTTGTTAAACATCTCTTTGCAGAGTCCTATTTGCTAAAGTAGGGCAAAGTACTGTTGTCAGGTCTGGTCACAAGACAACCTGGTACTAAACAGTTGCTGAACTGTGAAACATTGTTCCAGCTGGTGCTGGAACAACCAACCTCTGTAACTTTAGCCACACTGCCTCTACAAGAGTTCAACGAAGAGTTTTGAGCTTATATTTGCTTTTTGGCTGTATATAGAAAGATCTTCACATCCTGAAAGAAAAGACACACATTGAAACCTGCTACTGAAAGTAAATACACATAAAGAAAAAATCTTTGAGAGAGAGAGAGGACCATTTTAATCAAATGCGCTCCATGTGTGGAGAGGACGGAGAGCGAATCCAAATCCTCTATAGATGTTAGTGTACTTCTTGCCATCAATATTTAGATCCGGGAAAAAACCTCAAACAGAGCTTCTAACCAGGAGGTTTGCACCAGACTCCATAATTGTTCGCTGCATGAGAAGGGGATTGGAGAGTTAGCGGACCTTACACTCTGAACTTTGTGCAAAGTACACAAGGAAAATAATAATAGCAACACAGAAACCAGTCTTTCCTCTCACCTTCTCCTAAAGTGTTACAAAGTCTCGTGACTTCTGCCTTAGCACTTCTTCCCCGTCTGTCTTCAGCGACTCTTCTGCTGTGATCTTCCAAGGTTGGGAAGCAGGCCTTGATATCCCTGCACTTATTTCGTGACTCAATGGTTGCCTCCACTCACAGTTCACAGGCTGCAGGAACTCTGTAGTCTTCCAAGGGCAATTGGAAGCAAGACTCACTTCCTTGCTTCTTGCTGCGGAGCCTTGTGTCTGGTCCAGGAGAGCCTTAGGATGGCTTCCACACCGCAAGCATGCAGGCCCGCGGAGGGTGGGACCCTCAAAATTGCGCACTGAGATCTCAGCAGGGCTGGGGCTGGACAGTGGCCTGCCTCGTCAGCACGCAGCGAGTTTGAGGAGCGTAAGGGTCGCAGAAGCCCGCCGCCTCCTCTCAGGGATGTCCCCTCAGAGAGACGCTTGTCTCGCTTCAGTCTCCCCCACCTCCTCTCGCGCACCGCGACCGGAGGTCCTGAGGCTGACCGCACTCTCCCCTCAGCCAGCAAGCGGTTGCGGTGGGGCAGGACCGGCCGCTGCTGAGCGCCCCGCCTTCCCATTGGCTCCTCCCACATCCCGCCGCCCAGTCAGCACACACTACTGACAGCTCTGGCCCAACCCTCTCCAACCCCCAACCCCCAACAGAGTTCAGAGATTTGGCTTCTGATCGGCTGTCTGCAAACCTACAACTTTGTCAATCTCGGCTCCCTAGTCAGAACTCTTGTTTCTGATTGGTCCTCAAGTGGCCAACAGTAGGCCTGGGGGTTTGAGTGGCATCTGTCAATTCTGACCAGGTTGACTTAGTCCTGGCAGAGACTTGTAGCACGTGTCTGTCAGCAAGCTGCCCCATGAGAAATCGCATCTTGCCTTTCTTTCCTCACTCCTTCCTGCTCTTTCTGGAAGCGAGTATCCTGAAGGTCATCTTCATAGAGCGTGGCTAGAGGTGCATTCTCCCCAGAAAGGAATCCTGGTCCTGAAACTGTACGAGTCTGTCCCTCTCTGTGAGGGAATGGGGCTCACTGTCTTTGTACTAGAATGTTCCAATCTGAAAAGGCTGCATTTATTAAACAGACATACATTGTTTGACGGGAACTGAAGCCTAGAGTGCATAGAACTTTAACCAGACTGTGCTTGCCAACTCCCAGTTCAGGACCTAGGCGACAGCACCAGTTTTCAAGCAGGGTGATTCAGTACAATAGAGGGAGAAAGAAAGCAGCACGAACTGGGCCGTTAGCATCATAGTTCAGATCTGGGGTGACAAATGGCACTTTTATGCAGAGGAACAGAGCTGGCAATTGGGTGAGAATCCTTGTTTAGGTAGTTCTGACAATGAGAAAGTGCTCAATAGCTTGTCTGGATTCTGTGACAAGGTAGTTAGTTGGATAATCTTAATTTTCAAGGACACTAGGTGTCTTAGTTAGAGTTTTATTGCTGTGAAGACACCATGACCACAGCAAGGTTGTAAGAGACAGCATTTAATTGGGGCTGGCTTACAGGTTTAGAGGTTCACTCCGTTATCATCAAGGCGGACACATGGCAGGCATGGTGCTGGAGGAGCTTTCTACATCTTGTTCTGAAGGCAAACAGGAGAAAACAGGCATCCTCAGGCAGCTAGGAGGGTCTCAAAGCCCACCCCCACAGTGACAACTTCTTCCAACAGGGCCACACCTCCAAATAGTGCCACTCCCTGGGCCAAGCATATTCAAACCACAGTACTAGGCCATATAGCTGGATGCCCTTCTCCAGTTCTGTGATAATCCTGAGCCCTCTCTGCTGGAAGAGTCCTGTATACACCTGTCACTCAGGTTTGCAATTTGTTCTCCTTATGTTATTTTGCTGTATGCATAACTCACGTGTTTTTTTCCTGTCCTGGCACAATCAAGGGTGCAATAGTTACTCTGATTATTAACTTGGATAGTCTCTCCAATCCCCATCAACACCTATCATAATGAGAAATTGACCTACCTCTTTTAGACATATGCTTATCTGTTTTTCTTTTTTCTTTCTTTTCTCTCTCTCTCTCTCTCTCTCTCTCTCTCTCTCTCTCTCTCTCTCTTTCTTTCGCCCTGGCTGTCCTAGAACTCCACCCAAAGACCAGGCCAGCCTTGAACACCTGCTTCTGCCTCTGGAGTGCTGGGATTGAAGGCCTACCTCACCATTGCTCAGCATGTTTCTTTTCTAATCTTCAAGTAGGGAAGATCTTTCTGCACTTTCCGATGTTGGTGACTCTGACTTAAGTCTCCTGTAACCAGAAATGGAATGTTTGCTTTCTGAGGTCCCTCTGCAGTGTCTGAATTCTCCACACTTTCTCTCACTATCCTACTGCTACTGATCCATTTTCTTTCTCCTCATGGGCTGGGAAAAAAAGGAGAATGATTGAATGCTGAAATTGTGAAAACTGAAGGCACAGGGTAACACAATCCACAATTGCCTTCTTTGGTTTGTACCTGTTTCCATTCCTTGGACATTCTGTTTGCATGTGTGTACATGTGGTATGCATGTATGTGCTCATGCACACACACTGATGAAGAGGGTTTTCAGTCTTTTCCAGGAACTGATCTATGCTTTTTTCTTCTTGAGACAGGGTCTTTCACTTGTAGTTCATTTTTTTCCAGTTGGGCTGGCAGTGAGAAAGCTCCAGTGAACCTTTTGTCCCATGACTCCCTGACCCAGCACTAGGGTGGCAGAAACGTACAGATATTAATCTAGCTTTTTTATACCGAGTCTGTGGATCTGAATTCAGGTCTTCATGTTTGGGCAGCATGTACCCTTCCCCACTGAGCCATTCCTCAGACATCCCTGGGCACTTTTCAGAACAATATTGCATGGTATAGTGATGGATGTGTAATGCTAACACTTGAGAGGTTGAAGCAGGATTCTGAGTTCAGAGCAGCCAGCCTGGGCTACAAAAGGAAACCCTATTGCAAAGGTGAAAAAAAAAAATGCTTTCTGTAACTTGCCATTTTCACTTTAAGTAGACATTTTCCTATTTTTAATGATATCTTCCTACATAAACTTATTATACATGTTAAGTTTAGGTCTAGACTGTCTCCCGTAGTCCAGGCTGGACTCATCTTAATATCACCTCCAAGTGCTGAGATACGTATACAACACCTTGCCCAGCTTTTGTGTACTTCCAAATACTTTAGGATGAACTGTTCTAAGGTTCCTAATGTGTGGTGCCAAACCATTTTTTCCTCTCAACATTGGATATAGAGTCAATGTGAAACAAAAACAATTTGCAGAGATTAAATACACAATCTTGTATTGTTGAATAGGGCTCAGTGTCAGGGCTCAATGTCTAACTCCTTGGATTCAACCTCCACATAAAACTTTTAGAAAACATAATGATCTCATAATTTTAAAAAAAATATTAAAAATATTTTGTGTAAGCAAGCATGTGTGCATGGGGAAGAACACATGGCACAGCACACCTATGTGGTCAGAGACAGCTTTGTGGAGTGAGTTCTTTCCCTTGTCTTTATATGGCTCTGGAGATAGAAGTTGCATGGCCAGGCTTGTCAAGCAAGCACCCTTTACCCACTGAGTGATCTCACTGGCTCAGTCTTGTAGTTTTGTATTTCCTATATTGATATTGAATGTTTAGTGCCAACAATATGGATACATATGAGCAGACTGTGAGGATAACATATACATCTGCTTTTTAAGTAGATGGCCTATTGTTCAAGTACAATATGCTGCTGATGGGACACGTTTTGTGAAAGATATCCTTTGGCAATCTCGTTGTGCAAATGTCAATGCAAGGAACCAGTTATGTGTGGTCTGTCTCTGCCTGAAATGTCATGTGGGCTGACCATATTCTGAACCTAGTCCAGCAGTTGTTAAGACTTATCCCAACGACCTTCATTGAAATAGTAAGACTAGCAGTAACTTATAATTAGGAAGCAAAACTGGTATCAAGTGATAAATGTACCAAGGCTGCTGTGGGTATGAAGTCTGGACATTCGAACGATCAGGATGTACCTACGTTGGTATTTGCTTTTGTGGTATTTTCCTAGAATCTGAAATAGTGACCTTTTTAGCCTTTGGATGCCAAGTTTTAACAAACTTTAATCACTTAGGTTGCTATTAGTAGTCGAAAAGGAACTTCAATTTTTTTTTGCAACACAGAGATTTGAATCCCAATGCCTTGAGCCTGCTAGACATGGAACCTACCAACGCCTAACCCCCAACCCTTTGACTATCCTTTCCAATCACTAGCTGACCATATTTACAAAACTTACTTTAGGAGAGAGAGTGTGCTGTGGTCCTAGCTCCGAGTTGTGCATGAATTACTTTGTAAAAGCAATCAATGAAATTGCAGTGGAGGAGTGAATGACACCATTAGCAGGACCTATGGTGTGAAGGTTCCAGAACATACAGCACCACCATCCTACACCAAGGCCATCTCCTCCTATAATACACAATACATATCACTGAGCTCTCCAATTCTGTCCTAAATGTTAACAATGACCTTAACAAAAGACATAGGGTATGAAGGTGATATGCCATTTCTAGTAGGTCCACTTTGTATACTAAGTATGTATCCAATGTGTCACACAAATGAGGAACAGACAGATTAGTGAGAAAGAGAATCAGTGAGTATTAACTACAAACAGGAGACTTCAGCTTGAAAAAAAAATTGAGACCAGGTGTTTACCACAGTAGCCTTGGCTTTAGCTCAGGCAGGCTTTCAACTCAACCAGTCCTGCCTTAGCCTCCTAAGCAGAGATTACAGGTATTCGACAATAAGCCTGGTGAAATGCAGTCTTTAAAAACACAAATTTGAGTGCCAGAATGGATCACCTGGTATGACACTCTCCATCACTTGAATGTTAACTTGCCTGACTTGTGTTTGTACAGAAGATCCTGATTTAGGTCAGATTACTCTTTCATGCTAAACTGGCTCCATAACTTGACTATCCATTCTGATATTGCTGGAATTAAACTAATTTACTGTTTCTTAAGTGGATACTAACCATATTTCAGACTTTTATTCTCATTAATCTTAGCAGAGAAAGGAATTAAGAGATACAGCGGTGAGATTAACCACACTGGCTGTTATGTGGGGAATGAACAAAATCTGAACATTACGGAACATATTTGATGAGATTTCGGGATAGCATTCCATTTAACTCATGCTTTATTCTAAGTTACTATAAAATAAAACATGAGCCACATGTGATAATACAATTTTCTTTATTAAAAATAATTTACAGCATCAATAACATATACACAATTCATAACTGAACTTTACCTCCAATATATTTCTATACAATACTTAACATTATTGAACTTAAAACTGTTATGCTATTTTGTTGGCTTTAAATAACAATGATTTGTAGTTACTTAAGAGATATATATGGTTTTACAGTCACATATTATGCATAAAACAAACAAAAACAAATCAGCACAGTCACCTTGAAGGGGAAAACACCTCACTGAAAAAAAGCCAGTGTCCACTTCCTTCTGTTTTTACTCCCCGAATCAAACACAGTATCATCATCTAATCATCATCTAGTATCTTAGCATCTTCTCTCTAGACTCAAAGGTAAAAAGGCTCTGAAAAATGTCACTTTTTCTCATCTTGTCACTTACCACGGAGAAGAGGAATGAACACTACATTGTTACCATACAAGCAAATAACTGACTCTGGCTGTGCTGTCAGCTTTACAGCTTTTAGTACAATCCAAGCAGTGTGCTGTAGAGATGTTGTGCCTCTCATCCAAGTACTAACAGAGGTACCTGCCATTTTGGGAACCTTAAAGGAATAACTAACAATGGCAGTTCAGTGGCTGGAGGCCTTTCCTTTCCTTCATCTGTATGAGCAGCATAACTAAGGCACACAACAGCATGGAGCACAGAGTTCTTAGGGACTAAAACGCTGCCAATGGTAACTGTGCTACATTCAAAATACTGATTTGCTTTTTTGTGTTCACTTTCTTTCTCCAAATATTGGTAATTTTTAGAAAATAACAAAAAAATACTAAAAATAGTCAAGAAATTAAGTAATACAATAAAAACAGGTATCACATTTTTGCATTATTTGGCTGGAGGCAGAATCACAAGATACACACATTGGGACATATGCTTAATTTCCCTCCCCCATTTAAAACCATGCTTATCAAGAATTTAGTTCACTGTTTCTAGGTGAGAGATTAAGAGATCCTTAAATTTGTTCCTGAAATGCAATTTCTATACCATTACTGTACTGGAAATGTTTAATAATTAATTAACATTTGATTCATAGCGGGTTTACCATTTTTCAGACATTTATGTCCACCTCTATAGCTCAGACTTCAGAGTATGCCTTCAAAATAAGAGATTTTTTTCCATCTACACATCTGAAATTACCTTTTTTTTTTCCCCCCCAAAACATGTACCAGTATTGTAATACTCAACTTGTAAATTCTCCATTCCTGATTCAGGCTTCCACAGATTAACACACATGCACAGACAGACACATGGCATCTACCAGAACACAGTATGGTTTCAAAGTAGCAAACAAAACATTTACTAAAGACACTAATTTTGTCAAACTCTAGTCCAACTAAGTACATATTTGAAAAAGTATTTTCAAAAGACTGTACGACTGATCATGTGCCAAGTTCTCAGTGTTCTTCACCCACTGGTTTGGTAGTTCCTTAAGTTTAGCATAAAACATGTACTTTTTATTTTGTGCAATGCACAAGAACAGGTCAGATTAAAAGAACATTTAAAAAATCAGTACACTTAACTTTTTGCTGCTAAGTTTAACTTCTTAATTAAAAAAAGGTATAGGGCTTTCTAAAATTAATGTCTAACCTTTTAAAAATGATGTTAAAATGGACTAATAAGCATGTGATGTGGTGTTAACAGATACAGATGCAACTGCAAACACACGACAGACATGCAAATAGCAGTGACCACCAAGTGTTATATCTTTATGGTCAATTTTGATTAAAAAAAAAAAAAAATCATAATGAAATTAACAGAGTGATGTATTCCAGATAAAATAAAGAACCAAATAGCAAGAAGTCAATTTAAAGGTCTATATATATAAAACAAAAACAAAACAAAGAAACAAAATAAAACCCTTAGGGGTACATATCCATATCCACAATTTTGGATGGATAATTTATAAGTCTAAAGGAAATCTAGAATTTGATTCAAATTGTTTCCAGCACTTTTAAGAGTGTGGAATGTCAGCTGGTGATACCTAATTGAGGTTACAGGAGTTACAGTATCATGTAAAATGAACAAAATCTAGTCCAAATTAATAGACCAATATTTGGGCTTGCAGGAAGGTTACATTGGCAAATTTCTGAAATAATTACAGGGCTGTACCACAGGAAATATATTTTTACTAAGACATGGTACCACACAACCAGCTATATTTTGCAGTCGTTTATCTTCAGACATGGAGGAAATTTTGGCTGGACTGGTCAAGAGGGACTGTGATCTGAGGCAGGTTCTATGCCTTGCAGACAGACTGAGACTAAGGCTAAACCTGACTTACATTACTGGGAATGCCAACTGTGTCCAATTCAATTCTGGAAAGAAAAACATTTAAAAATTCATTTATAAATCAGGTACCCATTTCCACAATTTTAGGGTCTAGTCTGGATTCTTCTATTTCAACTTGCTATTCTTAAACCAACAAACAGTAGTCCAGTTTTAAAGGTGCAAAACAAAACAGCTTTAGAACGGCTATTCATATGAATCTTAAACACAAGTTCAAATTCTGTCTTTATTTACAAAATGTTCTCATAAAATACCCCCCTACTTACAGTCTCTCCCACAGCACACTTCGCACACTGATTTAGCAATGTTAATAGCACCATTCGTATATTATTTAAAAATCAAGATTTCGTTTCAGTCACTACATTGACTCATTATCATTTACATCCACGGATGAGATAAGTATACTGAAATTATCTGCAGCTCCACGGCATTGATTCCTGGGTCCAGCACAGAAGGCTTTGCAGTTACCAGTCATGAAAGATACCACGGTGAGTAGATACTATAAGAATTTTCGAGCCACAAAGTTTAATAATCCTCCATGTTTGTACAAAGTTATCTCCACATCATTTTCAAACGATGCAATCACGCTGAACTCTTTTCCAGTACTTGTCTTTAAACAAACCAAAAGATGCCCTGTGAGTCAGAGCTTAAAGTGTTGCTTGGTTAAGATCATTTGTATTCATGTTCACTAACTACTTGATTTCTTGCCACATTTTCCTGATTCTAATTCCCTAAATTTTGATTGCCCAATACACTTCAGCAATTTGAAAACATGAGACCCCCTCCCAGTGAAATAAACAGAAAAACAGGTATTTTGATATCTAATACTAAACGGCAACTAGCAGCCTCTGCAAGTCTACAGCATGACTGAAATTATGCTTACCGAGGAAGCCATCACTCACTACTTAACACTTACCATACAGTAAGTTTCTGTTGCGTATAACATCTACTGTCCTTTCTTTCATTCCCTAGTTATAAAATCTTACTCCAACCTTGATGGCTAAGCTTTTGTTTCTCTTTGGAATTGATCACCGCTGGGTTATATTTTGATCAAAACAGAAAGCTAAAAACCTGGCACATGTAAATGGAGCTTCAATTCTCTGCTAGGAATCTTTTTTTTTTTTTTTTAAAGACTAGTTCCTTCTACTGTCCTCAGACAACATAGGTATATTAATAACACAAACGAACAGGAAAGAGCTACAGCTTACATGTACTGACATTAGCATGCAATTAGAAACAATTCTTACTCAACTTACAAACACCTATCCGAGTATAGAGCATGCAATGACATATTTGGGGATCTTTGAGTTACCTTTATATTTACTGTAATTCCAGGAAAGAGTTCTTCAGGAAATGATAAAGAAAATACTTCTCTGCCAGAGAGGCCCAAGGAATCTGCATTTTCTCCTGGGAGGAACTCAAGTGGTGCTATACCAATTCCAATCAAATGATCTTTGTGTAGTTTTTCATAGCTTTCAGCCAAAACAGCCTTTACACCCTGTAATGAATGTGCATTTTATTTCATCACTTTGAGCCTTTTTGTATTATTAGCATTATTTTTTCTTAATTATTATTAAAACAGAATCTTCGTTTGTAATCTAAACTGGCTTCAATCACGGCAATCTTCCTGCTCTGGCCTCAGGGTGCCGAGTTTACAGAGTATATATATATATATATATATATATATACCACCATGTCTGCCTTACAGTATTTTAAAGGAAAAAATATCTACTTTGGGCTTTGTACAGTCGTTTTTGATAGAATATTCCATTACTGAGATTTGAGTTGTATAAGGTGTCTACAGAAACCTTTCATAGATTGCTCTTTAATAAGAGGCTGCATGCCTTTAATCTCAGCATTTGGGGGGCAAAGGCAGGTGAATCTATAAGTTCAACGCCGACCTGGTCTACAGAGCAAGTTCCAGGACAGCCAGGGCTACACAGAGAAACCCTGTCTCAAAAAAACAACAAAAAGTAATAATGATATAAAAAGGTAACTAACTTGGCAGACTGATAAACTAGAATTAAGAGACAGTGCTATCAGCATTAAGGTCTGAGTCAATCTGCAAATAGAACTGAAGTTTTGAGGTCCTTTGAAGCATGAGGTCCTCAAAACATTGGAGAATTGATAAGCCACAGTGAGACCTCTACCTCTAGCCCTATTTGGGCAAATATTTATTCTCTAAAGCAAATGAGCCACAGCAGCGGTTCTCAACCTGTGGTTGTGACCCCTTTGGGGGTTAACAACCCTTTCGCAGGGGTTGCCTAAGACCATCAAAAAACATAGATATTTATATTATGATTTCTAACAGCAGCAAGAAGAAGCAGCAACAAAAATCATTTTATGGCTGGGGGTTACCATGACAGTATTAGAAAGGTTAAAGAGCCACTGAACTAGAGCTTCCCGACCTGGCTTCCACACATGAAAACAAAACAAAACCAAAACACTGTCTTAGAAGCTTTAGGACATCTATCCCTGTAATCATACATTCTTCATCTTTCTTCCTCCAAAATCTGAACTGCACAAATGTATCATATACTTGTGCAACTATTTTATGTTTATCCTGTACTTACACATAAAAAATAGCTCATTTTTGTTGTTGTTGTTGTTTGAGACAGGGTCTCTACAGAGCCCTGAGTGGCCTAGAACTGTCTTTGTAGATCAGGCTACCCTCAAACTCAGGATCCTCTTGCCTCCGCCTCCAGAGTGCTGAGATTAAAGATGTGCTGCTACACGCCTAGCTCAAGAATAACATTTTTAAAAACCACTCAATCAACTTTCACTCGCTGGGAATCCAAACTCCCCACTGAGAAGGAAGGACATAAACTGAGGCACCCTGGGGTTTGGGGGGGGATACATATGACATGAGACAGAGATAACAGATGGCCTGAGAAACCAGACTGTAAACAGGGAGGAGCTAGCCTGTGCCTCCTGTGTGAGTTATTGTCCTTTAAGAAACTGAACAGCCTCAGAGAAAATACAAATAGACAGGTTTCTTATTTGGTCAAGGGGTATGAAATTAGGCAACCTAAGTCTCTTGACAGAAAGAAACTAAGTGAAAAAGAGGTATTGTTATAAGTGAAAGTTAGTTTAAGTTAGTTTTCTCTCTTCACTGCTTCCACACAGACTTCCTTATGTAAAAAAATATTTTGAGGTTTAATCAAACTTAGAGAAGTAAAATAAAAGTATAAATTTAAAATATCATCTAAGATCAATAAAAACAAAACTCATAAATGTGCAATCCAAATAATCATATTAAAAACCCGAATAAGCCAAATAAACATTGATATAATGTTATCGACAAAAGTGAATACTAAAAATTAAGTTTAAGAATATAAAATTTAAGAATCCATACCAGCAAATAGGGTCCTTTGGCAGCCCAGTCTCTTGAATTTCCTGAACCATATTTTTTTCCTGCTAAAATTATCAGTGGGATACCTTCTTTCTGGTACAGTTCTGCAGCTTCAAATACATCCAGCTGTAGATTAAACAGACAGAAAAACACTTAATACAGAAGCTGATCCAGTGAGCAATGGCCAAGGCACTTTTGTATACATCCTTACCGTCTGTCCCGATGGAAAATGAATTGTTTTGGGAGCTGGCTTTCCAATAAACTTATTGAAAAGCTTGATGTTGGCAAACGTGCCTCTTGTCATCACAGCATCATTACCTCTTCGGGCTCCGTAAGAGTTGAACTCTCGGGGAGTAAGGCTATAAAGTTATGAAAGACAGCTTTCATGCCAAGCAGAAAATGATAACATTACTGAGTTGTAAAACCTGTTAAAGGCTGTTGTCCTCCCCGCAACTTTAGATGATTTCAAGCTACAGTAAGTAGAGAATATAGCAACTATACACAAGTTTATGGAGTTTATCACTAATCTATAAACACATAGTTTCTTAGCTAATCACCCTCAAAAATCTCAGATCTCACTTTCTTTTTAAAAGACTAGAAGTTAGGTATGTAGCCAAGGCTGGTCTCAAACTTGTAGTACCCCAGCCTCATCTACCCGGTAAGCAGCTACCACACTGAGCAGTTTTAGAGACCAGAAATTACTGAACAAAAAAAATCTTAACAATCAACAACTAATTTTATCAGCTCCATTTGATCTTTTATACAGAAGCATCAATACTCTGAACTTGTTGTACACTCAACAAAACTTTTTACTTCAGGATAGAATGATACAGATCCGTGGTTGTCAACCTTCCTATTGCTACGGCCCTTTAATACAGTTCCTCCTCTTGTGGTGACCCCCAGCCATAAAATTATTTTGTTACTACTTCATAACTGTAATATTGCTACTGTTGTGAATCATAAAGGAAATATCTGATATGTAACCCCTGTGAAAGGGTTGTTCGACCCCAAAAGGGATCATGACCCACAGGCTGAGAAACACTAGTATACATAGACTCTGGATGTCCATATTTTCAGAAAATTCTAAAGTGATGAAAACTACTAGATTAAAAAAAATAATACAAGACTATACATTTAAAAGAAGTGGTAACTGATCTTTCTCTATGGAGGATAGTTACTATTATGACCAGAATGGAAATCATAGCTAAAAAATAATAAGAGATAACACCAGCAAGATGGCTCAGCAGGTCAAGGCCCTTGCTGCCAAGCCTGACAAGAAGCCTGACAGCAGGAGTATGGATACCCAGGGTACATGCAAAGAAGTGACTTGTATGTTTATACACACACATACATACTAAATAAAAATGCAGTAAAAAAGTATTAGGAGGAAACCTTGTAATGAAACCTAAAGTATAATTTTGTCCAATCAAATTTTATAACTTCAATTATTATAAAGCATTTCTATGAAAAATCTTGCCATTTGAATTGCTCAAGCAACAAATAATGCTCACAAGTTAATGAACACTACAAATAAACTTCCTGATACCAAGACAGTTCTTTAGTGAGAACAACTCCATATTTTATTACTTACATAGAAATGAAAAATTGCCTCGCTAGTTTTAAATTTGTATCTCTTTGGCCCAGTAGTTTAAACTGCTTGCCATTCTTGCAGGGAACCTGAATTCAGTTTTCAGAATCCATGTCAGGTAGCGCACAACTCCAGCTCCAAGGAGTTCCAATTTCCTCTTCCTGCCTCCATGGGCAGTACACACACGGTGCATACACACGCAGAGGTGATACACACGTACACAAGTAAAACATCTTTAGAATAATTTACCTCCTATATAATTAGGCTATTCAAATTTGATCCTTTCAGTCTTTGATATTGATACATATCAATCCTAGCCTCACTGATATGTATTTTATAGCCCCATGAAGCACACATTTGCTACAATTTAATGACGGGAAGCTGGTTAAAACTAAATGGTCAGGCTCCATTTGGTGTGTCAAACTGAGCTTGATTATTGCTTCTAATTGTTATTTCTTTAGATTATGAAGGCTTCATTTACTTGTTAGTTTAAATAAAGGTATATTAAAAATAGTGACTCCAATTTCTAACATTTTAAGGAAAGGGGGTCAAGGCGCTACTTAGTTCTTGCTAAAGACAAATGTGCCAAGATCCCTAAGGTAGCATGTATTTACTGGATATAGGAATATGACCACAAGAAAAGCATCTTAATAACAGAGAAAGAGGGTAAAGCAACACCCGGAGAAATGGACACATACATACCCCCTGTTTGTCAGATACTTAGCAGCAGCACTACTCCTAGCAATACTTCCAGCAGGTGATATGTGATCTGTGGTGACAGAGTCTCCCACATACAAGAGGACATGGGCATTTTCAATAGGCTGGAATGCAGCTGGATCTTTGGTCTAAAAAGAAAAAATTGAAAACACTGAACTAAACATTCTCTCTCCCATCACCCCATCTTTTTTAAAAAATTGTAACAACCTTTAAAAGATCAAGCAGTGCTCCAGTACTTACAAGTTTATCAAAAAATGAAGGGCATCTGATGTAAGTAGACTTCACATCCCATGGAAACAGCACCGAGTCTGGAGCTTCTAAGGAATTCCACCGTTTATTTCCCATCTGCAAATATAATTTGAGGAATGGATCAAAAGAACTCAGAAAATGAGACTTTAAAAACATCCACAGTAATAAATAATACTTAGGTAAGACTGAAAGGGAAAAAAGCCATATCCACCTGAAAAATCCTGACATTTTTGTACAGAATAGACTTGCTTTAAAACTTTCAACTCATCAAATTTTCAGGAGCAATTTTGAGTGTTAAGTTTCAATACAAACAAATATAAAGACTTCATAGAGCTACCCTCTAAATAACTCATAAAGACATGTGTGTGTGTGTGTGTGTGTATGATAGAATATGTAAGGTATGTCATCAATCTCTTGAAATATCACAAAGAAACATGTGTTATTCTTTCAATACATTTGTTCCATATCACTACCTGTTCATCTCATCTTTAAATGGAATTTAAACATTAACAACAACAACAAACCCTCATTTCTCATCAGTCCCCACTACTACTTCAATGGTCTATTCTACCAACATCTTTGACTATTATTAGACTTGAACTTTCTGATTCTACCTTCTTTATCCAACCCTCTCTTCCAAAATAGTGGCTTAGAGAGATTACTCAGAGGTTAAGGGCACTGGTTGCTCTTTCAGAGACGCAAGTTCAATTCCAAGCACCCACATGCCAGGTCCTAACCATCTGTAACTCCATTTCTAGGAGTTCTGAGCCCCATCTTCTGGCCTTTTCAAGCACCAGGCAAACACATAGTATAGAAACACACACAAAGGTAAATACTCTTACATATAAAAAGTAAAACTAAATAAATGTCATCTTTTCAACCATCTTGTGTAAAGCATCAATGTGAGCAAGACATAGTCGTATATCCCAGCACCCAGGAAGATAAGGCAGGTAACTAAAGTTAACGCTAGTCTGACCGACAAAAGGAGGCAGTCTTCAAAACAAAACAAACCCCCCTCTAGCACACCTTCCAAAATTTGAACAACTAATCCTTATCCTAATTTCCTGCTCTCTACATACATTTAGTATAATATGCAATTATTTACCGAATCATTTTCTTCTTTCTTTCTTTGGAGACAGAGTCTTGCTAAGTAGTCTTGACTGGCTTGTAACTAACTTTCCCCTAGACGACCAGGGTGGCCTCTAACTCACAGTGATCTGCCTGCTCCTGGTCCCTTCGATGTTGTGATTAAAGATGTGCATCACTACACCCAGCATTCTTTATGAAACACAGTCTTATGCTGTAGCTCAGGTTGCCCTGGAACCAACTCATGATGTTGCCCAAGCCAGTCTTGAGCTTGTGATTATCCTCCTGTCTCAGCTTCCCATGTGCTGGGATCACAGGAATTTGCAAGGCTGGATAATTACTTTTCTACAGTCCACTGCTGTTCTGTGATAGAACGCTTTTTGTTCAGTCAGTGTCGCCACACAGGCACTTTCCCAATACTCTAGTCTCTGCACCACTTTGAACATAAAAAACTGTATAGATGGATCTGCTCATTTGTAAACAAAGTCAAGTCTTAAAAAGTGTTAAAATGACACTGCTCCCTGCCCTAGGGAGGTAAATAATGGCCAGGATTTTAGTGACAGCAAGCACTAATTGTTTGCTCTTATTTTGATTTTTGAACTATCTGAATAGGAATGACAACAAATATTTCAGTATTAGAATATTCTAGGTCTTTCTCCTCCTAATTAGCAATTCCAAATATTAACATTAAAAACTATGAATTCACCAGAGATATTTGCAGAATTACAGAAACAACAGTAGCCAATTTATAGAACCAGCCTGGATGCCCATCAACAGATGAAAATGTTTTATAAATGCTATTTGTCAGAAAACAGAAAATAGATGGACTGGTGATCATCATGGCTCAGAAATATAAATATCAGATGTTCTATCTTACTTGGAGAATCTAGATTCAAGTATAATAGTAGAAAGAGGACCATGGGGAAGGGGACTAAGAGGTGACAACATGAGAGTAAAAATAAAGATAAACACCACACACGTAGAATGTAGATTTGAGAGACAGAGAGAGAGAACAAGAGAGGCATTTTTAAGAAAAATAAAGCTAGAGACCATTATGTTAAGGAAAATGCGCCAGGCTCAGAAACACAGAGGTTGTAAAAATAAAATATATGTGCCAAATGCATGACATTCTAGCTGAGAAGTTCACCAGATAGAAGAATGTTATACTGCCCATGTTTAAAGCTATAAAAGAGAAGAACTATGAATAGGCAGAAGGATTAATGGGTGTAAATCGCTTGACACAGTGTTTCTGAGTTTGAATACCCAGAAGCCATGTAAAGCAGGAGATAAGGCTTCAAATCAGTCTTAGGGATAAAATAAGAGGTAGAGACAAGAGAATCCTTAGAAGCCTGTGGATCAGCTAGTCTGGCAGAGGCAGGCGAGACAAGAACCTTTCTCCAACATGGTGGAAGGTGAGGACTAACACCCTAGGTTGTCCTCTGACTTCCACACATGCCACGGTACGCACAGGCCCACACTCAAACACATAAACACACACACCATTCCCATAAAAAGACTTGTAGACATCTGCATGAATACACATACATGTGAACGCAGAAGGGATACTTTGGGAAGAGGAAGGAGCCAGCAGGAAATAGTCAGGACGATAAAGAAGTACAGTGATACAAACATGAAAATGTCATTAAGAACACCTCCGTCCCCCTAGGGTCTCACTGTGCGGCCCAGGCTGGCAGGAACTCAGAGTTCCTTTGCTTTTGTCTCAAGTGCTGGGATTAAAGGCCTATGCCACCACCATTGTTTTTAATGGTTTAAACACACACACACACACACACACACACACACACACAGGCTGTTTTAAAAACTCAGCCATAAAAACTGTATATTCAAAATTTAAAATTTTGATTCTGTCTCGAAAACAAGACACATGGATCATGCCTGAAATCCCAGAACTGAGAGGGCTAGATTGCTAAGTTCACAAGTTAACGTGGGCTAAGGAGTGAGATCTCAAGTCAGTATGAGCTACAGTGAGACCTTACTTCAAAATAAAGAACAAACTGCAGGTGGGTGGGGGAGCACCTACATAGAGAGGCAGGAGGAAGAGGGATGGGATAGGGGGTTTCCAAAGGGGAGACCTGGAAAGCGGAAAACATTTGAAATGTAAATAAATATCAAATAAACAAACAAATAAATATGAACAACCTAAAAACAAATAGAAGCCCACAAGACTCTTACCTCTACCTTCTCTTTTAGTGCTTTAAACATGGACAATATAACATGTTCTTCTTCTATCTGATGAACTTCTTCTCGACTAGGCCAAATGTCATGCAGGTAAATTTCCTTGCCTGTAGAGTCAGTACCTGATCAAAATTTTAACATGGTATTCAGTACACATATATTAAACAACAACTGAAAACCAACACCTCAAAGCATTCCTATGTTTTCAAAGAAAAGTCACAGAAATCAAGTAACTGATTTAACAACAAAGTGTGCTTCAGGTTTAAGTATTGTGAACCAATTACATCTACATCTTATGTTCTTCACATCAACAGACACCTTAATAGCAGAAAAGTGAATGGTGTTAGAAGGTAACAAGTATTGTACATTTTCTTTTATATCAAGAATCTGGTTTTAACAACTTCTGGGAGAAAGTGCACACAAGTATACAGATAAACATACAGATAATATACAGGAAAACACACCTAAAGGCTCTGTCTGGAAGTCTATATTCATTGTGCCTGCTATGGCATAAGCCACCACTAAGGGCGGAGAGGCGAGATAATTGGCACGGACACAATCGCAAAGACGGCCTTCGAAATGTTTGTTTCCAGATAAAACTCCACAGGTAACCAAATCACCCTGATGGGGGAAAACAAATATACTTGATTCAAGAGCTTATATATACTCACACAATTATAAAATTTGACTCAAATAATATAGTTCTGAAAGCCAGAAAAACAAAAAAATATTAAGTTTTAAGTACAGACTACAATTCTTACACTTTAATAGTTCCTTATATTACTAAGGAATTGTTTTTAAAATGTAGAAGTAATTCTTTGTATTATTTTAAGATCCACAAGTTACTCTTCCCAAGGTTTCAAGTATAAATATCAATATACACATTGATGTACATTATCTGTAATTTACTAACAAGATATAGTTAAAACAACTCTCAAAGAAGCTAACAATCCCACTCAGAAGTGTGTCTAGTTTTTAAACTAGCATCTATTTCTTAACCCTGATGCTGAAGTAGATATTGAAGTATCCTTATTTAAAAATGCACAATAAAAACGTACTTAGATGTGTTAATCCACATTTTACCTGTTTTACTGCATTCAAAACTGCTTCTGATAAAGGTGCTGTATTTCCTACACATGTTGAACATCCATAGCCAACTATTTCAAACCTGCATTTAAAAAGTGAAGCATGACTGGATAGTATATCATATTTGTAAAGAAAGGACAAGTCTTATCTCTTATTTCCTTTATCACAGTAAGATTATTGTTTGTTTCGTAAGAATTAACCATCAACACATTAATTTCAGTTTTAAACATTAAAGTCTCACTGATAGCATGTTCTGTGTACTGACTGTAAATCTTAGAAGAGGGCACATATCTAAAATATCTGTCCTAAATGTGTATTTATCACAGAACATCAGAAAGCTCCTCTGCTATAACTAGAACTATAATAAAACCACTTTTAAAGTATCATGTGTTTTCATTCGAAAGGCATATTTAAAACTCTAAAACATTAGGATGCCCTCACTATTACAGCTCATCAAAGGTCCCGGAGGCACTCTAGGGGGTTAGATTATTCAACTCTCAACAATTACACCTCAGAAGAATCCCTGACAGTAATTCCAAAATAAGACTACAAACAAAAGCCTCTCAATTACTTTAGCTGCTTTTCTAAAAGCAAAATAAAAAAACCTAAAATTTATGAGGCTTTTTAAAAGGACTGATAATTTATGTAAAAATACTATTTTCCAAAATCACAGTCATCATTTAACTAAGAAAGGAATGTAAAAGTTGTTTCTCTTAAGCTTCACAGATAAATTAACCTACACACTGCAGACCAAGTAACTTTGCAAAACCTGGATCAAGACAAATTGTTCAATTCCCCGCACTACTCCCCAAGACAAGGTTCCTCTATAGCCCTGGTTGTGCTAGAGATACGTCTGCCTCTGTCTCCCAAGTGCTAGGATTAAAGATGCGTTCAATTAAATTAATCCAAGCTTTTACTCTTTTCTGAACTGAGTATGACTCATGATGATCAGGTACTCCCTCACACCACTCTAACAGTACCCCCACTGTGACTTGGTTTCCACTGTCCTGAGGCTACAGACCATGTGCTTGACTTTCAAGTGCCTCAGTTATCAATTATTCCCAATGACCACCTGCCTCGTAGGCACCAGACTGTGTGCTAATGGCAAGGGAACAAGTGAAGGGCTCTCGAAGGCCTGAGCTCGGCAAGCATGGTGCTGACAGGTTTTGCCTTTCATCTTTCCTTCTCCCCTTGCTAAGAACCATTAAACTGTATTACTAAAGCTGGTTCCCAAGGTCTATTTCTTTATTGGTCACTGACTCATTCCTGAGACTAAACACCAAGGTCCAACAATCAAAATTCATTATCTGGTTAACACATCTAAACAACTTCAGCAAAGTGGCTGGATACAAAATTAACTCAAGCAAATCAGTAGCCTTCCTATACTCGAAGGATAAACAGGCTGAGAAAGAAATTAGGGAAATGACACCCTTCACAATTGTCACAAACGATATAAAGTATCTTGGTGTGACTCTAACCAAACAAGTGAAAGATCTGAATGACAAGAACTTCAAGTCTCTGAAGAAAGAAATCGAAGAAGACCTCAGAAGATGGAAAGATCTCCCATGCTCATGGATCGGCAGGATTAATATAGTTAAAATGGCCATCCTGCCGAAAGCAATCCACAGATTCAATGCTATCCCCATCAAAATCCCAACTCAATTTTTCATAGACCTAGAAAGAGCAATTCTCAAATTCATATGGATTAACAAAAAACCCAGGATAGCAAAAACTATTCTCAACAATAAAAGGACTTCTGGGGGAATCAGCCTCCCTGATTTCAAGCTGTACTACAGAGCAGTAGTGATAAAAACTGCATGGTATTGGTACAGTGACAGGCAGGTAGATCAATGGAATAGAATTGAAGACCCAGAAATGAACCCACACACTTATGGTCACTTGATCTTCGACAAAAGAGCTAAAACCATACAGTGGAAAAAAGACAGCATCTTCAATAAATGGTGCTGGTTCAACTGGCGGTACGAATTGATCCGTTCCTATCTCCCTGTACAAAGCTCAAGTCCAAGTGGATCAAGGACCTTCACATAAAACCAGATACACTGAATCTAATAGAAGAGAAAGTGGGGAAGAATCCCGAACACTTGGGCACAGGGGAAATGTTCTTGAACAGAACACCAATGGCTTGTGCTCTAAGATCAAGAATTGACAGATGGGACCTCATAAAATTACAAAGCTTCTGTAAGGCAAAAGACACTGTAAATAGGACAAAACGGCAACCTACAGATTGGGAAAAGATCTTTACCAATCCTACATCCGATAGAGGGCTAATATCCAAGGTATACAAAGAACTCAGGAAGCTAGACTCCAGAGATCCAAATAACCCTATCAAAAAATGGGGAAGCGAGCTAAACAGAGAATTCTCAACTGAGGAAACTCGAATGGCCGAGAAGCACCTAAAGAAATGTTCAACATCCTTAGTCATCAGGGAAATGCAAATCAAAACAACCCTGAGATTTCACCTCACACCAGTCAGAATGGCTAAGATCAAAAACTCAGGTGACAGCAGATGTTGGCGAGGATGTGGAGAAAGAGGAACACTCCTCCATTGCTGGTGGGAATGCAAGTTGATACAACGTCTCTGGAAATCAGTTTGGCAGACCCTCAGAAAAATGAACATAATACTACCTGAGGACCCAGCTATTCCACTCCTGGGCATATACCCAGAAGATGCTCCAACATGTAATAAAGACACATGCTCCACTATGTTCACAGCAGCCATATTTATAATAGCCAGAAGCTGGAAACAACCCAGATGTCCCTCCACAGAGGGATGCATACAGAAAATGTGGTACATTTACACAATGGAATACTACTCAGCTATTAAAAACAGTGACTTCATGAAATTCACAGGCAAATGAATGGATCTTAAAAATATAATCCTGAGCGAGGTAACGCAGTCACAAAAGAATGAACATGGTATGTACTCACTGTTAAGTGGTTACTAGCCCAAAAGTTTGAAATACCCAAGAGTCACTTCGCAGCAACAGTAGGGCTGAGTATGAGGTCCCAGATGGAGGACTTGGAGAAAGGACTGAAAGAGCTGAGGGAGTGTGCAGCCCCAGGGAAGTAGCAACAGTGGCAACTGGCCTGATCCCCCAATACTCCTGGAGACTGATCCACCAACCAAAGAATACACATGGAGGGACCCATGGTGCTGGCCACAAATGCGGCAGAGGAAGGTCTTGTTACCCGTCAGGGGGAGGAGAGGCCCTTGGGCCTGAGGGTGTTAGATCCCCCAGTATAGGTGAATGACAAGGAGGGAAGACAAGAGTGAGTGAGTGGGTGGGTGGGTGGGTTGGAGAATATCCCCATAGTGGCAGGGGGAGGGCGGAGGGAATGGGTAGGATCCAAAGGATCCTGGAAAGGGGGAAACATTTGAAATGTAAATAAAATATGAAAAAAATTTAAAAAAAATAAAAGATTTACCAACGCATCCTAGCACCGATCTCTCTTTTCTCCTTAAAAAAAATCCATTCCTGCAAAAAACAAACAAACAAAAACCAAAAAAAAAACCCACCTGCTTGCTTCTTACTGCTACACTGTCTGCCTTTGTAGCTTTCCCCATCTGCTTGCCTCTCTGGGTATAAAATCTCCTCTGTGCTGAGAACTTGGTGTCTGGGTGTGTCTTGTACCAACTCTGAGGGGGCCATCTACCTTTATAAGTGGTAATTTTTCTTTTTAGTTTCCAAACAAATATATTTATCACCTGCTGAATACCAGTCTAGGTATATGTAAATAACAGTAAATGTCACTTACCCGAGCTTGCTAAGATAGGGTAACACTCCACTTGAACTGAGGTAATGTGTAACCATCCCACTGCCTGGAGACAAACTTGTTCTTATATAAGGTTTAACTCGTAGACCAGTTTCAACAGCCTTTTTAGCCAACAGACCTGTAAAATCAACAATGATTATGACAATGTAACCTTACCTTCTTCATAGTAGAATAAAAACACAGTAGAAGAAAAGGCTATGTTCAATATCACAGACTACAGTTTATAGCAATAAGCTCAAATTCATAAAAAAAAATTTAAGTTTAAGATTTTTTTTTTAAATGTCTGAGTGTTATATATGTATGTATACCTGCATGCCAGAAGAGGGCATCAGATCCCATTACAGACGGCTGTGAGTCACCATGTGGTTGCTGGGAGTTGACTCAGGACCTCTGGAAGAGCAACCAGTGCCCTTAACTGGTGAGCCACCTCTCCAGCCCATTAAATGATATTAAAACCTTAATATCATTACTTTGTACATTTTGCTCTACCTATTCAGTTCACTGAAGACAACTGAAATTTTTAGTAAAGCAGCATCATGCTGCAAATTATTAGGGGGTAGGCTAACACCATAGCATCACACAAACAGGGAAAAAAAGGGGGGAATATTCATCATATATACCGCTATTGATTGAATCGATGCCATAATCATAGTAAACAAAGAGCAATTTAACATTGGTAATACTGCCACCCTGTACACAAACTGATGCTACATGTCAGTAAATCCCCACTTGCACAGTAAACTGTGACAGTAAACTGGTGGGAAAAATTCCAAGCAATACATGCTGAGTAGCATTACTTCTAAATTTACTGAAGAGACAGAAATAATTTTAAATTAATAGATATACATTATCTAAGGAAGAGAAATGAATATAACAGGAAAGCAAACAGTAATTTACATAAGAGAATGCATAGTTGTATACCGACCTACCTGCAGCAAGCATGGCAGATGGGTTGCAGTTGTTGGTACAACTGATAACTGCAGCAGTGACCACGGACCCATGGGACAGCTTATACTCACTTCCATCGTAATGAACAGGGACAGTATCACCTTGCTTTTCTGCTGCGACCTGGAAGCCTTTAAATCCAACCTATAAATTTGTATGTAAATATTACAGACTTGGTAGAACTGATAGGAAACACAACTTGGACATCAAAGTTCTACTGTGACACATAAAGTCTACACCATTCAGAAAGTACAATTCATCTTAAACAACATTTGAATATTTACAAGAGGAGTCTAGTGGTGTCCATAAGCAACACTTTTATATAT
The DNA here is from genome assembly GCA_019843965.1 of Rhynchomys soricoides. NCBI lineage: Eukaryota > Metazoa > Chordata > Mammalia > Rodentia > Muridae > Rhynchomys > Rhynchomys soricoides. The sequence continues at coordinate 6,866,876 of JADRCH010000050.1, forward strand.
TAAATGATTACAGCCAACCACCCAGAATCCAGTCCCAACTCAGACATTTCCTAGTCATTCCTGCTTATAGGAATTCTCAAAAACAAGGTAGAAAGTCTTCCTAGTCTAAAGACCTGCCCCAAATGCAACTGTGTGAGTACAGAAGAGACGAGTAAAATTTACTGTGAGTTAATAAGTACTCAAGTTGCCTGACAAGTATACAGCAACTCATCAGCAGCCACCTTCCTTCTAAACAAGCCCAGTATTTTCCAAATAAGTAAGGAAACCAAAAGAGCAAGGATTGGGAGGCAAGGCCGACTCCACTGTTCCCTCGCAGACTGCAGTGACACAACTACTATGGCTGTGACTTTAAAGACAAATATCAGAAACCCCAGAGCGAAGGTTATTTTGTTTTTTCAAATTCAATAAAAATAATTACACAATGCAATGGTTTCTTCCTAGTAGGAAGTCTGTAATGGATATCCAGTAAAACATTCTTCAGTGATGTAGAATAGGTCTGTGCAGTCATGCAGCTGATTAGCACTTGAAAGGAAACCACTGTGAGTGAGAACCCTAACTTTACCAACTTCTGCACAAGGCTGCTGGCATACACCACAGCGTATGAAAAAAAGTAAAAGGGCAGTCAGTAGATTGAATTTAGAAATCAGTCCCAAACCCTGCTGGCTCTTTACTACTTAACACACAGCACAAAAGTAACAATAAAATAACTTACCTTTTCATTTAAGCAAGCCTGAAAATCACTTTTCATATCTGTTACAGCAACTCTATCCTGAGGCCTTTTTGGACCACTGACAGATGCAACTATTGAATTCAGATTAATCTGTATCACCTAGGAAAACGAAGAGTGGAGGGTGGACGAAAGGAGATCAGAATTTCCAAGAATAAATACAAAAGTAAACATTGCTTTATAAGCAGAATGAGTATATTTATTATAACACAACTTATGAAAACTATGGTTTCTACTATGTGTTTTCTCTCTAAATACCATCAAAAGGGCTGAGGATATAGGTTAGTTGCTAGAGGGCTTGGCTAGCATGCAAGAGGCCCTGGGTTCTACCCTGAGCATCCACAAAATCAGACTTCATGGTATACTGCTTATAATCAAAGTACTTCAAAGGCAGAGACAGGATGATTATTAGTTCAAAGCCATCCTCAACTATATAGTGAGCCAGCCTGGGCTACATAAGGCTGTCCTAAAACAATAACAAAACCAAAACCATTGTCACAACTGAAGCCTGCCTCTGAGTTCTAATCCTATTCATGCCTTACTCTTAGATCACAAAGTCAATGGTTAGTAAACATTTCTTTCTCCCCTGTCACCTCACATGTGATACCTGGTCAACAGAGCATGCTCAGGGAATGTAACAGAGAAAGGTTTTCATTCTCTGTGTGGCTTCAGAAGATCTTACTGGCTAGTTTTTTATGAAATGGCTTTTATTTCTTGGTTAAAAAGTCATTAGTTTTTGTTAAAATCTCAGTTTCCAACTAGCTATTTGTTTCTCCAAATACTTATTATTTCCTTTGTGCATTTTATGTGGTTAGGTGCAGCAAATTTAATGATTCTTCATTATAGTCTCATCATTCTTTAATAGCCAAGATTATTCTGACAGATCCTACTATATTTAATAGATTCAAATGATCCTAGTTTTGGCCTAAGTAAACACTGAAGGAATTTACTTATTTATTTTTTACAGATTTAGGTTTATTTTATATGTATGACTATGTGAACCACGTGTCTGGTACCTGTGGAGGTCGGCAGAGGGTGTCAGATCTCCTGGAGCTGGAGTTATATGGAGACATATGGTTTCTGAAACCCACCCAGATCCTCTGAAAAGAGCAGCAAATGCTTTCATCCACTAAATCGTCTCTCTAGCCTCAAGAAGTTTCTTTTGAAATCAATGTCTCGGTAGATTTTAGCTTTATTTCCAACTATTGTCAGTTTACAAGGTAAAAGAGGTTTTTAAAAAAAAACAAAAAACAAAACAAAAAACCATGGGCACCCTAGGCAGCCCAAGCTGGCCTTGAATTTACAATCCTCCTGCTATAGATTCCAGAGTCTTGGGATTTCAAATATGAACCACTATCCTTGGCACAGCTAGGACTTTTTGTTTGTTTGAGGTATGATCTTTTATTGTGTTGGCTGACTTTAAACTTACTATGTAGAACTGAGGATGGAGCTGCACTTCTGATTCTATCTCCACCTCATTGCAGGTGTGGGTGACCAAGTACTGGAGACTGAACCCAGCCTCTGGCTAGGGTTTTCTAGTAAGTAATCAATTCAAATTTTACTCTATCAGTCTTTTTTGATCTTTTTTTTCCCCCAAAATCATGGACAATAGAAGTCCAGGGAAAAGAAAATGGAAAGAGTCGAAAGATTTTTTTTTCGAGAATCTTGCAAATTTGGTTTCTATGTCTTTTATTCTGGCTTTCAAGACTCTTCTAAAAACACCAGCTATAGTGGCTTATATCTATAATCCCAACATTCAAGAGACTGAGGTAGCAAAACAGCTTCCAATTCGAGACCCTACTACACACAACCTTCTGAATGCATACTCTTCCATTCTGTTCCTTCCCTTTCTATCTGCCATCTTTTCTGTCTCTATCTCAGTTCTACAAACTAGAAATATAAAATCAAAACAAAGTTTCCTACATGGAAATCATTACGTTCTAGCTTAAGGGAAGCACAAGCATGTAAATATTCAAATTTGTAGATTATGCAAGATAGAAAAACAAAGATGGGTGAAAAAAAATCGCTCCTCCACCGTGGGGGGGAGGGGGCACAGCAAACCATAACAATACCAAATTGATATCCATCCTTGGTATACTGTCCTAGAGAGTAACTGTATTAAAATTAACTTTCCTGAATGTGAATTCTATCTAGGGCACCAAAAACATCCAATAGATTAGCATTGTAAAGTACTTTGAACATTTAAGACCATATAATACAATGATGCAAAATAGTTGCAGAAATCATAAAAATTGCAATTTGTGGAGCAGTGGGAATATTACACTGCTCATCCTAAATCAGAAAAAAAATAAAAATTAAAGTTGATAATTGTAAATACTTAAAAAGCTAGACTGAGAGTTGGAGAGATGGCTTGGTGGTTAAGAGGCTATGCTGATGTTTTATAGGATCCAAGTTCTGTTCCCAACACCCACGTTAACTCTAACGCCAGAGGACCTGATGTTTTCTCCTGGACACCATAGGCATCTGCACACATGTATATACCTGCTCTCATAATTCAATATAAATCAAAATGGTAGATTTTACAAACTGTTGCAAAATTTACAACCAGAATCTATCTAAATGTCATTATAAAATCAAAACAATGGGTCAGAAATGGACCTTCTTATTAACAGTTGTCACTCACTAAGTCACAAGTAGCACTTACTGGCAGCTGCCACTCATTAAGAACGTACTACAGAGCTGGAGCTCTGTGGAGCACACTGCCCAAAGTTACCCAGCTAGTAAACACTTATAGATATGCACAAGCACGTATCCTTCTAGTCATTCCTAAGTGAGTTACTTGCAAATACCTGAGAATATTCAGGTTCTGAAGAATTCTCATCATTTCGAAACAATTTCACAGCTTTAAGGTATTTTTCCATTGACTCAAGTTTGGTTTTGTCAAAACCTAAAAAAAGAGGAACAGCAAAATAAAATGTAATAAAGAATCCTGAGATCCTGACCACAGGGATGTGAAACTGCAGTGGTGAGCTAAGTCCACTCATTCACACACCCTTGACTTGCACTTGTCTCTTGCTCTGCTTACTCTGGAGAGACACCACTTTCCAGTCCAGACTACATGAGGAAACCACATGAACACATCACATTAGCATATATAAATGGATGTGTTGACAACCCTGAGTCCACAGCTGACATTCATGTGAGTAGTCTTCAGAATTCCAGACCCTAGCTTGTGAATTATGCGGATGAAGCTCTAGACACAAAACAGCAACAAGCTCTTTTTGCTGTGCCCTGTTGCAATCACTAACCCACTGAAACCATGAGGCAATAAATGATTATTGCTGGATTTGTTTTTATTGGTCAGGGCCTTGTGGTGTATATATAGCAAGTGCTCTACCAGAGCTAAACAGCCCTATCACTGTTTTGTAAACCACTAAAATTTAGGCTAGTTTGCTATATAATTAAAAAAAAAAAAAAAAATCACCAGTATCTTAAGTCAGATTAGTATGTAAGTAGTGAGTTCATGAAACAGAGCTGGGGTTCAATAAAGACAGTTTAATACAGACAAGGGTTAAGAGAGAAATGCTCATAAGGAGAGACACACCAGAGAGCATGAGTGCTGGCTTCTCAAGAAAGTATTGTTTTGTGCATTTTATAGAAAACACATCTTTTTAAGGGCATCACATAATCTATTGTCTATTGGCTGTTTCATTTATTCACTCATAATATATGCCCACAAACTGAAGAACACAGATTCTATCTTTCAAAATGTATCTTTCATTAGAGAAAGTGGCTCAACACTGGTTCCTTCATAATGGAAAAGGAGACTTACTATTCAGACAATAGTGGTTTTATGAAATACCAAGTATCATTTTGAAGGTGGCTTCTATAGTGATCAGGGTGATCAAAGATACTAGCCAATCAAGCTACACAAAGATCTTGAACCTGCAACCCTACACTGCTTCTCACTCAAAAATCTCCTGTCTGCTTGCTCCTCTACTAAGGACAGGTTAGAGGATTGTTCTGTGTAAGGAAAGGGTGACATGAGTATCAGCGGTCAGTGGATCACAGGGAATAAGTTTTGTGGAGTTTTTTAGGGACATTAATTAAGATTACAGTCACTGTTTCAAAATATAACAGCTTTATAAATATTCAATAACATATATGACATAGTAGTTTATTATAAAGTACTATCAAACAGCTACACTGGAAATACAATCATTTTATATTCTCTTACCTGTATGTTCTAAATGTCGTAGTGTCACATTGTCCACAGGGAAAAAGCTGAGGATAGCACCATATTCTGGACACATGTTTGCTATGGTGGTTCTATCAACAATAGATAATTGTGAAACTCCACTTCCAAAGAACTCAACAAACTTCCCAGCCACGCCTACTTGCCTGAGGTGCTTTTAGAGATATGCAAAAAGAACAAGGGTTAGCAATGGTAAAATTAGCACAGATTTCTAGAAAAGCAAAAGTCAGGTTTTTTTCTATAAAGTTAAATTTTTAATCAATACTAATGATAAGGTCCTTTATTATATGAAACAAGCTCATTCTAGTTTTACTGGTATTTTAAAAAAAGAGGAGGAAGGAGAGGAAGAGGAGAAGGAAGAAGAAAAGGAGGAAGAGGAAGAGGAGGAGGAGGAAGAAAAGGAAGAGGAAGAAGAGGAGAAGTAAGAAGAAGAGGAAGAAGAGAAGAGCAGGAGGAGGAAGAGAAGGGCATGGTGGCTCACACTGTTAATCCTAGCATTTGGGGGGCAGAGGCAGGCAGATCTTTACAAACAGCCAGAGCTACATGATGAGACGCTGTGTTAAAAATAACAAAACAAACACCTGAATGCTCAAAACACCAATCCTCATACTAATGTCTCTGAAGATCTTTGATTCCTCAGAATGCCCACATAGCTGGTAGCCCTTTTTCTTCCTAACAGCACATAAAACAATTGTGTTCTAACTGGTGCCATTCTGTAGTTTAAGAAATAATATACTTATGAGAAAAACTCTATAGTGAACTTAAGATTATATGCCGCTATACAAAACTCTTCTAATTATTCGTATTAGTTTAAATATTTATAGCAACATTATTCTAGATAAATTCATTTTGGTCAGATTTAACATGTGGTTTAAAGTGAATTCCTCCAAAAATCATTCATTCCTGACAAGTAACTGAAGTAACTTCTGATCTTTGGGGTTTTTTATTACTTATTTTTACTTTTCATGTATTGATGTTTTTGCTTGCGTGTGTATTTATGCAGCACATTCATGCTCATTGACTGTAGAGGCAGAGGAGGGTGCTGAATCCCCTGGAACTGGACTCCAGGCCTCTGATCTCGGTTTTCAAGGATAAAAAGGAAAGTAGGGGCTGGGGAGATGGCTCAGTGGTTAGAGTATGCACTTCTCTTCCAGGGACCTGAGTGTGGGCACCCTTGTTGGGTGGTTCACAGTGGCCTTCTAACTCCAACTCCAAAGGGGCCCGGGACCACTTCCTGGCCAGTATGAACACCTTATTCATGACCACAAAGGCACACGGATACAGACACACATAATTAAAAAAATAACGTACAAAGTAAAATATTTGAAAAAGAAAAGAAAAATAGATTAGGCCAAGTGCTGTCTTCATCAAATTAATGAAGTGTCACAATATGTATTTGGGAAAATAACATGGTTAATCCTATAAAGACCATAAAAAGAATAGGGCCTCAACAGCCCTGTCATCAAACCAGTCATTTAACGAAACTGCCGAGAAGCAGCCCACATTGGAATTGTGTGTGAAGCATGTTTCAAGTGCAAGAATTTTTTAAAAAATGGAACTTAAAGTTAGTGAAAAATAGAACAATTAGGACTACAATGTTTCAACTTATTATTCACTATATTGAACACATGCAGCCAGTGGTTTTTTTTTTTCCCCTAAGTTCCAAGAAAGCTACATACTACCTCAAAATAATGTCAAAGCTAACAATGAAAAAGTCTGACACCATCAAATTTCTATTACTCATATGTTTTAAAGTATTATCTAGTAATGGTCTTTTTTTTTTTTTTAAAAGATTTATTTATTATTATTTGTAAGCACACTGTAGATGTCTTCAGACACACCAGAAGAGGGCGTCGGATCTCATTACGGATGGTTGTGAGCCACCATGTGGTTGCTGGGATTTGAACTCAGGACCTTCAGAAGAGCAGTCAGTGCTCTTAACCTCTGAGCCATCTCTCCAGCCCCAATAATAATTTTTTTTTTTTTTTTTTTTGGTTTTTCGAGACAGGGTTCTCTGTGTAGCCCTGGCTGTCCTGTAGACCAGGCTGGCTTCGAACCCAGAAATCTGCCTGCCTCTGCCTCCCGAGTGCTGGGATTAAAGGTGTGCACCACCACTGCCCAGCTAGTAATGGTTTTAAGAGACTCTTTAAAGAAAAATTTAGGGAGGGGTGTCAGATGGTCCAAATTTAAGTCATGGTATACATGCACACATACAAAAAAAATTAAATATATCAGCATAATAAAAAGTTTTTTTAAAAACTGGAGGTTGGGCTCAGGGATTAAGAGCATTGACTCCTTGAGTTCAATTCCCAGCAACCACATGGTGCCTCACAACCATCTGTAGTGGGATCTGATGCCCTCTGCTGGTGTGTCTGAAGACAGCTATAAACAAACAAACAAACAAACAAACCTTTAAAAGAAAAGAAAAACCTGAAGATAGGGACTGAAGAAATAACAGAGTTGGTAAAATAGTAAAAGTTCTTAAGCACGGGGCCTCACTTGATACCCAAAACCCTAGTTCAAAAAGTCAAGCATGGTAGCACGTCCTGTGACCCAGAGCTAGAAAGCCAGACAGGTAGATCCCTAATTAGCACAGCCTACCTGAAGAGATTCAGACCCATGTCCAGGCCAGTGAGAGATTCTGTCTCAAAACAAAGGCTTCAATAGAACATGGTGTCCTCTACCAGCACTTGCACACACATGAACATGGATATGTACAAACATATGCACATAACCAAATTCTTTTCTGGAGGGTGGCCTCTTATCTCATGATCTTTCTATCTCAGCTTTTTGAGTGCTAGGGTTAGATATGTGCCACCACACCTGACTTCTTAATTAAATATGCTAAATATAACACTTTGTTGTTTTGCAAGACATGGTCTATGTAGTCATAACTGTGCTGGAACTTGCTATACAGAACAGGCCAGCCAGCCTCCAATTCACAGAGATCTGCCTCCCGTGTGCTGAGATTAAAGGCTTGTGCCACCACCCCCAGGGTTAATGTAACATTCTTTAATTTTTGAGACCAGGTTTCTCTGTGTAGCCTTGCTGCCCTAGAACTCACTCTGTAGGCCGGGCAGTAGTGCCGCACTCCTTTAATCCCAGCACTCGGGAGGCAGAGGCAGGCGGACTTCTGAGTTCGAGGCCAGCCTGGTCTACAGAGTTAGTTCCAGGATAGCCAGGGCTACACAGCGAAACCCTGTCTCGAAAAACCAAAAAAAAAAAAAAAAAGAACTCACTCTGTAGACCAAGCTGGTGCCAAACTCACAAAGATCCACCCGCCTGTCCCCCGAGTGCTGGAAATAAAGGCCCGCACCACCATTCTCCTACTCCCCACTCCAGCTTAAGTCCAACATTTTAAACTCTACCAGACCGAGTTATTTACCTAAGCAATAATACCTGTTAAGGGCATGGACTCCTGGGTCAGAAGCCTGCGTCTACTACTTAGTATTTAGCTCTGTGCTTCTCCTGATAAATGATTAGGCTGCATGTATTTTATTTTTGATTAAAATAATTATTATAGTAATTACTTCAAAAGTTTGTAATGAGGTTTTCTGATAAATGTGTTGACAAGTTGTAAGTACACAGTGACTTTTTTTGCTCTTCCAAGTATATATTATATATTACATTTGTTATAATTACTATGAAAATGTATGATACAGGTAATAACGTGAGAACTAAGGATGGAGGAATAAATCCCAAGTCTGAGCTCTTGTGGGCTGCTCCACTTACATAAAGATGTTCAAAAAGTCAGTCATGGAACAACTGTAATTTGAGCTTACCTTTGTAATGCCAAGGACAATATCTATGGATGTAACAAAAGCACTGGATGACCCAGTTATCTCACATCCAACCACCTCTGGTAAAGTAAGGGTAACTGGCAAGCCAAGCATAACTGCCTCTGTCTCAATGCCTCCAACTCCTGTTGAGAAAGACAAAATGTATCAGCACAAATTAGCCATGTACCTTCAAAAATCTCCCATGATTCACGTTACATAGCATCTTACAAGGAACACACTTTCACTGTGGACCTTGAACCTGAACCTTTTTAAAAGGATGACTCCACTTACATAATTAAGAAAATTAGTATTCTAACCTATATATTAAATTTAATCTGCATTTTCTGAGTATGTTATGTACTGTTCAATAAGCAACAAACACCAAGATGTGTATACAACCCAGTCTATCTTAGTCTAATAAATTAAATCCAAGAATGAAGGAAAAAATCCAATAGTTAGAATATTCTATAAAAAAAAAAATTAGAGTGGAATACTCTTAAACGGATGAGAAGGATTAGGGATTTCAAGAAGCAACTGGGCTTAATCATAAAACAGTTGTTAATAGTAGGGACATTTCAGAAATAGGGGTAATGGGCAAGGCTGTGACACACAAGAGATCATGAAGGTCTGGATAAAATGATCTTGCATGTTTTATATCTATAAATGCAGCAGGTGATATGGACGGATTCTGAGACTGACACCACAGTCATCATCAACATTCCTCAGACCTCACCATCACCCATGCGGGAACTGCCTGGAGTGGTGCTGTCGGGACAATGGGCAATTTTTTCTTCATAAATCACCTTTACTATATAATTTACAAACTATTTATTTAATCTGTTCCTTTGTTGCTTCAAAAAGACTCTCTGTTCCCTGATAATGTTTTTGGTATCTCTTTTTTTTTTTTTTTCTTTTTAAGATTTATTTTATGTATATGAGTACGCTGTAGCTGTCTTCAGACACCCCAGAAGAAGGCATCAGATCCCATTACAGATGGTTGTGAGCCACCATGTGGTTGCTGGTAATCGAACTCAGGACCTCTGGAAGAGCAGTTGGTACTCTTAACCACTGAGCCATCTCTCCAGCCCCTGGTATCTTTTCTTAAAAAGAAACAAAATATACTTACTTACCCCACCCAAGAATCCCCAATCCATTCACCATGGTTATATGAGAATCTGTGCCAACTACGCTGTCTGGGAAGAGCAGGTCCATTTCTTCAAAAACTACTCTTGATAAATATTCTAAGTTCACTTGATGAGCCATTCCAGTTCCAGGAGGGATGACTGCCACATTCTTAAAAGCTCCTGAGCTCCACTATATTTTGTTTAGAAGAAGCACAGTGTTATTAGTGTATTGTGTAACTTTGTATTCATAATCAAGATACAAATAAACATTGACACTGTTAGCCAACTGCTCAATATGGCCAACTCCAAGCTTATAATAAATACTAAAACTACACAGATACTGAGCCTCTGAATTCTCAAGAACATTAAAACTCAAAGTAAGCTGGGCATAGTTGTATACCTATAATTCCAGCAGTGAGGAAGATGGAGGCAGGAGAAATCAGCTCAAGGCCATTCTCAAATATTGATCAAGCTCTAAGACAGGAACTGTGCTCTAAAACTCAAGGAAAGCCAATGAACAAGATTATCCATGGCTCGTGTAAAATACAGCCATTAATTTCATTATTTATTATTATTATTAAACATGCCAAATATGTGGTTTCCAATAATATGGTACAAGAAAGTCCCATGACTATAAAGCTTTTACTAATGACAAGTCTAAATCAAAAAACTGTACAGAATCAGTATTTTATAAATGTTAATCATGAATTCCCCAAATCACTTATACCTTGAAAAATTGAAGCCTCTCTCGATTTCTGCCAAATTCTACTTCTTGATTTTTTAACACTGTCTCCGGTCTAAAAGGATGAAAAGTTGGTATTAAATACATTTTTAAAAATCATTTGTCTTGCGTCTAAATCTTCACTGTCAAAGAATTTTTCAGGTTATTTTTTCAGAATATTTTCTTTCTCATCAAGAAAGTTCTTTCTACTTTATACACCACGCAAGACCGACACAGAACTATTATTTTACTGAGTATAACAAGACAGCATCCACATGAGTCCTCACACTGCTGTGGGAAGGCAGTCAGACCACAATGGAGGTGACTAAGCTGTGCTGGAAAGAAATGGGACAGTGAGTTTCATCAGTGAACGTCTGCACTCTCTTACCCCTTTGGTTCTTGTACTATTTAAAACAAAGGGAATGAACACTACTGACATATGAACATCACCTTACAGTTTAAAGAGACCTTTTCACAAAGTCTTTCATTCAGCTCACTGAAAACAGAAGCCTGCTTCATGTTTAAGTAGATGATGTGGGTTATAAATATGGCTTACAGGAGTTTATGATTTAAAATCACCTAGGTTGTCTACCTCAACTAACAGCTGGTGACTTTTCTAGAGTTATCAATAAAAGTTAAATGGCAACCTGGGCTCTAAAACTTGTTAATTCTTTGTGAACTTTTTAAAAAGCAAAGCTTATTTTAATAATTCACAACAAAGTGAATTTTGTAGCCACAGTACATTACAGAGGTTTTACTACATCCTTAGGGAATAGTATTCTAAAGTCACTCCTATTAGTTCACGGCACTTGGTGCTACAAAATGTCTTTTGTGTGTTAGATTATAACATGATTTCAAATAGAATGACATCAGGAGCCAAATGGTAAACTTTCAACTAACTCTTCCATTTCTTCTTCAAATTTACAATTAGCACTTTACTGATGCATTTTCAAACAGTAAGACTATTTTCACAAAAGCAGAAACTATAAACTAATATTCTGAAATTAAGACTCAAAATTGAATTTAAATGTATTGTGTTACATCTTTAGAAATAAAAGGGCCACAGTAAACACTTATTCTGCAGTTATAGATACGACTTTTAAAAATTGTGAGGCTGGATGGCTCAGTACTTAAGACAGCATGCTGCTCTTGCAATGGTCCCAGGTTCAGTTCCCAGCACCTACGTGGCATTTCACAACCATCTGAAAGTACAGTTCTAGGGAATCTGGTGTCTTCTAGCTTCTGAGGGTTCTTGCATGTATATGGGACATTTAAACTCATGCAGGTAAATGCATATTATGTATGAAATAAATAAAAGTTTTCTTAGTCATTCTTAGTAAGTATTAGAATGTTACTTTGTGTATACGCTGCTCTCTCAAATCAACTCACTCTTAATCAGGAAGAATGATTAAGAATAAGGAGTTATTACATAAACTGTTGGAACTGCACAGCAAAACTGTCAGGGTATATTTATCCCCAGGAAGGGCATATATCACTATAACCTAAGGTTTTATACAAATACTAAGCAAAGATTTTCAAAATAGAACTTCAAAGATCCAATTCAAAGACAGACAAAATTACTGTATCATTTTGCTTTTATCATGCATATGTGTAAATATTTTTCTTAGCAACTTATAACCTTAAATATTTTAATACTTCTTAAACCAAAAGTATATTTGTTTACTACATGTTTTTATTTACATTTATGTGTATGTGCATGAATATATGTCTGTGCACCACATGCATGCAGGAGCCTGCAGAGGAAATGGTTGTGAGCTGCCATGGATTTTGAGAATCAAATCCCAATCCTCTGCAAGAGGAAGTACTCTTAACTATTAAACCATCTCTCTAGCTCTGTTTACTACATTTAAAAAACAAAACAAAACTGATAATTTAGTAAGAGAGCAAAACTCTGCAACTTTATAGCAGCAAGAATGGTGGCACACACTTCAATGACAATGCCTGGAAGGCTGAGGCAGTAAGACTATCTAGCATTCCAGGCCAGCCTGGACATAGAGAGCAAATCAGAATGTAAGTTGTAAAGGTAACACAACAGTCATCAGGAGAAATGTTATTTTCTTAACTGAAAAATAAACCATGTCATACTCAGGCACTGGTTGCAAATGAAAAGGACACAGGACAGGCGTATTCTCAATCTGTGAAGAAAATGTTCCTGAGTTTCGGCTTAGTCCTCCAGAATCACACGATCCCCGGCAGGTAGTCTGGCCTCGACACGGAAGCTTCTTAGGCTGCACTTTAAGTGGAGAGAGCTTTCCTGCTTTCTGTGGGTCACCACCTCCAGGATTTGGTGCATTCTGTATTGCACTATTATTTCAAAAAGGAAACAAAGTAATAATTTACAAGTGACAAAAAAACTTTAACTTAAAAAAAGTTCACATCATCAAGACAATCTGGAAATGAAAGATGTTCAAATGACATAAAGTAGGATAGTGGGAGACACTTGCAATCCCAGTGCTTGGAAGGTACAAGGACTGACAGGAACTCAAGGCTAACCCTGGCCACACGATGAGATACTGTCTCAACTCTCTCAACCACCCCAAATAGAAGCAGTTCTTACTCTTGAGGGTGAAAACATATTCCTAACTACCCCATATAAGCACACACCTCTCTGCTACCCCAGGTAAGGAGAGGAGAGGAAAAGCAGATATAAATTTCTTTTCATTTGACAGGCAAACGAAGGAAAGATGAGTTTGATAATATTTTAGGTTTTTGACACAGAATCTCACTGTGTACCCTTGGCTGGCCTAACTCCTTACGTAGAGCAGGCTGGCCTTGAACTCAGATCTACCCTGTCTCTGCCTCCTGAGTGCTGGGATTAAAGCCACACCTGGCATAATTATTTTACATGCTCTGTATCACTGTGAAAAACTCTGAGAAAGTACACTATACTTTTTTTCACATAATAACATAGATTTTTTTAATACATGGTATTGACTCTCTCAAGAGTTAGGATAAATTCCACTAAAGAATATAAACAGAAAACAAATGGCAAAGACCAGAAAGCTGCTCTAGTCTGCCCTTTGTCAGTGGAAGGAGAGCGAAGCTTTTGTGGACTCAGCATTTCTAATAAGTAGTTAGAGACAAAATCATTAGATTCGCTCTAAAGGATAAGTAAATTAAAAAATGAAAATGGAACTGAAGCTGACTGTGATGGTGCATGCCTGTCATACCAGCACCTGGAAGAGGTAGTTTGAGGCCAGCCTGGCTTATAAATAGGGTTCAAGACCAATCACAGCTAAACAGCAAGATCCTGACTCAAAAACTAAAGAGAAAAAGAGAGAGAACTTAGTTCAGATATTCATTCCAAAAAACAAGTTATAAGCCTACTTCTATCAAACATGGTAACAGAAACACAAATATGAAAGGAGCTCTAAACTCAGAATAAGTACAGAAAATTACACCAATCCATGAGTTCCTCTGGTTTTTCTTTAATGTGCTAGTCATTCCTGAGCACAACAGGCTTTTACTCTGGGCCAGAACCGCTATTCCCTACCTCCACACTACCCACTCCCAGTTAACTAGTGCTACTGTCTTTACACACGTCTGTATTGCAGTACCATTTACTGAAGTCAATCTGTAAAGAGTGGTCCACTGTGAGATCTGTTGGACGGGCAGGGTGGACTTTCTTAGGATCACCTCCAAGAGTTTTCACTGCCTCCCTCATAGCAGCAAAATCCACCATTGCAGGTATTCCACTAAAAAATAAACAACAGTCAAATTATGGGTCTAATTGCTTAATACTCGCTTGTTTCCATTTTTTAAAAAAACTATCTTTTTTGTTTGTGTTTATTTTTGATAATTTGCTTTGATAATGATACAAAGTTAGATGCACCCCTGGTTTAGTAAAAATTAACACTGAATATTATCCAAGAACTTCAGTGCTCGGGAGTGGAACTGACAAAAACAACAGAAGAGATTACTTTTGGAGGTATAAATGGACACCAGAATTGGCTGTGCAATTCCCTCCTCTAGGGCCTTCCCACACAGTCCCTGCAGTAACTCAAAAAACTATTCATAATAGCCTTTACCATTTTCCATTCAGCCATCTGAGTGTGTGTGTAAAACAAACATGTACCAAATGACTTCAATATTCTTCATACCAAGGATACGAGGCAAATAGGACACATTACTGACTACAGAACAGTAACATATGCATTAAGCAGCAACATATTGCAGATACTATATGTTAGTGATCAGTGGCATGTAAGCTAGGCTTGTCTGAGTTGTGAGTGGACCAGGGGTGCTCTCTTCCAACATTTAGGATTTATACTTCCAATAAATATCCCATAAACAGCCAGAACAAGAAGGGTCAGTCTTTTAGGATACTGTAAAGAATCTGGATTCTATTCTGTGATGGAAGGCTATATATGTGGAGGAATCAATGATAACTTTGGATTTTTAACCAAGTCATCCCATACTGAGGATTCCACATGTGGGAACAAAGCCATCAAGTTAGAGACTACTGCACTGTCAATACAAGTAATGTAAAACAATGCTGTCACTCACGTGAAATCTTGAAGAACAACACGGGCAGGGATGAAGGGCACTTCAACATTGTTCTGTTTGGTTTTCCAGTCTAAAATGTTCATAACATCCTCCTTTTTCATTAAAAAGCCATCACAATTCCGTACAGCAGCTTCCAATAGGACCCGTATTGAATAAGGCAGAATATCTGATTCAAGATAAAATATTACTATAAACAAGAAGTCATGTCTACACACTGTAAAAAGTACACAGCAAAATCCCCAGTATACATATTGAAAAGCATGGAGTATCAATTAAATACAGTGATGAAGACAACCTTATTGTCCCAGTTAGTCTCAATTGTGAACTTGACACAGCCTGGGGTAATCAGCTGAGGTATTGCCTAGATCAGATTAGCCCGTTGGTATACGCACTGGGGATTGTCTGGATTATCAATTCATATAGGAGGGTCCAGCCCATTGTGGACAGTCAGTCTTGGGTTGGAGAAGAAAGTGAGCCAGAGTGCATGCCAGAAAGCTGCATTCCTCCATGGCTTTTTCTTCAAGCTCCTGCTTGAGTTCCCATCCTAAAATATGGGCTGTGACCTGGAATCGTAAGATGAAATAAAAAAAAAAACCCTTTCCTTCCCTAAGTTAATTTCAGGCATGGCAGTTGTCAAAGCAACAGAATAAAATTAGAACACCTATTACACCTTAAAACGCAGGCACCACTCAGACAGTGACCTGGAAGGAGGGTGAAGCCCTCTCATCCTGTCAATCATGACTGCAGTAACACACTTCCTTCCTTCAGCAATGCTGCACCACTTCCTTAAACAAACAGTGGTAAAACTGGGAACCAAGTGTTCTAGTACCTGAGCCTGTGGGAGACATTACTCACTCAAATACCACCACACACAAGAAATAAATAGACACTTTTTTACACTGTTGGGCCAGGCACCGTGGCACATGCTTTTAATCCTGGTACTCAGGGGGCAGAGGCAGTCCTCTGTGAGGCCAGTTTGGTCTACAGAGTAAGTTCCAAGACAGCTGGGCTACAGAGAGAGAAACCCTGCCTTGAAAAAACAAAAAGAAAAAAGAAAACAAAATGTAATGTTTATAATCCACAAGAGTCAAAAGGAAGGAGCCAAACGTACCTAATTTTGAACAGTATGAAGTGCATACACAAGTCTGGCTATGCACTAAGCAGACCATCACCTGGACCACCTGGAGCTTTGTCAGTGGGTACAGTAGAAGCTGGACATCTATGTAGCACAGCTTCAAATTATTTTCAGTCCTGAAATTTATATACATTTATATGCAATCATTTTATTCCCCTGTATCTTCCTCTCTTAAGAAGCTTGTGAAAGACATGCTCTATAAAACAAATATAAACAAAAATATGAAAACTAGAAAGTAGCTTCCAACACAAGTGGAAGGATAAAGAGACTCTGGACACTGGCTGATAAGAGACAGTGTAACCAGTTCTCACTCAACTGGAGTGGAAGATGAAGTCTAGATGCAATGCTGCTAAGAAAAGGGGTGTAGGGCTTTCTCTTCCGGTCCCAGGCCTGCAGGAGCCCCAGGTTACTGTGCAGACATGGCCAAGTCCAAGAACCACACCACACACAACCAGTCCTGCAAATGACACAGAAATGGCATCAAGAAACCCTGGTCACAAAGATATGAATCTCTTAAGGGGGTTGACGCCAAGTTCCTGAGGAACATGTGCTTTGCCAAGAAGCACAAGAAAAGCCTGAAGAAGATGCAAGCCAACAATGCAAAGGCAGTGAGTGTACGCGCAGAGGCCATCAAGCCCAAGATGTCAAAGGGGCCCAGCCGCAAACTCAGACCCCTGGCTTTCATCGCTCAGCCCAAGCTTGGAAAGCAGATTCGAAGCTACAAGGCCAAGGGGTATAGGCTCTGCCAACCAAGCCCAAGGTTCAAACCAAGGCAGAGGCCAAAGCTCCAGCTAAAGAATAGGCTTCAGCTCCCACTGAGGCTCCCAAGGGTGCCCAGGCCCCTGTGAAGGCTCCATAGAAAATGTTCCTGCCAATGTGAAGACAGATGGACTGCTGTGACACACCCACCTACACACTATTTGCAGATGACCAGTGTCCTATGCTGTTTTCCCAAATAAACTTGAGGCACGATCTGTTAAAGAAAGAAACAAAGAACAGAAAAGAAAAGGGGTATAGGAAATTGACAGAGTACGTGACTATCTCATAGGAGAACAGACCTTCTGAAGACCAGACATACTGATTATGGGTAAGGACACAGAAAACTTAGGAAACTGAAAAAGGAAATCATTTTCCAGGCAAAATATCTCCTCTCAGATCCCTTTGTTCTTTCATCCTATCTAAAACACCAATACTGATGTTAAATTATCTCCAAGTTGAAACATTACCTCCTTGAAGGGAAATGAGGCAAGAAAGAACTAGGAAGCTTATGAGACTCTCACCAAGCTTGATCTATTGGTTGATGAGACATGCAACCAAAGCAAAGCAGGTTGAGTCTGAGGCATACCTGGTGAAGATCCCAAGATGGCTAGCTTTCTCTACATGTTATGGGAGAGTATGCCTCTTTGATAAATATGGTCTGAAAAAGTACAGGGATGACCTCAAATGGCTGATCAACTACAGAATCCCTGAAAATAGCTCATATTGAGATAGGATCAAAAGCAGATTGCTGCAGGAGTCACAGGGCCTTTATACCTCAAGTTCAACTGTCTGCCATGAAAGAACTTGACCATTTACTATTTTAACTAGAAGTTTAACTAGAAAAAAGACATACAGATAGTATTCTCCACATCTGTCAGTGGGGAGAAAGAGAATGAGACAGAAATTAATAGAAGATACCCCTTAGGTCTGACCTTTACTGTAGAGGAAGGAAAACCCATGATTCAAGGTGCAGACAGTAGCCTTACTAAAATGATACAATGATAACCAGGGAATACTTAGCCTATGAACTGCTTGAATTAAGAAAGAATTTTTAGGAGCTTGAGAGATGGTTCAGTGGTTAAGAAAGACTTTTTAAGCAAATGAAAGAATTGCTCACAGCCTGGAGGTTGTGGAACACAGGTGTGGAAGGCAACATGAGTGCCACAGAGGCAAAGAAGCTGAGTAATAAAACTACTCATCTCTTCTTGAAACAAAAGCTGCATAATCTGAGGTATAAATGTGGTGGTTTGAATAGGTTTGGCCTCCATAGACTCACGTGCACGAATGCTTGGCCCACAGGGAGTAACACTATTAGGAAGTGTGGCCTTGTTAGAGTAGGTGTGGCCTTGATGAATTAAGTGTGTCATTGGAGGGGCAGGCTTTGAGGTCTCCTATGCTCAAGCTACACCCAGGGTGGCACAATCTACTGCTGCCTTCAGATCAAGATGTAGAATTCTCAGCTCCTTTTCCAGCACCATGTCTACCAGGACACTACCCTATTTCCCATATTTAGTCCATGATAATGGACTAAACCTCTGTAACTGTAAGTTAGCCCTAACTAAATACTTTCCTTTATAAAAGTTGCCATGGTCATGGTGTCTCTCCACAGCAATAAAACCCAAACTAAAACAATAAAATCAGTCCCCAGTGGAGTTTACTAATCTAAACCATAAAGGGTATAATACACTGTGATAGGTCAGTCTCATGCATTAACAGTCCTTGAAAGCAATAAAGAAAAGACATCCTACTAAAGGAACTGGACTTCTGAGTGGCAGTGTGTGATATTCAGTTCTCTAAGCCTGATAAAATTGCACACACAGATAGTCAGGAAAATGAAGTTTCATTGGCTTTGCTGAGCCCTATAGTAAGATGTAGTCTTTAGGACATAGAAGAGGCTTTAGGGGGCCTGACTTGTAAATCAGGTTTATAAAGTGCTAAAGCAATCAAGGGGTGATAAAGAAGGAAAAAGCGGATACAGGGGCCTTTCTAGGTATCTTAGAATGTACCCAGCTCTTAACAGAGTTGGTATTCATAGGGGAAAAACTAACAAGAAGCCAAACAGTGCTTGTGAGCCCCTAACCAGAGCAACAATCCATCAAGGGTTAGGGGTACAGAAGAAAAGACAAAGTTCATCTTAAGAGTGGGGTAGTTATTCTCCCCATACCCTGAGCACACTTAAATTGTATAAGTTGACTATATATAATATTGGGGAGGGGACACTGCTTGAAGATCCAACTCTAGCAGAAAGACTAAGGTCCATCTCCATGGGCAGGATGAACAGCAAAACCCAACATCATCTAGTTTATGAGGTATGAGGACATGCAGTAACCCAATGACAACATTCCAAGATGAAAAAGCACAATGGCTAATGAAGAATAACTGGATTACAGAAAGCCAAACACGGTGGCTTTCATCCATGATGCAGAATCTAAAGGCAAATTGTCACTTTCTTGAAAAGATACAGGTAGGCCTTAAGAGATCATGTCCATAGTCTGATTATACATATATGTATATGTATCATATATATTATATATCTGTGTGTATGCACACACACACACACAACACACATAAAATTACATAATGCTAAGTGTCTTACAGTTTTGGAAAAGCATCGGGAAGAACAGTAAAACCAGCAGTTAGAATCTGAAGAAACCCTATGTGGATTGGGGGGCAGGAGGAATATCCAGAAACCATTATTATTTACAAATAAGCCAAGGGCAGGTTACCTCCCTATAAGCTGCCAGTCAGCCAAGCCCAAGCCATAAAAGCTATTACCACAGCTATTGGTTACATGCCAGAAATGGATGAAATTGTCCCTGACATACATGCTTGGGTATGGATCCTGACCACTGTACAATGAACATGCCACTAGTAAATAGTAGCACTGACTGTCACTGATTTCTGATTTGATTTAAAGCCCACTTCATAAGCAAGGGCCCATGTTTGGTCTGTAAGCCAGGACCTGTGACTGTAGAGGCCATATGCCCTGGTGGGAAGGCTGCTGCTACAGTTTTTTTTTTTTAAAAAGATTTATTTATTTATTATATGTAAGTACACTGTCATTCTTCAGACACCCCAGAAGAGGGCATCAGATCTCATTACGGATGGTTGTGAGCCACCATGTGGTTGCTGGGATTTGAACTCACGACCTTCAGAAGAGCAGTCGGTGCTCTTAACCGCTGAGCCATCTCTCCAGCCCCGCTACACTTTTAAAAACAGATGTTATGTGCCTGTAAACTGCCTCCTAGACATTTGTATTTCCTACTTCTGTCAGTTATAGAGGGAGTCCTTTTCAATTTTTTCAGTAGGTGGTAGTTACTGTAGAGACTCAACCAATCAAACTGCCAAGACTAAGTGACTATTCCTATAGCATAGTGGCCCAATGCTAAGCTATAAATAGAAAATGAGACATCCACAGTACAGCCTCTATCTCCACCCAAGACCAGGAAATACTGCTACAGAAGAACTGGAAAGAATGTAAGATCAGGAGGGAGAGGTAAAAGGATTATGTAGCTGTGTCCTTCATACTGAAGGACACATTCTCTCCTGGAAAGAGGCAGGAGGCTCAGAAGACTCAGGAAAGGAACTAAACTTTCAAAAGTCACAAGACCCTTCCTACAAGCAGTAAACAATTGCTGGAAGAGAGGAGACTCTTCTGGAGCAGCTTTTATGAGTATCCCATGTCTCTATAAGTAACTCAAACAACAGCCTGGTTCACTAAATGTGACTGGAGTGGAACTGTCTCTTTGGTCTGTTGCCAGTACCCTCTCTGAAGTGAAGAGGCATTTGTTCAAGTTTCCCCAAGAAAAGTCACGTAACACCTAGCTTTTTTCAGCATTTTCAGTTGGTCTGTTTCACTTCTCAAATTCAAGAATTGCTAATTTAAACAAAATAATTAAATTAAGACATATTTTCTGTATCTTATATTCTTTACCCTTTCCAAGTGAGCACTTAGTATTTTTAAGTAAATGTGACACGTTTTACAATTAGCATCATAAATGAGTTTTTGAACAGTTTCATAAACTCAGTAGCTTTCCTCACGCCCATTCAGTGTTAACTCTCACACCTTCCTCTCCAACCCCAGGAAGCCTACGGGTTTTTCTAGTCTTCATCTTTTCTAGACAGATGGAAGAACACAAAAACATCTTTTGTGTCTAGCTTTCTTTTCACTGAACTTGCTTTTACAGTTCAACCCTACTATATTATCTATCTTTAACAGCTACTTTTCTTTTATTAATTTACATTACACACCAAAACTGTGCTTCAGTTTACCAACTGGAGGATATTTAAGTTGTATAATTTTTAGTTCTGGGAACAATACTTCCTAATATTACACACTTTGATTTTTCTTGGGTAGACAGATAAGAATACTATGTACAGCGCTTGGCAGTTAAGAGTACTGAGTTCAGTTCCTAGCACCCAGTCTGTAACTCACGACCATCTTTACTCCAACTCCAGGTGACTCAACACCCTCCTCTGGCCTTCACAGGCACCAGGCACACATACACAGGGTGCACAGACATACATGTAGGCAAAAAACCCAAATATTAAAAGAATACCATGTATATACAATAGCTAGGTCATACAATAAATTTATGCTTAACCATTTGTCATATACTGGAGCTAAGGAGGACTGAAACCGGGGACTTGTATGTGCTAAGCAAACTTGCTACCACTGAGTTACATTCCCAAACCACTAACTTTTTAAGAAACAGCCCAACTAGCCTCCAAATGATGGTATCCTTTTATATTCCTACAAGTAATGAATACAGTTTTTATATCTCCATATTCTCCCTAATACTCATTTTTGTCTTTGATATCACACCTACCACACCTAGTTAGGAGTTCTAATAGCCTCTCAGCAAGTCAACAAAGTTAACAATTCCGTCCTTCAAACAACTCTTTTTCTACAGACACACAGAACAGCTCATTGCAATTTTCTCCCTAGCATTTCATTTGAAGACAATTTTCTATGCCTTCTAAATGATTTGGCAAGAAGTACTAGTTCTGTTTGTTTCAAGCTATGCTCATGAAGATGGCTATAAATGACTGGCCTTGAAAGACCCTTTATAGCAGTGGTTCTCAACTTGTAGGTCTTTTATCTTTAAAAATATTTACAATTCATAATAGTAGCAAAATTACAGTTATGAAGTAGCAACAAAAATAATTTTATGGTTGGGGTTTACAACATGAGAAGCTAATTAAAGGGCTATGACATTAGGAAGATTGAGAGCCATTGCTTTAGAGAAAGAGTAGACATGCTCACTGTCCATTTTAAAGATTCAGGTTCCACTAGATCTCAGTTTCATACAACCAGTCTGTATTACAGGTATTATGTGGCCCTATTAGACATCAACCTGTTAGGAAAGGAATGTAGATGTAATCAACTTCTTACCCAATCTTTAAATTTAGCAGTTCTTATTTAGGCTTATGTCTCACCCATTAGTGCTTTCCCTAGAGGTCCTAGCTGCTCCTGCTCCTGCTCCTGCTATGGCTTCGACCATGCCTGTCTATCCAACTTACACACACACTCCAGCATGGAAATCTAACCCATTCGACTCTACCAATAATCCTAAAGCATTTTCTGCAGACCAGATTGGTCTTCTAAGCTTCAGAACTACATGCCTACTTGCCTGTTGAAAGCCCACTTAGTTCCCACTCTAGTGATTTACACTGTGTGCTGGCTCCTTGCTGCTACCTCTGCTTTTATCACTATTAACTACTCAGACATCTCTATCAACACAGCATCACAGCTGGGTCTGGGCACAAGTCTGTAAACCTAGCTACTCAGGAGGCTGAAGCAAGATCACAAGTTTAAGGCCTGTCAGGGCTAGAGTTGAGTTCAAGGCCAGTGTCAACTTGTTGAGATCCTAACTCAAAATAAAAAATGGAAAGGTAGAAGTAAAAGTTTAGTGCGTGCTTGCCTAACATGCTCAAGGTCTTAGGTTCAATTCCCAGTACAAAGAGTTTTAAAAAGAAGCATTGTTCTTTTCTTTTTGGTTTTTCAAGACAGGGTTCCTCTGTGTAACAGCCTTGACTGTCCTGGAACTCTATAGACCAGGATTTGTAGACCAACTCACAGTGACTCACCTGCTTCTGCCTCCTGAATGCTAAGATCAACAGTGTGGACCACCATGCCCAGATGTGAAGCAGTGTTCTTGTCACATCTTTTTGTCTACTATCACCACTCAGAGTCCAAACTCTTAACAACCTTTATACCTGATCTACACTAGTGCTTTCAAAATGTGGTCCCAGGACTCCTGAGATTCTGAAATCCTTTTAAAAAACCTGAGGTCAACTGAGACACTGCTTTGTTTTTTTCCTTGTTAACATTTTGACCTTTCCAGTGATTTTTTTTTTTTTTTTAAATTTATTGTTGGGGAGGAGATATATGTGCCCCAGTATGATCATGGAGGTATGGGGACAACTTACAGGAGCTGGTTCTCTCCTTATACCATGTGGAACCCAGCGATCAAACTCAGGTCACTAGGCTTGACAGCAGGTACTTTTTTTTTTTTCCAAGACAGGGTTTCTCTGTGTAGCCCTGGCTGTCCTGGAACTCACTCTGTAGACCAGGCTGGCCTCAAACTCAGAGATCCACCTGCCTCTGCCTCCCAAATGCTGAGATTAAAGACCTGCGCCACCACTGTCCGCTGACAGCAGGTACTTTAACTGAGACATTTTACATGCTCCTGCCCCACGCCCCCCAAAGATGGCTTAAAACCAACAGTGAAGGTAGACTTAACAGCTCATGCCTACCAAACCAACACTTATAAAACTGAAGAACTTCCTTGAGTTCAAAGCTAGCTTGAACTACAGTGAGAACCCCCATCTCAAAACAGCAATAACACAAAAGCCAAAACTGAGTACTTGATGACTCAAGGCAGTAGCACCAAATATTATATATGATATATATGTGTATGTATATATATATGATTTATCACACAAAAGACCAATTCACGTAAGAATGTCATTGAAGCAGAATGTTGATTTCTTAAAATGTAGCTACTGAAATCTTTCTAATTCTGTGAGACAAAGTACATATACAGCCTCACTGCTTAACATCAAAGCACAGTGGCTGTGATGGATGAAAAAGCTATAAGGAATCATGCTACTTGTAAGCTTACTAAAAAATAAACCTAAGAAAAAGTACAATGATTGCTTGGAAAAAAACATCAGTGATACTATTAGAGTTGCAAGTTAAATAGCCATTTTTTTTTCCAAGAAGTTTTCACTTGAAGAACTCACAAACCATGACTAATCAAATGTGAGCATTCATTCAGCAGACATTTCTCAAAAACAAAGTAAGTGCCAGACATATTGGCATATGCCTTTAGTCCCAGCACTTGGGAGGCAGAGGCAGGCAAAGCTCCTAAGTTTAAGACCAGCCTGGTCTATACAGTGAGTCTGAAGACAGCCAGAGTTACACTATTTCAAAAATAACAACAACAAAATAAATATAATTACTAATCATCTAGAACTACAGTTCTTCACATTGAGATGTTATAGTTAAAGTGAATCATGCCTACTGTGGTAGTCTGATAAGAATGCCTCCCCTAGGCTCATATATTTGAATGTAGGTAGTGGTATTATTCGAAAAGATTAGGATTAGGAATATGGCCTTGTTCCTATTGTTGAAGGAACTGTCACTGAGGGTGAGATTTAAGATTTTAAAAGCCCATGCCAGGTCTAGTCAGTCTCAGTCAATCTGAACCTCCCTCTCCCTCTCCCTCTCTCTTTTTCTCCAGATCAGAACATTTAACTCTAAGCAACATATATCTGCCTGCATGCTGCCATGCTCCCTGCCATGATAATAAACTAAACCTCTGAAACTGTAAGCAAGCCCACAATTAAATGCTTTCTTTATAACAGCTGCTTTGGTCATGGTGTCTTCACAACAATAGATACTAAGACAAAGATCTTCAAAATATATTTTAAAACAACAAAAACATAGTTGTCAATTCCACCATGGTCTTCTTGAGTACCTCTCAGTGCCACTGAAGAGCCTCAATATGGTGCCAGCTCCTGGACTAAGACATCACTACAAAGAAAGCCTCTCGTTCCCATGCTGGAGCCTCGACTCTACCTGGAACCTCCCTGGATATGTTACATGCTAAGTCCTATTTTTTCTCCAAATCCCAACATGGCCCATGACCTCTGAAAGGACTCTGGCCTGTTCTAGCACCCTCTCTCCTAAAGTACATCCATGGTGAAGTCATGTTTTTGTGCGCTATGTAAAGATTATCCTTGTATTAGTCAAATGCTGATTTCTGAACCAGCAAAGATCTGATTACAGACCAGATTTTGTTATTATTAAGCATCTTCCACCTTTGTATTTTGTAAAAAGTGTTCTCCATCACCTTCTGATTGGTTAAAAGAAAAAGCCTATAGCAAAATGCAGAATAAATAGTAAGGTGGGACATCTGGAGAGAGGACCTCCGAGATGGTGTCAGAGAGGGAAGATTCAGCCAGCTGGACATGGAGAAAGCAGCAGGATGGGAAGGAAGGAGAGGTAACTAACTAGACATATGGAAGAACTTACATTAGGATAAATGGGGTAACTGAGTTAAGAGCTGCGGCAAACAATGCCTAGTTATAGGCTAAAAGCTTCAAAATAAATATAGTCTCTGTGTCATTATTCGGGAACTGGGGCAGGCTTAGAAAGGTCCCTGGTTATACATCCACATCATTGACTATTGACTGCTTGGTCATGTTCTCCAACGGATTGACTATAGTCTACCACAGTGATTCTCAACCACCCTAATACTGAAACCCTTTAATACAGTTCCTCATGTTGTAGTGACTCCCAAAAACAAAATTATTTCATTGCTACTTCATAACTGTGTTTTCTGATAGTCTTAGGCATCCCCTGTGAAAAAGCCATTCAACCCCCAAAAGGGATCACTACCAGTTAAGAACTGCTGGTCTAGCACCTACAAATTTACATCAGCTGGCTCAAACCAGAAAACTTCTGAAAACTGAATATACAGAACCATGATCTTCTTTACGCAGTTCTGAGTCTCTTCCAAGTTGGGCATTTTCTCTTAATCCTAAATCTCCATCTGGTTTCCTAGTTTCTCTAATTAAAGTTACCATAATTAATTTTTTTAAAAATTTAAACTTCGCTGGGTGTGCTTTCTACCTCTTGATTGGACCCAGACTGTTATAACATACTAAAGGCCTTACAGTACCTTTCTCACAGATCTCTCATTTGCTGGAAGAAATCTGTGAGTACTCAATAAATGTAAGAAGAATGAATAAAATGGGTTTAAGAGACAGACTTTGCTTCTCAGTGGGAATTTCTACAATTCTATGAATCTATAAAGTTAACCCTTTACAGATATTAGTAATTTAAGCTGAGAAAGTATGTTAATTTGTCACATTTCTGAAATAAACTCAGGAAACATAAATATCCTTGTGAGCAATAACTTAGTAGGTCTAGCTCTAAGAGTCTGCTATCATATGTGAATGGAAGTCGATGAAAGACAAACCCAGATTCCCAGGACAAGGGCAAGGCTAAATGGCTACAAGACTAGGCAATACAGGGCTGAGGATCTGGCTCAACTGTAGTTGACAGAATGCTTGCCCAGCATGCATAAATCTTGGGTTTGCTCTCCAGAACCACATAAATAGCATGCCTATAATCCCAGAACTCAGGAAGTGGAGGCAGGAAGATTAGAAGTTCAAAGTTGTCTTCAGCTAAATAAGGAGCTCAAGCCCAGCCTGAGCTGAGTCAGAATCATCCTAAGAAGGAATAAAAACAACAAAAACAAAACAAAAACCTGAGCTAGGAACTGAGGTTTCTTATTTAGGATTTGGAGCTATTTACAAAGTAAGCAGACATAGCTTGTCTTCAATCAAGTGATTTGAGTAGAAGGGATAGGACTATGAAGACCCAGAGAAAATAAAGTATCATCAGTACTGGCCCACTCCCTATTTTCTTAAGAGCCAACCAGTCAATTTAGCCTGGGAGTTGTATACAAACACAGTAAGTTCTACTTTAGCTGAGCTAGTAAGTGTCACTTTTTTATAATCTAAGAGTCTATTCAGAAACAGAAAATGAAAAGCAAAACTAAAGTCAAACCCTTGAACACAATATACCAAGTTATATTTAGAATTGTACCTGGTATCTGCAGACTCACATTAGGTAATCTTTACAAACATATGCACTATGTATACGTACTGTAGGTAAACTGTTTTATTGCTTACCCAACCCACAATCCTTCCCAGAGTCCAAGGAAGGCACAATATTAGAGAATGTAAACCCTCCCAGCAGGGTAACTAGATCAGCAAAGGAAAACTGACAAATCCAGTTAAAGCAATAAGTGAGAAAGTCACCCACAGATACCTTAGCTAGATGGCAAGCCATTTATAATGCACAAAGAACAGTCCAGTGGTCATACTGGGAATTATTCAAAGTCAGTACAGTGAGTTATACAGATAAAGGCCCAGGTAGACAGTAAAAAACAGAAATAACAAGACCAGGCAGCCTTCAAATTGCAAACAGCCTCTGGCTCTGACTGGTTTCGAGAAGACTATACTTTTCCCTCTGCTATCTTTGCATATCTAGAAAACATTATTGTTTTCTATCAAAAGTATTTGTTCTTCATAGTCCAGGGTAGAGACTGGGACAGCATATACTAGGGGCATGAAATTAAGTGTGATGGAGGTGGAAGGAATGGCACCACTTCAACGTAACAATACTATATATCAATGGCTTGAATTAAAATGTGTGCGCGCATTAGAAGACAGGGATGTAGACCACTGGTATCACATTGGCCTAACATATATTAAGGCCCTGAGCTCCATCTGCAGGGAGTGGGAGTAGAGGAAAAAGAGAAAGCTAGTAACAACTTTACTGTGTAACCATTAAAAGCTGTAGCAAGTACATCTAGCCCTTTCTACTGGAACTTACACTCCCTGACTCAGAAACCAAGCAGATGCAGATAGCAGGAATACTTGTATTGAATGACATGGAAAGATGTGCATAATAAATTAAGTGAAAAAAGGTCACAAAGCATACACATTGTAAGAATATTCATGCTTTATATATGTCTGTAAAAATGTGCCTTTCACTAGGCATGGTGTGCATGGCTTTAATTCCAGGCACAGGCAGGAGGATCTCTGTGAGTTCAAGGCCAGTCAGTCTGGTCTACAGAGTTCCAGGATAGCTAGGGTTCTGTTACACAAAAAAGCACTATCTCAAAAACTAAAACGAAACAAAAAGTGATTTCCTATTTTATCTGTGAAAAGGGCCATATCTTGTTTGAATTCTTATAAAACACAAAACACTTTAAGTACAGATTCATTTCAGAGAATGCAACGTTGGAGTTGGTTTTCATTTTGTTTTTTTTCCTAGTGTTGAGAATCCAATCCAGGACTTTGTGCATGCTCTCCCACTGAGCTATATATCCTCACCCCTTGGTATTTGGAGACAGAATCTTTGTAGTTCAGGTTGGCCTGGAATCCATGATCTCTTGACACTGACTAACAGACATGTGCTACCATGCCTGGCTAACAGTACAGTGCTGGCTCTATCTCTATTTACTATAGTTAAAAAGTAAGTAGTCAGGAAGGAAAAAAGAAAGATATGAGATGACCTAAAGTAAAGGGCCTGAGGTTTCATACTAGTTAAAAAATGGACACTCTACACTAGCCCATCTCTTCACCGTCTTTCCCACTACTAACAAGTCCACTCATGCTTTTATACTGCTGCTCTCTGTGATTATGAGGTTAACTGTCATCCATATACCCTCAGCTCAATGGCAATTCAAGTGCTTCAGAAAGCAGACTATTACAAGCAACAGAGACTGCTCTCTGCCTTGGGAATATGTGTATTTTTAAACTCAGAGAAGACAGTCACAAAGATCTCTTAAGTTTCTAGTCAGTATACTAAAAGGTACCAAAGAGGCAATTCAGAACTTTCCAAAAGGGAAATCGTGTCAGATCAAAATATAGCCGATGTCTCAGGAGTGTCCACTTCCATACCCTGAATATAAATTGAAGCAAAAGATACAATGGACAAAGGCAGGCTCATCTGTGATTGGTCTACACAGTAAGTCATTGAACAGCTATGGCTACATGGAGAGACCACTTCTCCAAAATAAAAAATTTTTTAAAAATATTTTTTAAAAATAAGATAAAATGGCACTAGAAAGGGGAAAGGGGCACAGAAATTAATGTGTGTTGCATCTGCTCTAAGGACTATGAAAAGCAAAGCAGATGGCATAAGCTGGCTTACTTATCATCCATTCTCAATCAATTCTACCTTTTTTTCTTTACCAAGAAACCTAAAACTGGTTTTAAAAGTATTTTACTTATGGTTATAATAAATGTAACACTGGTATTCTAAGAAAATGTTCCATAAAAATGTCTGTAACAGCGTATCTTCCATCAGAGATAAATTAACTTTAATATAAATATAAAAATAATATTAATCATCTCTTTTCATGTTACAATTGCTTGATTCCATATTTCTGTATATATAGGTCATCTTCAAGCATATTTCCATAAATTATCCATAGAAATTATTTACTTTCAAGAACAAAAATCATCCCTATATATGGTCTTTAATTAATTATTCAAACTGGGTCAAAAAAACCTTTTACATGGATAAAGATGTAATTTAGTTGGTAAAGTGCTTGCTTAGCAAGCAAGAGGCCCTGGGTTTGACCCCTAGCATTGCCTAAATCACGTGTGGTGACACACACACACACACCTGTAATCTCAGTAGTTAGAAAATGGAGGCAGGAAAATCAGAACTTCGAGGCCAGCCTGGGATACACAGTGAGTTCCAGAATAGGCTGGGCTACATATGAATATCTAAAAGACAAAATAAATCAAACCCAAAATCCCCTTGAGGCCATAGTAATGGCTTACCTGAGACTGGCCCCCCAATAGGCTCTTATACTTTAATACTTGGTCCCTCATCAGTGGAACTGTTTGGGAAGAACTAATAGTTTCGGCCTTGCTGGAGGTGGTATGTCACTAAGGACAGGCTTCCAAGCTTCAAAAGCCTGGAGCCAGCCCCACTGCCCTTTTCTAAATTGTGGTTGTGTCTCAAGATATGAGCTTCTCTGCTACTGCACCAACACTATGCATGCCTGACAGCATGTGCTAAGCTCCCTGCCGTAATGGTTATGGACTTTAAACCTCTGTAAGCCTCAAATAAACTTTTTCTGTAAGTTGTCTTGGTCATGGTATCTTATCATAGCAAAAAAAAAGTAACTAGACAGAATCAGGTTTGTTTTGAAGAAAAGAGTTTATGAAAAACAGTATGTGTGTGTATATAAAAATAATGTATGTATGTATGTATGTATGTATGAATGAATGATATGCCTGTCTGTGCATGTGTGTACACAGAGATCAATGTTAGGTGTTTTCACTACTGCTCTCCACCCTAGTCTCTAAGAGAGATAGGGTACCTCCCCTAAAGAGCATTGTTGTTTTGGCTAGAATGGCTGGGCAGATGGCAAATGAGCCACAGTCTTGCCTGAGTCTGCCTATGGAAAGCTGGAATTACAAGCCTATGCTGAGCTTTGTATGTGAGTGCTGCAGGTCTGAACTCAGGTCCTCAGGCTGTGGGGCAAGCACACAGCCTACTGAGCCATCACACTCTCCCTTTTTTTGTAAACAATTTTCTAAAACCAATACAAAATCATCATTACTTATGGGATAAAATAAATAAACGACATAGATAAATGTAAGAAAATACCCATACTCTCTTATCAATGCAAATTACTGCAACAGAAGGTAAAAGGCTACTGCTGCAATTCTAGGGAATAGTTATTTTTGAAGAGCAATCTAATTCTAAAACAGGGATCTTCTAAGATATTAAAAAAATCTACATTGTCTCACAATGCACACAGACACACTATAAATGAAGACCATTTAAATTCATAAAAATCTGCAGCAATTTATAAAGGAGCAATAAAACAGGACTAAAGAAACCCTCTCCAAACTGTAGAAGGCTGGCCATGGATTTTCTTCATAAAAGCTTAAACAAAAAAGTTCACCAGCAGCCATTCTTCCAAACAGGTTTTCTGTTCTTCAGTCTGGTTAGAAAAGTTCAACTAAATCAAAAGCTGAGCTTGGTGGGGCCTTCTTTCAATTCCAGCACTGAGATAGGAATGACAGACAGTTCAAGGCGATCCTGGGCCACTTATGAGACCATGTCTCAAAACAAAAGACAACTGAAAAATCAAAGACTACATCCATCCAGTGGCCAAGAGGTTAACCACCTTCATTCTTAAAGAACCTGATGAAAGGTTTGACCCCGATTAGGAATGTGAAAATGTTTACCAAAGTGTCAGAGAATCACACCTAGAAGTGAAGGACAATTTAAACCAGTGGGCTCAGCTGATGATTCTATAAAGATGATACAAAGAATAATCAGAGGCTCTAGACAATAGTGGTACACACTTTTGATATTAGCACTGAGAGGCAGAAGCAGATGGATCTCTGAGTATGAGGCCAGCCTGGTCTACAGAGTGAGTGACAGGACAGTCATGTTCTACAGAGAAACTCTGACCTGAAAAAAACAAAAAAACGAAACAATAACCAGAGGCACTGACCACTGAAAAAGTTAACACACACATAAGTCACTATAGAATATTATTATGTTTTCTTTAGAAATAAGATTAGCCTCTTGGGGGTGAGGTAGAGCACCATCTAATTAACTAAAAGCTTTAAAGGAGAAATCAAGGTATGGTTTCTATTTTCCTCAACCAGAAGTCCCAAAGGAAGTTTTGTAAACATAAACATGGCTAGGTGTCTCAGTTGCCACATGGTAGAAATAAATGTAAAATGTCTTCAGCTCACCTCGCCCAATGCATTATAACTACTAGAAACTAAAGCCCATGAAATGTAAAGCAACATTACCATACTTGGTGCCTCCAAGTTTAGGTACATTAAAGAACTTCTTCTGTGAATTGCCATTTAATGTTTCAATAAGGTACTCAAAGGTGTATCCTGGAAAAGAAAACAGAACAAACACCTTTCATTAAATACATTAAGTACATGAAATACAATTACTAAGAACCATATTCAAAGAGAAAACGCCCAAAATTTTGCTCAGAAGAACTTTGTGCGCTGATGGAAAATATTTGCATTACCCAGAAGGACTGCTATGGGTCACAAGTGGCTGCTAAGCACTTGAACTACGAGGCAGTGATGGACACAAGACTAGTCTCCAGCATACTGCAAGAGTACAGTCCAAACTGTGACTCTTGTTAAATAAAAACTAGTATGATCGTTTACTACCTTGTCTGTGGACACAAGGTGTGTTACTGTAACCCAGAATGGACATAACCTCACTGGGCAACACAGGAGAGCCTACAAATAGAGGTAATCCTCCATTCTCTGTCTCTTGAATGCTGGGATTACAGGGATGCCCACCTAGTAGCTTTTCAATCCTAAAAATGTGTTAATGTCTGCAAAGAGACAATAAGAATGGTTTAAATGTACAAGCATTCAGAAATCATGCCCTGAACACTGCTTAAGTACAGAGAGAATGCTTTGAGAAAACCATTGTTAAGGTTTTCAAAAGGCAATCTAACAATAATTAGAACACTAAAGATGTTTTTTTAAAGTGACCACCAAAATATCTCGATAAACTAGCACATTAGATTCTCCTAAGAGACATACCCTTAATGGTTATGCACTAATTGAATATGCCCCCACTCTCAGTGTTGAGAGAGTGAGTGAGGCAACCTTGGAGTAGAAAAAAATTCATTATTCGACCTCATTAAATGGATGGGTGAGACTCTTAAACGTTGCTAAGATCTTCCAAAACCAGAAAAGATAAGCACAGTCCACTCGGAAAGGATAGTGTTTTTCTTTTGTGGAGGGAGGTGGGGGTGGGGAGAGGAAACTGCAATAAATAATCTGGGAACCGGCTAACGTTCAGTCTCGACAGCCCCTCCACTTCCAGGAGCAAAGAAAGAGGGAGAGACTCCAGGCTGCTGGCTGCAATGAACAGCCAGCAGAGCGGAACCTAAACAAGGGGACCCAGGTCTTCCAACCCTCAATGCTCACAAAAGGGGGGCGGGTAGAGAAAGACGTGGGCTTGTCCCTGACACAGGAGTTACTCCCGGGGGCCTGGAGGCTGCAGACAACAAGCAGCGGGCCCCAGCCAGTGGCGGAATTAGCTCCCCGCAGTAGAGCGGGACGCCGGCGGGGAGGCCTGGCTTTCGCGGCCTCCGCCCCGAGGGGAGAGAACGACCAAGCCCTGAGGGCCCAGCCGCCCCCCGGGTGACCGTAAGAAAAGCAAAGCAAGGGCTACGGCGTACGGCAGCGCACGCCTCTAGCCGCCAACACTAAGACGGCGGCCGGGAACTGACCTGCACTTGGGGAGTCCATCGCCGGAGACCATATTACCCCTGCGGGGAGGGGGCCGGCGGGGGAAGGAGGGGGAGGCCAGGCGGGGAAGATAGGGAGGAAGACAGGCGGACTGGCAGGGGGAAGGAGGAAGGAAGCAGTCTCGCGCAGACACCGCGAGAGCCGCAGGGCTGGCCCGAAGTCCGCGCTCGCGGGATTTGCCGGCTAATTCTCGCGATATCTTCGGACCGGCGAAACAAAGAAAAGGAGAGGCGGGGCCAGCTAGTAGGCCGGTCTCTGCGCAGTCTCTCTTGTTCTCCTGAACTGGGGGTGGGGGCGGAGCCCTGGGAGGTAGTAACTTTGACGACGGGACGCCATAGGTTCCGTTACTTTGTTGTGGCCCAGAAGTATTCAATGAGCTTTTGAGGTTCAGCGATGTCTACAAGGTGACTTTTGAAGGAAAGAGTCGGGATTGGGACTCAAGTTCTCCCTACATGGTAAAGCCTTGTGTTAAGTCGTGATGTATAAGGCGCCTACTCGTGCATTCTCAAGAGAACTAGGCCGGGTTCATGGGACACATAGGCAATCAACTAATTGAATGAATTAAAATTTCCGTTCTTTCCTATAACTTCAATCTTTCCCTTCCCAGGAGCAGTTAATCGTGATGGTGTCTTAAGTCCCTCTGCTCCAGCCAGAGAGAGTCCTTATGTCTTTCCTGTCTGCTTCTGTCTTTTGGTTAGCAGACCCAGGAGTTGTCTGGTTCGCCCTTCTCTTCCCTACTCCTAGTCCTTCCCAGACTGGTTTCCACTTCCAAAAATGCCTGTGATAAAAGTAGGCATAACGATTTGCTAATACATTTCCCATACCTCGCTTTACCTGTTCGTTTAGTATATTTGTTAAGGCATACTCCATCGGCTTCCATAATTCCAAAACTATTCTGTACTTCCTGCCTCTAAGCCTGCTTCATCTCAGTCTCCTCTGCCAGGGCCTTTCTCTGCCCAGCCATTAAGTGTACTGGCTTTAACTCAACTCTATCGTATAACGTAAGTTTTGCATCAGATTCCGTTTCCTCTGGCTTACTTCACCCTTCTTTTGGCTCCATCTCTGTTCATATGCTGATGCTCCCTAACCTACCTATAGCTCAAACCCTCTCCTCAGCTTAGAGGAATATATCCTAATGCTTGCTACTACAGGCACCTCATATGCAAAACCTCTCCAAAACTGTCACCACAACCACCACCACCACCCAAGGCAGTGAGTCCTTTTGTATCACCTGTACCGGCAAATGCCACTGCCTAAGAGCAAACCAGCACACTGTCCTTGACTTCTCACTTCCATTACTGTTGATAGAAGTCCACTTGATCTACTTACTTCCTAGTTATTTCCCTCCCAGTCTTGACAATGGCGACAATCTTCTCATAAAGTCTCTAGGGCATGACCGTTCTCATAATCATCCTCACAAAACTGAAACAAACTAAGAAGGACTCAGCAACCAAACTCCTATACCAAGAGTCTGGATTTGCAATGCATTCAGATGGAAGCAAGAGGTCATGTATAACTTTGATGTCCATGACGCTGAATTGCATAGAGCCTCTAGATATCTCAGTTTCTTTTCTCTTGGAACACTTCTGTGCACCGTTGGCTAACCCTTACCCATTCTTTCAACACTCGGGTTTTTCTTTTTACGTTTTAGAGATTTATTTATATGTGTATCTCAATGTTAGTGTATGTCAGGTATGTGCAGGTGCCCAAGGAGACCGAAGAGGGTGTTGAATCATCTTAATTGCCAACCTATCTCTCAGATCTCATGGTTTTCACTATTTAGTTTGAGCTTTTGAAAATTTGTTTGCTATAGTTGTGGGGATTGAACTGAGGTCCTCTACAAGAGCACAAGAGGTCTTAATTTCTGAGTCATCTCTCCAGCCCCCCCAGGACAGTCTCTCATACAACCACACTACAACAATTAAATTCAAAAAATTTAGCATTGGTACAGTACTATTAATAATTACACTTTATGCATGTGAAGAATCAACCTTATATACTATAATCAAACATTGACATCATTTACAACCAAATTTTAAAAATTTGCCAATCGTTTCAGTTGTTTTGTCTTTATTTTATTTATTTGTTTTGCAATACAGTCTTGCTGTGTGGCTCTGGCTCATCCATATTCACCATATATCCCCAAAGGGGCTCTAGCCTGCCCAAGTGTGGCAAATACAGCTCAGCCAGGCCCTGCCCTTTTCCTCCAGTCCCTTTGCCTTGCTAAAAACTGTTAGATTACACTCCTAAAGCTAGAAACCAAGGTCTGTTCCCTAATTTTGCTACTTCTCCCTCTGAGGCTGACAACAAAGATCTAGCTATTAAAACATTGAAGTCCAGCAATCAAAAGCCCCCTTTGGCTTACCTAATTAACATACCCAATTAAATTTAGAACCTCATCCAAACTACCATTTGCCTCATAGGCATGTGTGCTCTCAGAGGCAGTCCTTTGCTCTCCGCCCCCACAAACATCTCCCTTCCCCCCTTTCTCCCTCCCCCTGTCCCCTTCCCCTTCTCCCTCATCCTCTGTCTCCTGACTTTGTCCCCTATACCTGTCCTCTGTTCCTCTAGGGCAAATCTCCTTTTTGCTGAGAACTTGGTCTTGGGGTGTCTCGATCTGACTCAGAGGGTCCCTAAAAGCCCAAACTAGCTTCAAACTTACCACAGTTCTCCTGCCTCCACCTCTCAAGTACTGGTGTTACAGACATGTGCTACCATGCCTAGATAATATTGGTTTTCTACAAACTTTTTTCCACCTAAAATCCAATCCTGTCTAGTCTGTACTTAGGATAGTCTCTTAGCTGCTTATTTTCCTTGGTGCCTTTGGTATTTTTCAAAGCACACAGTTGTTTTTGCAAAATGTTCATTAATTGGAGCATGTGTCATTGTTTCTTCATGCTAAGGTTCATCAGGTGAGTCCAACCTTTAGATATTTCGTCATAGCGTTCTCCAATACAAAGTTCATGAAAACTTATGCAATCAAGTTTTTTAAAAGGTACTTATTTACAATGTTTACACTTTATAATGGCAAAGACTATAAACTGACATCACCACATGAGCCACTGGAATGATTGGTACTAAGAATGTCTCAGTGACGTCACTTGTGGCTTTAGATACATATGAAGACCTGTACAGGGTAAGTACTAGATTACTGCTTATAATAACATTTGAGACAACCTCAATGCCTGCCAAAGGAGCATGGGTAAAAAGTACAAAATACTCACATAAAGGTATGCTATAAGATGTTTAAAATGACCTTGAGTCATCTGTATTAACATACAGATGAAAATTATATACTGTCATTTGGTTTTAGTTTATTTTTAACAATGTTGTGCATGTATGGAATGTATACCTCTCTTATTCTCCTCCTACTTCCTCTGAAATCATCCCTTACTCATAATATTTTAAGTACCTTTACAGTTTTGTATTTGGCCACACGCACAGCCTCCTTGACAGCATGATCTGGGTTGAGTCCTATGATAGAAGAAGCCTTTGGGACAGGAATGCTGTGTTCTTTCTCATTCATTGTATCAGGAGCACCTGATTTTACTTAGTTCTCTTTCTGTTGGTAGCCAAGTTGTCTCTTGGGGTGGGGATGGAGAACACAGGGACATTTTGTTTGGTTTTATGATTTTGCTCTGCAGCCCAAGCTGGCTTAGAACTTGTGGTCTTTCTGCCTCATCACAGGTATATACAACCATGCCCGATTCATCCTCAGCTCAAAACCAGAGCAGAACTTTAAGTCCCAGTCCACAGGACTCTAGAGACACTGTTTGCCTTTCCACAACCCAGAGGTGAGATGAGGCCTCAGGTCTAGTAGGGGTGAGGCTGAACGCTCACTCAACCTTTCCAAGTTTTAGTATGACTTTAATGGCTAAGGCCTGATGCCTCCCATGTTCAGCCAAGGTAGAGTTTAGTTACATTAATCAAGCCTGTTTGATTGTTGATGTTTACAAAATCATATGGTAAATATGAGTGCCTGCCATTCTGTGGATCACGTTTGAAGCCACTGCTGAATCTGACCATGGGTAAGATAGGATTAATTGGTTGCCAGCCCTTTATTTGTGAAATCAAAGAGAACTATTGTGCAGCCAAAACAGGTAACTGTGTGTTCTGCCAGTCTAGCAAAGGGAATGCTAAATAAGAGCATTTTTTTTCTCTTCACTAGTAATAATATAAGTCTATAACCATATATATAGAAAGAAAATAGGAAAATACAAAATGAAATGCTTTAAGTTTTTAGAAATGAAGGTTGCTGGGATTACACTTGGGAGGCTGAGCAACCACATGGTGTTCTAAGATACAAATCAAAACCAAAAGAGTAAAGGGCTAAAGAGATGGCTTAGTGGTTAAAAGCTCTGGCTGTTCTTCCACAGGTCCTGAGTTCAATTCCCAGCAACCACATGGTGGCTCACAACCATCTGTAATGGGATCTGATGCCTCCTGGTGTGCATGAAGACAAAGCACTCATATATAAATAAATCTTCAAAAAAGAAAAAAGAGTAAAGCAAAAAATAGAAGTGAGCTTTATTCCCTGGAGGCTCTTACTCCTCTTTCAAAGAGAAACAAAACAAAAACAGACCTGCCATTTTTTTGTTGTTTTGGGTTTTTTGGTTTGGGTTTTTTTTTTTTTTTTTTTTCGAGACAGGGTTTTTCTGTGTAGCTTTGGCTGTCCTGGAACTCACTCTGTAGACCAGGCTAGCCTCAAACTCAGAGATCCACCTGCCTCTGCCTCCTGAGTGCTGGGATTAAAGGCGTGCACCACCATTGCCTGGCCTCAGACCTGTCATTATTAAAAATAATAAAAACTTAAGATTCAGAAGTACCATTACCAAAACAAGTAGCTGAGGGTGTGGCTCTGTTGGTAGAGCATTTGCCTAGAATGCAGGAGGCCCTGGGTTCAATTCTTAGCACACACCTGTAATCCTAGGACTAAGGCACACACTCCTGCATACAAGGGTATGAACGTGTGTACACATAAACATACATAAATATAAGTCTTTTTTAAAAAGTTCAAGGTCATCTGCTGCCACAGACCTGGAATATATGAGACTCTATCAAAATGACAACAACCACACCTCTACGGATTTAATGTCCCATCCCCCAATCCATCCTAACCCCTCAGGTTGCCACAGGT
Organism: Rhynchomys soricoides; assembly: GCA_019843965.1. NCBI lineage: Eukaryota > Metazoa > Chordata > Mammalia > Rodentia > Muridae > Rhynchomys > Rhynchomys soricoides. The sequence goes on from JADRCH010000050.1 coordinate 6,905,360, forward strand.
TTGGCTGGTTGAGAGCCTGCTGGAGCAGGATTGGTCATGATGCAATGAAATGACTACTGTCAACTGTAACACCAGCACTCAAAAATGGAGGCAGAAGCAAGAGGATTTTGAGTTTAAGACCAGACTGGCCTACATATCAAGACTCCCCTCTTAAAATAAAACACGAGGAAGAAGGAGAGAAGAGCAGAAGGAGTGGAGGGGAGGAGAAAGCAGGCACAGGGGGAACTCAGCCCTGTGAAGAAATTGCATGATCCAGGTGATTAGTCAAGCTACAAGCAACAGCTGGCCTAGACTAAGTCCTTCCGGCAACTTTCACAGGGAACCAGCTCTGTTGACCTCCATCTTGGCTTCTAGCCCCAGACGTACATGAACTTCCATTGTTTTTGCTACCCACAATGTGTCACAGAAACCCCAGGAAACTTAGACGAATGCCTTCTTTGATTAGCCAGAGTACAGCAGAGACAGTATTGTTGAGAGACCTGGTGTTAGTCTTAACTTTAGCTCTGAACTTGGCTATATAATCACATCCCAATGAATCTGTCAGTCCTTAAGCTGTGTCAATATTTGTCAAAAGAAAAGTAAAATGCCTAGGTTCAGGAATGCTTTTCTGTGATCTATAATTGTGTCTCCATTTTCTGATGTAGACACTTCAGTTTGTCTCTTTCATCAAAAATACTGTGGTGTCCTGTCAAAGTAGAATTTCCTAATGTTGTTTGGCCTCATCCATCAGTACCACAGTTTAGGTTCTGGTCATTTGTTACTTGGTATTGGTTGAGCCATATCAAGTTGATCACTTTGGGTTAGTTGCATGGCTCATTGGATACAGACACTTGCCATGCTAGCCTGGTGACCTGAGTTTGATTCCTGGAATCCAACTTCACAAAGCTGTCCTCTGTGGGAATTATACTTGCACACATCATATACACATGCACAATCACAAAAATAAACAATAAATAAAAATGTTAAGCTTTGGCCACTGTGACCTAAAAATAGTGATTTTCTATAATTCAGCTTTCTAATTTTCTAACAACTCTCTGTTTCATCCCAACTTCTTTCCAGACAGGGTTTCTCTGTGTATCCCTGGCTGTCCTGGAACTCACTCTGTAGACCAGGCTGGCCTCGAACTCAGAAATCCGCCTGCCTCTGCCTCCCGAGTGCTGGGATTAAAGGCGAGTGCCACCACTGCCCGGCATCATCCCAACTTCTTAATTCTCCATTGCTCCAGTACCCTTACCACCCCACCAGGGCATCGTCCCTCCCTAATCACAAATCTGATAGTGTTTGTTGAAAATCCTTCAGAGTTTCTGAACTCTGATCAGACTCCCCAGCTCAATGTATAAGGCCTTCTTGGCCTAGCTTTTATTTGCCCTTGTCCCCCCCCCCTTTTCTTAGCATGCTCACTCACACAAATGTGTGTGTGTGTATGTGTGTGTGTTTATAAAATGGTTTCATGTATCCCAAACTGGCTTCCAACTTGCTATGTAGCGAAGGATAACCTTACTTCTGATTTGTCTGCCTCTGTCTTCCCAGTGTGTGGATTACAGATGTGCCACTATACCTTCTTTCTGTCTTTGTCTCTATCTCTGGCACTCTACCTTCTTCTGTAGCCCAGGCTGCCCTCTAACTCATGACAATCCTCCTGCTAAAACCTTCAGGGTACTGGGATTAGAGGCACAGGACATCACGCTCACTCCAAGCCCTATTCTTACCTAGTATTCTGACACAGTTTCATATCTAGGCCCTGGCTTAAGGAGTCCCAAAAGACTCCTCTAGCCAATACCCCAGTTAAACAGTAAACTGAAGTTCCCAGAAAAAGCCATACCTATGTGAAAGATGCTAAAAGCCAACTGACTGGGCCAAACTTTGTGATTATACAAAGTTGGAATGCTGTAAATCAAGGGTCAAACTATCTTGGCTAGTTTTAGTCACTCTAATAACTACCCATTGCCTGCTTTAGGTCTGACCTAATATTTCTTTAAATATCAGATTCCTTTAAATCTCTGGAATATATTCTCAGCAGACCACCAGCTTCCACTAACCCAAAATCTAAGAGTTTTCCTGGCTCTGCTGTAACCTAACTGCCTGAGGTCTCTGTCAGCTTATTTGGTAAGTGCCTTGATTTATAATGCCCTTGCTCTATAAAGAGTTCATAAAACCACATCCACATTGGAGCACATTATTCAGGACAATCTGAATCCATTCTCCTGGGTCATGGGCACTCATGTTTGGCTGAGAATTCCTTCTGAGATGAGATTTAAGTTTTTGTGTTGACACATCAGTGCTGGTGAAAGCAGAGAAAGGAGATAAATTAACCATTGTGTGCACATTGGGCAAAAAAGATAAAGAGATTCAGTGGCCCTAGGTCCTTCATCTATAGTGCACTGATTCAAGCTTTAAGTTTAGATGTTGGAGTAATTGGGGCAAGGGAAGAGCTATGCCTAATTAAGTAGGCTTGGTCAGGCTGTTTGTTGTTGGGTTATCCCTGAAGCTCTAGTTCTGTTTGGCTTCCCAAAACATTGCTTTCCACTTAAGGGAAAGCAAGCTGGAGCCTCACCATCTGAGATTAATGGCCTCACTTGGAGTCATCCATTGCTGGGGTGGCAGTTTCAATCCCTAGCATAGAGGTGCTAATAGGTACTATTGTTCTTAGAATCTAAGTTGAGTGCAGGTCTAAGACAATGACCTGAGACTTTAGGGTCTCCTTGGAAGTCTGTAAACACTGGTAGTGATGTCTTGGTAGGGATAAAGATACTCAAAAGAGACTCCTGTGCTGCTGCCTTTGACTATCAGGACTTCTCAAACAATAAAAAATTTCCCAAGAGTCACTGGCTGAGAGAATGAAAAAGGCAGAAGTCTGATCCAGCCAGGGAAGAAACTTGTCTCTGGGAAAGAGTTTACACAGTTATTACTTATCAGACTACCTGTCGGAAAGACTGAAACAAAGACAAGGATGGGCAGTTGGTGGCTTGGACATACCTTGACCAAGACTTGATTAGGCATACCTTTCATCTACTATTTAAAACTGAAACTTTATGTCAGGACCAAAGAGAGACCCAAGAGATGTGATAACTAGTGTTAATTGTCAACTTAATAGGATCCAGAATTATGTAGCCTTTGGACACATCTATGAGGACATGCTTGTGGGGATAACCTTGATAAGGTTCGTTGAGATGGAAATAGACACTTGTTGTGCATGGTATCATTTCCTGTGGTAGGATCCTGGACTATATAAAAAGGAGAAAGTGAAGTTAGCATAAACATTCACTGCTCTCTGCTTCCTGATTGTATATTCAATGTGATCAGCTCTTCAAACTCCAGCTACCTCAGCTTCCCTGCAGTTATTAGAATGTACTCTTAAACAACAACTGAAATAAACCCTTTGTCCTCTGAGTTGCTTTGTCAGGGTATTTTATCATAGCAGCAGGGGAAAAAAAATCTAAGAGGACTGTTGGGCCTCTATTTGTTCTTCTCAATGTTGACACATTGAATAAACCACTTTTCTCTACTTTTTACCATTACCTATTTATGAATGAGACAGTCTAGTTTCATTGGGCATCTAGGGCCATAAGATAACTAAAGGAGACAGATACAAAACGAAGGCAGAAGCAACAGACTTTCAGCCATTTTAAAAACAGGCACTTAAAGTTGTTTTAGCTTAAAAACATTGTCTCCTAGCTTGAACCCTAAAGATGACTAAACGAAAGATGAGAGCCAGACATTTTGGCCTTCATTTTGTAAAGCCTTTAATTGTCCAGGAAGAACAAAGCCCATTAGAGCAGACCATGCCCCACTCCCCAAGGAGCTGGAGAATGTACTCTGGAGCAGAAGTAATCTCTCCCTGAGAGTCACCTCATCCTTTAAGCAAAAGGACTTCCCAGAACCACCTTTCAGGATGAGAGCTGAAGCCACTGATGATGCACATGATCACACCTTGACTAGGACTGCTTAATTATGCATATCTTGCTCCATGCCCCACTTCTTCCTCTAAAACTCATGTCTGGAAGATGAACTTAGGGTTGCTGTGCCACCATGGCCTTAATCTGGACTTGGCTTGGTTCCCTGGTCTGTGATCACTATCAAAAAAACTGAAGAGGAGGCACATAGGAAAGTAGAGTAGACAGTAGTTTATTACAAACTGGACTGGAGAGAACATCCAGGTGAGAAGGACCAAACAGCTGAAGAGAACATTGAGTGACCTACATTTTATTATTTCTAAAGCCTCTAAACGAGAAGAGTATTTTCCTGTCCTGAAGATTGACAAGTCCACTTGTATTAACTCTGGGGGAAGGGAGACAACAATGGTATATCTTTGTTCTTTGTTAGGAAGCCTCTGGCTATACAGTAATCTTATCATAGCTACAGAACACCACGTCCCCATGCAGGGACAGGCATACTTCATTCAGACCAGTACAGTAATCAGAGTCCTGCAGTTTGACCTCCTGATTTCATAAGCTGTTGATATTGAGGGAGGAGTCCAGCCCCATGACCTTAAACTCTGCTAACATCTAAATAGCTACCTAACAATCAGAATTCAAGAATTGAGACCCTTTTATCATTCTTCAGGAATTTCCAACCTGTCAATCTGACTACTTCTGGATGAAATGAGATTGAGTTGGAGAAAAATTTAGGGTCTTCATTCTTATTACCTTTCAGGCATCAGGTGATAATTGAAGGGACCAAGACAGATGGAGTTAAGCTTTCTTCTAGTCCCTACTCAGCTGCTTTGAAGTACATAAACTTCAAAGACTAATAGGATCTCAATCCATTTCAATCACAGAGGTTATAGCCCCATGTGATAGAGTCCTCTCTCTCTCTCTCTCTCCTCTCTCTCTCTCTCTCTCTCTCTCTCTCTCTCACTCTCACACACACACGCGCACACACACACACACACACACACACACCCCACTGGCTTCCTTTCAGTCCCTCTGTTCTTTTAGATCCTGGCTATAGAAAACAGATTTTGCTCTATGTAGTAGGCCACTAATGGAAACATCAGGTCCTAGTGACAGTTTTTGCAACTTCTTTCTGATGTCAAAAACAAATTGATCATTTGTCCCAGCATATTGTACATCTAAAAGCTAAGCAATCTGTTACAGTAGACATTTGTATGGCTTTGAGTTTCTATAGAAAGGTAGGTGGATGTTTACTAGGCCCTGGTCTAGTTGCTAGCTTGACATGACTCACAAGTTGTACTTCAGTCCCTCAGGCTCACAGATATTGAAATGAGGGCATTCCCAGATACTGGAGATACTGGGTGTTATGAACCCATTAGGAAATCCACTAAGATTGCTTCAGTACTTATGGGCCTCTTAGGCTCTATCATGTGTAACTCATTACATATTACCTTTCTTTAAATCATTATAATTATCTCAGACACTCAGATGTGATGATGCATATTTTCCTAAAGGCATCTCAATGAAAGATATTAAAGACAATAAATGAAATGTGCTTGCTTAGGGCCAAAATGATCCATAACCTATAAAAGTAACTTATGTATATGTTGGCTCCAAGGTTTACTGCTTTAGTCTGCCAACCTAGGCTCTAGCCTATATACAATCTTATCTAGGCCTAGAATCTTTTCAGCTTCTGAGACTCATTGCTGAATAAGCTCACTCTTTCTTGTTCTTTCTGATCTTTTCCTGGCTGATTCAACTCAGCTGTTCTGGCTCAAAACTCCTCTCCAAGATGACTGGGTTCAATCTGGGTTCTCTCTCAGCCTCTGAATTGTTCTGCTTGGCTTCAGACTAACACTAGCAATCTGTTCTAATCTTCTGGCTCCTTCTCATTCTGTCTTCACTTATGTCTAGCTTGGTCTCTCTCTGCAACCTATCTCTCTGTAACTATCCCAGTAAAACTGCCTCTTCTCTCTTCGTCTGCACTGTTCTCTCTTATGAGACTTGGGCATAGCCTATTCTGCCAAATCTTTCTCTAATTCGTCACTTTGTCTGCCTCTCCAATTAGACATCACTTTCAAACATGGGTGCTTCCTTCTACAAATTAACTTTAACTTCACTGTTTGGAATTAAAGTTGTGTACTAAGGGTGTGCCTGTATTCCAGCCAGAGGGATTAAAGGTGTGTGCTAAGGCTGAGCCACACCACAGCTAGAGACAAATTTTTCTGGTATATCTCTGGGTTCACATTATGATCAGATACCCTGCAACAATAACCTTGAGTTTTTTAGTACTCTCATTTTGTTCATAAATCTAAATGATACACTTCATAAATCTACCTCATAACATTGTAAAATAAAATGTGTGTGTGTGTGTGTGTGTGTGTGCATATGTGTGCGCACAGAAGGGCACATATATGTGTGGGTAACTATGTCCCTGTAAAGGCTGGAAGTTAAGTTGCTTTCCCAATTTCTCTCCACATTATTGCTGTTGTTCTAAGACATGGTCTCTCACTGTACTTGGCAATCACCGATTGGCTGACTAGTTGACTAGAGAATTCCAGGAATCCTCCAGTTTCCATCTCCCAGGACTGAGATGACAGGTACACATTGCCACTGGATTCAAACTCAGTTCTCTATGCTTTCACAGCACATTACCCATGAAGCTCTCTTCCCACCTGTGTGAATGAGCAAAATGCTTACAGAAGATGGGACAAAGCCCCTTATAGGAACCAAAATTACTACCACACTATGTTCACTCCCGTACCCTTCCTTCTGTAGCTGCCAGGCAAGGAAAGCTGGGAAATGTAGTCTTTTAGCAGGAAGCTATTTGTTTGTTTGTTTAAAACAAAACCTCAGTGGTGTTATAGCTGTCTTTTACTGAGCAGGATCTTTGTCAGAGGAGGTAGCTCTGGGTCCACTGAAGAGGCAGTCCTCCAGTCAGGTAGCAAGGGGAGAGTCTGAACGTGATTAGCTGCAATGGATCAGGAAATTGCCATCCTGTATTCCTGAAGATACTTGTAAAATAATTATTAGAGAGATGTAAGCATATGATTTGCTTACAGAGTAAAAATTGAGGGACTCCCCAAGAAGGTTGGGCGATAGGGAGGATCAGAAGGGGAGAGACAGAGTGGACAGAGAGGAAGCAGACATAGAGTCTATTCAGGGTGACAGTGATTGGTCCCATTGCCACTGCTACAACCAAAATGAGCTAACAGAAGTAGCAGAGAGATTCAGACTATCAAGGAATGAAACAGGAGAAAATAGAGAACTAATATAAAGAATTGTGTCTGGCTTGGTGTACTGGCTGGTTTTGTGTGTCAACTTGACACAAGCTGGAGTTAGCACAGAGAAAGGAGTTTCAGTTGAGAAAATATATCCATGAGATCCAGCTGTAAGGCATTTTCTCAATTAGTGATCAAGGGGGGAGAGCCCCTTGTGGGTGGTACCATCCCTGGGCTGGTAGTCTTGGGCTCTATAAGAAAGCAGGCTGAGCAAGCCAGGAGAAGCAAGGCAGTAAGTAACATCCCTCCATGGCCTCTGCATCAGCTCCTGCCTCCTGACCTGCTTGAGGTACAGTCCTGACTTCCTTTAGTGATGAACAGCAGCATGGAGGTGTAAGCTGAATAAACCCTTTGCTTCCCAACTTGCATCTTGGTCATGATGTTTGTGCGGGAATAGAAACCCTGACTAAGACACTTGGGGTGAAAGAATGAAGGTCCCTTTAGCCAAGGTTTATCCACAACATCTAAGAGGTCCTTTTGCAGATGTAGGGGATAAATGTAGGGTGAGAACCTGGGGGCTTGTTTGGAACATGTTGTTTGGTATAAAGTGAAGCCCAGTAAGTAAAATCTTTAAAGACAGGGTAGAAATATGAGGATAGTGAGGATGAATGAAGCGATCGAGGGGAGAAGCCAGGGTGGGACAGAAGCAGAAGCCCAGAAATGGGGGTGGGGGAGCTTTGGGTTGGATTTTTGTTTGGCCCCTGTCTCTGATCATCATCTCAAACCAGTTAGGATTTGTTGGCATGAGAGCAGAAAATTGTTCATGGAGAAGAGGACAAATCCTGAAGCACTACATCAGTCCTGGTGTCCAGCTGGTCCTGAAGAGTGTTAAGCTGATCTGAGCTGGTCAGGTAGGTTAACTGATTGTCAAGGACCAGTCTTGGCTTGGAGAAAGGTTCTGAGAGAAGGGATATCTGGGAACGGTGAAAAGAACAACTCAAAGTCAAATCGTGGGTCCTGCTGAGATGGCTTTCCAGATTATTCTTTCTCTCTCTCTCTCTCTCTCTCTCTCTCTCTCTCTCTCTCTCTCTCTCCCTCTCCCCTTGAGGGACCCTAAGGGTGTTTTCCAGTCCCACAACCTCCTTACAGCTTCCCCCTCCTGCCTGGGGTCACGACTAGGCCAAGTTCCATTCTCCACCCACACAGGAACATTCTTGAGTAAAAAATTCTCAGAATGTACTGACTGATAGTCACCTGACCCTCTGGAAATTCCCAGGTAGAGTTCAAATTTGTTTCATTATCTGCCCATGCTTGCTAGCCAATAGCTTTAAAGGTCAATTCGCTTAGCCCATAAGTTTGAACTGTAACCTTCCTGATGTAACCTGTGCCCCTAAAAAGTATAAAAACTGCTTGTAAGAGCCATTTGGGGTCACCTTCTAGTCACTCGCCTTGAGGGACTGATTGAGGGTTGACCCCAGTGCTGGAAAATAAACCTTTTGCTTTTGCAGCTATCTGTGTCTCGGTGTCTCTCACTCAGGGTTGTCTTGAAGTAAGTACCACTGACCAAGGGTCAGGGTCGTACAGTACATAGTGGAAAAACTCCACTGGGCAAGAGAATCCATCATCCTACCATGAAGAATAATTCATCTTTTCTGTAGATAAGGAGAAGGGAGGACTATTTTCTGGTTTAGCCTACATAGCTAGAGGCAAAAGCAGAAGACTTTTGGCAGGTCTTATTTCCCATGCATCCTTGTCCTGCAATTAGACTAGTGTATAAAATATTCCGGTGGGATTGTGTTTCATCCAAAGGAACTATAAGGACCTGGGGACATTCTGTCATGAGAGCGTATTGTAAATTTAACCTATTTACTCAAGAATTCAATCTTTCACAACAGATTTTTTAAAAATATACCTGATTTTGAATATTAAACTAAATTTAAACTTGTTTTGCTTTACTTGATTCAGGCTTAAACTTGACAGCATATATTTAAACTATATGATGGGAGGTAAAACTTGGTCTCTCCCTCCAAGCTTGTCTCTGTAAATAAACTACATTTGTACTGACTGTGACAACAAACACAGCTCTGAGAACATTAAATAATTTGATTATTTATAAGATGACTGACCATTAACTTGCATATCTTAATTATCTTTAACAGTTTATAATACTTTAGTAACTTTTATATGATTAGGATTTTACAATTTTATCCCCGTTGAATTTGAGGCTTAAAAGCATTAAGCTTAACAACATTTGCAAAGAGCCCAATAGACCCTTATAACCTTAGGTATTTATAAACCTTAATCATCAAACAGATTTCACAGACCTTGTTCAAAGCTTTGACCTCAACTGTGATTTATTCACTCTCAGGACAAAAATCCATCCCAATCCAAAATATCTTGAGGTCTGCTGTTGCCTCCTAGATGTAAGGAAAATAAAATAAAACAAACTATCTTGGATACAACAAACCATTTTGGAGGCCTGATGTTATAAGAAGAGGAACTAACAGTTTTACAAGTTCTGCCTTAGTTGGTTTATGCCACAAGGTTACCTTAACCTAGATGGCAGTGAAGTCACCTGGCATGCTCCCTCTTTAGTAAAGATGGCAGCCTAGTCAGTTGGCTGCTAGGGCATCAACCAAGATGGTGGCAAGCTACATGGTTGCTAATCACGCTTCCCTACTTTTACATCTATTTTCTTAAACAAAGTTAAATCCAGGCTACATACATGGTGTGCTATAACAAATGGAGATTACTTTTACATAAACTTTTAACTATTAACTCTTGTTGTTGTTGTTGTTACAAATTTTAAGCTAACTTTTTTTTAAAAGGGATTTATTTATTATATGTAAGTACAATGTAGCAGAAGAGGGCGTCAGATCTCTTTATGGATGGTTGTGAACCATCATGTGGTTGCTGGGATCTGAACTCACAACCTTCAGAAGAGTAGTTGGCGCTCTTAACTGCTGAGCCATCTCTCCAGCCCTTAAGTTAACTTTTTAATTGGAATTTGTGGTGGCTTGAATGCTTAGGCATAGGGAGTAGCACTATAAGAGGAGGTGTGACCTTGGTGGAAGAGGTGTGTCATTGCATAGGTGGGCTTTGAGGCCTCCTGTGCTCAAGCTCTGCCCAGTGAGAAAGAGAACCTCTTTCTGGCTGCCTAAAGATGATAGTCTTCTCCTGTATGCCTTAGGATCTAGACTCTCAGCTCCTCTAGCACTGTGTCTCCCTGGATGCTGTCATGCTTCCCACCATGATGATAATGCACTGAACCTCTGAAATTATAAGCCAGCCTGAATTAAATTTTGTCCTTTATTAAATCTGCCTTGGTCGTGGAGTCTCTTCACAGCAATGGAAACCCTAGCTAAGACTGTAAGGGCCCATGATTCACAAACGAATGATACCCCGAACTCAAATAGTATATAAACGCAAAGAGTGTTTTATTCTGCAGTAGTCCGGCATGTTGGGGTCTACCATCTACAAAGACGGAGAGACCCCAAAGTGAGCTCGCAGGCCCAATTTAAAGCCCATTAGGGGAATTCTGGGGAGGGGTAAGTGACTTCTATTTAATCTTGGCTCTATCTATAGGGACATTCCAGAACCATTGGGGCATGGGGAACTGGAAACGGTTGCTGAGAAAGTTTGGAAACTGCTCTTGACCTGTTGTCCTTGCCTCAGGCCAGGTAGCAGGGCAGCTTCTGAGGCCTGGACTTGCCTGGACTGTCTAGTTCTTGTAAACAGAGATTTAGGCCGAGTCTCCTGAATTGCCAATTTGAAGCCTGTCATGGAGTCAGCCTAGCCTTCTCAAGACAGAATTTTACAGCCTTTAAAAACCACACTTACGGAGTCTGAGGTAAAGTTTATCATTTAGCCCAAGTTGTAGAGATAGAGAAGAAGATAGTATTTAGAGAGTTAAACATCTGTGACTACACTGCTAAACCTGAAAATTTTGAGGAGAAAGACTAAATCCATGATGGCCCAACTAAAGCAAGCTTTATTTAAGAGGTGCACCTGGGACTGGCCAGCCAGCTGTCACCCTAAGTCAGGATTTGAGAGAGCAGCCCCAGATGTGAGGAAGACAAGGTTTTTATATAGCACAAAGGGTAAGGAGTTTTGACTGGAAATATAGGCAAAATTACAGGAGCAGAACATAACTATAACAAGTTAGTCATAATGACCTCCTGAGACAAAGACATGGTTGCCATTCCTGAAACAGGCAGTACAGAACCATTTGTACTTAAGGTTCTAGGTGGGGCATAGCCCAATCCTTAAGAAACAGATTTAATCATAAGCAAGAATTAACTTAGTTTGTCTATACTATAAGATGGACTTTAAGCCTAAGATGGAGGCAGGCTGGTTCTTCAACAGGATGTCATTTTTTAAGAGACAGCTAACTAGTCCAGGAAAAAGGCTGAAAAAAAGCAGCAACAGCCTGCTGGGAGAGTCTTTCTTTCTTTCTTTCTTTCTTTCTTTCTTTCTTTCTTTTTCTTTCTTTTTCTTTCTTTTTCTTTTCTTTTTTTTCTTTTTGTTTTTGTTTTTTTTCGAGATATGGTTTCTCTGTATAGCCCTGGCTGTTCTGGAGCTCACTCTGTAGACCAAGCTGGCCTCGAACTCAGAAATCTGCCTGTCTCTGCCTCCCAAGTGCTGGGATTAAAGGCATACACCACTACTGCCCGGCTTGAGAGTGTACTTTCAAGCTGACTTTAAGAACATGGTGTCTTTTCCTGTGCTGTTCCATTTGCTCTCCTTCTCCTTCACAGAATCCATGTTAATTCCACTGGGTAAGAATGAGACCACTACCACAATTTTTGAGTAAAATTTGAATCAAGCTTTATTTATGTGGGTGCACCAGAGAGCTGGCCAGCAACTGCAGACCTGGCCAGTAACTGCCTCCTAAGTTGGGTTAGAGAGAGCAGTGTTGAGTCCATTTCTCAGGACCAAATCACAAGTAAAGCAGATTTTCAGAAGTGAGGCAATGGGGCAGTTATGAAGAACAGAAAAATCTCAATAACAGCAAAACAATCATCATGTGGTCACTAATTAGGGAATATCAGAGTGTTCTCACAAACAAATCAAGGTCATGAGGTGGGGCAGGTTAGCTCCCAGAAAACAGGAACTCAGGTCTTACAGTAAATGGAAACTTATTTTTAACAATACAACAAATGGCTACTGCCTTAAAAATAGGCAGGTTCCTCATCAGCCTAATCCAGGAAAAAGACTTTGGAGGAAACTTTTAAGCAAGCATGCTTGGGTCTGGAAAGGGACAGCCAAAGTCCAGCTTCAGAGTCAGCCTTTCTAATACACTAAAATAGCATGTGACAATTTTTAATATTCTCCATACCCAAAAGGCATTTAAATCTCTGTAAGACTAAACCCCGTGATCTACATATCTACAACCAGTTTGTGTATGTGTCTGCAGGTGGGGGACGACAGCCAGAAATGCTTATTTGTCTTAACTGTTAAAGATACCGCTGGATTTTCCAGGCTTGGGGAGGCAGAAACACAAGTAGGCCTAAATCATACAGGAAAGGAGGCACAAAAGAGTTCTATGCTATCCTGAGAATTGTAAAGATTCAAGTTTGGAGACCCAGCAGAAATGGTGGTCATTTTGAGTGTGGTTGTAAGCCAGGCCTTGAGAAAGAGTTAGGTAAGCTTGGGAATTTTTATAGGGAAGAGGGCCTCAAGCCATGTCTTACATAGTTATTTAAATTAACTTAGATATTAAATATGAAAAGTTCCTAACTTGGGCTCTCAGTAGCCATTTGTCCAATGTATATTGAGGCCAGATTTGGACCAAGATCTAAACAAGTGAACTTGGAATTCGGGCTCCCAAATGGAGGCTTTTGGATTAGCCTGAAACCAGGCTGAGGATGTGTACTTTGGAATGGAGAATTTGGAACCCATGGCAGGTCTGAGACCAAGGTAAAACCAGAGTCAAATCCAGCTCCCTTGAGCTTCCCCCATGCCTAGGATTTGACCCAACAAGCCTGAAATAGGTGTGTATGGGCATCTCCACCCCAACTAATTCCAGACTTGAGAGGTTGCATGTCCAGTGAAAGGTTGTGAGAACTTTCCACCATGGACCACTGGAAAATCCCAGGAACTCTCCAATCATAGCCAGTGGAAAACTCTTGGAATCTTTGAGCAAGAGAGTCTCAATATAGATGGAGCTCCAGTGAACACAGACCTAATAAGACCTCCTTTGAGTTAAGCCTAATGGATTACACACTTCTAGCATTTTGCTATGGTGCATGCATGTTCTAGTCAAATGCAGCATGGCCTTTGTGATGGCTATTCCCAGTTGTCAATTTGACTATATCTGGAATGAACTACAATTCGGAAATGGAGGACACACCTGTGACCCAGATCTTGCGGCAAGAAGACACATACCTTTAATCCAGATCTTGAGGCTCACCTTTAATCAGGTCATTCCTTCTGCTGGAGGCCTACATAAGGACAATGGAAGAAGGAAGATTCACTCTTCTTTGCCTGCTTGTACTTACTTGCCAGCACATCTGTTGGAACCTACTTCTTCAGAATTCTGGGTTATACAGAAGACCAGCTAAACTAAAGAAGTGGTCTTGAGAAACAGAATGATGAATCTTTTAAGTATCTGAAACAGGCTTTATAATTTGCCATCACCTTCAGCTATTGAAACCTCTCCAGTCACTCTTTCCTGAGAGCTCAGAGAATTTTGAAGGCCCATGGTAGAAATTCTATTTCAAACTTAGAGGTAAATAATGTCTTTGATTATCTTGATCTATCAATTGTAAATGGCAATGGATTAGGTGACCCAGTATACAAAACTTTCTACAGTTTGGGGAGAAATAAGGAAAACGATTTTGCTGGTTGGTTGCCCTTAGAATCTCTAAATAAATTGATAAAGGAAAGGAATGAGCTGTATGATAAAATTGACCGGCTCCAGGTGCAAATAGAGAATCCAAAGGTTTCTAAGTGTGTCCCTGAAGAGAATCTTCTCTCCAGCAGCCATAGAGATCCAGTTGCAGAAAATCAAACTGAAGCCCTTATTATAAGGTTGACTGAATTACAGTGAAAATTCTGATCTCAACCTCAGAGGGTGTCAGCAGTTAAAGGAAGGGCGTAATTGGCAAAGAATGGGATCCTATAACGTGGGATGGTGATGTGTGGGAGGAACCTAATGATGTTGAGAACTTTGAATCCTCAGATTCTCAAGGGTTTACCTCACCTGAGGAATTAGTGCCCCCATCCCCACCCTTGAAACATTGCTCTTTCCTCTTGAGGAATTTAATCTTTTATTGTCTGATAAACCAGCAGTGACATTCTGTGAAGAAAATGCCAGGCAAGACAATATTGATGTTCCTCAAGGCCCACCAATAGTTGCCTATAGACCTATAACTAGACTCAAGGTAAAGCAGGCCCCTAGAGGGGAAGTAGACAGTGTAGTCCATGAGGAAGTGTGCTACGCTACTAAGGAGCTTGATGAGTTTGCTAACTCATTCAAGCAGAACTCTAGAGAATATGTGTGGGAATGGGTTTTAAGGGTGTGAGATAATGGTAGGGGGGAACATAAAACTAGATCAGGCTGAGTTTATTGACATGGGCCCTCTGAGTGAAGATTCTAGGTCTAACATGGAAGCTCACACAGCTAAAAAATAAGTGTCAGAAGTTTGTTTGAATGGTTGGCTGATGCGTTTATCAAAAGATGATCTATTGAACAGGAGTTGGAGATGCCTGATATTCCTTGGCTGTGTTGATGAAGGGATTGTCTTCTGGGCCTTGCCATTGTGGAGGACTAGGTTTTACACAGCATATACACTCTAACATTGCAATTTCCTTGAGCCTTAAAAATCCCTTCACTAATCCTATAAGATGCAAACTGGTGAGAGGAGCACCAGCACATTTGAAGGGTTTTGTTCTCGCCCTTTTCCTTGTGCCAGGCCTTAGGGTTGGAGATGCTGCTGCTCAATTGGATGAATTAAATGCAATGGGTTTAATTGGGCCCTGAGGTAACATTGAATCACCAGAGGCAAGGTGATCATAGTTATCATAATGAGCAGTGTAGACAGAACAACATTCGTAATGACCTAACCCATAATGGCCAGCACAGACAAGGTGAATTTTATAATGGCATGACTCGTATGGACCTTTGATACTGGCTAATCAGCCATTGGTGTATCCAAGCATGAAAGAGATAAGAAGCCCAATGCCTTTTTGTTTGATCTGTACAAGCAGAAAAATTCTCAAATGAAAGGTTACAGTGATCCTGGTAAACGGCAATCTTGGCCAGTTAATTAATTTCCAGACTTGAGCCAGTTTGCAGACCCAGAACCCCTTGAATGAAGGGGTGGCCAAGGTTCTCCTGAGGAAGGACCTTGATAAGTCACCTAAAAGTTTTGCTGTTAGCTTTTCTCCAGTTCTTCCCCAAGGGAACTACGGCCTTTTACAAGGGTAACTGTAAAAGTAGGGAAAGGAAATAATCAGACTTTCCTGGATCTATTGGATACTGGTTCTGAATTGACACTGATTTGGGGAAATCCCAAGAAACATTGTGGCTCTCCAGTTAAAGTAGGGGCTTAGGGAGGACAGGCGATTAATGGAGTTTTGGCTGATGTCTGACTCATATTAGGTCCAGTAGGTCCCTGAACTCATCCTGTGGTTATCTCCCCAGTTCCAGAATGTATAATTGGGATAAATATTCTTAGAAGTTGTCAGAATTCTCACATTGGTTTCTTGACCTGTGGAGTGAGGGCTATTATGATTGGAAAAAAATAGTGAATCAAAACCAGTATTGCATCCCTGTAAGAATTACAGAGATTAGTGCCACCACCAAGGACTTGAATGATGCAGAGGTGGTGGTTCCCACCACATCTCTCTTTAAATCTATCTGGTCTGTGCAGAAGACAGATGGATTGTGGAGAATGGCAGTTAACTATTGAAAACTAAATTAGGTAGTAACTCTGATTGCAGCTGCTGTACCAGATGTAGTGCAAATTAACACATCTTCTGGTACATGGCATGCAGCTATTGGTCTATTAAATGTCTTTTTCTTAGTACTTATCCATAAGGACCACCAGAAGCAATTTGCTTTCAGCTGGCAAGGCCAGTAGTATACCTGTACAGTCTTGCCTCAAGGATATAGTAACTCCGCTGCTCTGTGTCATAACTTAATTGGAAGGGATCTTGATTGTTGGGGATTTGATTTGTGCTTACATGGGGATTCTCAAGTCTGCTGCTGGTCTCTGCCAACAGTTGGTTTTTTCACTGGTCAATAAAGAGCCAGCGTCCAATGGTTGGGCAGGGGGATAGAGGTGGGACTTTGAAGATTCCTGGAGAGGAAACACAGGACAGGAAGAAGGAGAATTGCCAGGGCAGAAGGAAAGAAGAGGATATAAACATGAGAGCTATGGAAGGCAGAGACCCAATCATGTAAGAATCAGAGAAAGGCAGCCCCAGGGGCGACTCCTCTGATTTGGTCTAGGGTATCAGATAAAGTATAGATTTTAGAAAGTAATAACTCAAGAATATTGGAGGGGAGAGTGTGTTAGCCGAGTGGAGGCTTGGAAGTGATCCAGCCATTGAGCTAGCTAAGGCATATCAAAAATGAGCCATTGTGTGTGTGTCATTAATTTTCAAATCCAGAACTCTTGGGTGGGTGCAGAGGAGGTGTGTACACCCACTTGGAGCTTAGAGTGGACTTTTAAATATTTGCCACTTCTCTTGACCATCTCTCTTTTTCATATAATATCACATTGGTATACTATATTGATGACATTATGCTGATTGTACCAAGTGAGCAACCATTTTGGACATGTTGGTAACACATAAACATATTAAAGGATGAGAAATAAATCCAACCAAAATTCAAGGACCATCTACATCCCTGAAATTCTTAGGAGTCCAGAGGTGTGGGGCATGCAGAGATATTCCTTCTAAGGTGCAGGATCAGTTATTGCACCTGACCTATCCCACCACCAAGAAAGAAACACAATGTTTTGTGGGTCTATTTGGATTCTGGAGATAGCACATTCCTCACTTGGGTGTGTTATTCAGGCCCAGTTACCAAGTGACTCAGAAAGCTGCTAGCTTTATGTAAGGCCTAGAACAGAAGAAGGCTCTACAACAGGTCCAGGCTGCAGATAATTATTCTCCCTTTCAATGACAGCTTTTGGCCTACTATTGGACTTTAGTGGAAACTGAATGATTAATAATAGGACACCAAGTTACACACTACCTGAACTGCCCATCATGAGCTGGGTGTTATTGGACCCACCAAGTCTAAAGTAGGACATGCATAGCAGCAATCCATTATCAAATGGAAGTGGTATATATGTGATCGGGCCCAAACAGGTCCTGAACGCACAAGCAAGTTACACAAAGAAGTTGCCTAAATGCTTATAGTTTCTTCCCCTGTTTAATGCTGTCTGCTGTCAAACATGCACCTATAGCCTTGTGGGGGTGTTCCCTGTGATAGGAAGAGAAGACTATGGCCTGGTTTAGTGATGGTTCTGCATATCATTCAGGCACCACTCAGAAGTGGACAATTGGAACATTATAGCTCCTTTCTGGGACAACCCTCAAAGATATTGGTGAAAGGAAATCTTTGCAGTGGGCAGAACTTCAGGCAGTATACATGGTATTACAGTTTGTTTGGAAGAAGAAATGGTCAGATGTATGATTGCTTACTGACTCACAAGCTAAGAAGTGTGACAGCAGTCCCACAATCCTGGAATCCATTAGTTTTACCATGTTCCCCACCATACTGAAGCATCCTGATAGAAAGATGGAATGGCCTTTTGAAGACACTGTTACAGTGCTAATTAGGTGGCAGCAGCATGGAGGACTGGGGCAGGGTTCTTCAGAAGGCAGTATATGCTTTGAATCAGCATCCAATATAGGGTACAGTTTCTCTCATAGCCAGGGTCCACGTAATGGAAAAGGGAATAGTTTCACTCACTATCATTCCTAGTGACCCACTAGGAAAATTTTTGCTTTCTGTTCCTGAAACCCTAAGTTCTGCTTGCCTGGAAGTTTTGGTTCTAAAGGGGGTGTGCTCCTGCTAGAAGCCATAATGAGTATTTCACTGAACCTGAAGCTCAGACTTCCCCTTGGTCATTGTGGGCTTCTAATGCCCTTAAATCAACAGACTTAGGAAGGAAAAATAGTGTTAGGTGGGATGATGGATCCAGATTACCATGGGGAAATTGGATTGCCTCTCCACAATGGAGGTAAGAAGGATTATGTCTGGAGTGCAGGAGATCCCTTACGGCGTCTCTTAGTACTACCATGTCCTGTGATTAAAGTCAATGGGAAACTACAACAGCCTAATTCAAGCAGGATGACAAAGGATGCAGACCTATCAGGAATGAAGGTTTGGGTCACTCTTCCAGGAAAAGAGTGAAGACCTGCTGAAATGCTTGCGAAGGTGGAGTAAATACAGAATGACTAGTAGAGAAAGGTAGTTATAAATACCATCTAAGGCCATGCAATCAGTTGCAGAAACGAGGATTATAAGTTACATGAATGCTTCTGTTTTATTTTGTTAATGCATTTGTACAGATATTCGTGTTTTCTTTCAATTTCTTTAACATAAATTCAGAGAATATCAATGGTTATCATATTTAATTTTGAGATACTAAAAGGATATTTCACAAGAGACATTGGCATATTCTAAATGTACACTGTATTTGCCAGCTGTACAATGGATAGTTATATCATGTTAGGCACATTTATGACCTGGTTATTGTTGTCATTTGAACATGAGATATGGCTTGCGTCAAGTTGTCAAGGGGTAGATTGTGATGGCTATTCCCAGTTGTCAACTTGACTATATCTGGAATGAACTACAATCCAGAAATGAAGGGTACACCTGTGACCTAGATCTTGAGTCAGGAAGACACAAGCTTTTGATCCAGATCTTATGACTGGAAGACACATACCTTTAATCCAAATCTTGAGGCTTACCTTTAATCTGAGCCATACCTTCTATTGGAGGACTTCCCATTCACAGCTGACCATTGTTGGGTTAGTTGGACTGTAGCCTGTAAGTCATTCCAATAAATTACACACACACACACACACACACACACACACACACACACACACTTATTCTATCCCTAAATTCTATGACTCTAGAGAACCCTGACTAAAACAGCCTCCTACCTAAAGGGCCAGACTGAGAGAAAACAGTGAAGACAGAGGAAAAAAAAAAGGCTGAGAGAAACAGGTGGCCCTGCCTGCCTCTCTTGGCAGGGACTGAGAGTATATGAGAGCCATATGAGAGCCAGGAAGGTTTGTCTGTGGTTGGACTTAAGCTGCTAGGTAGCTCAGATATCTTATCCTAGGTGTGATGGTTTGAATGAAAATGTCCCCCATAGGCTCATAGTGAATGGCACTATAGGAGGTGTGGCCTTGTTGGAGGAAGTGTGGCCTTGTTGGTGGAAGTGTGTCACTGGGGTTGGGCTTTGAGGTTTCAGGTGCTCAAGCCAGGCCCAGTGTCTCTCTTCCTGCTGCCTGCCAATCCAGATGTAGAACTGTCCAGCACCATGTCTGCCTGTGTGCTGCCATGTTTCTTGTGATGATAATGGACTAAACCTTTGATCTGTAAGCCAGGTTCAATTATATGTTTTTCTGTTGAGGTCTGGTCTATTGCTATGTGTTGTAATGCTAAATTCTGTACCCAAAGGTCTAGTTGCCTATGAGTGAATTCTCACATTTACCAGCTTTTGTGGTACAAACCTTGCTCTCTAATTTAAAACTATTAAATAAAAATAGTACAGCCAGTTACTGGAGGGATTAGAGGTAGGCAGGCTTTAAGTCACCTAGTTAGGAGTAGCAGAAAGAGGGAGAGGGAAAGGCAGGAGAGAAGAAGGGATGGAGACAGGAGGAAGACACCATGAGAGGAGATGGACCATGAGTACATGGCCAGGAGAAACAGCAAGTATCTGGGGTACACCACTGGGGAGGTAGCCAGGTCAGCAGTTAGAAGAGTAGATTGGGGTTACCCCACAGTAATCATCAAAGCCAAATAATATAACCACAGTCTGAGTCTCATTCATTTGTAAACTAGACAGGGATATGATTAATATGGTTTAACTACATTTTTCTTTAGAAGAGTTGGTGTGGTCATGGTGTCTCTTCATAGCAAGAAAAACCCTAACTGAGTCACCAGATTTTGGCACCATTATGTGCTAGATTTAAGCCAATAGAAAGTTTTTATTAGCTGGCTAGTGACTACATTGGGTGTTCAGAATCCCAATGTAGCACCAAGCCTTTCTAAGGGTGAGCTTTTAAACACACACACACACACACACACACCACATACACAAAACTCCGTATTCTGGGTTGACATACTTTAGTTAACAAGACCAGTTTGTCACAAGTGGAACTATAGAAGCCAAAAAACAAGTTTTGTTCCTTTAGAGTCTTTCCAGAAACTATGGACTTGATAGATTAGGTCTTTGTCTTAGTTTTGGCAGGTGGTGCTGTCTACATGCTGAGTTTTATGGCCTGAATTGACTTCCATCATGGGATCAGTTGTGCTATGGTCTGGGAGCCTGTTAAAACAGGCACATTTGAGGCATATCAGGATTAATCTTAAGGGCCAGATCTTGTACTCAAAACCCTTTCTTTTGACCAGTAATCACAGGCTTGACTTTTAGTTCCTAATTATGAGGGAAGGGTCTGTTAACCCCACTGGGCAAGAATAAGACCACTACCACAATTTTTGAAGCAAGCTTCATTAAATACTGGCCAGGACGATGGGTACTGGCCAAGTCTATGCCTAGGATTCCCAGAATATGGCACCGAATTACATTAGCCAGGGACTTATAAAGGCAAAACCCACAAGGCAATTACTTCCCACTTTCATCCAATCAGGGGCAAGCATACATTCTGATGTACTTCCTGCCTAGGGGTGATCAAGCACATCCTGTGAAGCTGGGGCGACCAACCTTGTTTATAAGTGAAAACACATTACATGAACAACAGCCCCCAGAGTTCCAGGAAGTAATCTGCCCTTGGGAAAGTAGGTTACAGGTTAGAAGCATTTTTGTTTTATAGATCTCTAGGTACAGTGATTTAAACTTAACATATAACTTCAGCCCTCAGAGGATCCCTCTGTAGTGCCATCCAGGCCTGTTAACATCCAACTACATACTGAACAACTGGGCTCCCTAATCTGTTCCCAGAGTGGCCAAGTTGAATCAATCTCCTTTCCTAAACATCTCAGTAGGAATAGATATACTCTAAAGAGACACTTATGCCTCTCCCTTTGGTTATCACGCTGCTGCAACAATGGGCCCCAAGAAACTAAAATCATTTCTTCAGGAATCTCATTCTGAGAGATAAATAAATAAATAAACAAATAAGGTAAAGCCGTCTGTCAGCCAAAGGAGAGTCTGTCTCCTGAAAGGACATTGGTTCTGGCTTTCCACACAGTTCCGACAACATATAGGAGAGACTACAGCCTAGACCACAATAAAGGGCAGGACCACATTCAATCAGAACTGTTAAGTTAAGCATACATCTTACCCTCTATTTAAACCTAAACTTCACATGAGGCCCTCAGAGATGAACTTGAAAAGGGGTAAGAAATATCAAATGTGAGCCTTTTTCATCAAATCCTATAAAACTTGTGGTTAGAACAAGAACCTTTTATCTTCCCCACACTGTAAGACTTTTTCCTCCATCACGTAAAACCTTTGTTTGCACAAAGGTCCACTGCTCTGCTCTTGGAATTTGATGGCCTGGAGCAGTGAGCCCTTTCCCCCCTTCATTTCCCACGCACCAAATATAGCCAGTTGAATAAGATTGTGAGGTCAGGCCCAGCCAATGGGGAATGACACAGCAGTACCAGAGTTAGCATAAAATCAAACGCACTTTAACAGTCCTCTCTCTTCCTGAGCACACCCCTTTGATCAGCATTTCACAAACCCCCTCATCTTGTGAAACCCTTGTTTACATGACTATTTGCCCCAACCCTGAACGCTCCTGAGGTTGGACTCTAACATCTTACCGCGCAGATTGTAAATTAGCCAATTGTGTCAGATTGTGTGGCTCAGCCCCCTCCCATGAGATGAGACATAGCCACAACCATGTGAACTTTCTGCCCCGGCATGCTTGCTCTCTCACTTTTGGACAGTGCACATGCTCCTGCACAGGAATAAACTCTTCCCATGTCACCTGTGCCTCATTCAAGTGTTTCTTTGAGCAGCACAGGAAATTCTTGTCTGGCACTTGTGAATTTTAAAATGTCTTGAATTTTAAAAATTCAGCTGACAAAGCCAGGCATGGTGAGCCATACCTATAATCCCCATACTTGGGAGACTGCTTTAATAAGCTCAGGTACAAGCCAAGCTCAGTAGTGCATGTGTGTGTTCTCAGCACTTAGGAGATAGAAGCTAGGGGATCAGACGAACAAGGCCAACCTTGGTCACATATTGACTTTGAGGCCAGTTTTGGTGATAGAGCATTCCTTGAACTAAAAATAGGTTAGGATTTATGTAGTGGAGAACGTTGGCAGGTGGGGGCCAAGGTATGCCACAGAGATCACACCATGAAACAGATTTCATACAAGAGATGTATTGAGTGGGGAGAGCAAAAGGTCCCCTTGGATCAAGCAAGAGACAGAGACAGAGACAGACAGCAAGAGAGCAGGCCCTGAAGGTATACAGCCTCTTTTAAAGGGTACATGTATTGCATTTGGTGGGTGGAGGTGACATAGCTGCTGGCACTTAGTCACTGAAGGTGAGCTGGGGTTACCATTCCTCCTTGTGTTTATTGTAAAAGGTAAGGGAATAGGAAGGAATGCTGGTGAGGCAGGGATGGGGGCTGGGTGACCTTTCAACTGCTTCCTTCTGTCTGGGGAACCCAAGAAAGCTGGGATGCTGGCCAAGTCCTGGGGCTAGCTGCATTGAAGTGTCTGGGATGCAGATTTTAAGGGAACACTTAGAACTGGACAGTTGCTGGAATGAATATATATATATATATATATATATATATATATATATATTTAAGAATTTAGGGAATTTGAAAAATTTTGGGTATACATTTGAAACTTCCAGACCACACTCCTGACAGCTGGGAGAGGGAAGTCCCAAGACCAGGGGAAAAGAGGTAGAGATACTACCCTCAGGAAGAGGAGGGACTGTTGGTTGACATGGGTAGTTATTTGGAGTCTGTTTGATCTGTGAGAGATATTCAGATAATCCAAGTTGAGTCGGTGACGCTTACCTGATTTTTTTTTTTTTAATTTCTAAAAAGAGGCAAACATTTCAGATAAGTTAGTATTACCACGGTTTGCAATCTGTACTGAAATCTACATTGTAGAAAAGGCCTTTGAATCATAGTAACAGTTTGGAAGCCTCAAAATTATTCTGAGTTAAAAGTATGAACACACTTTTCTCTATCCAGAAGATTGGGTATACATAGATTGGACAGAGATGTTTTTAGCAGAAGGAGAAGTGTCTTTAAGTCTATAGTTAGAAGACAACCAAAGGAAATTTAAATTTTTGAGCTTGTGACTGTAATAGTAGTCGGTGCTTAACAATAGCACATAGAGGGAATGAAATCTGAACCATATATATATATATATATATATATATACCTTAAGTCATGTTCTTAAAGCTTTATAAATTGCATTTACACATCTTGAAACACCTTAGACCCTTTATAACTTGCATAAACTTTAAACTTTTAAAAATCCAATTATTTAACACAAGACATGGGAGCTGATAATTAAGAGCAGTCACTGTAAAGCAGAAATCCTTTAAAAAAGAGTAGTAAAAATTTACTTTGAAACCTGTTTTGTGAGTTTATCTCTTTTTAGAATCTGGTATCGAGGTAAACTGTTTCTAGGCTGGAGGCCTAGGAAAGAGGCCTGTGGCCTGAAAAGAACTGAGAAGGCACTAAAGCTTAGGGAAACGGGTAAGCGTGCTGGTCTTAAGCTGGTTACTCAGTCAACATCCTCAGAGATCACAGAAGGATAAATTATAGCTGGAAGTATGATCTAAATGGTCCACGTAGCCATTAAAGTGACAGAGCCATCCCCATTACCTAAGACAGGTTACCTTGGGCACGGGTGGTCTCTGTCTCCATAGCTTTGTTGGGGGAGTGGTTGTAGGTCTTCGGCTGTAATCCAGGACAGCACTTAATCTTTATCTGTTGAACAGAGCAGTATGACCTTTGACAGTCAGACCCAGTTTGGAGATTTTTCCTGTAGAGGAACTTGGTACACTTGGTTTGACCAGGCAAGTAGGGCAACCAACCCCAAAATGTCCAGTTTGTGCAGAGTCCTGGTGGCAGGTGAGGCAAGAGGCAGTTTTTCCCAGTAGTTAGGGTCACCACAATTCAGGTGGAGTCTTCATGGCCTGTTTGAAGTTTGGAGACCATCAGATTCCCATTAGGAAGGGGCACGTCTATTACGGGAGGCTTAAACATTTAAATATCATATTCAGTAGATCTCTGAAGAGTTTGAGGATCATTTATCTATTAAGTATATCAGATTTTAGGCTTAACATTGAAAACGTACACAGGAGGCTAAATAACTACTAGGGGACTGGAGAGATGGCTCAACAGTTAAGAACCCTGACTGCTCTTCCAGAGTCCTGAGCTCAATTCCCAGCAACCACATGATGGCTCACAACCATCTGTAATGGGATCTGATGCCCTCTTCTGGTGTGTGTGAAGCTACAGTGTACTCATATACATAAAATAAATTTTAAAAAAAAATCTAGAAAGAAAAAGCTTGTTACTAAATGAACAGTTTTATACATTAGTAGATTTTTAAAATAAGGTTAGGATTTTTACAGCTTTATCCCTGTTATGTTTGAGCTTTAAAATTTGAAGATTTAACTGAAGATCCTTTGGCGTTAAAATAAACCTTAATGTAGTAAGCTTTCCTTTTAGAGTGCACCTTTATAGAATATTATAGTTTCTTGTATGCTTTAGTTTATCCAAATAGCTAAAGGTTAAGAAAATGAGTAAAAGGGCTGGAGAGATGGCTCAGCTGTTAAAGGCTAGGCTCACAACCAAAAATATAAGAAAGTGAGCAAAGACAAAGGAGCTAGGCAAATATTACAGTAAACCTGATTGGACCTTAGGAATTTATAAACCTTGATTACCAAATATACCTTATTTACCAAACATATATTGCTACTTATCTAAATTGTCTAGAAGCCTAGAGTTGAACAGTTAGCAAAGACATAAGTAATTAGATATATAAATATTTTGGAGATATATTGTTGTTTCCTTAGTTTAAAAAGAGATACAATAATAAACTAGGCGCTCATTAGGACTGAGAAGTTTATAATTGTTGCTTTATACCATTTAGTTAGCTTAAGGTGGTGAAGTCACATGGCATGTCAGTAAAGAAGGCTGCCAGCCACGTGATGGCTTACATATTGATGAAGGTTATCTGCCAAGATGGAGGAGAGCCACATGGTTGCTAGTTAGAAACATCTATTTTTTCTAAACAAGAGTTGAACCTAAGTTACATGTACAGTATATTCTAGACAAAAGTTGGATCACATATCTGGTATGTGATCACTTATCTATTGTAGCAAATTAAAATTATCAAAGATCTTAATAAGCCTTTTGTTATAAGTTTAAAGCCAAAATTTTGTTACAGATTTTAAAAATTCTTAACTATATTCAATGAATTTACAAATCCTGAGGTAAGAGTTTATAGTATAGTCCTAAGAGATTTTTTTGAGAGCAGAGTGCAGAGAAATCATTTAGATAAAAGATTTTTTTAAGAGTGGGAAGTAGAACCTTAGAGATAAGAGACTTTGGGACCGTTTGTTGTGGCAAAAGTTGTTACAATCGTTGAGAATTTGGAAATCAAGGACGCCAGTTTATGGCCACTGATCTGTGCTGAAGCCAAGCTGGAGTGATAAAATCTGAGGAAGAAAGAAAGGGTCACAAAATGACATCCTGCCGGTGTTCCTTTAAGCTCCAGGAGGGGGCAGAGAGCTGAAGAGGCCGGACTGCAAGTTAGAGTCAGAGATAGCCAGGAGAGTGGGAGGGAAGGGAGGCCTCCTAGGAGGTGCAACAGACTGCAGGAGCCAGAGCAACACACAGATGCCCCCATGGAGGGCACAGCAGGCCAGAGGGAAGCTGCTGCGGAAGAACTGGACTCCAGAATTTGGAATCAGATTCACAAAAGATCTGTACACACCTTTGCACGGGGTGGGATGGGGTATGGGGGTGGGGTGGGGTTAGGTGAGCTGCTGGGTTCTGAGCCTATGCTGCAGGGGAGTACAGGTGTGTACAGCTGCAGCTGGCCTGCTCCTTTTCTTTCCCTGCTCCTGCTAGGTCCTGTTCTTGCTCCCACTTTGCAACAAACTTACTGATCCATCAACCATAACTTAAAAGATAGGAAGGACACTTATACATGGGGTGGGGGAGGGCAGAAAGACCAGGCAAAACAGGGTTTTCCCTTCCCCCATTGATTGGCCACATTTGGATTGATTATCTAAGGGTTATTGAGGCCAGATTCAACTGCAAATTTGGGTAAGTTTAGACGCCCTTAAATTGGGTGCTAGGTGTAGGGGTCCGAGGTTCTCTGAGAGGTATTCTAAAGGAGAGTCCGGAGATACATGATGCATTTCCCATGGTTGAGGTAGAGGGGAGGTCCAAGGCCTGAAGTTCAAGGCATCACTAGCATCCCGGGGGGGGTGGGGGGGAGGCAGAAGCTGTTAAATACACAAGCAGTTAAATGGGGGTCAAGGCTTAGCCTGGCTAAGCCTGAGGACAGACTGTGCCTACTACCAAGACTTTCAAATGAAGCCAAAAGGTCAAACATGCAGCCTTGCCCAAGGAAAAAGTTCAGGCCCCAAGAGTACCAGAGACTCAGGGAAGCATTTGAGCCTACTGAGAGGGATCACTGACTGCCAGTAATGGATGGAGGGCCAAGGTGAGTCTGTTGCAGATGGCCCTGAGATAAGAGATAGGGTCCCAGTGTGGCTTAGACCTCCCCCCAAGCACACATGCACCAGGCTATTCTCCTGAGTCACAGGCACCAATGTTAGTGTGTATGCAACTGAGTGCCTTGGCAGGTCACACCACACAGCAGATCCCATACAAGAGATTTGGGGGGGAGGGGGATCAAAAGGCCAGCTCAGAGTGGGACAAGAGAGAGTCAAAGACAGAGAGTCAAAGACAGAGAGACAGAGACAGACAGACAGTGGGCCATGATCCTAAGGACCTTTTAAAGGGTACAGGTGCTGTATTTGGCAGCTGGTGATGACATAGCTTTGGTGCTGAGTCACCGAAGGCTGGCTGGGGCTAAAAAACAAAGTAAAATTCAGGTAATAGACACTTGACTCTTGTGAAATGGAAATCTTTACATTTTGGGTTGTTTTGCTTATTTTCTACAACTGCGATGAGCATCCTAAGTCAGATTGTGTTTTCCCATAATGTCAGAATTTACTGAATAATAAAAAGTCATAAAAGGCAGCAATTTACCAAGCAGTGCCTGTTTCTTTTATTGAGCAAATGGAACACATAGTTTTGCTCCGACCTTAAAAACTAATATTAACTCTTAGATACCTTACATATAACATAGTAAATAACTCTACATGGCTCTCTATATGTACATATGTAGGCTTTGAATGGCCACAGAGGGTTAAAGAGGCCACAGCAGAATTCAAGGCATGTCAAGTGCTAGAAGCTGGAAAGCAAAAATCCCCAGCTGGAGGCCTGCTGGAGCCCTGGGCTGTAGGTCAGGCCATTGTCTAGCCAGCATTCAGCTGCAGAGACAAGGTGACCAAAGTCTGTAGAGGTGGAAGACAGGGCTGTGTCTAGGCAAACAATTGGGCAGACGGGAAGATAGCAGGTGCAGAGGGACCAACAGGTAGCTGGATAGATGGTAATCTGATAGGCTGTGTCACCAGTGGAGGCAAGCTGAAGCCTCTGGGACAGTCAAGAGGTCTCTGTCAGCCTCCTTACACACACACCAGATGTCAGATGGGGGCCATCACCATCCCAGTGCTAGGTGTCCCCTTCTTTATGAGGTACAGGTGAAGCAGTTGTTTCTTCTCCCAGATTGGTTCTTTGGCCTGGTTACTCTGAGATGATTTTAGTAGCTGGGCTCCTATAGTCCCCGTTAGTTACTCTGATAAATATATAGGGTGGTATCCATTCTACTTTTAGGAATATGTTGTTAAAAGTCTGTGCTGTTAACAAACGTGCTGATGGTCTATGCTGACAAATGATGTTGTTACATCCCCCAGTTTCAAAATAGAATAAAAAGCTCCTTGTAAAATGGAATTTCTTAGGGCAAGACATGGTCTGAAGACTTATCGTTTTACATATGATGGTATGTTCTGGGCAGGGCCCAACATGGTCCAAATAACATTCGAGAACATGGAGGAGAATCATGGAAGCCCTTGAAGAGCTGATAAGTAAATGAGGTTGGTGTACATGATGATAAACACAGTAGCAAATACCTGTTAAACCTCATTGAGTACTACACACATTACCTCACTTAAAGTCTTGCTTTTATAAGGATCACTCCAGTTGGATGTTCTTAGCTGCAAAAACAAAAGCAACAACAACAAAAACATGCAATTGTGGGGCTGCAGACATGGCTCATCAGTTAAGAGCAAGTCACGGTCTTGCCAAAGACCTGAGTTCAGTTCCCAGCATCCACAACTCTCTGGGATCCAATGCTATCTTCTGCCCTCTGCAGGCTCCAGACAGACATGCAGGAGAACCAATAGCCACAGTAAATATTCAGCATTGGGTGTGGTGGCCCAGGACTGTATTTCCAGGTACTCTGAGGCAAGCATCAAAAGGCAAGTTCAAGACCAGCCTACATAACTTCGTGAGCCACTGTCTTAAATAGTAGAAGGGGGAAGGGTGAGATCGAGGAGGGCTAGGGATACAGCTGAGTGACAGAGAACTTGCCTTCCGTAATTCAAGCCACTGATTGTGCTAACAGGAAGGACAGCCTCCATACCCAGAGACTGAAATTATCTGATGAGAACTGCATTGGCACTAAACATGTACACTTTCTCTTATCATTATTTGCTTATCTGAATGTTTGTGAATATTTGATATCCAATTCCCTGTGTTTCCTGCCCAAACCACTTTGTAATTTGAATTCAAAACCTTTCCCTAAGTTCTTTTCTTTTTTTGGTTTTTTCGAGACAGGGTTTCTCTGTGTAGCCCTGGC
Source organism: Rhynchomys soricoides (assembly GCA_019843965.1). Lineage (NCBI taxonomy): Eukaryota > Metazoa > Chordata > Mammalia > Rodentia > Muridae > Rhynchomys > Rhynchomys soricoides. The sequence continues at coordinate 6,934,627 of JADRCH010000050.1, forward strand.
TATCCTGGAACTCACTCTGTAGACCAGGTTGGCCTTGAACTCAGAAATCCACCTGCCTCTGCCTCCCGAGTGCTAGGATTAAAGGTGTGCACCACCACTGCCCGGCCCCTAAGTTCTTATTCATAGATCCATTACTAGACACAGGCTTTGGCTCAGGAATTGGGCTATTACCTAAGCACATGTAACGAGTCGTGACGAGGTTCATTGAGGCTGCTGGGAAAGGAGCCAATGTACATGTTAATTTTAATATAAATGTGTACAGTAAATTGATACAGTGACTGTATTTATTTTTCCTAGCTAGTTCTCCAATGACAACACACAGAGACCATAATTTGTTTTCAAGTTTCACCTCAATACCTGGGAAGTCAAATGATCTCTCTTAGCCCCCTAAGCTAATCTGGCTACCCTCCAGCCAACATCCCTATTAGCTTGCATTTAGGGTCTCCCATTCTTCAGCTGAACTCTCATAAACTCCTTCCTTCCTCCTTGTGGCTCAGTCTGATCTCTTTCTCTTTCCTTCCCTTGGAAGCCATTGGATGATCAGCTTTAATTGACAAGGAGAGAATAAATGGTAAGAACTGTTTACACAAACTTGAGACAGTAGATTCTTGAAACAAGATATGAGGGTGGAGAAATCAGCATTTGAATAACACAAGGATAAGCTTTACTTCATGCACAAAAGCACTGTGTCTACAATCTTCCTCTGTACCCTGCAGAGAAGACTGAACCGAACACCCTTGAGTTATACCACAGTGCTGAGCTTGGAGCAGCAGGATCTCCTCCTACTTGTGGAAGAGTGGAGACTGTAGGAGACAGAGAAGCCAGAGAGACACTGGATCTCAGAAGTCAGTCTCACCCATTCTCTGTAAGAGCTTCATCTCGCTATATGAGCCAACAAATTCTCTTTATAGAGTTTAATAAAATCACTGTACCTTGAGATGGCTCAGCAGTAAGGGTACTTGCCACCAAGCCCAACCACCTGAGTTTGATTCCCAGGTCCCATGAGGTGAAAGGAGAGAATGAACTCCTGTAAACTGTCCTCTGATCTCCACATGTGGGCCATGGCATGTTTTTGTGCTCACACACATAAATAAGTATGTAGTAGTGATAATAATAAACTATATAAGGCCACTAGGTCAGGCTCTGCACTGTGCTTAACAGACCAAACCAAAGTGACATTACTTTGAAGCTCCAGAACACCCCTCCAAAAGTAAATTATTTGACCATCTGGAAAAAAAATGAAGCTAAGGGGAGAGATAACAAAATACCAAAAGGTCAGTTTTGGTTGTTAAGAAGTGCCCCCTCAGCTTCAAGTTTAGAAGCAAAGCAAATAAAAAAAATTGTTCTTTTTTGCTTTTTTTCAGCCTTTCTGTCTATAATGTCAATAGGCTCTGCTTAAATCATCAAAATACTCATTTGTTTTTGTTATATTATTATTGTTGTTTGTTTCTGAGACAGTGTCTTTTTACATAGCCCTAGCTATCCTGAAACTCACTATGTAAACAGGGCTAGCCTCAAATTTACCTGCCTTGCTTCCTGAGTGCTGGGACTAAAGGCACAAAGCACTACACCTGGCTCATTGTTTTTAAAGAAAGAGTTACTACCAAATTTATTCTAGAACTACAGACAAATTTATTGTAGAAAAGTCATTTAGGTATTTAAAAGTGCTGCAGGTTATGTTAAACAACAGATTATGCCAATTTATGGCCGTCCTTCCTTTCCTTTTCCCTTCTTATAGCCTATGGTGGCTTTGAAATCACAGAGATATTCCTGCCTCCACCTTTCAAATGCTGGGATTATAGATTTACGCCACAATGCCTGACTCAGATTGAGAGTACGTGTGCATGAGTCTGTGTACATGAGTGTGTGTGTGTGTATTTGGTGTAAGGCTTGAACCCAAAGCCTTGTGCATGCTAGTTAGGTGCTCTAATACTGAGCCTCATCCCCACCCCTGTGTTTCCTCTGTTGTAATTTGCATAGAAAGGATATAACTGATGAGAGTTGGCGGGACCACTCAGTGGAAAAGAGCACTGGCTGCTCTAACAGAGGACCCAGATTTAATTCCCTGCACCTACATGTTGTGGTTTACAATCATTTGTAACTCCAGTCCCATGGGAGCCAATACTATCTTTTAGATCCTGTGAGAACTGCATGTATGTGATTCACAGACATGCATGCAGGCAAACCACCCATACACATTAAAAAAAAATGAAAAGAATGTAACTGATGCTTTTAATAATTACTGCCAGTGATTAAATAGCTCAGACACTGTCTAGGTCAGTGGCTCTCAACCTTCCTAATGCTGTGACCCTTTGATATAGTTCCTCATGTTGTATGACCCCCAACCATAAAATTATTCTCATTGCTACTTCATAACTGTAATTTTGCTACTGTTATGAATTGTAAATATTTTTAGATATTTATGTACTTAGCGTTTGCCAAAGGGGTTACAATCTACTGGTTGAGAACTGCTGGTCTAGATGGCTTGGGCAAACTATTTGCATCCTTGAAATAACCTTAAAGACAAATGTGATTATTAATTATGATGCACAGCTAACCCCTCATTAGGACTCATAAGTTGGTAGAACTAGAAGCAAGTCTTAATGAAATCCGAAGAAGACTAAAAAGCTCCAAAAGTCAGCGCCTGAAGATAGGGGGTTCCCAGGAAAGGCCTCAAACTGTAGTTTTCTAGGATGGTCAGAGGACTGTGCCTGAGCACCAAAGTAGAATGTTTTGGTGAGAAAGAGAGAATCTGGAAGATATTTGGGGAGATAAGAAAGCCATGCTCAATATAATTTACATATTTCATAAGGACTTTAAAGTGTCAGAGCATAAAGAGGCTATGACATCAGGATTGGTGGCACAGAGCTGGTGAAGAATGTCATGTGTTTGAAGCCAGCCTGGGTTATGTGGGGAATACCCAGCTCACTAGGACAACAGAGTAAGAGTATGCCTGAAAAGGTGGAGTGGAGAGAACCATCTCCCTGAATGCTCTGCATATTGGCCTTGCTCCCCCCAAAATCCCAGAGTCATCCCTGGAAATGATGCAAAGCAGGAAGGAGAGGCTGGATTGTCCAGCCCACATTGTCTCTGGAAATGCAGGCCAGTAGCCTAGGTTTGGTAGGGCTCCTCTATGGGTTTCTGTAGGCCAGAGCCAAATTCAGTTACTGTGTGGGCTGCTATTAGGCACAATGACCTCTGGGGGGCAGCAGCATGAAGCATTTGCTTTTGGAGAGCTGTAGACTATAGGTAATGTGTCTAGCCTTGGTATCAGTGTTTAATGAAATACCCAGGGAATAATACTAGCGCAAAGTTCTCGGCTATACCTTCTAGAATTGCAAGAAATTTAAATAGACCTTTCAAAGATACTGCCCCAGACCCAGCATGGTGATGCATGCCTATATTCCTAGAATTTGGGAGGTGGAGGTGGGAGGATCAGGAAGGAGTTCAAGGCCAGCCTGAGAAACATGACCCTGTCACAAAACCCCACTACACAGAAATACAAACAACAACAAAAAACTGCAAAGCAACTATCCCACTAGGCTAAGGAGATATCACAAATGAGCTGCCCTTGCTCAAAACATTAAGAGGGTTAGTGAGATAGTCATGTGACATCCACTCACCCCAGACAGGGAGCCAAGGTATAGATACCACCAAAGCCCAACTCAGTGAACCAATGAGGGTTGTTTGTTTGTTTGTTTTGTGCATTGGTGTTTTATGTGCCTGTGTGCCTGCATGAGGGTGTCAGATCCCCTGGAACTGAAGTTACAGATGGTTCTGAGCTCCCCATATATGTGCTGGGAATTAAACCCCAGTCTCAAGAGGAGCAACTGGTCTCTTAACTGCTGAGCCATCTCTCCAGTCCAACCAATGAGTTTTATTGGGGTTACTTACCAGGGTATGGGTGAGGGGTTACTTACAGGAGTAGAAATAACTCAAAGACAGCTGCATCATCAAAGCCTATCTTAGCATGGGTGACAACTCATAAAAGCTGGGAACCTGGAGCACACTGTACAGCCTGCAGGCAGCCCAGCAGATTGGAGTGTCCTTTCCACTCTGAGTTGGTGTTGAACCTCATCCCAGGAGTGCACTGGTTTGTTTGCTTTAGAGTCTTCTTTTCAGCTTGGCTCGCAAGAGTTTTTTGATAGGTTTTGTAACTCTGATAGTTTGAGAGGAACTCTCAGCTTTTATTGTTTATTCTGACAGGGAGGGGCCTAGGAAATCTGCTCAGTTTCAGGGACTTCCTTATGCTATTTTGAGTTGTTTATCTTCTGTTTAAGGAGCTTCCCTTCTGGATGGAAGGTCTCAGTCCTGAAGGAGACTGTTACAGAACAGATGGCTCAGAGGGTAAAGGTGGCTATTGCCAAGCCTGATAACCTGAGTTCAATCCCCAGAATTTAAATGGTAGAAGGGGAGACCCAACTCCTGTACCATGTTACATGTGCATGCTTGTATACACATGTACACACACATGTAAATAATTAATGTGATAAATTTACCCAGAGTGGTAATATATAGTAGGAACCCTAGTTTTGAGAGTCTATTCATTTCAAACCAATGAGATTAAAATCTGACTCTCTCTGATATCCTGAGTCTATCAGCTAAAACCAGTAAGTCATACCATCCTATAGCACAGTGATGCTCTCCTCTAGTCCCAGAAGTCTGGAGGAGGAAGAAGAAAGATCCTTGGAGTCTGGAAGCATCCAACTTAGGCAACATAGTAAGACTATCATGTCAAAATGAAAAATCCTGGTGGAAGTTCTGAATGATAGCAGTCCCTTAACTAGTTCCAACAAAGTTACCAGAGGCTTCTGTAAGGGTGGGTGCAAGCCAGCACCAGCCCTTCTGTGCTCAGAAAACCACAGTGGCTATGTCACTCAGTCAACAGCCGTGTTCCTCACCAGGGCCTTTGAGGCCTGCCCAAGTCTGCCCATTTCTTATCTTCAAATCCTCCTTGCTCTGGACCAGCCTCACTGCTTTTTTGCTGCTCTCTGAACAATAAACATAGTCTGTTCTCTAGGTCTTTGCACATGCAGGAGTCTGCCTGGAACAGCCCCTCCAGGAGCACAAGGGTTTCCTCCTTCACTCAGTCTAGGTGTGTACCAAGGAGCACCTTCTCAGAATACCTCACATGTATGGCACAGCCCGGCTTTCTTACACAGTCCTGCTTCCTTCCTCCTGACACCACTTACTACAGTTTCATGCACACACAGCTGATTCTCCTGTCGTCTGTTTCTTGTTGCGATGTGGGCTGTAAGGGTGAGGGCTTGGTTTTGTTGTTCACTGCTGTATCCCTAGTGTCTAGAATTAGCATGTGGTAGTTGTTTGGCACATGTCAAGTCCCCCACAGGCATGCTCCAAAGGAGATTGAATTTGTCTCTCTGAACCTAGGGAGTATCACTGGCAAGAAAAACCCAGAGCTCACACTGGCCTTGGTGGCTATAAAGTGAGCACTAACTGTTCCCAGTGAGTCTTTCCCTGGGTGTTGCTGCTGGCAGCAGTGACCTGGAAATTGTTTAGGCAGGGCAAAAATGAACCCAGACAACAGCAGATCTTCAACTCCCTGAGGCAGAGAGCCCTGTGGCTCTAGAGATGACATCTTATCCTGGGGCCAGCTGCCACATAACCTCCTGACTTTTTGTTTACTTGTACAACTCAGAGTGTCTTTGGGCACTGTTAAAGCAAGAAGCCTTATCTATGATAGTGTGAGGACTTAGTCCTGACATGCAGAGAGAACTCTGCATACCATGTTTCATAGAAAAAATTGAAGTTTAACATCCCTGATCCCGAGGCTTCCAGTGGTCTAGATTGTCTAGATTGCTCCTTGTCTTTTGACTGATGCTCTCTCTGCACTCCACTGCCCATCTAGTTTCTGGACACACCAATTTTAATTCCAGTCACTCTCCTGTTCCAAACATCTAGTCCTTATTCAAAAGGCCAAAGTCCAAACTCTCTAGCCTGATATTTGAGCTTCCTGAAACCCTACTCCAGGCTATTCATTTCCATTCTTGTTGGCTTCTCACCTCTCCTGGGTCTTTTGTGTCATCTAAGTCACCAAACAGGTCCTGAGCTCCCAGAGTTGATGATAGAAAGCCACCCCCACTTTCTCCAGCTACACAAACTTGCCCATCTGTCACCCGGTACCCTGTTTTTCCTGAAGTCTTCCATATTTGCACACCTCTACAGTGCGTGCTCTCTCTCTCTCTCTCTCTCTCTCTCTCTCTCTCTCTCTCTCCCCCCCCCCCCCCCCCCCCTCCAGCACATGTCACCATTCTTTGTGCTTTCCTATCAGCATCCCTTGCGACCCAGGGAAAGCCTGAGTGGGGGAAGCTGGGTTGGAAGAACTCACTTGGGCTCTAAGGACCCTGTAGCAACACTGCTTCACACCAGTCCCATCTCGGGTCCCCCTACCCAACACCCTCACCTTTGACCTTCTGGAGCTCCAGCCTACTCATTTCATCTGTTCCTGTGTCACAGCTGACATTCTCCTCTTGGTTTTGTCTCTGAGCCCCTCTTCTTTTAGCAGAATTCAGTTTTTTTTATAAACGTTGGCTCCCAGCACTGGGTAACTTAGAAGCTGCTTGTATTAGTTTGAGTTTTCTAGAGGAACAGAACTTATAGAACAAATATATCTATCATCTATCCATATCTACATGATGATATACATATCGCGTGCGTGTGTGTGTGTGTGTGTGTGTGTGTGTGTGTGTGTATGTGTGTATCTTTATTAGAATGACTTATAGGCTGTGGTCCCACTAGTGAAATGATAGCTGTAATTGGGATACAGAAGGACCAAGAATCCAGTGGTTGTTCAGTACACGAGGCTGGATGTCTCAGCTGGTCTCAGCTGGTCTTCAGTATACACTGGAATCCTAAAGAAGTAGGCTTTAATGCCAGTGACAGAATTGTTTTGCCAGTAAGAGCGAGAGCAAGCAGTCGAAGAGAGAGAACTTCCTTCTTCCATCTCCTCTCATGTCAGGACTATGCCAACAGAAGATGTGGGTCCAGATTAAAGGTGGGTCTCCACGATTCAGAAGATCTGGATTAAAAGTGGGTCTTCCCACTTCAAATGATTTAATTAAGAAAAAAAAATCCCTCACAAATGTGCCCTGCCATTTTTTTCTTTCTTTCTCTTTCTTTTCTTCATCTTTTAAAAATTGTTTTTATTTTAGTTCATTCCAGATATAGACAAGTTGACAACCAAGAATAGCTGTTGAGGCCTGCTCCTTTTAACATAACTGTGGCCATTTTGTATTCAGTCTCCATTTTGCTCATAAGGTGAAATTAAGTTCAGGTTCTCAGCCTCTGCTTCCCAGCTATCCATAGATGACACTGAACACGTCTCCTAAAAGGCCCTAGCACTATGGTTGTATCACTTACGCTGCTATCTCAGTGCTCTGAACTCCCCTGTTCACCATGGTCCACCACTCCTTACCTCACTTAGGACCAATCAGCTTAGAAGTCAGCCAAAATGTAGAACTGCCTCCACCCTTGCCTTCTGAACTACTGAATTTGGTTTTTCCTATAAAAAGCCTGCCCTAAGAACAGACTGGTACCACAATTAGGCTTCCCAGTCCTTTTTTGTGGTCCTGATTGATCAGTCTTGGGTGTGTGTTCAATAAACTATTTTGCTTAACTGAGATCAGTCTTTGTATGGTTTGTGTAGTGATTCCTGAACCCCAATAGCCATCAGGCTGTTTTTGCTAAAAACTATAGACTCCTCACCCAAGTCCACAAGGTAAAGGAAAGCCTTGGATTTTCTACTCTTACTCTGTACTTGTCTACTTTACATTAAAATCAGCTCAGACCTCTGTCTGATTGATCTACTAAATTTACCTTAACCCCCTTCCAGGTTGAAGGTAGAGAAACAAGTTATTAACCTAAATCTGCATTCACTTTGGGTTCCATGTGGGTGAGGCCAGATGCTGGAGCGGACATAATCATCTCGAGAGATGCAGCAAATTTAGCTACACTGCTTTGACTCCCAGGAGGTTGCACTTGTGCACCTGCCCAGGAGCCATCTGTATTAGCAAATGAAAGAAACACACACACACACACACACACACACACACACACACACACACCAGTTAATTTTTGATGTGCTATGACTAGCGCAAAGACTGGGCACTCTTAAACCTTCCCCTGCTAGCAAATGCTCCCCTCCGGTACTCCTGAGACTCCTAAACCTTCCCCTGCTACCCCAGGCCCAATTGAGGAAGTGGCCAGTGGCCACTTAACCAAGTTCTTACATGGCAGTTGGCTTTCTCACCTGCAGCTCTTATGTCCCATCCTTCTCCCCCAAGTCATGGCGATTCTCTCTACCTTTCTCCCAGTTCCTAGCCTGAACAAATCTAAAGGTCCCAACCTCAGTCTATCTGCCCGGCCATTGGCCATTGGCTCTTTATTGATCGATCAAAAACCAATTGGGGACAAGGACCTTCAGCATTTGGACACGCATATTCCCAATTTTGAGGGTCATATTAATTCAAAGCATTGGAATCAGTCCCCAACATGTACTGCCACTCCAAAGCTGAGACAATATCAACAACACACTTAGACCAGGACCGGTTATGTAAAAACCTCCTCTTCCTGTCTCAGATCTTCCTCTATTTAAAATCAATGTTCATGTCAGTCCCATGAAGGTGGACCTGGAGTCACAGTACCTCTTTATCTGTTCCTCTTACACTACCCCTCCTCCCTAAAAGCTCCAACACCACCAGCATTACACACTGATTTCTGTTAGAGTTGACTATAGGAGATTCAGATGAGTACAAACCAGTAACTCTGACGAACACTGGTTCTGTGGACTAGATGCTCACCACCTCCTGACAGTACCATACCAGGGCGTGGTTGTCTGTGTAGAAGTTTTCTTTCACTTGGACCTAAAGCTGTGTTTGTCTAGCTCCCACTGTCCCAGTGTCATTTTCTGAGACCAAACTGAGTGAGTCCAGTATTGTTTCCATCTAAACACACTTCAGGGATGAATGAACACTGAGAATGGTGTTTGCCATTCACTAAAACTCTGCTCAGCAGTGCTGAGAACCCTGGCTTTCAACTGAAGAGCCCCCAAGGACAGACAGCCAAGCACCCAGGCACAGGTAATAGAGCCCCGGGGTTTAAAGAGATGTTGAGGCATCTGTTTATTGTCTCTCTCTGAAAGAAGAAAATAAGAGGCTGAAGATGTGTTTGATGGGTAAGAACACATAATGTTCTTTCTGGGGACTTCAGTTCCCAGCACCTAAATCGGGAGGCTCACACTCACCTGTATCTCCAGCTCCAAGGGATTCAATGTCGTCTTCTGGCCTCTGTGGGAATGCACAAACAAGTGGTACATACCTGCACTCAGGGACACCCACATGCACATAAAATTAATACGAATCTTTTAGCTGTATACAATGGGTGGTACATGCCTTTAATCCCAGGAGGAAGAGGTAGGTCTCTGTGAGTTTGAGGTTGACTTGGTCTACATAGTGAGACCCTGTCTTAGAAAAAAAAAACATAGAAGGAAGAAAGAAAGAAAGAATATATTCATAAAGTCTTGACAAAGGCAAAAATCAGAGTTAATCTGTAATTCCCAGACTACTGAGAGGCTGTAAAAGCCAATTAACTCAAAGTGCATTTCATACAGCATGTTAAAGTGGCCACTAGAGGCAGCCTAGATATAATGGCATCTTTGGTTACAACCATTGTAACGCTTTGTTATTGAAGGGTCCTTTGCCTCTCTTCGTGAGAAGGCCCCCAGCACCTCACCCCCCCCCATTAGTAACTATGCGAAGAGGAGCAGTGAGTTGGGCAGATGGCCAGTGTCCTTATGCCACTTTTAAAAGAAGTCACATGACTTTTTCATATCAGGACAATCAAAACATTCTGTAACTATTATTTGTAAGTTTATGGCCTTCTTAAAAGCCTGTCAGAGATTTCAGAAAGCCACTTCATTTACTGACTGGTTTCACACACGAAGAAGAGTTAAAATTTGAGCTGGGTGATGGTGACACATGCCTTTAATCCTAGCACTTGGGAGGGAGAGGTAGGCGGATTTCTGAGTTCAAGGCCAGCCTGGTCTATAGAGTGAGTTCTGGGACAACCAGGGCTACACAGAGAAACCCTGTCTGGGGGGAAAAGAAGACTTAAAATTTAAACAAATGAGATAATTTTTTTTCCAGCAGCTCCAAAGGCTGTATCCTAGCTTTATTTTTAAAGGGCCTGCGTCGTAGAATCAATATAAAAACACAAAAAGTCCCATCAGTTTAATAACAATACCCCCCCCCCAAATGGAAAACTGAGGGCAAGGGAAATGGCCCCTAGGCAGGGGCACAGGGATCCCTGCTCATGGCACCAGGCCTAGGTGCAGGGTCCCCCAGTATTGCTGTTGCTACGAGGTTGGGGGGCAGCGATTGTCCTGTGGGAGCCACAGTTATCTGAGACAGGACCCTTACTTCTTCTGGGGTGTGCTCAGGTTCTGCATGCCCCGGATCTTGTCCAGCAGGCCAGAGATGAAGGCCTCAGTGGGTTTGTAACAGTCAACTAACAGCTTCTTGACTCTAGCAGCCCTGATATCATCACTTTCCATGTCTAAGAGTTCATCCACGTCTTTCTCGAGCTCTGGGATCTCCTCCTCCTGGCAGTCATAGAGTCGTGTGAGTTGTTCTAAAATCCACTCCTCCAGGTAGCTCCTTGCGGTCAGTCGTCAGTCAGTCCTACTTGACTGTGACCTTTCCTAGCCGGCTCACCGGGCCATCGTCATCGGCGCCCCCTGGGCTTTCGCCTGCAGCCCCAAGGGGACTCTGGAAGTAGACTCGGGGCCCTGTGCTGCCACTACCCGGCCCGGGGCCCGGGGCAGCCAACACCGCCCCCCCCCCCCAGCGGGGCCGCTGTCCAGCGACCTCCGGGCCCTCCCTGCACCGCCGCCTCCCCCCGACCCCCTCACCCCCGGGGCTGGCTCCGGGGCCGCTGGCTCCCGTTAGCTCACAGGCTTCGCTCTGCGCAGCTGGCAGCTCCGCGGTGGGGGTGCCCGGGGGAAGCTGCAGCATGCGGAGCCCCCAGGCTTGGCCTGACCGCCCAAATGAGATAATTTTGTCCTCACTGTTGTGTTTGAATATGAAATAATTAAAAGTTACATGGCTCTCTGAAATAGGATTAATTTATTCACATACTTCTTGGTTTCTTACTTTGGGTGAGTATCATGTATTTTAAGGGGATGGCTAGAGGAAGATAGGGCCGCTTCTGGCTGAGGTGGTGTTGGAAGCATTTCGTAAAAGATGGCAGAGGACAGGACAAACCAAACAGACACAGAAGGCGTCCTTTCCCTCCTGTGGGGCATCCTGTTGGATGCCCTGCCCTCTGTCCTGCCTCCTACACACCACATGCTGCCACCCCTCATCTTGCTGCTTTTTATTTGTTATGATTATTTCAAAATAAACTTTTAAAAAGTATGTTGGTGGTGGTGTATGACTGGTACAGGCAATGTCTGAATCATTACCTCCTATATGTTTGGGGTGGAAAAGTTCCAGAGTCAGGAAGAAAAGAGGGAGAACACCAGAAGTTGAGGCTGAGCCTAACCATCCTGCAGAGCTGGGAGCAGGTAACAATCAGAAGTCTGAGGCAGAATCTGCTAAGCTCAGGGTTCCAGGCATGTGGATCCCAGATGAGGAAGGAGGTGGAGGATGGTGAGAAAGGCACAGTCATCGAAAATGTGAGAAACTGTCCCCTGGGTCTTCTCTTGACTGGTTTGTGCATACATGTGCTGTGATGTAGGGGGTGTTGGCCTCAACTGAAAGGTTCGGGCAAGGTGCATAAAATGGCAGTGACAGATTCTGATGAGGGTCTGCGCTCTAGTTCCCAGAAGGTGCCTCCTAACATTGTCTGCGTGCAGTCAAAGGGCTGCTTCCTTCAGGCAGCTCCTCCAGGCCTTTGAGATCAGGTTATGACTTACTCTAAGCCTCTTCAATTGTTTTTCAGATTGTGCCTTGCCCCAGGAGACACCAACAAACAAGCAGCTTCTGGCTCCATTTGGGGGGAGAAGGATGATTGCAGCCTTGGGGTGAACCCAGAAACGCCACTGTCCATCAGGCACTGTCCAGGGAGCATTGGCTTGTTCCTGGGAATGGAATGGGGGCCACCTAGAAATGTATTGGAGTGAGTTGAGACCATAGGGGCATATGGGTGTATTAAGATTGTATTAGGGAAACCAGGCCTGGCCAAGGGAAGGATGAACTCACTCACTCACTAGGGCCCCATAAAGTGATGAAAGCCAACACTGTGTGGCACGCCACCACACCAGCCAATGTACCTGGTGTGTGTCCGTCAAGGACCCTACCCCAACCATCCTTGGAGCTTTGCTTTTCCTGCTGTTGATGTGGTCTCCCTGACTACCGTCAGTCTATCTGTCCACCCATCTGCACCTGACCCTCTTTCTTGATCTGGCCCCTCTCCTGCTCTCAGACCCTGGTTCTATCCTGGCCCGGCCTTGTTTGTTATCCATCAACTCACTCCTCAAACCTCCTGAACTCTGCTGCAGCCTCTAGTAGTCCCTCTATATCGTGCACACAGATGTCGTTACTGTGTTTTGTGTGGTATGAGGTAGTTGCAGTAATTAAGGTTGGAAGGAGGGAAAAAACAAAACAAAACTGGAGAGATGGCTTAGTGGCTCAGAGCACTTGCTGAGGACCTGAGCTCAGTTTCCAACACCCATATGGTGGCTCACAACAATCTATTAGCCTAGTTCCAGGAGATCTGATGTCCTCTTCTGGACTCTACTGGCACCAGGCACACATATAGTACACATGCATACATATAGGCAAACACTCATGCACATAAAGTAAAAATAAATACATTTTTTTCAGTGACTAGTAGAAGATTTATGCAAAAACAGTCATCCCTGCCAAACTTAATAGAAGAGATTAAATGTTCGGTCCAATTTTCCTTCCTGGATAAGTCTTTCCTTTCTTCCCTTATCTGTTTTGAAAACATAATACCAGAAGATGAGGGGCCAGGATGCTGCCACAGCTCCTAAAAGTGAGCTCTTGGGGTGGGTCTGAAATTAAGGTAAACCTCTGCTGATCTTGCATGGGTCTGACAAATCAAGGCAGGATCTTGGTTGTGCTTTTGGAGGTTAGGGTCATTGGACTGAAGCAGAAACTCCCTAAGTCAGTCCCTAAGTCAGGCTCTTATGCTCAAGGGTTTTTCAGGTCGCCAGAGACGCTGGATTGAGGGGAGAGTGGCTAGGGAATAGGTATATATTTGGAACCCGACATCTTGGTTTCCAGCACTTATCTCATAAATATATATTTTTTAAAAATTGGATTTGCAATTTGTCCCAGCTGTGTTACTAAGATAGGAGGGATTATATGAAACATGGATGCTATTGAAACTGATAAGCCTTGTGAATTTATTGTTACTCAATAAACTCTGACATTGTGGAAAGACACAGATGTGTTCACTTTAGTTTCTGGCAGAGCGTGCTTAGAACACTTCCTGCTGCATGGATGAACTGCTTCCTCTGGCTTCCCCTGCCATATGAAATGGTGACATGAGGGAGTAAAAGAATTCACCAAGGGAATAAAAAGGCAGAATTTGTTGAAACACAACGAAAAGAGGCAATTGGTGAGTTCCCAGAAAGGGGGTCACTTGGTTAGGTGAGATGGGTGCTCTCTTTTAAGAGCTGAGGAAGTTAGTTGGTTTTAGTTCATTGGCCATCGTTCTGGGCTCACAGTCGGGTAGAGAGCAAGCAACTCACTGTCATTTTAACAAGAACAGCTGACACCAATATCCTAAAAACCATTCCAAAAAATAGCCCAGAAAGAAACAGTGCCAAACCACACACAAACCAGGCAAAACAAAAACGGAAAATACAGACTAGAGACTAATCTCTAGACTGAAGACTAGAGATTAATTTTTTTAAACAAAATACCTGCAAACAAAATTCAAGAACACAGAGGGGATCATGCATCATGATCAGCTTAATTTTAACCCAGGGGTGAAAAGGTGGTTCAATGTAGCAGAAATCAATAAATATAATTAGAACACTTAAATAGACGTGAAGACAAAAAAAAATTCACTTGATCATATTAAATAGAGAAAGGAAAGGTTTTTGAAAGAGTTTCTTATCTCTTCCCCCAGCAGTGTGGTTGGGTAAAAATTATTTATGATCTTCTATTATGCTGAGCCAGGGATCACTGGGCATTTTAACCATTCATCCCTCTGGAGGGCCAATGAAGCCCTGATGTAGAAGTACAAACAATTTTTCCTATGTGAATGAGTGTATGTATATCTGTGTGCCACATGCATGCAGTGCCTACAGAGGCCAAAGATGGTGTCAGATCCCTGGAATTGGAGTTACAGATGTTTGTGAGCCACCAAATGGGTGCTGGGAACTAAACCTGGATCCTCTGGAAGCAAGTTTTTAATCACTAAGGCATCTATCTCTTCAGCCCAAAGCTCCATAGAGTCTGTTAAGTCTCTAGAGAGATTGTAGACATGGAAAGGTGGAATCAGGAACTAAAGCAGCCCAGAGCAGCTAGGAGTTTGCTTAGCCTATTGCTCTCCATGGGCAGCCCCGATAGATACTGGGTGGTCTTTTCGATGGGCCTTGGAATGTACAATAGATACCTTGGTTAGAAACCAGATAGCTTCTGGTAGGACCCAAATCTTGTGGTCATGTTTGGTTTGTTTGTTTGTTTGTTTGTTTGTGGAAAGGGTCTCCCTATATAGTCCTGACTGTCCTGGAACTCACTATGTAGAACAGGCTAGTCATGAACTGCCTGTCACTGCCTCCTGAGTGCTGGGATTAAATGTATGTGAAAGCATAGGCTGTATCTGTATATATGTTAAGGCTCAGTCCTGCCCCTAAGCTGCAGAACCCTGCTGTCTGCCATTAGTTTGACTTTTGGAGATAAAATGGAATTCACTGGAAGACCCACTACATTCTATGATCGCTCTAGGACTAACTGTTCTGTGCCCCTGCCCTGGTTTATGTCTTGACACCATAAAACTGCTTTCTTCCACAAACTTGGTAGCCTTGGGTTGGGGACCATGGTGATCTGTTAGATCTGGTTTAGTACTATGGTAAAGTCACTTGTCTCTACCTTCAAGCTTAGGATCTGGTAGGCTTGGAAAGATAAGCAGTTGAGGGGAGGCTGCACAGGTTGCTTTAAAACCTGCCATGCTATTTCCCTTTGTTCAAGTAGGGATAGGTGAAGGGCAAATGATACTGGTGCAAAGCTAAGTGCTGTTTTAGGACATCCAGACAAGGCTGATGTCATCTCAAGGATCCTATCTAATGACTCTTCTGGTCCCATTAAAGCCTCATAGAGGAGCTTAGCTGTAAGGTCAAGCTGTGAGCACTCAGATTCTTCAAAACCATGCCATGCCCAGGAAGGATCTTGGCTGCTGTGTAATGGCTGGAGTTCTCATAGTAAAGGGTAGGCAGACATGTGGCTCACACCTGCAATCACACTGAAGCAAGAAGATTTAGGAAAATCTGGCCTACACAGTGAGACCCTGTTTCAACAAGGGCAGTATAAGCCTCAGAAGCTACCTTTTTAGGGAGATCTGGGCTCTTGAAGGTGAAAAATTCTAACCACATGAGGCCAGCTTTTGAAGATTTGGAGCAGTATTTTGATTTGAAGTGGGCTTGCCTGGACTATGTATTAATAAATCATCTATGCACAGAAAGAGCTTGATCTCAGGATGAAACATAAGAGAGGCTAAGTATTTGGTTGTGATCTACCTAAGGAAGTAGAGCTGTCCTGGAAGCCCTGAGGTAAGACAGCCCAGATGGCCTATTCAGCGGCCTTGGGCACCCGACTTAGATGTCAAGTTTAGCCAGACAGTATCTTTCATCTCTTAGGCTGAGAAAGGAAGCCTCTAGATGGAGCTCTAGTACTTAACAAGAGAGGCAAAGACTCTACAGCTGCTAGGGCCATGGCCTGAGCCTGATGGGTGTCTCCTTTGTCTTCTTATTCATCCCTTTTGGCTCTCATCTTAATAATTAAACATCCTGAAAGCCACACTTAATAAAGTGAGGGAAGGGTTCTGGGAAATCCATGCTCTAATCTTTGAAGTCTTTGTCTAATACCTGGAAAGGACTGGTTTAAAAAATGTACAGCCAGCATAGTCTGGCTTTCTCTACTCTCAGGGTCTAGACTAGTATATTTATGTAGGGTTTTAATAAGGATGGACTGAAAGAGAGCAGGTGCTTCAGAAAGCCCCTGTGCTGTCTATCATAACTTATTATAGTCAATGGGTTTAATAACAGCCTTTTCAATCTTTCTAGGACACAGGCATTCACGTAGTCCCAATGAGCCCCTCCCTCACTGTCTTAGTCAGGGTTTCTATTCCTGTACAAACATCATGACCAAGAAATAAGTTGGGGAGCAAAGGGTTTATTCACCTTACACTTCCACGTTGCTGTTCATCACCAAAGGAAGTCAGGACTGGAACTCAAGCAGGTCAGGAAGCAGGAGCTGATGCAGAGGCCATGGAGAGATGTTACTTACTGGCTTGCTTCCCCTGGCTTACTGGCTTTCTTATAGAGCCTAAGACTACCAGCCCAGGGATGGCACCACCCACAAGGGGCCCTCCACCCTTGATCACTAATTGAGAAAATGCCTTACAGAAGGATCTCATGGAGGGAGGCATTTCCTCAAGAGAGGCTCCTTTCTCTGTGATAATTCCAGCTTGTGTCAAGTTGACACACCAAACCAGCAAGTACACTCACTGTCTCACCCGTCAATGAGTCTGGCCAGACTGGACCCTGAAAGAAAACTCACAAAACTGAACTCAGTGCACATCACTGAGGAGTGGGGAGATGCTTGTCCTGGAGAAGAGAAATCCTGGTGACCTTTATGTCCCTCTTGTTAAGGAGCCTGGATGAGAAGGGGAGCAACAGGCATGCAAATACCCAATTCAGATGCACTGCAGCTCCACCTACTGAGAGGGAAGAAGGCTTAGTCAGGCAGGTGCAGACGCTGACCACACAGAATCTGCTTTCTTCTGAGAGGAGGGAGAAATCCTCATAATTCGGGCGGTCTCACTCAGGATGAGCTCTGCCACCACCGGGGCCTCACACTGAGAGGGGATCCCCAGAAAGAGAATAGTACCTGATGGTGATGGGTGGAGCAGGTCCTTTCCCATCACCTCCAAGTCTCACCAAGGAGTTGCCCTGGCCAGAGATGTTCAGTTGCAAATGGAAGGTAAGGATTTCCACAGTGGACCAACGGAAAATGCTGTCACCTGTACCTTGATGGGTAACTGATCTGGAGTCACAGTCAGGGCCTTTGAGTCTCACTGGAGAGCAGCCTCAGCTAGAGACCTTCAGTGACGCATGGTTCACTTGGCTGACCACAAGCACCAGAACGAAGAGAGGACAAGAGAGTCCCTGTACAGGTTGCCAAAATATCATGCAAAACCAGGTCCCTGATAGAAGGGGAACTGGGGATGAGTAAAAAGATGTCTGTGGATAGGTAGTAAAAGGAATTTACGCCTCAATGATGAACAGCACTGTAGAAGTAAAAGCTAAATAAACTCTTTTCTTCCTCCCACCCCACCCCCCAAAAAGAATTTACCAAGGTCACACGTGTAGTGGGTGTCAGTCTGGTGCTGCTGTGTATTCAAATGCTAAATCCCAAGCCCTGGCTGCTCCAAGAGGCCAGATCCTCACACTTACCAGCTTCTGTTGTATGAACCTTGCCCTCCAAGTTATCCCTGATTGGTTAAAAAAGATACCTACAGCCTGTGGCTAGGCAGAGGAGAGGTAGGCAGGGCTGGAGGTCTGGGGCTTGGGGTCTTAGGCAGGGACCATGAGGAGAGGAGAAAGGAGGAAGAAGGAAGCCACCATGGGGTAGGTGGATCATGAGCTCATGGCCACCAGGTCCCGCCTGTTGGTGTAGGAGCAGTCAGGCAGTACATGGCAAGGGATATCTCAGGGTCACTAACTGGGAAGTAAACAAAATAGCATAGAGGGTTGATAACTGCCTAGCTTTAGTGCTTTTAAGTCTTATAAATGTAAAGGCTTTTGTGTCTTTTATTTGGGAACTAAATGATCTAAAGTGGGGTAGAAACCCCAAAATAATATTTACCACAACATATAGAGATAACTTATTTATTGAAATACACTGCAAGGAAGCAGAGGGCAAGTCCCCACAGGGATCCCTCAGCTGAGAGGGAGTGGGAATTGTTTTTATAAAGGTTAAGAAGGAAGCTATATGATCTGATGCCGTGGGCCATTTGTGCAGGCATCTCACTATCTTGCCAATTTGTAGAACAATTGTCTTTCTTGAGACTGTTCCTTTGGATGGAGCAGCTGGGACACTAGGAGTGAAATTCTAAATGTTTGTCTAAGACATAGCAAATCATAGAGCCAGGCAGGCTTCAAGTAGTCATGGCCTGATTTTGTGGGCATTTGGCTTTTATTCTGGTCTCCCTATGACCTCCTACAAAATGACTTATTTGAATTTTAATGCTAGACAAAACTTACCAGAGCAGACAGGAAGAGCAAGAAACAGGTAAAGGAGGGACTCAGACTGTGGCTGCCCATCACCATCTCAACAGCAAACCCAAGGTCTTCACCTAATCCCCACATCCTGCCACCATGTCGGGTGGTAACATCTTCAGCCCACAGATGGAGAAATGGCTCCACAGTTAAGAGCACTGGCTGCTCTTCCAGAGGACCTGGGTTCAATTCCCAGCACCCATACAACAGCTCACAACCATCTATAACTCCAGTTCTAGGGGAGCCTTGCAGACACTAGGAATGCACATGGTGCACAGACACACATGTGGACAAAACACCCATACACAGAAAATAAAATAAAAATAAAGGAAGACCAAAGAAATAAATGCATCTTAGATCATATGGCTTTGAGTCATAGAGATGCTTTAATGTTAGTTCCCTGGTCACTAGACTCTGTTCCTCTCTCACCCATGTCCTGCCAATGACAGGCTTTGGCATCCATGTGGTGGGTAAACTGAGGCAGGCTGCCATTGGGGGGGTCAGTGCTTAGAGCCACTGACAGAGGTGGATCCAGATACCTACAGGGGTTGCTGCCAAAGGCAGCCATTGATTAGAGAAGTTACGCAGTAGACTTCTCTGAGGAAATAAAGCTTAGTTTACTGGGGCTGGCACTTCCTGTGGCCAGCTGAAAAACTATGAACTCTTTTAACTCCTTGGGGCCGGTGAGAAAGAGAAGGAAAGAGTGAAAATTCACACACACACACACACACACACACACACACACACAGCTGATAGATGGAAGGACCAATGTTCCAGCCTTCATTCACACAAACCTTACACATGCACATAGTTGACAGATGGGAGAAACAGTGTTCTAGCGAGAAACACTGTAGCTAGAAATGAATAAGCTTCCCTAGCTTAATGAATAAGAGTGTCTTTCTAAACTTCAGTTTGCTTTCTAAGTTGCTTTTACACCAGAGCCAGTAGTGGAAGCATCTCAACCTAGCTTTACTAACTTTATTTTTCCAAATGTTTCCTAAGGGTGGTAGTCATTGCTGACAATCTTTGTCTCTAAGTTCCTTCCTATAGGGTAGATTCAATCATAAATCTGCTCCAGCAGCAATGCCTGACAGAGATCAAGCATTACTATTGCGAGTGCCAGAGACACTGCCCAGTGAGGGACTGGAAGCCCCCTTAGAGTTTTCATAGAATTCTCCGATTAAGAGGGATGTGAGGGCAGCAAGCAGAACAGGACTCCATAATAGCAACGAAGTCCTAAGGACACGTGGTCCTTGGGGACGTGCCACATAGAGGCTCACCCATGTGGCTGTGGTAACCTGTGGGCTGCATTCCATTTATCGTTCCTCCTGCATGGCCCTCAACAATGTCCCACTCCTGTCCCCAACTCCACTGGCATGGATTATTACACGGTTCCTGTAAATGCCAACCCTTTCCAAGTGAAGCTGCCTCTGCTCATAACTCCCCCCCCCCCCCCCCCCGTGACATACAGATGTGACCACTTATAGCACAAGATTCCTCCCTCCTGGCCACAGGTGACTGGACCCTGGGTCAAGAAGCTACAGTTCCCAGTGGAGAGACCTGTTCTGCTCCTGAATGGCACCCTTTTGACTTCGTCCTTTGATCTCTCTACTTTCAGCCTTTCTGATCTTTAGTAATTCCAAGCTAATTTGTTTTTAAACTTCAGCTTTTCTTTTTCCTTACTTACTTGCTGGAGTTTTGAGACAAGGTCCAGTTCATTATGCAGTTGAGGCTGGCCTTGAACTCCTCCTGCCTCTACTCCCAAGTGCCAGGACTGTAGGCAGGCACCACTTCGCCCCTGCCCACTTTTACTTTTGACAACTGAAACTGGTCAAGTGAAGACAACCTCCTTGCTTACCTATCGTTATTAAGACCTACTGGTGTGGACAGGCTGGCTGGCTGGCTGCAGTTCACTGTGTAGCTCTCAGGCTGGTCTGAAACTTATGGCAATCCTTCTGCCTCAGCTATCTGTGACCCAGGGAAATACAGCTTGTGAGACCCAGGTTGTACTGACTCCTGTCTTGCTTGGTATCTTCTGTTAGCACAAGCTCCTCCTTAGTGCAGGGCAGTAATCTCTCTCTATCCCCGTCTAGAACCCTCTTGGGTCCTTACTAGTTTAAGCTCCAGATTGTGAGGTTTATGTACATTGCACTGTTCACTGCACATAATTCTATGTGATGATTCTCATCTCCATCCTAAAGATAGAAGTTGAGGAGGCAAAAAGAGCAGAGGCAGTGCTGGCTTTATCCTGAGGCTATGTGGAGTCAAAACTTGTGACTCCCTCACCTCTGTTGTTGAACTGGAGTCAGACTATCAGGACTCAGACCCCAGCCCAGCCATCAGTCACTGAGAGACTTTGAGAAAATCCATATCTCTTTCTGTGTCTCAGTGTGACAAATGGTTGGAGGTGCCAACCCTCCTTGAACTGACTGGGGAGCTGGGCAGGAAATAACCAAGATTCTCTAGACTCTGGTATTTTCTTGGTTCATTAGTGAGTGAGCAGCAAAGCAGAGGGGTAGAAACAAAGTATGGTACATTTTTTTTTTTTTTTCCTGTCTTGATTCAGGGAAATGGTGGGAGAGGAAGAGAGGTCCAGATTCCAAGTGGCTGCCTGATGCAAAGGGCAGGCCAGACTCACTCTGAGGTGTCCCTTGTCCCAGGAACAAATCACTGTGACAGAGTAATGTTTTTTATTAAGAAGTAGGGCCCAGGAATTTACTCAAAGGCCTCTAAAGATGATGGTAATAAAAACCCAGATGGCAAGGGGTTAGGACAGGAAGGGAATTAGAGCTCCCATTTACGTTTTAGGAACTGGAGTGCACATTTTATAAGAAGGGGTGATGAGGCATAGACAGTCAAGTGACTTGCTTGAGGTCATACAAAGCTTTACATTTTGAACGCAGGTCTCTTGATTCCCTTGCAGTGTTTCCCCTCCCCCACAGCCAATCTGCTTTACCCCATGAGCCACATGGCAGAAAGGCCCTAGAAGCCCCTGCTGCTCCAGAAGCGGCAGTAGGTTGGATTAAAGTCTTGATGACACTAATAGGATCCATCTGCTGGGCTTCCTAATTTAATTGGGGTTTTTATTATTTGCACATTGACTACTGCATACATCTACCTTGGGTGTTCGGTTAAACTGGCTGTTTGTACTCTACAGTGATGCAGAATCTGCAGACAGAGCTCTGCTATGAAGGGGATAAACAGCTAATTCCAAAAGTGTGTGTCAGCCTGGGAACACTTCCCCTCCCCCCAAAGCTTACAGAACAGCCCCATCCTCTTAAGCCCCTCTCAGATGTCAGGGCACATGACCTGGATTTCCTTAGGGAAGCTGCCTGCAGCCTCTCAGGTGTGGTACTCAGTGTTGATCACAGTTCTGGTGGCCTGCTTACACTGGGTGGGGAAGTCCAGTTGTACTGAGAACTGAGGGGCAGGTGTGGAGGAAGGCCCACACACCGACTGCTAAGCACCATCTCAGCTGCCTTTGCCATCATATGTATGTCCCAGTTGCTCCCTCTTCCTGCGGAAGATGATAAGGACTTTGGCTATGGTTCTAAAGGTATATAAAAAGGTTAAACACCATAGCTTGGGAGTCCACATAAACTGGCTTTGAGCCTCAGCTCTGCTTATTGGCTGTTGCCTTTGGGCCAATTATCTTACCTCTCTGTTTCTCCATTGGTTATTAGCAAAGTATAAATAATCATGCTGTGTAGATAATACAACTGTTTAGAGGATTAGGTAAGATGATACATGGCAACGGGTTAGATCATCATGAGGACTTGGTGACTGACAGTTGGTATGATTATTAAACGCAGCTTGTTAAATATGTCATTGATTTTTAAAGGCACTGTACACTGTGTACCATTAAATGAAGAAGACACACTGCCAACTAAGTCATGAATATTTCTGATTTTTGCCACATACTTAAAAGAGAGTTCTTGTAGACTTATTAGACATCATTGTTTTAGAATATGTCAAATATAATAAATATACATTGCATCACGGGGAAACAGAAACAAAATGAATGCACTTCAGAAGCGTTCAGCATCTTTGTTAGCTGTGACAAAATGCCTGAGTAAATCAACTTAAAAAAAGAAAAGGGGCAGCTCTGTTCCTGGCTTCGGAGGTTTCAGGGCTGTGGTCACATGGCTCCATTGTTTCTGGCCCTTTGTTGAGGTCAAACATCCGAAGACGGGCTTGGGCGAACGAGGCTGCTTACTTTATGACAGTTACCGAAGTTCTAAATATGACATCAACATCTACTATATCTATGATAGGCTCATAGTTTAATATTTGATTGACAACTGTTACTCTCTTGGAAGATGGAGACTCATTGGAAGGGGCTGGCCTCTGGGCTTTACAGCCAGGCTCCTCCTCCTTGCAAGAGTCAGTTCTCTCTACCTACCACATGGGACCTGGAGACAGAACTTGGGCTTGGGAGTAAGTGCATTTACCTGATGGCTGGACTGTACCCTTTCAGAAACCACCAGCCAAAAATAAACTCTTCTGACCTTAAGATGTTCTTGTCAGAGCAACAGGAGTAACAACTAGTACAGGGCCAAGCAGAAGAGAAGTGCAGGGATCCGACATACTCCAGACACGTGCTCACCATCCTTGGCTTCACTCCTAGGTCTCAGCTCCACCACTTTTCAGCAAGGCCATTGGATTATAAAGCCATCAACAGTTGAATCCCATTGATTAGCGAAAGCTTTTGTGAGCCAGTCACCCCCAAAGGGAGACCAAGGCTCCACAGTAGCCTTTGGGGGGAGACTTTTCATGTCTCTACCATACACCCTGGAATCACTTTTTTGGTCAGTGTCTTAGTCAGGGTCTCCTGCACAAACATCATGACCAAGAAGCAAGTTGGGGAGGAAAAGGGTTTATTCAGCTTACACTTCCACGTTGCTGTTCATCACCAAAGGAACTAAAGGACTGGAACTCAAGCAGGTCAGGAAGCGAGGCCATAGAGGGATGTTCCTTACTGGCTTGCTTTTCCTGGCTTGCCCAGCTTGCTTTCTTATTGAACCCAAGACTACCAGCCCACAGCTGGTACCACCCACAATGGGCCCTCCCCCCTTGATCACTAATTGAGAAAATGTCTTAAGCTGGATCCCATGGAGGCATTTCCTCACCTGAAGCTCCTTTCTCTGTGATAACTCCAGCTTGTGTCAAGTTGACACACAAAACCAGCCAGTACAGTCAGCATCATTAACAACCATTTCCTACATAACATTTTCCTCCAAGCTATCACCAAACTAAGTGATGCCCCCCCCCTTCTCTCTCTCTCTCCTATTTCTCAAAAATGGATTTTTCCAGCTGGGCATGATGGCATATACCTATAATTGTTACATTTGAGAGATTGAGGCAAAAGATAAAAGTTCAAGGCCAGCCAAAACCAAAACAATCAGCAGACATACACTAAGATCCTTCCTGCTGTCTCCACAATTTCTTCCCACTGGTACCCAGGACTTTACTCATGGTCAGATGGCAGCACCACTGATTACCAGATGCATCCAGAGCTCAGAGTCACCCAAATGTGAGGCAGAGTGCACTTAGGGTCCACAGAGCCCTCTGTGTCTGTGTTTCTGCTCATCCAGAGTGTGCTGTGGAAGTGTGTCGTGAAGATGTCTAGCCCTTAATAACTAAAGCTTTGAATCATGTTAGTATGGTGATCAGGGCTGTGGATGCAGAAACAGCAGAATGTTTCCTGCCCTGTTATTCAGCACTGTAAATCAAATTCATGAGACCCCATCTCAAAAAAGGAAGTAGAGTGTTTACTATTCTTATTCTCTGTCAGCTCCTCCCACTGCCCTGGAATGCCTCCTATGCTGGCATAGCATTCTCTAAGTACCAGGCATTGACACTTGATGATTTTTTTTTTTTTTTTGTCCTTTACTATCACGCTGGGGTGTCTCAACCTTGGTGATACTGACCTCTGGGGCCAGATGACTCTTACTGTGGGAAGGCCTGCGTTGCCATGGAGGGTGTGAAGCAGCACCCTGGACCTGTACTTATTAGCTTGGTTGCGACCCAAGTGCAACAACCAAATACACCCTAGACTCTGGGGGCTGTCCTCTGAGGTTAGAGGAGTTGTTCTGGTTGTAAACAATCTTTTTACACCTGGCAGCTTCGGGCTGCTCCTCAGGAAAGCAGGTCAAATCTTGGCTGTCAGGAACTGAGTTCAAGTCCAGAATGATGGCAAGAATACAGGATTTGGCATGTAGGCCAACTTCAGGGGAGCTGTGGGCTTTCAGGACATCAGATTCTGTACTAGAGGCTGAGGCAGAGTGAATGGTCACTGTTCAAGATACAAGTGAACCGAGAGTCCTGGTGACATATCAGATGGGTTTATGGGAAATGACATCACCTTTGTTCTTTAGACTCATCCCGCTTCTATTTCCCAGCTCAGGATAATCACCACCAATGATACAGTATGCGACCTTTCATTCTGACCTTACGTATTTGTCTTTAAACATCATGGATATACACAAACAGAAAACACACAGAATTAACTTTCCTACTTGGAAATTTATAAAAGCAGAGTTTGTGGGTATTACCTGGTTGACTGAGTGCTTGCCTAGCATGGATGAAGTCCTAGGCTTGCTCCTTAGCATCAAAAAATTTAAAACAAACACGCAAACCAAACAGGCATGGCAGCACATACTTATAATCCTACACTTGAGAAACTGAGGCAGGAGGACCAGAAGTTCAAAGTCATCGTCAAATATATAGTGAGTCAGAGACCAGCCTGGTCTAAATATACATATATACATACATGATTTTAATTTGGTGTCATATAACTATGTATGTATGCATGCACATACACACACACACAATATATATATTGCAGTACTACTGTAAACTGAACCTAGGGTCTTATGCATGCTAGGCAAGCACTCTACCACAGACCACCAAACTCTAGCATCAGGCTAGGCTTTTAACAGTACATTAAGAGTTTTTCTACTTTTATTTATTAAGTATGTTGTGTATGTGTTACACATACACGGCTTGCATTTCATAGTGCATATATGCATACTACAGTATACATGTTGTTAGCATTTTGTCTAAGCTCTGCCCCACAGTTACCTGGCAACGGCCAGGTAGGCCTGACCCACTATAAAAGGGGCTGCTTGCCCCCTCTTGCTTTCTTGCTCTTCTCTTGCTCTCTTGCTCTTTCTCTGCTTCCCTTCCCCCCCCCCCCTTCACATGCTCATGGCAAGTCCCTCAGGGGGAAGGGATGCCTCAGCTTGGGCCCTCGGAGGCACCCCCTTCCCCCATACCTTACCACACAACCACCAAAACATGTTCCTTCTCTCCTTATCTTTAATAGGCACAACACCTGTAGATGGCAGAGGACAACTTTATAGAGTTGGTTTTCTCCTTCCACCATGTGGATTCTGACCATTGCATTCAGGCGTGTGAGGCAAGTGCCTTTTCTCCCTGCTGAGCAATCTTGCCAGCCCTCAGCTGTGTATTTTGACATCTATCTATAATGACACATACAGCATTTTGGGCTTTGGTGTTGGAGTCTGAACACAGCCTTCATGTTTAGCAAGTACAAGTCCACCCTCCAGCCCACATAGCTCTAATTTATTGTGATGATAATATGTTTTGCTTTGCCATTTTCCTTTTGGATCCCTGAGTCATTTCTAGTTTTTCTATAGTTACTAACACCCTGCAAGGACAATGGAATTTCAAGCTTACAGGGAAGACCCTGTCTCAAAAGAAAAAAATTCCATTTCATTAGATACTTCCAGATTGTTCTCTGTTGGGTCTGTATCCATTCACCCATTTGTCTTCTTACCAGCAACACACAAAAGTCAGCTGCTGGATTTTCCCACACTCTTAGCAATGTCATTATTCTTTAAAATATTTGCCTGTCAGGGGAACGTATACACTGGAGAGTGGGTCAAGCATGTGTGAATAAACACTGTCAGTCATGTACGCCTAGGAGGGAAAGGCTTGAATCAGTGGCCTGTGAGAACAGACAGGTCTGACCATAGGCATCACTCCTAGGTTGAAAAGTTGATGACTTGCTTAAGAATGTCCCCTGGTGATGCACTGTAGCCAGTGAGACAGCAATCTCTACTTTAAAACACAGCAGTCATCAGATTAGCTGCTGTGGTGGAATCACTTCCCAGTGGACTTCAGAGCAGTCTGTGGGCCTTCGCTCAACAGCTTTTCCCACATGGCTCTGCACAGGACCCTTTCCCGGTGTCTGCTGGGAAACTGGTGGAGTAGGTGGATGGTGGTCTGAGCCTGGGAGGCACGGTTGGGACTATCTCAGGAGGTGAGCTCTGCAGGTTCTACCTCCTAACTTGTGATACACCTCCTAGTCTGCCTTTTGGAGCTTTCTAAGCTGACTTGTTCCCCCACAGCCATACCTTGCCTGTGGTCCAGAGTCACAAGCTTCACAGCATTAGTAAACACAGCAGTGTATCAGGGAATCCCTTCCCCTGGAGTTTCTGGGGGCTTGAGTGAGGCACTCATCCAGACTCGAGACGTTTGGAAAACTTCTTAGTTGCTTATTGCTGTGACCAGGGTGTCTTTGGGCTCACAGTTGAAGAAGGGATACAGCCCATCATGGCTGAAAAGGCCTTGAACCCCAGGCATAAAGGATTTGGTCACACTGAATCTGATCTAAACAAGCAGAGAGTAAACAGGAAGTGGGGCTGGGCTATAAAACCGGAAGAGCCGCTCTTTCGGAGACATCATAACTTTTCAAAACAGTGCCACGAGCTAGAGCCAAGTGTTCACACACATGAACCTGTGGGTGTCATTTCATGGTCAAACAATGAAAGCATGATTGAAAATGTCAGCTGCTGCCAGTAAGCCGGAAGCAGAGTGGCTTAGTGGAGGGCCTTCCAGCCGCCCCTTGACTGGCTGAGGAACTTTCGGACATCTCCACTTCTTTCCCTCCTTCACTTTACTCATCTATAAAACCATGGTATTTGGTTTTATTGACACTTTTAAAGCAGTACACCACAAACCCTCAGGATAACCCATGAAAAAAACCACAGCCCACTGTGTATTTCACAGGGAGACACTGAATGTGACAAATATTGGATAAAGTGAGAAAAAAATGGATAAAGGAAACCTTGAAAAGTTCTGGGTGTATGTGTGGCTCAGTCTATGAAATGGCAGTCACACAAACGTGTAGATTTAGGTTTGTAGCCCCAGAATCCATAGAAAAGCAGAGTGCAATAGTGCCTGTAGCTCCAATGGTAGATAGAGGTTGAGGAGGTGAAGATAGGAGATTCGCAGAGCTCATTGGCTAGCCACTCTGCCAGTCTAGCTGAGTTCAGTGAGAGACCCTGTCTCAAAAAATAACATGGAGAGTACTTGATGTAGACCTCAGGGTGTGGAGCTCAGTATAAAGTACTTACCTAGCATGATTGAAGTCCTGGGCTTGAGAGAGAGAGAGAGAGAGAGAGAGAGAGAGAGAGAGAGAGAGAGAATTTGGTTTATTGAATCTAGGTGAGGTATCAAAAGCTTCAAATGGTACTGAACACAGCAGTTCAACCCCACACTGTAAGCAACAAAGGCGCAGGTGTGGGCGAGCCCAGGCTCTGTAGTAACTCAGGTTCACAGGACTTCCCCACTTTTTAACCTCAGCTCTTTAGCTAGCTGACTTTTGAAAAGCAATTTAACTCTTCGTAGTCTTAGTTTCTCCATATGTAGACTGATTAATTCATATTGGCATTTAATAAGTAATCTACTTGTTAATATCTATAAGTGAGACCTACCTCACGGACTTGTAGAAAGGGTTAAATGAAACAAAAGAAAATGACACGCAAGATGTTTAGCCAACTCCTCACAGGGAGAAAGCCAGCACTTCATTTTCTCAGCAGCTCTGATGAAATGGAACAGGACATCCAGTTTAAAGAATCGCCTGTCGGGAGGGTAAAGCCATTCTGAGCCATCTTTGGGCTCCCCGAGGGCAGTCTCCTGTCATCCATTAGGGAATTCATCAAGCCTTTTCCTGGACAGAAGGACCCAAATCATACCGGACAGATGTGAGGAGAGGTCACAGGTCCACAGCTTCTGTCTCCTGTCTCAGCAGTTTTGTCTTCCCAGGAGGGTCTCTGCAGGTTTTCCCTGCCTGCCGCCACCGCCAGCCACTTCCTAAATCATCCCGCATCACAGAGCGCTAGGAGTCTGCCTGCCTCTGGGGGCTCCGTCTGTCTCCTGTGGAATATGAATGGTGCCTGTCAGGCTGTTTGTCTTTTTTGCCTTTACAATCTGCTTTCTGCACACCATCTAGGTTGAGCATACTGCAGGCTTGATGAGACCATTACTTTTCTTGGTGACATTTTCTGGGAGCAGTCTGGACTTGTGCAAGGCTGAGGAAAGCCCTTGCCTGTGTCTGGAGCTGTGTGGCCCACTTTTTCCTATTGTCTGCACATATTTGTCACTGGCCCTGTGGGGGTGGGGGGGAGAATCCTATCCCCACTCAAACCAGAGAGTGCTAGGGCGTGAGAGCTCAGGCATACCCCTTGTCAAACTGTAAGGTACACTGAGCCCTCTAAGTCTTGGTGAACTTCAGACAGGAGTGGGTGAAACCCAAGATTCTTAATACATTTTTAGATAGTCTGATAGTTGGTTTTAGGTCTCAAGCGGGGCTTAATGTGTATACATGTGTGTGCTTGTGTGCATTCTTCAGAGGTCAGAGGACAGCTTTGGATGTCACTTCAGAGGAGGCACCTTCCATCTGATTGTCTTAGACAGGATCTCTCATTAATCTAGAGTTCTCCCTACTAGGCTAGGCTGGTGGGCCAGTAAGGCCCAGGGATCCTCTTGTCTCTGTCTTCCCAGAGCTGAGATTCCCCCCTTTTCCTCTACAGAGCTACTGGGGCTCAAACGCATGTTCTCATGTTTGCATGGCATGTATTTTATAGATTGAATCATCTCCCCAGCCCTGATAAGCTGCATTGCTGTGTATGTGGCTGTGTTGTGTATTGTGTGTATACTATGTGTGCATGAGCACTTGTGTGAGTGAGTGCAAGCCCACTCTTCCCATGGCATGTGCGTGGAGTTAGAGGAGGGCCTTGGGTAGCAGCCCTCAGCTTGCACGTGGTTTAAGATCAGGGTCAGGCTGGCAAGATGACTTAGAAGGAAAAGGCTCTTGCTATACAAACCTGACAGCCTGAGTTCAATCCCCAGACCCCATGGTGGAAGCAGAGAACCAACTCCCGGAAGTTGTCTTCTGACCTTCATATGTACAGCAACACATGTATGCCTGCACTTACACATACATTCATACATTACAGACACACACATACAGACACACACATACAGACACACAGACACAGACACACAGACACACACATACACACACATACACTTGTCTACTGCTTTGTATTCCAGGCTAGTTGACCAACAAGACCAGGGATACGTTCATACATCTCACACAGACATATACATACATGGAGACACACACACATGTTCACTGCTGTGTATTCCAGGCTAGTTGACCAACATGACCAGGGATACGTTCATATATCACACACAGACATACACACACGTGGACACACACACACACACACATGTTCATTGCTGTGTATTCCAGGCTAGTTGACTAACATGACCAGGGATATGTTCATACATTACACACACACACACACACACACACACACACACACACACATTCATTGCTGTGTATTCCAGGCTAGTTGACCAACATGACCAGGGATATGTTTATACATCATACACACACACACACACACACACACACACACACACACACACACGTTCATTGCTGTGTATTCCAGGCTAGTTGACCAACATGACCAGGGACTCTTCTATCTCCCATCCCACCACAGGAGCACTGGGATTATAAATACATGTTGTCACTACACTTGGCATTTGCATAGATTTTAGGGATCCAAACTCAGGCCTCACACTTGCATGTTAAACTCTACCCACTGAGTTATCTCTCAGCTCTGCTTATCTGAATTTCTAAAAGTTCACTGGTGTTAGCAAAGCTGTTGATCCAGAAACCGCACTGAACCACACCATTGCAATTTCCCAACTCCCCATCGTATTTATTTAGTTATTGTTTGTTTGATTATTGAGTCAGTTTGCTACTTTTCCTTGTGCCCTCCAGTGGTACACTGGTACAATTCGGTCCTGCTGAGGCCCTTTCCATAGCTGATAGCACCTTGGCTGATGAGCCCTGTGCATTCTTTATGCACTCTGTCTGAACTAGTCACCTTGCTTCATCCCAAGAACCTGCTAGGCTATTTCCTCACTGTCAGGCCTTTGGACCTGAGGCTAGCACTTCCAGCCTGGGCTATGTATCTCCTCTGCAGCCCCAGACTATTTAACCTGGCTACTTTCTGTCAATACTCTTATCATCCTAAACTACACCCAGAGCTTTTCTTTTCTTTGCCTGGCTTCTCATGGTACAACAGGCAGCGACCAGGGGTGGAGCCTGGGAGGCCATGCCCAGGGGAAGCAGGAGTCGCAGTTAATGAAATCAACATGAACACCAGGCCCCGGAAGTCAGGCGCCTGCCCTCTCCTGTCCCCTCCAACCAGAGCCCCATGGAGGCTGGAATGAGTTAGCTTGACCTTCTGGGTTAATGCAATTAATGGGATGGTTGTGTAAGGCTTTGTTTAGCAGGACTGGTTTCCAGCCTCGCCTAAGGCTAAACAGGACTCTGGCAGCTTCCACTAGCCAGCCTGACCTGCTCCCTTGAGCCTTACCCTGGCCAGTGTTACCTAGAGGCCTGAATCTGTATCTGGTTTTGTATTTCCCTGGGTTTCCCTGTCTTCTCTGAAGGACCCATGGATTTGGCAATTAACTTGAAGATGCTGGATTTGTTGGGGTTAGCCTAGAAACTGGGTTTTTTTGGGGGGCAACTTGGAAACCAATGCTAGGTACAGGCCTGCTGGTTTACCTGAGTTCAAGTTCTCTAAAATGGAGTCTGAACTTAAAAGATTTGACCTCTCACCACATGGTGCTAGAGTTGTAGGACTATGTCTAGCCATGTCTAGTTTTTTTTTTATGTGGGCACTGGGGATTTGAATTCATGTTCTCACACAAACTTCAACTTCACAAACACTGAGTACCTCCCAGACTCCTCATAGCTTTTTAGGAGATTCATATGGGACACCCACCCCGGCTCCAGATGTTTCAGGCTATCTTCCTTAGACACAGGGCACAGGGAGGGCGAAGGCTTGGTATCAGACTGCCTCTCCCACTTTCTCCGTGACCTTAGGCAAGTGACTTTACATCTCTGGGCCACAGTTGCCTTTCCTTTAACATAAGAAATACACTCCTTTCCCCTTCATAGGGATAGTATGGGGGAGGGAGGTGAATAGGAATGGCCCCATGGACTCATGTGTTTAAATGCTTGGCCCATAGGGAGTGGCATTATTAGGAGGTGTGGCTTATTGGAGTAGGTGTGGCCTTGCTGGAGGAAGTGTGTCACTGTAGGGGCCGGCTTTGAGATCTCATGCTCAAGCTTCCCCCAGTGTGGCTCACTAAGGCAAGGGCACAAGACAGGATGTGGAAAAGTACTTAACAAAAGTACTCTACTGAGTGGTGCACAGGGTGTGATATATACTGGTATACAGGGACTCTGTGGTCACCTAACCAAGCCTCAGTACCACCAAGGGCATCGGATGGCTCGGCTTTTCAGACAAGAGCTGAGTAGGCACGATTGTAGGTGGCTTGACTCCTCCCTGGCTCTAACTTGACCGAATGGCAGGGGTCAGTAACAGCACTACAGAAAGGTAACCTGAGAACCAGGCCTGGCTGAATCCCTCTAACCCTTGTGACCCCAGTCAACTCACTTACTCTCTGCCTCAGCAGAGGGAAGCCGGTGTGTGAGTATGTGGGGTTGCTATAGTAAGCTCTGAGCCTCCCTGAATCCTTGCTCTCTACCCAATATCCAAACCTAGAACTCCGTCCCAGTAAGGCCCTCCTTCTGCACTCCTCTCAGTGAGAATCTCTATGCCTCACCCTTCTGCCCTGAGCTGGTGCAATGTCCTGGTGCCTGGTGATGCCACACAGGAAAGCAGCAGAAAGCTGCAGGGCTTGGCTGTGGTCACTCCTCAGCAGGCCTGGAGTCACTTTCTCTGACTATGTCAGCTCCTTATGTGAAATTCAAACTAAAAGGCCCATTGCTGTTTGTCCCTGCAGTATGCTTCATGCCTGGGTCATCACCTCCCGAGGCCTCAGCCTTTCTAGGCTCTGGGTGGAGCATCTGGATTCAGTAGAACCCTCTCATGTGGTAGAGAGCATGACAGAAAGATGGCTCCCTTGGGAAGATCTGTTTTGCAACTGTTAATTAGGAATGGGCTTGACACCTCATTCTTCTTTCCTGCTGGTTTTCCTTCCAGTAAGGCAAGCCGGATACCTCCTGAGAACCCAGGAGGTTGTGAACTGTCAACTTCTGTAATAGGCCTGCCCTTAGAGACCTTGACCGTGATGTTCTTTCCTGGTACTCTCCCTGAGACTTGGTCATACTCTGTAGCTCAGGTTGGCTTCAAACTCCCTATCTTCCTGCTTCTAATGCCCAAGTGCTGGGGTTACAGACACAAGTGCCAACCCCTAGCTCAGCTTTTAACATACATGTTTTCTAACATATGTGGTTAGAAACAACCACATATGAAACATGTTCTGTCCAGAGCTTTGATGGGGCAGGAACCGTGTGAGCCGTGCATCACAGGAAGGACAGCTCTCAACCCAGAGTACCAACAAGGCTTCCTGGAGAAGTCTAGAAACTATACTGGGAAGGATGAGGGGTCCCACAGTGAGAGGAAAGAAAGGGGTTGGGGTGCTAGAATCATGTGGAGCCCATAGCAGAGCTGACGACCTATTCTATCCACAGAAGCCACATGATGGAAGGCAAGAATTGACTCCTGAAAGTTGTCCTCTGACTTTCTCATGTGTGCTATGGTGTTCGTGTGCGCACACACACATTAAATAAATAAATGTGAAGAAAACCAGGATTTGGACATGGGAGTACACATTTGTAATCTCAGCATGTGGGAAGCTGAGGCAGGAGGACTGCCTTGAGATTGAAGCAATGTGCTAAGTTCAACTCTTTATCAAAACAAAAACAAAGAAACGAACAAAAAGAGATTGCCTTCTCTTACTGAATAGCTGCGTGTTCTTGGCTAAGGCATCTAACCTTTCTGTGCTTTAGTGCTTTGTGGATATAGTGGGACGGAGACAGAAAGCTCCAGGGAAATTCTTTCCCTTCTCTCTTTCCCTTTCTTTCTTTCATGACCAATTGCCAGATTCAAATCCTTCCCCAGGAGGAAGACAAGAAACGGTAAGTGGGATGCATAGTCATAAATGCTTTGGTGAGGAAGAGAAGAAAGAATGAGGAGGAGTGGGAAAACAATCTAAAATAGTTTGGTCAGGGAAGGCATCACTGGTCAGATGACAATTGATCAACTGTTTGAAGCTACGTGGCTATCTAGCAGAAGAAATATTCTCTTAGCCTAAGGAATAGCCTGGGCAAAGGCCCTGCGGCAATTATAAGCTTCTAAGGTCCAGCAAGAAGGCAGTATGGCTAGAATGAAGTGAATCTCAACGGAAAATGTTTCCAAAGATATAATCCTGCTACATTCTGTCAAGGAAATCCCAGTGTGTTACCTGAGATAACAGGAACCATTTTTACTCCTGGTATAGGCAGCTGGCAGTGTCTGAGGTGACCAGTGCACGTGGAGGCCAATTGGCTGTGACACAGTGACTGCAAAGACTCCAAGCATCTTCTCCTTTGACACACAGGCCTTCACACAGTTCAGTCTGAGCTCAGAGGGTGTGACATGGAGCTGGCCCCACACTGCAGTCACAGGCTTCTGGCACTAACACTGCCACCGGCCATGTGCTGAGTCCTCAGTAAGGGTGTAATTTAGTATTTGACAAAGCAGCTGACATCTTAGTTTTGACCTCTAGCAGTCCCTCTGCCCTGGCTCTCCCTTGAGTCTACCAGCCCATAGATTATCCCCTTACAACTTGGGGGTTGGGGGGGATGACACAGCAGAGCCCCTGGGGTCTTGGGGTTGGCTGAGGGGTGAGGGTGAGTGGGGGTAGGCTCTCAGTTCCTCAGAGGCTGGGAGGTAGGAAAGGAGACTGGGAGCTATGGACTCCAAGTCAGTGGCAGGAAGTTATTCAAGCTGTACTCAAGCTCCTTTGGTCCTAGTGTCACCTTTGGGTCCTATGTGACCAAGAATGGTGTGGTGTGGCCCCTGTGTCCTGGGGCCTCAGAAAGACAAGCCAGTGGTTTGGGAAAGAGAACTATGCTGCTGCTGGGTGGAAGAGAGAATCCTTACGGTATATAACACTGCTCTGTGTGTGTGTGTGTGTGTGTGTGTGTGTGTGAGAGAGAGAGAGAGAGAGAGAGAGAATGTGTGTAAGAGTGTGGTGTGTGTGTGAGAGAGTGTGTATGTGAGTGTGAGTATGTGCCTGTGTGTGCCTCTGTGTGTGAGAGTGTGTCTGTGTGAGAGTGTGTTAATGTGTATGTGTGTGTGAATGTGTGTGTGTGAGAGAGTGTGTGCCTGTGTGTGTCTCTGTGTGTGACTCTGTGTGTGTGTGCTTGTGTGTGTGTCTGTATGCATGTGTGTGTCTCTGTGTGTGTGTTGGCCAATGGAGGGCATCAGGCATCCTTTTCTATCACTCTCCACCATATTCCCTTCAGACTGAGTCTCTCACTGAACCTAGAACTGGTTGATTAGCTCAGCTGGCAGCCAGCAAGTTCCAGATATCTCTCTGGCTCTGCCCCTTGCAGTGATCGGGCAGCAGGCATGTGCAGCAGCCATATCCTGGCTTTTAGGGGATTTTTGTTGGGGCTTCAGGTCCTTGTGCTTGCACAGCAAGTGCACTTACTCACCGGGCCATCTCCAAGGCCTCATGAGAAGCATGGCTGGGTATGCAGTCACCCCATGCCCTTTTCTTCACAACCCTCCCAGGAGTTCAGCACAATCCAGTTAGAAAGACACCAGACTAACCAAGATTAAATTCCTCCCACCACCTAGAATAGGGTTCCCCGGTTAAACTGAGGCCGTTGAGGATTATTGACGAGTGAACTTAGATTCTCCCACAGGATGATTGCTCAAAGCTAAAAAATTATTGCCACTGTTCCCTCTTTAGTCACTACCATGAGGGCCCCAAGCTGCCACACCCAGACAGAACAAAGATATACAGGAATGGGCTGAAAGGGGGTTTCTCCTCCCTTAGTCTGAGGCTGAACACTCCCCTCTGACCCCTCCAAGGCTCCTTGGATTGGCTGCCGATCAATCACCCCACTCCTCCATCCTGTTAGGCCTGCCGTTCTAGCCTCATCTGGAAAGAATAAAAGCAGAAAAGACAAGACCATGGTCCCCCTAATGCAAACCACTTGTGCTGTCAGAAGCAAATGGATGTGATTCACAGAGCTGTGGCAGGAAAATGGCAGATTGGGTTCATTCTCCCCTGGGCATCCTGAACCATCCTGGAATCTGGTTCTCGGCTGCTCTCCATTCCCTGCAGCTAGGTTGTGTATACATTGAGAGGTCGGTGGTTTGTAGAAATTCCAACTGGATACGTTTGACACTGTCTTAATTTCTTATAGGGCATGGCCCAAGATGCAAATAATAGACCTGACACACCCAAGAATATTGACCAGAAACTCAATAGTTATCCCGTTGGGGTGAATCATTGAGGCTGGAAGCATATATAATTGACTTGACCTTTTTTCGCCCAGCACACAGTTGTAGCTCCCCCCCCCCCCCCCAATCCAGGCACACTTCTCACCACAAGCCACCTGATTCCATCATCTAGACTGACCCACTTCTAACTCTATGGCTGCGGAATACTCGTCTCACAGAGCCTCTGCACCTGCTGTTTCTGGAGCCTAGACTGTTGTCTCTCTCCCATCTGCCTAGTGAACCCCATCACTTGTGAGTGTTCAGCTCAGGCATGCTGTGTTCAGGGAAGTCAGATCCTCTGCTGCAGATTCTCACTACGTCCTGTCGTTGACTTGTCATTGTCATTGTGCACTGTTTCATGTGACTCACTAACTAGAACTAGTATCTGTCTTCCTGTCCACACAGTCCACTTAGTGAGGACAGGAACTATGCCAACTATATGACCACTGGCATTTCATAAATATGGAAGGGTTACATCAACATTTATTGAACACCAGGTACAGAGAGAGGAGGGGGAGAAGGGTAGAGGAGAGAGGGAGGGAGGGAGAGAGGAGGGGGAGAGGGAGGGAGGAGGAGAGGGAGGGAGG
>JADRCH010000050.1:6971355-6983157 GCA_019843965.1 Rhynchomys soricoides
GAGGGAGAGAAGGAGAGAGAGAGAGAGAGAGGGAAGGAAGGAAGAGGGGGAGAGAAAGGGAGAAGGAGAGGGAGAGGGAGAGGGAGAGAGAAAGGGAGAGGGAGAGGGAGAGGGAGAGGGAGAGATCATCTCTCTTATTACATAAAAGTAAACTGAGACCCAAAGTAGTCAGGAGACTGAGCTCGAGGTGGTAGTGGCCAGAGGAAGACTTTGACTTCAGCTCCTCCATGTCTCATATCTCTCTGTTCTTTCCATTTGAATTACAGCTGTGGACCCACTGGTTGGCTGGAGTTTACACTGACTCAATGTGAGAGACAGGGTCATCCCTGTATGTCAGTTAGACCAGAGGCTTGCTGTTCCCATGTGAATTAGTAGAGCCCTTGCCGGGGGTCAGTACCAGTGGCAGCTCCTTGCTGCTTCTCCTGGAGCCATCAGCTACCCACCTGACAGCTAGCTGCTCTAATCCTTCGGGCTAGTCCCACCCTGCCCCATGAACAGAAGAGTGAGGCTTGCCTGGGCCTGTCCCCGTTGGTTATGGTTATGCCCCTGCCTCTCCATTATGTGCTCTCTAAAGCCAGCCACATGCACAACAACTGTGCTTTGGAAAATTGCCCCCAGGTCCTGGTTCACAGAATTGCAGGGAAAATGACAGCTCTGGGTCCACATGAAAGGCATTCTTGGAAAATGTCTCTCCGCCTCCCTACTTCCCCAGCTGGAGAACTTTCTGCTGAGTTGTTGAGGCAATTGCAGGGCCTCGGATCAGTTTAAGAGGAGGGAGCTGGGCGGCTTTTCTTGATTGCTCCAATCTGTGAAGAACTGACTTAGTCTCTGGCCGGTTCCCTGCTCCCATCCCCCCACTTGCAGAATGACTCTGCTGTGGCAGCTGCTCACCAAGCTTCTGACCATGGAGTAAATGGTGGATAAGGAAATGGAAATCGGCTTTAGATTGAGCACTTCCTGTGCACCTGATGCCATCTTGCATTGTGTGTTACTATGACAAGGCGGTTTGCCTGGTTTGTTTGTTTGTTTGTTTGTTTTTTGTCAGGGAGGGGAGATTGAGACAGAGTCTTATGAAACCCAAGCTGGCCTTGAACTATATAGCTGAAGATGATCCTCCAGCCTCTACTCTCCAAGTGCTGGGCTCACTATGTGCCAGCATGCTGGGTTTATACAGTCCTGGGAATCAAACCCAGGACTCTGTGCATGCTAGGCAAGCACTCTACCAACTGAGCTACATTCTCGCTTTTGAGTTTTGCCTGTTCTGAGACACTGCCCATGACAGGGATAGTAACACACCACCTTAGGGACCTGCAGTTCCGACAACCTCCCCGCTCTGTGGAGCAGCATTAGCCTCTCCATAGCCACGTAGGGCTGTGGAGCACTCAACATGGGGCTTGTGCTAGTGAGAAATGAATTGCATTTGCAATGTCCCTGGATTTCAGTTACATAGTTACATACACTTGGTAGTTACCATACTTGATGATGTGTTTCTAGCCTCATGGTGTTCTGAGTGTGGTCCACCAGCAGCCAGTGCCAGCATCAGCTAGCTGCTTGCTAGGACGGTGCTTCAGCCCAGGCCCATGGAAGCAGAGTCATTTTAACAAGATCCCCAGGTGATCTTCAGGCATGCTCACATATGAGAAGCAGTTCCCGGAGCAAAGCCAGGAACAAAGCTGCGGAGCCATTTTAAAAAGAGAAGAGAAGAAAAGAGAGGCCAGTGGATGTGGAGAAGAACACTCAAAGTCTCCACTAATTTAACACAGAATTCTCTTCCTGCTCACTGAGGATTTTCAACACTGCCCTTGACTTTGACTACAGGGTTTTCCTCCCCAGCCTACAGCACAGAGAAGCAGCTTCTGCTACAATGCACAAGCCCCCTCTCCCCACTAAGGGCTCTGTGAATGCAGAGCTGGCTGTCACAGCCATGTCCATAGGCCAGGGCTCAGACACCCACCATTCCAAGACCACACTGCAGGCATTCTGTAAGCCAGGGCAACCTTCCAGAATTTCATTTTCAGATACATGTTAGTATCTGGTATAACGAGACACATGCTACACGGCGATGAAACACAATGTTCAGACTGAATAATAAAATGCTTTATGGACAGGCAAATTTTATGTCTCCCTGTAGGGAGATAAGTCAATGTGGCACGCCCCTTCTGCAGTGGGGTTTTGGCAGGTGGTGAATGAATTCACCCTAGTCAAACCAGAGAAGAAAAAGCTGAGTTTATTTTATACACTGTAACGATGTGGGGGGCCAAGGCAGGAATAAAGGTACAGAGGTGGATGGGCTATGGTGGCTTTTCCTGAGGCTCCTGACATGCAAGTCCCACCGTGCAAATGAGGGGTAGTC
Organism: Rhynchomys soricoides; assembly: GCA_019843965.1. NCBI lineage: Eukaryota > Metazoa > Chordata > Mammalia > Rodentia > Muridae > Rhynchomys > Rhynchomys soricoides. The sequence goes on from JADRCH010000050.1 coordinate 6,973,709, forward strand.
CTGACTAATTGATGTTGGGGTCTTTGTTGACTGGGTGACAATTCTGATGCTCAGTCGGGTTTAATTTTGAGTGGTTATGCTTGGCCATGCTAGTCTTTCAGTGTGGTTTGGCTAAACCTGAGTTGTAGTGTTTTGCAGTATTACCAGTGATGCTTCCTGGACAAGATTTGTACTGTGTAAATTCCCTGAAATCGATTCTCTCCGTTTCTGGCCTCTGTTACACAGTCACTACTGACAAAGAAACAAACCCAATCTGAGACGTTGGGTGAAGGTTCTTCTTCAGTAGTTTCTTTGAGGTGGGCAGGTGTGATATGTGGGCCCTGTCTTTTGTTTATCACTCTGGCAGGGCACCTGTGATGTTCCAAGAGAAGAGATCCATGTATTAGGGAAAGTTTTGGTGGGTCTCCATTGCCTGGTCCAGGGGCTTTAGGGAAATAGAGCTTCTGATGGAGATGTTGAAAGTCTTGCAGAAACATTATGCCTGAACTATTGAAGACATTACCTTGACAAATAAATTAAAGTACAATCCAAGGAGCAGACAGAGGGCAGCAAATTATCCCAGAAAGGGACACAACCAAGACAGCCTTGAGTAAAACCACCACCAGTCAAACCCCCTTTCATTCCTTGTTCCCCCAGGCACTGGCTTATCTGACAATGATCGGGTTGTGTCTGTCTAGATCTGTTTACCTAACAGCAGCAGTCTTCCTTGAATAGCAGCAAAGCAGCAAATCTGGAGGCTGGAGGTTTTGAAGTACAATTGTTTCAAGAAATTAGAGCCTGCACAACAGGAAGTTTTTGAGGTGGTGTAGTTAGTTGGTTTGTGAGATCTAAGGATAGCCTTCCAGCAGGAGGAATAGAGGGCTCAAGACGCCTGTTCTTGCACCTATAGTGCAGCAAGCAGATAGTGAAATAGGCTCCCAGCTTTAGTTTGCACTGGGAAGGTGTATCAGTTGGGTGTATGGTCCTGATGGCCTGTGATTTGGGGAAGGCTGGATGTCAAGGTGGTGCCTACTAGTGGATCACAGAGATAGACCCTCATGTCGTAACTAAAGTATATAGCCCTCAGGATTAGGCAGGTGGCAAAGAAAAGAATAAAGTGTGGAGTGTTTCCAGTATTTCCCGGAAGTGGACACCATGGCTGCCCCTTGGAAGAGATGTAAAGGACCATATAGAGGAAGGGGACATAGAAAGTACCGAGCTTAAGTGAGCAGATTTGAGCAGGGTCCCAGCCTAAGTCTCCACTGAACATGTTTCTGACCATTTGAGGTAGAGTTGGTTTAATTTTGGAGTAAGTGAACCACTGAGAAAGTTAGAGACTGAAAATGTGAAGTAGAATGGGGAATCTTATCGGATGGATGAGAAGGGACAGCTACAGTTACATTCAAAGAAGGGTAAGAAAAACAGACGGTGAGGGGGAAACCAAACCAAACCAAACCAAACCAAACCAAACCAAACCAAAAAACAGAGACCAGGCAGGAAGCAAGAGCTTTGCCCACTGGGGAAGGCAGCAGGAAGGCGAGAGGCTGCAATGGGAGCAGAAAATGTGCATCTGGGGGAAGGGGAGAACCAAGTCAGGAGACAGCATCAGATCTGGCCAGTGAGTATTAGCTACCAAGTGGTGTCCTCGGGTCCTCCATAGTGCGAGATCCATAGCAACAGCTAAGGAGTGTGTTTTGAGTTCAGTAAACCACAAGCAGTGTCAGTGGAGCCTGAGGCAAGTGTGACCCAGGTGTGATGGAGAACTTCTCAGATAATAATAGAAGAAACATTGAGCCGAGATTTGGATTTTTATTTACTCAGAGCCATACAGATTCATTTTAATGGAACAGAATATTAAAAAAAAGATTTATTTCTTTTCTTTTATGTGTATAGGTATAAACCTCAGAATATGTAGATCATGTGAGTGCAGTGCCCGAAAGGGCCAGAAGAGGGCATCAGATCCCCGGAACTAGGGTACCAAGGTTGTGATTCCACCCTGCTCCCCAATGTTGGTGCTAGGGATGGAGCCCAGGTATCTCTCCGGGCCCAAAAGAGAAAATCTTAGAAAGATTTGTGTGGTAGTCATAAAAGAATCCCTCTAATAGAGCACAGGTAAGGGTAGGTATGAGTGTCATCAGGTCACTTCTCAGAGGGACGGTCCAAAAACAGGAGCTACAGAAGCTTCAGGCGCTAGAGGTCCTAGGTTTCTGGATTTACTTGTCTCGAGTTGGCTCTGGCTCTTTTGTTTTTGTCTACTTGGAATCTCTTGTATGGAGGTTGGGTTGACTACATAACCTCCCGACTCGACTTCCCAAAAGCTGGGATAACATGTGTGTACCACCATATTCAAATCTTCTCGCAGGAGCCCTTCAGATGTTATTTTAAAACATAATATTTAAAAGTTTTTGAGAATCTTTATACAGAATATTTTGATGATATTCACCCTCCATTTCTCCCCTCCTCCCAGATCCACATCACCTCACTTCCGTTCAAACTGATGGACATATTTCTTATTGAGGTTCCCTCTTCCTAGATGTCCCTAGCTTGTGTCAGGTGACAGAAAAACCAACCAGCACTGGGCACACAGGAGGGTGATGACCTTTCTTTTTCTGTACATTCTCTGGATCATCTTTCATACTGTGCAACAGGAACTTGTTCAAAATACCAGTGAAACAGAAGATGGTGACCGCAAATATTCTTTGGAGACATTTTCCTAGGAAAAGTAAGGGAGAGATGGGTAGTGGAGAGTGGAGAGCAGAGTTTTTGTTGTTGTTGTTTGTTTTGTTTTGTTTTTTTAAAGACCTACATAAGGGTGGCCCTGTAGAGACAGGATATGAACAGAGACAGGAGTCACCGTAGGAGGGAGACTCTTCAAGAGGCCCAGCCAAGGTTGACCTTCCTGGGAGCAAGGACAGACAAAGCATCTCAAATGATAGAAGGAAAGTGGAGTCTGCAGCATGGATAGGTGGGAATACTCATTGCCCATCAATTAAGGATGTCTTGGCAGGGTATTAGTGACTTGGGAAATCATACAACATGTTTATTTCTCAGCTCAGATCCCCAGGTCAGTATGCTAGGCTTGCTAGGGGAATATTGAGTACCTACTTGATGCTTGAGGTCATGCACTTGAATAGTAATTCTTGGAGTAGAGAAATCTCTTGAGAAAGGAGGCTAGACTATGTCCCTCCTGTGGGTCCCTTGGCATTTAGAGACTTCTTTGACTATTGTCCATCTGGGAGGGTCTTTCCACAGTGGTCCTCTGGCACCTTGGTGGTGGCAAGGAAACAGTGAATGGGAAGGAACTGGGGCCATGTCTGGTTTAGAAGGGAGACTGGGAAGGTGCCTCAGTAGGCAAAGCATCTCTGTGTGAGCATGAGGTCCTAGGATCAGACCTGGCACCCGTATAGAAAGACAGGCACGGTAGTATGTGACAGTTATCCACGTGCAGAGACAGGAGGATACCTGGGGTTTGCTACTGACCAACTGTGGAGAGCATTGGCTGATGGACCATCAGGTGCTCAGCAATCAGGATGTCCACACAAGAGCTGTCTTTTTAATATGCTCAGTTTATTCACACAAACATTCCTTAGAATACCATGCTCATATAAAAGTTAAACAGACATCTCACCAACAGGGCAGCAGCTATTTGTGCAGAAATGTTGTTCCAGGGTTCCCTGGGAAATCTCCTGTGAGGATGCATCAGAAACTTGCAGGCTCGACTCATTTCTTCAGTGAAGTCCTTCAGCTGCGGCAGTGTGGAAGGATGGCACTGAAGGAAGACCAGGACCCTGGTCCTTGAGAGCATAAGCCAACAACTAGCTAACAGTCATCCTGTGTAAGCCCAGTGACAGTTCAGTGGTCACTGAGTCTCAAGTTCTCTTGCTAATGGGTATCAACTCAGAGGCTATAGATAACCTGTCTAGGTTTTATGGCAGTGCTGTCCTAGAGACCATTCCCAAAGTTCCATTTTTTTGTACTATTTAGTAACTTAGGATATCAGCCCTCCCAGCTTGGGGCTAGTTCCCTGGCATATTAACTTCACTTTGGAGTTAGTTCATTAGCACATCAAAGCCCATCCTGGGCTAGGCATAAGAGCTGCTGGGAGGTCAGACTGGGGCTTGCTTCTGAGGCCTAACTTTTATCAGAGCTGCCTGGGAGCAAACTTCTAACTCACATGCATCACATTATTTGAAGTCACACAAAATGCTTTTTAAACTATGTTCCTTACACCAACCTAGATGAATTAGTGAGTTCTAGGTTCAGTGAGGGACCTTGTCTCAAAAAATAAGGGATTTTTAAAGTGTTAGCTTTTGGCTATTGTCCCCAGGATAGTGATAATAGTACATTATTGTCATTGGCCTGTGAGGTGGTTTGAATAAGAATGGCCTCCCTAGGCTCATAAATTTGAAAGCTTGGTCACCAGAGAGAGGAACTGTTTGAACAGATTAGAAGGATTCAGAGGTGTGGCCTTGTTGGAGGAAGTGCTTCACATCTGTATGAGAATTGGATTTAAAAAGTTTAAAATTTAAACTTTACTGTAACCTTTGGAATGTATTAGAAGCATCTATGGTGCTCATGAAGCACACTTGGGGATCCAGCACCTCCTTCACACCTTTAGACAGAGAAGGCCTGTGGTGAGGTTCTGGTGATGCTTTTTATCTATTTGTTTTGGGACAGAGTCTCAAGTAGCTCAGGCTGGCCTTGAACTTCAGATCCAACTGTTTATGCCTCCTAAGAGTTGGGGTTATAGGGATGGACAGTGAACAGTCATTACAGGGTCTTCTCTCTCTCTCTCTCTCTCTCTCTCTCCCTCCCTCCCTCTCCTCCCCCCCACTTCATCCCTCCCTCTTTCTCTCTACTTCTTAACAAATACTTGTAGCTGCAGTGCCTGTTGTATTTTTGAGACGGTCTCAGACCAGTCTTGAATTCATTACTTAGCTGAGGATATAACCCTGAGTTCCTCATCTTATTATCTCTACTTCCCAGCACCTGGATTGCAGGTGTGTGGTGCCACTCCCAGATCACTCCCTCTTTCTCTCCTTCCTTCTTTCCTTCCTTCCTTTATTCCTTCCTTTTTTTCTTTTTTATTTTTCTTTGTCTTATTGAGACAGGATCTTGCTATATAGCCCTGGCTGGCATGAAGCTTACAATGTAAATAGACTGTCTTTTCCCACAAATTCTGGTGACTAGGAGTGTAGACCACCCTCAGAGACACCATGCCCCTTGGCCTCTGTTAAAAGATGGCCATTTTCCCTAGAGTCCACATCTCTTGTGATTTTGAGACCTGACTGTGTCAGGTTATCAGAGAGGACAACGGGAAAATGTTAAAGAGCACAGCTTGGGTTCTGTGCTGGGAAAGGTACTGCTGTTGTGAGAACTGAAAGGCTTTCTGGTGATTGGGCAGCCTGCCAGTGGTACACCGCAAGTAAGGACATGCAGCCAGGTCACCACAGCCTCACTAGAGCCATCCTCCCTCTGGGCTACAGCTTCGTGTACTGTTAAATTAAGCTTTAAAAATTCCTACCTACTCTTTATTAATTCCTTGGATGATAGAAACCAGGAAAGATCGCTGCAGCTATGTCTCCATTAGGTAATTATAGTTTAAAGAGCCCAACAAAGCCCATTAGAGATCAGGCAATGGGCCTGCTTTCCTCTCTCTGGCTGCACATGTCCCGAGTCTGCAAGGGCAAGCAGGGACACTGAAAGGCATGCCTGCCACAGCCCCATGCCCAGAGCAATAGTTTGGCAGGTTGGGTATAGGCTGCATGTTTGGTAAGCAGAACATGGAAGACAGATTCCTTCAACAGAGAACAGCCTGTACATTTAAGCTCTGCAGCCTTGGGCATTCCTATTCTCCCTGATACATGGGAGTTCATGGCATAGGAGATCAATGTTTTGCAAACCCCCAAAGCAATCCCCATGACTACTTAGTCCTTAAAACAGCCCTGTGATATCCAAGGTGATATTGTCCTGTTTTAAAGATGAGAAAACTGAGGCTAAAAGCCACAAACGATTTGCCAGTATCATCTGACAGGCCAGTGATGGGGCCCTTTCTTGGTACCATTAACTTTCTTAATAAAGTTACCCTGGATTGGGGGATGTAGCACACTTTATTTGAAAAGTTTCCATATTGTCAGTAGGCTAAACTTTAGGATACTCCTGTTGTTTGTAGTCCAGGCTAAGCCTCAAACTTCTATGTGCACAGGCTGTCCTGGAACTGACACTCTTGTTTCAGTCTCTTGAATACTAGCATTATAGGCTCATGCCACCCATGCCTGCTTGGGGTACTTGATAAAACTATAACAAAACTAAAACAAAGCTAAAGACAAAACCAAAACCAACCAATCAACCAACCAAACAACAACAAAAAATCCAGTAGTCTCTTATATACAAATGACTAACAGGCTGAAAAAGAATTCAGAAAAACAATACCATTCACAATAGCCACAAATACTATAAAATACCTTGGTGTGACTCTAACCAAGCAAGCAAAAGACCTCTATGACAAGAAGTTCAAGTCTTTGAAGAAAGAATTAAAGAAGATATCAGAAGATGCAAAGATCTCTCATGCTTATGGATTGGTAGGATTAACATAGTAAAAATGGCCATCTTACCAAAGCAATCTACAGATTCAATGTAATCCCCACAAAAATTTTAACACAATTCTTTACAGACCTTGAAAGAACAACTCTTAACTTCATACTGAAAGACAAAAATAAAACCAGAATAGCTAAAACAATCCAGAGCAATAAAGAACTTCTGATGTATCACCACCCCTGACTTCAAGCTCTTCTACAGAATTGTAGTAATAAAAATTTCATGATATTGGCATAAAAACCAAGTTGATCAGTGGAATCCAATTGAAGACCCAGAAGTAAATCCACATACCTATAGACACTTGATTTTTGACAAAGAAGCCAAAATTATACAATGGAAAAAGAAAGCATATTTAATAAATAATCTAACTGGATGACTGCATGAAGAAGAATGCAAATAGATCCATATTTATCACCCGGCACAAAACTTAAGTCCAAGCAGATCAAAGACCTCAACATAAAACTAGATACACTGAACCTGACAGGAAAGAAAGTGAGGAAAAGCCTTGAGAACACCAACAGCTCAGACACTAAGATCAACAATTAATAAGCAGGACCACATGAAATTGAAAAGCTCTGTAAGGCAAAGACACTGTCAAAAGGATAAGACAGCAGCCCACAGAATGGGAAGAGATCTTCACCAACCCTACATCTGACAGAGGGCTGATATCCAAACTACATAAAGAACTCAAGAAACTAGATATCAACAAACCAAATAACCCAATTAAAAATGGGGTACAAATCTAAATAGAGAATTCTCAATAGAGGAATCTCTTATTACAGAAAAGCACTTAAATGTTCAACATCCTTAGCCATGAGGGAAATGAAAATCAAAATGACTCTGAGATTCCATCTTATACCTGTAAGAATGGCTAAGATCAAAGCCTCAAATAACAGCTCTGGCTGGCAAAATGTGGAGTAAGGGGAACACTCCTCCATGCTGGTGGGAGTACAAACTTGTATAGTCACTTTGGAAATCAATATGGCAGTTTCTCAGAAAACTGGGAATCTACCTACCCAAAGGACGCTCTACTATACCACAAGGACAGTTGCTTCACTATGTTCATAGCAGCTTTATTCATAATAGCCGGAAACTGGAAACAACCTAGATGTCCCTCAATTGAAGAATGAATAAAGAAATGTGGTACATCTACACAATGGAGTATTACTCAGCTATTAAAAACATTGACATCATGAAATTTGCCAGCAAATGGATAGAATTTAAAAAGATAATTCTGAGTGAGGAAACCCAGACCCAGAAAGACAAACATGGTATGTTCTCACTTATACATGGATATTAGCTGTAAAGTAAAAGATAACCATTCTACAATCCGCAGGCCCAAAGAAGCTAAGTAATAAGGAGGACTCAAGGGAGGAGGCATGACGCTCACTGAGAAGGGGAAATGGAATAGACATCGTGAATGGAGAGAGGAGACTGGAGGACCTTCTGAGAACAGGAGGGATCAGGTGACAAGAGGACAAAGGAAGAGAGTACTGGGAGAGACAACTGGAATGGTAGGCTGGCACCTCTGGGATGAGTTAGTAACCTAGAGTACTGGGAACTCCCAGGAACCAATGAGGATGACCCTAGCTAAGACTGCTAGCAATTAAGGATATGGAGTCTGAATCAGCCATCTCCTATAACCAGGCAGGACTTCCAGTGGAGGGACTGGGACACCAACTCTGTCACTAAACCTTCGATCTGACATTTGTCTTGCCTACAAGATGTGCTGGGGTAAAGGTGGCATAGAAATTGAGGGAGTGTCCAATCAATGACTGGTCTAGCTTGAGACCCATGCCATGAAAGAGAGAGCCCATCCCTCACACTGCTGGGAGAACCAGGAAACAGGCCGAATAGCCCAGAGACCTAGAATAGAATCAAACACAAATGGAAAAAAAAAGTCAGTGAAATGATTCATAATGATATTCTGCTATACTCATACATTGGTGTCTAGCCCGATTGTCATCTGAGAGGCTTCACCCAGCACCTGACAAAACAGAAGCAGAGACCCACAGACAAACATTAGGCGGGACTTGGGGAATCTTTTGGAAGAAAGGGAAGAAAAATTGTAGAAGCCAGGGGGCTCAAGGACACCACAAGAAAATTCACAGAATCAACTAACTTGAGCTCATTCGGGCTCCAGAGACTGAACCACTAACCAGGGAGCCTGCAGGGCACTGCCCTAGGCCTTGTGCACATATGTTACAGTTGTGTAGCTTGGTCTTCATGTGTGACACCTAACAGCGGTGCAGGTGCTTCTCTGACTCTGTTGTCTGTCTTTGGGACCCATTCCTCCTACTAGGTTGCCTAATCAAGTCTTAATAAGGGAGGACACGCCTGCTCTTATCACATCTTGATATACCAGGACTGATTGATATCCATAGGAGACCTGCCATTTTCTGAAGAGAAATGGAAAAGGATTGGATGGTGGGGTGGGGTTGGGGATGGGTGTGGGTGGGAGGGACTTGGAGGAGAGGAGGGAGGCAAACTGGTCTGATGTAGAGTAATTAATTAAAATATTTGTGTGTATGAGTGTCTAGGTTCGGTGGCCCTTGAGCTCCTGAGTGATCTTCTATTTCAGATTCGCATCTCGACCTAGGAGCACTGGGACTACAGAACTCAGACTGTCAACCTCTGTTACCCAATGAGCTATCCACCAGCCCTCCTCACCCTCTTCGCCCTCCTCACCCTCTTCACCTTCCTCATTCTCTTCACTCTCCTCGCCCTCCTTACCCTCCTCACCCTCCTCGCCCTCCTCATCCTCCTCGCCCTCCTCACCCTCCTCACCTTCCCCACCCTCCTCACCCTCCTCGCCCTCCTCACCCTCCCCACCCTCCCCACCCTCCTCACCCTCCTCACCCTCCTCACCCTCC
>JADRCH010000050.1:6983167-7029120 GCA_019843965.1 Rhynchomys soricoides
CACCCTCCTCACCCTCCTCACCCTCCTCACCCTCCTCACCCTACTCTTTAAGGAAGACTGATTCTTGCTGTTTTCTTCTCCCATGTAAAGGTGAAAAGAGAGAACTGACTCCATGAAGTTGTCCTCTGACCTCCACATGTGCATACCCACTTGTGTACTGTGACACACACAGGCACACATACACAGTAATAATATATAAACACTTTTAAAGGAGATCTTTATTTTCTCAGCCTCTAACTGATATCCAGCATTGCCTTCCATCATAAAGACAGACAGTAAGAACAGTACTAGTGACAGCTTGAGATTAGTTTTATACCAACAGAAGTCACCGATACTGCTGAGCATGGTGGCACACACTTGTAATCTTATCACTTGGGAAATAAAGGCAGGAGAATCAAGTGTTCAAAGTCACCTGCAGCTACATAATAAGCTTGATGATAGCCTGAGCTACAAGAGATCCTGGCTGAAAAAACAAACAAATAAACATCTGCAAACAAACAAAAAATCACCAATATTTTCATATATTACACCTATCTTGAGATGTGGATTATGCCCCCTCACCGCTTCAAAATTATGGTGGTTATTATGTGCGTTACTGGATCTTGATTAATAGGTTAATAAAAACAATATTTGCTATATTACAACTCAGAACATAATTTAATAACCGTATCTCAATATAATCGGTTTCCTTTGTAACCCCATTTATTTTACTATATGTGTTTAAAGATATTCTCAGAAACCATCCAAGTGAAAATGCCAAGCACTCATATACCCCAAGTCACCTTCATAGGGGTTTCAGGTCAAAACTAGAGACTCTAGGCCCTGACCCAGACCAGTCCTCTAGGCAGCAGGCTCTGAGATGAAGCTTAGAGTTTGGGGATTGATACAGAAGGACTCTAGGATAAGTCCCTACAGACAAGTGAAAGGAGCAGCATTGGGCAGAGGGAAAAATGTGTACCCCATTGTTGAGATGTCATCAGCACTCACTCAGGAAACAAATTAAGCCTGGTAGGAGGGTGCTCTCTTCAGAACAGATGCCCTGGTCCACAAAGAAATGCAACTAAGGGGCTCATGCCAGCAGCTCTCTTGTTCTTGAGGGACTTCTGGGTGCTGGCCTACAGAGTCCACTATGGTCTCTGCAACTAAACTCTGAATAGATTTTTGCATTTATGCATCTGTCTTCCTTCTCCTCTCCTCCCCTCCCCTCCCCTCCCCTCCCTCCCTCCCTCCCTCCCTCCCTCCCTCCCTCCTTTCTTTCTTCCTTTCTTTCTTTCTTTCTTTCTTTTTCTTTCTTTCTTTCAACAGAGCCTGCAGTGTTATCCAGGCTGTCTTTGAACTCATTACATAGTCTAAGCTGACCTTGAATGTATGATCCTCCTGCCTCCGCCTTCTGAGTGCTGGGGTTGCACCCTCATGGGCACCATCATGCCTGGCAGCATCAGTCGTTTTAAAAGTTCTTTTGTGGTTTTGAATGTTCTGCACAGTTTGAATACCCTTGAACCCAGCTGGGTACATCTGGATCCCAGATCCAACTTTGTCTTAGTGTTTCTATTGCTTCAATTAAACACCATGACCAAAAAGCAAATTAGGGAGGAAAGGGTTTATTTGACTTACACTTCTACATTGTCCATCACCGAATGAAGTCAAGACAGGAACTCAAGCAGGGCCGGAACCAGGAGTCAGGAGCTGATGCAGAGGCCAAGTAGTGCTGCTTACTGACTTGTTCCCCTTGGCTTGCTTAGCCTGCTTTCTTATAGAACCCAGGAAGGACCATCAGCCCAGGAATGGCAGCACTCACAATGGTCTGGGCCCTTGCCTAATTAAGCAAATGTCTTACAGCCAGAACTTATGGAGACATCTTTTCAATTGAGGCTCTCTCCTTTCAGATAACCCTAATTTGTGTTAAGTTGACTTGAGACTAGCCAGCACAAACTTGTTCAAGTTGTGGGTGGGCGCGTGTGTGCATGTGTGTGTGTGTGTGTGTGTGTGTGTGTGTACATCAATGAGTATGCAGTATGATGTGTGCACATGAATGTGCAGGTGCCTGTGCCCTATGTGTACATGTGTAGATCGGAACAAGATGCTGAGTATCTTCCATCATTATGTACTCTCAGCCTTATTGCTTTGAGAAAGAATCCTCACCTAACCGGAAGTTTGCCAGTCCAGCTAGGCTAGCTGGCCAGTGATTTGCTTGCTTCCATCTCTGTTGCTGGGGTTACAGACACAAGCAGCCATATTCAGTTGGATGCTGGAGATTTAGACTCAGGCTCTCATCTTGCAGAGCAGGTACTTTCTCCACTGAGCCACTTCCCCAGCCCTTCTCTCTACCTTATATTCTGAGACAGGATCCTTCACTGAATCTGCTAGACTGGCTGGCCAGCAACCCCCAGTGCTTTTACCTCTGGTCTTTGTTTCCTTCCAGATAGCTCCAAGAGCTGATCCTAGCCTGAGATGGATAACTCAAAGCCTTGGGAAACCTTACCATATAAAAATTGGCCTCCATGGGGCTGGAGAGATGGCTCAGCGGTTAAGAGCACTGGCTATTCTTCCAGAGGACCCAGGTTCAGTTCCCAGCACCCACACGGCAGCTCACAACTGTCTGTAACTCATGCTCTAGGCAATCCAACTCTCTTACACATGCAGGCAAAATACATAAAACAAAAATAAATAAATTATTTTTTTAACAGGGCCCCCTGAGATATGGGGTAGGGAGAGCAAGAGGCAGTGGGAAGGGTATTGTAGGCATGATGGTATCTCTCATATTAAGCTCCCATTCACAAAATGCAAAGTATCTCTCAGGAGCCATGTCAGAAATATTAATGGAAGCTGTGGGAGTAGCAGCCTAGGAAGGAAACCTAGTTTGTACCGGGAACTTTTTCCTCCTCCTCCTCCTCCTCCTCCTCTTCCTCCTCCTCCTCCTTTTAAAAGATGAGGTCTTATGACTTCCACACTGGCCCCGGAACTGCTTGTGTATTCTAAGATGACCATGAGCTTCTTCTGATCCTCCTGCCTCTCAAGTGCTGGAGTTGCAGGTATGCACCACCATGCCAGGCTTCTGTGGCGCTGGGGCTCAAACCCAGGGCTCCATGCATACTAAGCCAATGCTTTCACAAGCCCTAGCCCAGTTTTCGTCACTTTAAATTTTTGTACCCTGACTACATATTGTCTATTCGAACAAGATTCTTGCTTGCTATTCAGACAGCACACTGACAGGGACAATGCTCTTATCTGACCTCATTAGCAAACATCCTCTTGGGGAAAGAAAGGCCAGAAAAAATCTCCCAGCAGCCCCTGTAATTACAAGCCCAAACACAGTGCAGCATGTGTTTTTGTTTTTGTGCATGGCTTTCCTAAGTGCTCTCTTCAGGCCTCCTGTGCCTGCCTTGTTCCAGAGAGGAGGAAGCACAGCCCATGTGCAGGCTGGGGCTGCTCATGTGAGCTGGAGCAGGGATGCTCACCCCTCAGCAGCAGCTGGGCTGCTGGATTGTCTCATGCCACATCTGCAGCCACTTAGACGCTGTGGGCCGGAAGGCCTCCGCTTGCAGCTCAAAGCCTAGGCTGCATGCCAGAGCACTAGCTTGCCACCTCTCTGACAGGACTGCTGCAGCAGCATGAGCTGCCCAACTCTCCAGTCCTCAGGAAACAGCTTATGCACTGGCTATCACTGACCACAGTCCCAGGAGTCCCTAAGGAAGAAGCTTTAGGTCCCCTGTCTCTGTCAGCCACTGAAAGTTCTCTAAGTCCACGAAGAGGGTAGGTGATGGACAAAGTTAGGGTCACTTCTGTATACTAGGTTGTATACCAACCCTGTTGAGTTCTAGGAATCAAAAGGTGGGCTGTGGGAAGTCGAATCAATTTCCCTGAAGTCACACTGCTACTAACAGGTGGGGCTCAATCTAAGGTAGGATTGTGAGTTCAGCCCTGTCACAGCTCCATAGAGGATCTCCAGTGTGGCAGTCCTGCTTTCCATCTTGCCTCCCTTGCCCCAGTCAGACTCCTGGAGCCTCTGTTACCTTGGCTGTAAGGTGGGATGTCACCACTATCTGAAAGGTTTCTATGAAGCTTAAAGTTGCTGATGACAGTAAAGCTTGGCACAATAAATGTGACCCCCATTCTTTATTGTCTGGAATCACTGTAATTCCCACTCTTTGTCCTGTATCCTCAAAGGGTCACCTGAGGCTGTGCAGATGCCCCACATGTATGCCTGGAAGCGAGGCTCTGGTTCAGGGATCCTTCTGGCCTAACATTCCAGTATCCATTCCGTTCTCTGACTCAGTCTGGCTCACTGGTCTCTGCTATTAACATTTCCATGAATGCTGTTCCAGCAATTTCCAAGTTCTGAACAATTTTCCTAAGCAAGGGAAGGAAACGCCCTCCTGGGAAGCCGCTTGCTTCTCAGAGGGAGTCTCCTGTTCCTCTGGCAGGTGACTCTTTGCTTGACATCAGGGCTCTGCCCAGCCCCCGACGCCTGCCACACCAGTGTGGAGCTCTCTTTATGGAGCTGGCTCCATTGCCTCTCAGTCTTCCTGTTTCTTTGTTTCCAAGATGAATTTCCTAGGCAAGTATCCCAGGCCTAGCCTTGGAACCCTATTCTCTGGAGTGAAAGCCATGTGGCCCTTTTTGATCACATGGTTGGTAATAAAGTCATTGACCTTAATGGCTTAATTTTGGATCATTTTTGCTACAGGACTCCTTGCGACCTCTAGTGTAGTGTATTCCCTCTGAGTTATGCCACCTTCTGTAAGGTCCTATGGTTGGCTGATCTCTTGTTATCTATAGCAGTAGGGCTGGGTAAAAGCTTCCCCAAGCCTCACCTTTTCATCCTCTAATTCTGCTGTGTGCCAGCTCCATGTTGGAAACAGATGAACAAAGACACAAAGCTCTTGGCCCCTTATCTCTCCAGTATCTCACCTCATAACACAGCAAATGATGTGGGGTACTCAAGTATATTCCTGTTACTTACTACTCCAAAATTTGGTGACAGAAAACAGCCATGTGTTTTGGAAGCCTATGACTAAGCAATTTGGTCAGGACACTGGAGTGTATGTCTTTCCTTCTCTCTGATACCTTGGTCTCAGCTGAGTGACCCCAATGGCTGGCAGTAACTTGAAGAATGGGAAGGGGTGGCACTGGGCTGGCTGCAAAATAGGCTCAGCCTGGACTATCACCAAAGCACCCACCTGTGGCCTCTCCTGCATGGTGGTTTCAGCATAGCTGGACTTTTTATAAGATGGGTGTGTCCAAGAGTGTTGTCCCCTGTGAATAAGCCAGGAGTCACGTACCGTATATGACTTTACCTCAGAGACAGCAAGCATCACCCACCTGTAGCATGCCCCAACAGTCATAAGGCAAGCCAGATCCAAGGACTGGGAACACAGACTTTATTTCTTGTTGGAAGAAGATAGAAAATGAACAAACAAGGTTTTGCAGCCATGTCTTTAAGCTTCCATGGAAGGTTGCCCAGAAGCACTAACCTTTGAGCTGAATTTTGAAGACAGTGGGATAGAGGATAGTCTGAGGGCAGAGGTGACCTAGGCAGAGGGATCCATCCATCCATCCAAAGGCTCAGGAAACAAAAGTAGATTACATCTCATAAATCAGCACACTAGACTTCAAAGAAGCACAGGTGAGCCTTCCCTACTGCCCCCTCACTGGCCTTCCAGCCCTAGCCAGGCCTCTGACTTCAGAGTGTCAGGTCTTGCTATGACTTGGGTTTTGGTGGAATACAATCTGGATGGAGGCTGGTTGGCAGATTCACATACCCGTGGCCTTGGCTGATCCCACCTGGCTTCCAGTACCCAAGGCACTTAGAGAGATGCTTCCCATGAGCTAGATTAAGCAGAGTGTGGCCCCATTTCTCTCCACCTCTGGATTCAGACCCCCCAGAGTGTGCTCAAAGTCTTGGTTTGGTTTTTCAAAGCATCAGAGTCTCCCTGGTGGTTGGCTTGAATCCCAGCCATTTTTTCCATAACGGCTAGTTTCTTTTGATTATAGACATAAAAATTCAGAGTCAGTTAAACAAAGGAGAAAATTATGGGTTCTTGTGACTGGGCTGTTCCAGGAGTAAGTCCTAGGGTCTAAGCAGGGTTAATTCTCTTTCTCTCAATTTCTGTTTTTTCGGTTGTCAATTGTTCCACATTGGTTTCCTTTGCAGGCAGAGTCTCCTAGGGTCTCCTCGGTCACAAGTGATGGCCGCACAACTCTGGTCTTATCCTAACCAGCTAGTGCACAGCTCGATAGCTGAAGAAGGCACCTGAGCTCTTTCTAGAATCATTGACTGGCCATGAAGCTTAGTACACCAACTGTCAGTGACTGTATCAATTATTAATGTCTAGTACAAGAGTTTCATATCCAGAAGGGGTAAGAAAAATGGCAAATCAGACAAATTTCAGCTGCCAGAGACTCAGAGCTGTAGTTGTGCACTGCACAAAAGGAGAATAGAGTGACTTTCATACAAAGGCAGTGCTATAGACCAATGCCAAGCCCTGCAAAATCGGCCACACTTTTTCTTTTGCATGTCAGCAATGTCTGGAGTCTCTCTCCCCCTCCCCCTCCCCCTCCCATCCCCTCCCCTCCCTCCCCCTCCCCCTCTCCTCTCCCTCCCCTTCTCCTCCCCCTCCCCCCTCTCTTCTCCCTCCCCCTCCCCCTCTCTCCTCTCCCTCCCCTCCCCCTCCCCCTCTCTCCTTTCCTCTCCCTTTCCCTCTCCCCCCTCTCTGTTACTCCATGAACTGGTTGGGATGAATTGTGAGCCTACCATGCACCTTATAGAACCATGACTCCTTCCCCCACCCTGGCTATGTAGCTGTTCATTGTGATTCTTTACTGTCTCTTTGTCTGGCTTTGGACCCTTTTCTGAGTCTGGGGAGTATGTCTAACTGCCCTCACAGACCAGGCAGGGGACAGGCCTAGGTTGGATGGATTCCATGAGTGGGAAGTGAGTAGGTCAACTCTTGTGTCTGCCTCTGTGTCAATCCCTAAAGCATTCCCAAAGTGACCACAGAGGGATGGGGGCTCTGTCCATCTGCAGTCAGCTGCTATGATCCATTCATCTCCTGCCTGCCATGCCTGGCCTCATCCAGTTCTCCAGACATCTCAAAGGAGACCTCAGACTGCACACCTTTAGTACTACCACTCAAGGCTGGCTTTGGAGATCTGGAGCCTTCTCCAGGAGGCCTGGCATGGAAAGATATCAGGCTCCATTTAGGCCTCCCTGAAGCTGCCAGGCAGCTGCTTGAGGGCTTGATGAAAACCAGACCCCAGAGCACGGGGCTCTGGGTGAAACTGGATACCTGTCAACCTCAGCAAAAGAAACATATTGTGGAAGGGAGGCTGGGTGGCGGCTCGGCAGATCTGGGCTGAGCTGTATGGCTGACTTCTCCTCCTGAAAGGCCCCCAGGAGCCTCACCATGTCAGGTGATGACAGCTCTATGAAACAGCAGTCCTGGGGACACCAGTGGGCACATCTACCTCTCTACTACTTCCTTTCTTTCTCTGCTCCTTTTCTGCAGATACAGGCCCGAATCACAACTTTTTATTCACATCATAAATTATTTAACCTTCTGGACCCTCAGTTTTATCATCTGTAAAATGGGCCTGAAAATAGAACCTGCTCAGTTGAACCAGGCTGGCCTTAAATTTACAGAGATCTGCCTACCTCTGCTACTCAAGTAAGGTTGTTTATTGGTATGTTTCTTCTTCTGAAAAGTTATTTGCTAATGCTAAACCATCAGTGTGGTTCTTGGCAATCACAGCCAGGAACTAAGAAGGTCAGGACCACTAGGTCTTCATTCAGCAGAATCAAATCCTAACTGCTGTTCACAAATTAGGAGCCCCAGTGTCTCCTCTATAGAGCGGAATATTGACAATGTCAGGGATGGTCAGGGATGCTGTGTATCTCACACAGGATACAGACGCGTTCAGATCCCAGCCCATCCTCGGAACTTTGTACTTTTTGTTTGTTTCTTTGGTTTTATTTAAATTATTTTCAGTTTTATTCATTATTATTATTATGCATGATATATGTATGTGCATGATGTGTGTGATGTGTGTCTGTGTGTGTGACAGGAGCTTGCTATGTAGCCCAGGCTGACCTCAAACACAAGGTTCTGCTCCTGCCTCCCAAGTACTGGGATCACAGGTATGTGCCACCACAGGCAGCCAGGATCTCTTAGCACTGCTTACTTTATTTATCTATTTATTGGTCCTGGAACTGGACTCAGGGTCTAAGCATACTTCAGCAAGTGTTCTGCCCCTGGCCATACACCATCCCAGAATCTCTTTTTAAATTGAAAATCTGTCTTAAGTTGTGAAGGCAACATATATGTTCATGATGAATAAATCCTACAATGCAAAATCAGGGGAAAATGGGCTCTTCTCAGAGGTAAACACTATGAATGGCGTTGTGTGGTTTCCAGGGCATGGGAGCTTTCTGCCTCTGGAAAGCACTGAGCAAATAGATCATCCTTATTTTTTGCACCAAACTAGATCATCACTCTATTGAAAACAAAAAAAAAAAAATAGCATCAGTGTAATTGTCTACGTTACTCGTTACTCGGTCTGCAGAGAGCTCCAGTGTGCGGCCTGCAGTGGGGACTGAGCCCCTTTCCTGTTCCTGGCCTTGGTGGTCCCTGGTGCTTCCTATGCAGCCAGCCCAGCTTGGCAACCTTCCTCGAGCACAGATGTGAAACTGGAGGTTCCGAGGGCCGGGGGCAGCCAGAGCTCTGTGAACTGACCTGCACCACCACATCCATTAAAGAAAGAAAGAAAGAAATGAGAGGGGCTCAGCACATTTTCTGAATCTACTCCTTTTCTCAGTTTCATTTCACACACTCTGAAAAGTTCATCCCCTCCCACTTTCCCAGAGTTCTCACTTCTCATTATGGTTTTTCTAGGAGTTCATGATTCAATGTGTGAGTGTGTGTTTGTATGGTTGTACACACATGCATTGAAACACATGTTTTAAAACCAATTTTTAAAAATAAAAAAAGAAAGAAAGAAAGAAAGAAAAAAGGAAAAGGCTAGACCCTCCACATCCCACCTTTCTTAAATGCAGCTGTTCTAAGGGCTTGGTCAAATTCCACTTTACAGAGCCCACCTCCCTCCATTCAGCAAAATTGATGAGTTTTTCCTCCCTCGGAAACGCACAGTAGGATAAACATGTAACTGTGATCTATTTTTGATTAAGTAAATTCCTTCAAGCCTGATAGGTGACTTTCCCAGATAGATAAATCGCCTAATCATCACTAATAGAATATATGTTATTTACAGAATAATTACTTAATCACATACACCTCTCATCTGAGCTCAGGGGCTAAGCAAGGTCAGGCCTGGTAAGTTCTTGGATGGGAACATTTGTTCTTTGTCTAGAATTTATGCTTTAGTTTCCTACCAAAGATGGGAGCCTTGGTTCCACCACCCACGTGGTACCAGAAGTTTGATTGGAGGTGACAACTGCCCATCCAGTCAACGTCCTTTATAGGCAGTTACCCTCAGAGGTCAGTACTGAGTATCAAACAAATGTTCCCATGTCTATGACCCCCCCCCCCCAGGCTCCCATGCTCCATCCCCTGCCTCAAAGAGGCTGACCAAAAACTGCCCAGGTTTTGGAAGACGTGTCTGTGAGGACAGCTGAACGTGGTGTTGGCCGTAATGGAATGTTGTTCAGTCTTCTCGTGGGTAGAAGAGAAGGTAGAACAGAAGTACAAAGCTGCTCAGCTTTCTGCAAACTGCCTCTTGGATTCTAATACTTTGGTATCTATCTGAAATTCAAAAGTAAGTACCTTTCAAGGGCTGGGATATCACACAGCTGGCAGAGAACATATACAGAATATATAGAAATCCCAACACTAGGGAAATGAAGTCAGGAAGATCAGCAGTTTGAGGTCGTCTTTGTCTACAAAGTGATTTAGAAGCTAGTCTGGGATACATAAGACTCTGTCGCAAACAAACAGCAAATAAAAAGGTTAGATGCCAATAATACTTGCTGTCCTTATTGCTTGGGAGGCTGAGCTGGGAAGATATCTTGAGCCCAGGAGTTCGGGGCTAGTCTGGGCAACACAGCAGTGGACAAGCTAGAACAATTTTCTTTTCTTTTTTTGTTTTAACACATAAAGAAGAATGAAGAGCCCCCTCACTGAGACTCCCCTCCTGGTCCTAGATTTTGTCTCCTTTTCTATTTATTTATTTATGTATTTATTTATTTATTTAAAAAATATTTTTCAAGACAGGGTCTCTCTGTATAGTCCTGGCTATCCTGGCACTCCCTCTGTAGATCAGACTGGCCCCTGAGTGCTGGGATTAAAGGTCTGCACTACCACACCAGGCTTGTTTGTTTGTTTGTTTGTTTGTTTTTGAGACAAGGTCTTACATTATAGCCCAGGCTGACCTCAAACTCACAGCAATTCTCCTATCTCAGCCTCCCAAGAGCTGCGATTACAGGTGTGGCCACCTTGCTAAACTTGTATTATTGTTCCTAAACATCACTGTCTCTTTGAATTTTTGTTTGAGGTACTCTGCCAAAAAATTAACCTAGGTCCTAGCTGAGATTCTAGATATAAATACAAATTTACAGTGTGTGTGTGTGCGCACGCTGTTGGGGATTAAAACTAGGACCTTGCATTTGGCAGGCAAACACTCTGCCCCTGAGCTCTGTCTCTAGCCCACAATGTGCCAATTATTTTAAATAGTACGGAAGAAACATAAATACCAAATCCAGACTATGGAAGCTCTACAGAACAACCGACCAGTGTCTCCAAAGAATAGAACAAGATGATCACGACAAAGCAGAGGGAGGAGAGAGATGGAGAGATCATCAGGATGTAGCAGATCTCGGCATGTGATTATTTCTATCTGAGTTTCAACAAACAGGTAAAAGCAAGTCATGAGACAATCTAGCAAATGTAAATATTGGAAAGGAATCTGAAGACAGTAGGACTTGCTATTATTAGTAACTTTTAAGGTGCCATGGTAATGCAGTTATCTATTGTCAAGGGAGCCAGTAACTTTTACAGATACATACTGAAAGATTATAAGTGAAATCTTAAAATGTCTACAATTTGCTTAAAAATAACCTGGAAAGGGAGAGAGTAGATAAAGCGAGATTGGCCTGGATGATTGTAGCGGCTGGACATTTGGCACATGAGGAAATCAACAAAAGTCAGAAGAAATCCCCTTGACCTTAACAAGAACCTTAAGGACCAGGGCCACTCACTTCTCCTCCTGGGTCCCACTTGTTCACACCTGGAGATGCTTTGAAAGAGAAGAGGCTCTGATGCTTCGACATAAACTCCACTGCCCATGCAGTCGACGTCTTTGTAGTCCCAGGTGATTTCAGATCCATCCTGACTTTTATTTTACCTAGTCCTTTGGGAACTCGATGAATATTAATTTTTACCCACTGACATCCCGCATTTCTTTTATCCGAGAGTGCAATTTTCTAGACATTGCATAGATGCAAGCGATGTGTTTTTTTTTTTTTTTTTTTTTTTTTGACAAGATCTAAGAACTTCCCTGACACTAATGGGTAGTTACAGCTAAGAGTGGAGAAGGAAGGGAAAAAAATTCCTGAGGGTACTCCCCAAGGACAGGCGGCTCTGAAAGGAGTGGGTGGGGACCAGTGTGAAGGAACTGAAGGGCTGCATCTGTAGACTTGCTACCCCACCTTTCCTTTGGTAACATCCTGCCTGTATGCTATGAAATGTTGGCTACCATGGAGACAGAAGGAACCAAAGAGGAGGAGCTTCAGAAGGATGTTAGAATACATATGAAAAGGCTGTGACATCTATAAAATAGCTTAACATTACTCCCCCACCCACCCCCTAGGATGTCTGCCTTAGTTAGCTTCAGCTATCAGAGGGAGTTTCAACTGGGGGATCATCCAGATCAGATTATCCTGTGGCTGTATGAAAGGAATTGTCCTGTTGATTGAGGGTCCAGCCCCCTGTGGACAGTACAATCTCTGGATAGGTGGGCTGGGCTATACAAAAAAGCTAGCTGAGCATGAGAGGACCAGCAAGCAGCATTCCTTCAGGATTTCTGTCCCAGTCTCCTTCAGTCCTTCAGTTCCTTCGGCTCCCTGACTTCCCTCAGTGATGGACTATGGCCTGGAAGTGTTTCTTCCCCAAGTTGCTTTTGGTCAGAGTGTTTATATTACACCCTGGTGTCATCAGTCGTCATGAATAAAAAGGTCTTAGATGTTTTTGAGACAGGGTCTGGCCATGTAGACTAGACTGGGCTCAATTTGTGATCCTCAGTAGTGATGGGATTATGGGAGTGTGGTACATTCATGCTGTCTTAGTCAGGGTTTCTATTCTGCACAAACATCATGACCAAGAGGCAAGTTGGGGAGGAAAGGGTTTATTCAGCTTACACTCCATGCTGCTGTTCATCACTAAAGGAAGTCAGGACTGGAACTCAAGCAGGTCAAGGAGCAGGAGCTGATGCAGAGGCCATGGAGGAATGCTGCTTACTGGCTTGCTTCTCCTGGCTTGCTCAGCCTGCTTTCTTATAGAGCCCAAGACTACCACCCACAAGGGACCCTCCCCCCTTGATCACTAATTGAGAAAATGCCTTACACCTGGATCTCATGGAGGCATTTTCTCAACTGAAGCTACTTTCTCTGTGATAACTCCAGCTTGTGTCAAGTTGACACACAAAATTAGCCAGTACACGTGCCAATGTTCTTTATGGTGCATGGTGTATCAGTCAGCCATGAACACTGTCAGCTGTAACTACTGAAGCTGAAATATCTGAATAACTGACTGGTTTAAGCAACAGAAGTCATCATCTGCTTCTGAAATCACATGCTTATGCATTTTAAGAGGAGCAGGGGCTGTAGTATCTATGTCTATTGTCTAGCACCTCTGAGAACCTTGAGGCTATCTCTTCATGGTCCCAAGATGGCTGCACCAGCTCTAAGCATCATAACCTTATGGGAGTAAATAATTCCAGGATCAATAAACAAATTAGTTTTTCAGGCTCCCCTTTCTCAGGAAGGAGAAGTCTTTTTCCAAGACAATTTAGTAGGCTTTTCCTCGAGTCAGTGGGCAAAACTGGGTCAATATAGTCACAATGCAGGATGGGAAAGTAAGATGTCTTTTTGCAAGTCCCTTTGGGCACAGGACACAGGGGTTGAGAAAGACAAATTCCATCAGTTTGGCATTTCTAGGTCTTCCTGCTCCTAAGGTTTCCTATACAGTCCACACATTTTAGTGGGAATGGGGTTCTGCCTGATAACACTGGGTGACACAGTTTGAAGTGTGATTACTGGGTGACACAGTTTGAAGCTGTGACTACTGGGTGACACAGTTTGAAGCTGTGACTACTGGGTGACACAGTTTGAAGCTGTGACTACTGGAGGGAAGTTTCCTGAATCTGGTTTTGCTGTTTGCACTCCAGCCTCAGTTCCAGTGAGGATGTCCGTTCTCAAAGGTTTGAGACTCAGAAAATGTTGGCTTTCCAATCAATGACCCAATGGTTGGATTTTTAGCCAACCATTTCCTCAGCTCCATAGGGTGCAGGGATGTATAAGCTGCCATTCCGAGATGCAGAATCACACAACTTATTGACAGAAACCTAGAAAACATGGAATGACAGCATAGGACCACACCAGAAAACAGCCATAAGGCAGGCTCTCATCAAGTTGGGTGTGGAGGCCAACAGGCAAAGCTTCCACTTCCAGGAGACAGGGACAGACAGGCAAAGACAGTGCCCTAAGGCATGTAAATCTGGGAGCTTTAGAGATTTTCACGTAAAGTCAAAAGGGTTTAAACCTCAAATGACTCCATAAGTTTGAGGCCCATACCCACACCAACCATGCCAAGTATCACTGTTCTTTAGTTTAGTTTAGTTTTGTTGAGACAGGATTTCTCTCTGTAGCCCTGGCTGTCCTGGAACTCACTCTGTAGACCAGGCTGGCCTCAAATTCAGAGATCTACCCGCCTCTGCTTTCCCAGAAAGCAAGACGTCAAGGCTCAAAGTAGTTAAACAACTTACCCAGGGATTTTTAGCCAACCTAGTGGTACCAACCACAGTTCATAATTGACTAGTTCCCTTCCCCTTACCTGTTTAACAGGCTCTAATCTGGTAAGAGATAAGGTCATATGACTAATATCTGGCCATCTGTTGTATGCTATTTATTCATTAGTTGTGACTAGCTCAAAGGTGGTCACTTGACCTAAGCCAGTGGCATAAGGAAATCAAGCTGGTGGTTGAAATGGATTGACAGAGAAGCTTCCCTGGACTGGAGTTTGGATTGCTATATGCTCCATTCTTGTGGCTTTTCTTTGCTGAGAGCTTCTGCACTGTTCACGAGCTGAGGAGTCAGTACTTTCCCTTAGAAAAAAAACCAACTACTTTATGTCTATAACTCATGTAGTGTGCAATCACTCTTTCAGATCAGGCGTGTTCATGGTGGTGGCCATAGACTGCTTACTCATTTAAAGTGTATAATTCAGTGGTTTTTAGTGTATGGAATTATGCATCATTACTGCATTGGTTTTAAAACATGTTTATCATCCCCAAAAGAAACTAGGCCTGTCACTCCCTCTTCTCCCAAACAACTCCAGTCTAGGCAACCACCATGGACTTTGCACCTCCATGGACTTGCCTAATTTAGACATTTTGGTTTACATGGAATCCTACAATACTGGTCTGCTGTGATCTGCTTCTTTCACTTAGCTTATTATGTTCTCTGTTCACCCATAACAGAGCAGAGCAGTTTCTTTTTGCTGGGATCGGCTGTGGTTGGGTTCTAAGCACTTGCCAATTGAAAGTGTGCCCAGAGTTTGAAGTCAATTCTGATAAAAGACCTGTCCCTCCATTTTATCTGTTGAAGCCAGATCATGGGGGTGGGGTGGGGGAGGGCATCGGATGCTACACTAAAGAGTCTGACCTTTCTGCTACAGACCCCAGAGATTTCTGAGCAAGATAGAGACTAGTTTAGAATGTCATATTTAGTGAGATTATTCTCATGACAGTGATATTTTTATTTAGATTGAAATATCTTGTGGGGGGTTCAGTGGGCAATGGTGCTTGCTGGGCAAGCCTGGCGACCTGAGTTCAATCTGTGGAACCCATCCATGTAAGGGTGGAAGGAGAGAACCAGCTCCTGAAAGTCCTCAGATCTCCACACGGTGTTCATGCCCCCCTCCCCAAATATTAATAAATCTTAAAACAAGATTTTATGTTGTGTCTTGTAGTGGTTGAATGAGAGTGCCCCCATAGGCTTATATGATTGAATACTTGGTGGAACTACTTAGGAGGTGAGTCAATGGGGGTAGGCCATTCCCCATGTGCTTCTTTGCCTCCCATTCATCACTGGATGCGAGCTCTCAGCTGTTTCTGCCACCATGCTGTTGCTCTCCCATGACGGACTCTAACCCTCTGAAAACATAAGCCCAATTAAATGCTTGAGTTTATAAGTTGCCTTGGTCACGATGTCTTATCATAGCCATAAAAAAGTAACTAATACACATAAGTATTATATGTCATATGCAATACATTTACACCATCTGTCACAGAATCAAAGAAAAGAAACCTGGGGTTTTGTTTCCTTAAGAGAGGAGACTGGGGAAATATGGCATCCCTGGGCCTACATCCCTATAGGACATACCTAATGAGAGGTAGGTATTCCATAAGGGAATGAGAAATATTGTATTTTTATCTGAAAAATGTAAAACCAATTATATTGTAAAACCAATACTATTCAAGAGATCCAGTCTACAGCAGGTGCTCTATATGATCTACTGCTCTTATCCCATCTTGTCACCCAAATGTCCCTACCCATGCCTGCTGGTTGTCAAGCCCACGAGGGCTGCAGCTGCCTTCACTCTTATTCATTCTTCATCCCCTGTGAAGCCTAATCTGAGAGAAGCATGTGCTCTATGTGACATGTGGCATTTATAAAAGACCGAGATGGAAATAGCCTGATTCCCAGAGTGAGGAATAGATGGTCCTGTCAACCTCTCTGTAGCCAGCCCACCCCTTATGGAGCAAATCCAGATGTGTAGAAGTCAGCGAAGCAACAGGAACCCAGAAAGAGGAAGACACCAGTTTATGAGGCCTTGCTTGGCCCCTTCATGTTGGCTATGAGCATTAGAACCTACTAGGTAGATTTCTCACAATAGTCAAACACACAAGTCTCTAGTGCGACCAGCTTACCTCCACTCAGGGGAGTATGTTTCCTATCCATTGCATATCAATATGGGACCTCTCCATCTTCAAGGGTCTCCCCATCTGTCTCCAAAGACGCTTCAGAGCAGCCGTTTCCCCGCAGCATTCTACTCTGAACCTTAGGGCACTGAGTATCGACTTGGACAGGGGCAGAGGACACAGATTTGCAGAGTGGAGGTGATCGCATGTTGCCTGTACTCTGCTCCCAGTGCATTGGAGTAGAGAAGGGAAGTTGTTTGAATTAGGGACTTTAGGAGGTTCTGGGCATAAACGTAGGCATGTCAGGATCCCAGAGACAAATGTAGCCTAGCATCAGGCTTCCTTCTGGCTCTGACCCAGATTCTAGCCCGACTTGACACATCAACACCTGACAGCATTGAGACCAAAGGGAACAGTGTTTTAGGGAAAGACATGGATGGCATCACAAGCACTGGCTCAGGATGGGCACAGGTGTAGGCATTAATATCTTTAGAGAAGCATAACTTCCTAGGAACAAGGTGGAGCTTTGGGCTGGTAGGTGTGAGGATTCCTGTATATGTGTCCCCATTCACTCTTAGATGGGGTCCCTGGGCCTTAGGTGTCTGCCTCAGCACAGTATGAATGCTTGAGGGTCTCCTGGCCTTTTCCAGGCCCCAGAACTCTGATCCAGCCTTGCTGAGAGTGCAAGGGCTTCAGATGGGAAGACAAATACACCAGGTAAGTGAGCTCAGGGTCAAGGATGGGGTTTTGGGGAGGCAAGGGGTACAGACAAGGAAGCTGCTGAGCCAGCAACAGTCCTGGAGGGGTGTGGGCCCAGGGATGCCAGATTTCCCTAGTCATCTCTTTTTAAGATTGCCTTGGCTGGGCAGTGGTGGCACACGCCTTTAATCCCAACCCTTGGGAGCAAGAGGCAGACAAATTTCTGAGTTCGAGGCCAGCCTGGTCTACAGAGTGAGTTCCAGGATAGCCAGGGCTACACAGAGAAACCCTGACTCGAAAAAAAACAACCTCCCGCCCCCCATAAAAAGATTGCCTCATAGATCTATCCCACGCTAACCTCCAAACCTGTTGTGTAGTTAAGTCTTGTTCCTCCTTCTCAGTACTGGTATTCCAGACATTTCCCATTGAGCCCAGTTTATACTACACTGGGGATCAAACCCAGGGCTTCACACAGCCCCCAGCTTTTAGGGTTAAATTTACCTATTTTCAAAAGTAAATATTGGCAAGTGTGAAAGTGACTATATTTGCCTACTGCCTAGCTATGGCCTGAGTATCTTTAACAGAATCCCCTCTATGGCCCCAGTCACTGGTCCTCCACATTCTAGTTGCATTGTGCAATAGACAAAATGAATAGTACTGAGCAAAGAGAGATCAGGATTCTTCTCCATCTTCAAACCCGAGTTTTCTACTGTACTGCTCTGGGGTCTGTCTATGTAATCCTGGTTGTCCTGGGACTCACTACATAAACCAGACTGGCTTCAAACTCACAGAGATCCTCCTGTGTGTACTCTCAGAGTCCTTCAATTAAAGGCACTTACCACTACCACCACGCCTGGCTCTTTTTTTTTAAAAAAAAACAAAACAAAAAAACTCCCAGTAGCAGTGTTCTTCATATTCCCACTGCTCTTGCAGAGCCCCTCTCTGGAGCTGCTACTCTCAGAGGTGTGTTGACCTCTCCTTCCCTCTGACTTTATTTAGACTTAGGAGTAGTGAGTCTCCCTCCGTTGTTAGTTTCAGAGGGCCTCATCTTCCTTTGCTGTCTCTTCTTGTCCTGGCCCTATAAATGCACATATAAGCAATCCCTTTCTTATATGCTCTTCTCAATAAAGGCCTTGGATTGTGCTGTCCATTTTCCTCCTAGGAACCATCATTCATGACGAATTCAGCTTGTGCCTGCTGATGGATGCTGTGTGCATTATGGCTAGGCCAACAGGCCAAAGATGAAAACTCGACCCAGGCCAACATAGCCCTCCTTTGACTCCCACACTCAAACAGAAGCAGCCGCCTTTCAAATAAAGAGCCTGGAGATGTGTCCAACCAGTTTAATGACTGGTACAATCATGCAAATGCCAAACCAGGGATGCACGAGGCAACAGGAGCCTGAAGGGGAGGGCACTACAACATGGTCATAGGGAAAATGGGGTTGCCTAATATTCACGGGGGAGAGGTGTGTGGAGGGAAGACCCACTGGCAGTGTGGGGCCACGACATACTTCTCAGGGGAGCTTGCATCCTGTCATGAAAGCAGGAACAAGCTGGCCACTTTTACTCCCGGACATAAATTCTTGTGCACACCACATCATCGGCGCCAAATGTCTGCCCAGAAAAGAAAAGGAAAACCAATCAAGACAGATGCCTGTGTGAAAATGTTTAAAGCATTTCACCAACGAGATGAGTAGCTGCCCTGTTAACGACACTCCGTATCAGACTTTAACTCCAGTTGCGTGCTCATGCTAAGTGCTCAGGGCACGGGTAGACATTCTGCTCTAAGCTCCCTCTCAGCAGAGAAGTAACTAGGGCACAGAATTATATCTTAGACAGCTCTCCTTTGCCTCCAGAACCTATGACTGCTGGCCTAAGACATGTGAATTTCCTGGTTTTCGTTTTGAAGTGAGACTGAAGGGAGACGAATGTCACGCCGGATATTTCTGAAGGGGCTTCTGTGTCCTTTCAAGTGACTGCAAGAGAGTGAAGGGCTTGGGCAGCTGCTGCCAGATAGATTGTGCTTTGGAGAAAAGGCAGAACTACATTCTGGGAAGCAGCCATCTAGCCTGGGAGACAACAGCCTAATGTTAAGGACAGCCTGCCCTCTGTACACATGAGTTCCGGTCAACTAAGCACAGGTTAAAAATATTCACTTAAAACCTGCATACATCCTAAACATGTGCAACAGCTTTTCATGTTATTATTCCTTAGACAATAGAGTGTAATGTATTCTCATGGCACTTATGTTGTATTGGGTATTATAAGTAAGCTAGGAACGACTGTAAACTCAGAATGTGGCAGGCTGTATGTAGGCCAAATGCTACACAAGGAACTTGAGCATTTGAGCAGTTTGGCCTCCATAGGGTTCCTGAAGCACACCCCCATGGATGTGGAGGTATAAGTCTCATCATCTCTAAACTAAAACATTAGTCCCAGATGCAAGAACAGAATGCCGACCTTCTGACACCGCTCTGCAACCATAGCTGGGCAGGTCTCTCCCTCTCTTGGTCTGCTCAGGGGTGAGGGGAGGGGTGACTTTGAACAAGATGATTCTGAGGGCTCTTTCCAGCCAAGATTCTATGACTCTTTGTTGGCTAGAGGGAGGATATAAATCCTTCCACAGACAGGAAGGGATATTTTTCTTCTGGTGCCTGAAATGGTAGCACCTGTATATAAATAAGATGTCTCAAATTTCTCCAAATACCAATCACTCAGAGGCCTGCTCTCCTGGGACTCTCACAGTCAGAACAGGGAAAGCAATGCCTATGTGAAAAAAAAAAAAAAGGCTGGAAAGATGGAAAGATGGTGGCTCAGCAGTTAAGAGTACTGGCTGCTCTTTCAGACTGGGGTTTGAGTCCCAGCACCTACGTGGCAGCTCACAGGTGTCTGTAACTCTAGTTCCAGAGGATCTAACACCCACTGGCCTTCACAGGCCCTGGCACACATACTGTAAAAGGCATACAACATGCAGGCAAAACACCCATACACATAAAAGAAAAGTTAAAAAAAAAAAACCAAAAACCAAAAAACAAAGACAGAACCTCCCCTGTTGTCAGCCTGGATGTGGGCATATTTTTGTATGTTTATGTGTTGAAAGGCCTGTATCTTTCTGATTCCCCAAACGGCTGGCAATTCAAGAGAAGCTAAAACTATTGTGCTAAAGATTTAATTACATCAAGGTTTTTTTAGACTTTTTAAAAAAATCTATTTATTTATCTTGCTATGTTGACAATAGAATCCAGGGTCTTGTCTGAACTAGGCAAATGTTCTTTCAGCCCTATTGTTTGATTTGAATAGGATATGTTTCAGATCCTTACCCTTAGAGTCCTAAGTGACCGGAACTTGTGGGATATCTGCTAAGCAATCACATGCTCCCAAGAAATACTTCCTGCATATGGTGATTATTAGGGAGTTCCTGACAAGATGGGTAGTTTTAAGGGCTTTGTGTCCACCGTCTTTCCCATCAGTGAGAAGTGCAGATATTCTATACCTAGGCATGTGTTGGGGATTGGGATGGAGTAGATTTCCCTTCGTAAATCTACTTTTTGGACGTTTTGCCCTAAGAACCGTGCTGGTTTCCTAGAGTCCCTTGAGTCTATAGCCGTATAGGTCTCTGGAGCTCACTCCAGTGAAAAAACAGCTCCATGACTGGGAAGAAATCCCCGCATTTCTAACTCCAATGAAAAAGCCCTTCCAGCCTCCCACTGGATACATGTATGCTCGCTCGGAGGTTCCAGAGAGAAACCCCATAGAGTATTCCAGAGCGGCGTGAGGGGGTATACTCAGTGTTCAAAGGAAGATGATTTACAGCCCATGGCAATTTATTGTTGGCTCTGGGGACACTTATTTCAACTAAACTAAAGTTACTTACCTCTCCTTACATGAAGATTACATCTCCCAGCGTTTTAGATTTATTAACGATAACCCTTGAAACAAAAGCCCACATTTCACATCCCAAGTGCCAAGAATTAATGCTCCCTTTGAGGCTTGTGTATAAGTGTGCTGAGCCAGGGACGGATGCCTGGGAGGAACTGCCGAGTGGGGGTAGTAAGGGACAAAATGTGGTGAGTGCTTCACTGGCTCCAGCTTGGGACTCCAGCTTCTCAGTGTTCCAGAGGTGACCAAAATCCCGCCTTTTCAGTGTAAACTGAAATCCTGCTTAACCCTTAGCTAGATTCAAGAATTCTATCATCCTCTCTCTACTCCTTGCTACTTCTGTCCCGACAAAATGCATGTGCGTGGCTCCCTAGATTTCCAAGTCTCAGCCTCAAATTGCTCTCCAAGCCCATGACTTAGCTAGCCCTCGGCTGGAAACATTAGCCAGGTTGCAAATTAAGCCAGCCCTTTGTCCATGAAAGAAGAGCTAGTTAAATCACCCTAGCAAAGGACAAGAGAGGAGGAAGGGGGAGATCACACAGCCTCAAAGTAACAGACAGCTCAATTTAGGGTCTTCTTTCAGGCTAAACGTGACATTTTAGGGCTAAAAGGAATCTCAGGGGTTGCAGTTCAATCTCTCCATTAACAACCAGAGCTTTACTCGGAGATCGGTAAGGACAGAGAGGGTCCATGTCACGGTCCCATGGGGTGTCTTTCCCCAGCAAACTTCTCAGGCTTCAGTATCTCTAGGTAATAGGTCAGGGAGCCAGCCTCACAGGGATGATGTTAACAGAATGCCTAATGGGGAACAAAAGGTTTAAGTTCCCGGGGCACCTTAAGGGCCTTTTCTTTTTCTAGCCTGGAGATATCAGTCAGTTGGGAAACAGAGGGGAAGAAAGTAGGGGTTGTTTTATTTCTCAGCTCCCCCCCCTTTCCTCTCAATAAAGCTGGGGAAGGTGTGGATAAGTTAAACCCTTTGGGGTTGTGTTGTTGTTTGTTTGTTTTGAGACAAGGTCTTGTTCTATAGCCCCTAGTGGCCTGGAACTCCTGACTTTTCCTGCCTCAGCCTTCAAACTGTTTCATTACAGGAGTGGGTTACTGGAATGGGGCAGACAACATAAAGGCTTTAAACGTGGCCTCACCAGGTATGTTTTGCTGTGGGTATTTAAAATGTTTAGTCTTGATTTCAGTGCTAGGGAGGCAGAGACAGGCAGATCTTTTGAGTTGAAGATCAGCATGGCTTACAAAATGAGTTCCAGGACAGCCAGGGCTACCCTGAGAAACCTTGCTTCAAAAATTACAAAACAAAACAAAAAACTCCCAAAGAAGCCGGGCAGTGGTGGCGCAAGCCTTTAATCCCAGCACTCGGGAGGCAGAGACAGGCGGATTTCTGAGTTCGAGGCCAGCCGGGTCTACAGAGTGAGTTCCAGGACAGCCAGGGTTACACAGAGAAACCCTGTTTCGAAAAACCAAAAAAAAAAAAACAACTCCCAAAGAAACAAAGACAAACAAAAAAAGGTTTCCATCTGCATACTTTTACACAGGGCTTGCCTTTTGGGCTCTAAGGAGCCCGTCTTTCCACACCAGGACATTCAGACATTTCCAATATGCCCTTGCCTGGCTCCTGGGGGCCAGCAGAATTTTTTTAAGACTGGAGTAAAAATATTCTGTACGGCTATGAATGCTGATGTGATAGAATTTTGTGAACTTTACTAGCAAAATGGATCATGGGGGTGGTGGTGCAAGGGGGATCTCGTTTTGTATAAGCTGAGGGGTCTCACAGAGCTCCAGCATTCCAAGCCAAGCCAGAGAGGAGACTGGGTGTCACCCGCCATTGGGGTTGGCATAGAACAGTTTGGACAAAGGTCTGGCAGTCAAATCAATTTCAGATATGACCCCGCCTTCTCAGGTAACCCTCCCACCCCCGCCTGCCAACCACTTAACAATGATTTCCTCAGGTTGAGACTGTGCTGCCCTAGCTTTCTGCTCACATTTTAACCTGTGGCAAATGACTTTCTCAGACAGTGAGCATGAGGACAGCATTTGTGTGGCCCACCTCTGGAGATCACCTCAGGAACCCTGGGATTGTCTCAGAGCCAAGGGGCCCTTACCAGGATTAGCTCATCGTTGGCCAGCTCTCGGGTCCAGTAAGTTTTGGGGCCATCCCCCTCAAGAAGAGTCTGTGTGCAGTGAATCTTGTTCTCATTCTCCCAAGTGGGTAAACTCTGCAGGCAGGAAAACCATTAGTGATATTAATTACAGTCTCGGCAGCGGGAGGGGAGGAACACAAGCAACACATGGTCTCTGTCAGCAGGGCACAACATCTCTGCTGAGCCACATAAAGTACAATTCAGAGTGCTGGTCATGGATGTACGGGGCATAAATATGCCTTAAATCACACATACACAGACTGCTGGCGCAGCAAAGACTTAGGTGTGCTTTGCGCCTCCAGGAATAAAATTCAGAGTGCACACTGATTCACTTCTATCAACGCAGTGAGCCCCTCCAAACAATTTGGACTTCAGTTAGAATCACAAAATGTTACAACTGCTGAGACATTATGTTTGCATCTGCTCTGGTGGCTGGCAGACTAGAAGGTGGGTCTCCACAGCCAGATTCTGGACTAACACCTTCCTTTCTCCGAATTCCTCATCAGAATAGCACACAGCCTGCTCTAGTCAACCGGGATGTCTGTCTCTGGGGATAAAGACGTTCCCACTTTCCAGGTTATATCCTTCTAGAAACATTTTTTAAAAAATCAAGCCAATTTGAAGACTCTTCCAGGGGTTGGAGGTGAACAGGCAAAAGGGAGTGTCCTCTAGCTTCCCCAGTGTCTGCTCACAGCAAAGTGAGATACAGCTGGGCTGGGTGTCACTGAATGTACGCATAATCACTTTTTAACTAACACATGGGACTCCTTCATTAGACAGGGGTGGGGGAAGGGACGGGAGTTTGTAAGCCTGCTCTCTCCAGGGTGTTACATGATTCTTTTGTTGTTCTTAAATCAGAATTGCCCAGGGTTAGACAGCTCCAAATTGAGCCCTGCCTCTGGCCAAGCCAAGTTCTCCAGTAGACACCCTTCCTTCTCCACTCTATGCTGTTTTTTTTTTTCCCTCCTCTGATGCTAAGGATCAAACCCAGGGCCCACCACATGCTAGGCACATGGTAGATACATGCTAGGTACATGTTCCACCACTGGGCTGTGTACCAGCCACATCTTTTTCTTTGGTTGCTTTTGGTTTTGTTGTTGTTGTTTTTTCAAACAATGTGGTGACTTGAACCTCAGGTTTCACTAGCTTCAAGCAGGGATCAAATTTGATGGGCAAAGACTGTCTTATGAGTGAACCTGTAACTGGAGCTGTATCTCTCTGTCCTTCCAAATATGGTGACCAGAGTCACAATTGGATCAGACAGATATGGGCTCAGGAAACAGAAAAGAAATAATTTTGCATTCTTTAGAATGTTGTTACAGTACAAAACCCAAAAATTTCCACTGTGTAGGTCTGGCTGTCTTTGAGCTCACAGAGATCTGTCTGCCTCTGCTTTGGAGTGCCAGGATTAAGGGAATGTGCCACAATATTTGGCCCCATTTGTAAGTATTTTAGAACATTGGGAGAACTGGCTCTGTTGAGTCTGTGAAGCTGGATATCGTGACTCTGTGATACTAGATAGCTCTTGGAGGAAACAGGAAGACTGAAGCAAGTCAGATCCAGCCTGGGCTACAGAGTGAGATCCTGTCTCAAACAACCAACCAGACAAGACAACAAAATGCACAAAACAACAACCATAAAACCCATGACAGAGAAGGGGGGGGGCATCCTTTTTAAATGAGATAGCACAGCAAGTGTTACAAATTAAAGCAGCAGTGTAAAGTCCAGACTTCTCACTCAGCCTTTGGCTCATGTCTCAGGAAAAAACCAAAACAAAATGAGAATACAAACAAAACAACAACAACAACAAAACTTCTCCCTTGCTTGTTGGATATAGTGGATGCCTGAAATCCTAGAACTCCAGGGGATGAGACAGGAGCATCTGGAGTTCGAGGTCACCAGGTTTACAAGGAAACTTGAAGGCTAGTCAGGGCTACATAGCAAGCCCTGACTCCTCATAAATCAATCTCTCTCTCTCCTTCCTTCCCTCCCCTCCCCCTCTCTCTTTCCCTCCCTCCTTACCTCCTTCCCTCTTTCTCTTCCCCTCTCTCCATACCCACCACTTTCTTTCTCCCTTGAGGACCTACTTAGAAAGGACATTTAGTACATTTTCTGAACTAGAACATACGGTGCTTTTACTTTTGGAAGAATTCCGCCATTCCTTAAAGACCTCGGTTGAACACGGAAGGGCAGAAAGTGGTGACTGGAGCGACTAGCTCCAAATCGTTCCCCCACAGGCCAGGGACCCAGGGGGCGGGACACTAGATCAGCCACTCCACCTATGACAGGTAACTCAGCAGCAGAGCAGAACAGGAGGAAGCAGCGGTCCCAGGAACCTCTACCCACGCTGCCAGAGCTAGCGCTGAAGGCGCCGCTAGCGAGGCTCTAACCACAGCCAGGACTGCACAGACACCTAGGGCTCAAAGCGCGCGCCTCTTGGCGCCCGGGGGATAGGATGAGAGGAACCGGGCTAGGGCTTTCTCCTGAGCCCAGGACCACCAGGTCACACAAACTACCCGTGACACACCCTGCAGCCGGTCAAGGGTTTTAAGGGGTACCCGGGAAGGAGGTGCGGTCTCTGGGGCCTCACCCTGCATTTGCGTCCGTCCACTGTCTCCTCCTCGAAGCCCTCTCCGACCTTGAAGTTGATCTCCGTGGTGCGCACCGTAGTGGATGTCTTGATGTAGAACTGATCTCCGTTCTGGCGGATCTCCACGTGCGGCTTGGACGCAGCCGCCACTGCCACCTTCCTCAGCATGGCGTTCACACCTGCGCAAGGAAGCACAGGCTCAGATTGCCTGTCCTCACCCACTGGTCGCCCCCCCCCCCTTCCCAGACCTGTTTGGCACTTCCCAAATCTTCTGGCTTTAGACAGGGCTCTTAAATTAGTTCCATTTGTCTCTGTCCTCCCCTGGGTTTTCGAAAAGAAAAACTGAGGCTCAAAGATGGCAAGTGGATTTCCTGAGTTACCCAGTGCTTTCATGGCAAGATCTGGTCTCAGAGACGCCCTAGTTTAAAGTCCCTGCTCCTCATTGTGATCTAGCACGAGATAAAGATGGAACCGTCGAGAAAGGCGCCAAATGTCCAACAAACGTTAGTTTAACCCTTTGGGTCTGGAGCCCGCTCTCCTCTGCGATTCGGATTTGGGGGGACCGCAAAGGAAGCAGATTCATCACTCCACTGACTTCCTCCTGCCTGAACCTCCCCAGGCCACCCTCCCTGGAACCGGGGCGCCTCACAGCTGCTTCTAAAAGATTGGGGCATACCCTCCGCACCAGCTTACCCAGCGCCTTGAGGAGCTCGTCGAAATTCTCGCTGCTGCGCATCTTCCAGGTACCGGCGAAGTTGGGCATGGTAGCGGTGGTGTTGGCGGTAGCGGCGGCGCGAAGGTAGCGGCACACTCACCTCTGCTGCGGAGCGGTCACACGCGGCGTTGCAGAGAGAGACTGGCGTTCTGCGCTCAGCCGCAAGCGCCTTGAGTCACTAGGGTAGCGCCCCCCCACCCCCACCCCCCGTGCCCTTCTGGGGCTCCGCCCTCAGGTCCCGCCCCTTCCCTTCGCGCGCGCTGGGCGGGGGGTAGCCCACGAGGGGTGAGCCCGGCTCCCCGCCGTAAGGCTCCCCTCACTATTCCTCATCTTCCAAACCGACAGGGATTCAGCTTGGATCCCTCTCTCCCCTGGTGCCTCCTCCACCACGCCGCCCGCATCCTGTTTTAAACTGAGTGATGGGAGAGGGTTTAATGAAACCAGGTCGGCCTGGAAGAGATAAATGAAGCTAGCTAGGTAGTGAGGATACAGGGATCACGACATCAATTCTCTACTTTTGCCTATGTTTGAAAATATCTGTGAGTAGTAAACCCATAGGGATGGAAGCTACTTTCTTTCCACCCATACTTTCTGGCTGCCACTAGCCGGTTGAGTCTGCTCTGTTCGGTCTTTTGAGTTAGCACGGAAGACCAATTAGAGTGGCGGTAAAGGCCCAACCCCCACCCTTGCTATCCATAGCTTGGAGGCA
Organism: Rhynchomys soricoides; assembly: GCA_019843965.1. Taxonomy (NCBI): domain Eukaryota; kingdom Metazoa; phylum Chordata; class Mammalia; order Rodentia; family Muridae; genus Rhynchomys; species Rhynchomys soricoides. The sequence goes on from JADRCH010000050.1 coordinate 7,010,061, forward strand.
CTGAGGCAGGAACCGGTGCTGGAAACCAAGTCTCTCACACTGGTCTTCTGCTTAAGTTAGAAGGGATCCCAGGCCATCACTGTCCCTTTGTTGTTGCCGAAGGGACTGAACAAGCAAAATGCAGGGACATGCGGCAGCTTGTTTGGCCTAAGATTGCGGGTTGGAGCTCTGCAGTCCTTATGGGAAGGCCTAGCAAGAAAGTCTAGCTCTTGCCTTTGCTTTGACAGATCTGAAAAGCAACACCCGACCCCAGAGTCTCCACTAAGGGAGTACACACACGTCACCGTGCCTTTCCAGCTTTCAGATCTCAACATTTCGTGGTAGCCTCTTTCCAGTGTTTCACCATTGCTACACCTCAACCAAACTGCCCAGTTCAGGATCCTAGAACCTGCCACATATGGCCCCATATCGCCTTTGACCATGCTGTGCTTGGTCCCAGAAAGTCAATTTTCCTCTGTGGGTTGAAAAAAAAAAAGCTTGCCCACTCATCATGACACATGTGCTGTAAAAATCTGTTTCCTAACGAGATTACTTTCCTCGAAATTGACAGGATTCCTTTTGGTCCAGTCTTCCATGTGAAAATTGACCATTTAGAGCTCAGTGATCAGAGTTGATCAATGCACCCTCATTTCCTCAGGCTTAGCCAGGTGGGGCTCAGAAATATATCGATTCTCAAAAGATGCAAATGTTCTGAAGCCTAGAGGTGGTGTGGGGTGAAGATTCCCTGAGGACCTGGGGGAGATTTGTGTTGAGTGCTAACTGGAAGAGAGGCCTGTACTTCTAGAAGGGGCTGCAATTGGTCTTCTGCCCAGGGTCCCTGAGAAGCCATCTAAGATAGCTGAAGACAAAAGAGTGGAGAGGGGCCATCTCTGGGTGGGAAAGGGTGTGGTGAGGACAGCTTCATACATGTGTGCTAGCATAGGGGCTGTAAGCTTAGAAGAACTTGGTAACTGAGTTGGAAAACGGAAAGCAGCGTTGGTATTGACATCTTGAAGTATTTAATTGATTCACTTTTATGTATTACGTGTGGTACGTGCAGGTGCACATGTGTGAAGGGGTCTCTGCCATTCTTCACCAGACTCTTGGAGACAGGGTCTCACTGAATCTAGAGCTCACCAATTGAGCAAGACTGGCTGGCCAGCAAGCCCCCACGCTGGCCAATCCCATGTCCACCTCCCCAGCACATGCCTGTAGTTTCATGTGGCTTCTTGGGATCAGAACACAGGTCCTCCTCATATTTGTGTGACAAACACTTTATCATCTGAGCCATCTCCCGAGTCCTCCATCTTGAATTTTTGAAAAGGGGGCTCTGCATGTACCTCTGGGATCAACAAGCTAGGTATTCCGTCTCCACAGTGATGGGGCCAAAAGAGGGTGTTATGAAGCCAATACAGGCCTCCACTTCCATTTAACACTTCTGGCCAGCAAGTGTTGCCCATTGAAGTCAGGCAGGGTTAAGAGCTGGAGGCTAATGGAGCTGGAAAAGCAGTACTAGAGTTTATAGCCCAGGGAAAGCTAATAAAGATGGCACGGTGGATGAGGTAGAACTTCAGTGGGCAGGTTTTACAGCAAAGGTACCGAATGGACTGAAGGGAAAGGAGAGAACGGGAAGGTGGAGGGATTCATGGTTAAGAGGAGGGGAGATGGCTCCATTGAGAAAGTGCTTAAAGCACAAACACAGCCTGAGTTCAGATCTCCAGCACCCAGGGAAACAGCCAGGGGAGGCAGATTCCTGGCACTCACTGGCCAGTCAGTCCAGCTGTGTCGGTTGTCTCCAGGTTCCACTGAGTCTTAAGATAGAGATCAATTAAAGAAGATAACTAACATCAGTCTCTGGCTTTCATGTGCCTGTGCACACATGTGCAAACGTGCATGAATATATACATACAAACACACCACACACACCAAAATCAAAGTGAGAGAGAGGGAGAAGCGAGAGGAGTCATAAGGAGCTAAGAGGGTCCTGCCCCCAGGTTGGCATTGTCAGAGCAGGACACTAGTGCTATTGCCTAGGCATAAAACAAGGGCAGGGTCCAGGTGGGAATCGGGTCGTCACTGGGACTCTGGCTACCAGGGAGCGCCAAAACCAAGAGAGCCACAAGGACGTTCCACCATGCTTCATCTGTGGAGCCATACTCAGGATCCAGAGAAAGAGCCCCGCTGAGTAGGGGAGACCCAGCTCTTGGGTCCCCTAAATCCTCCGAGCCTGCCTTCCCACTTCCTTTCTTATGCTTCTTTACCTTTTTGCTTATGAACCTTTGCCGAGGCCTGTCTGAAACAGGAACTGGGTGTATCTCCAAGGATAGTGGATCCAGGGCCTGTTGCTGAGGGCTCCTTGTTCCACTGAGGAGAACCTAGAACCTGTGCTTACCACCTAGGCTGACAGTGCCTGCTATCTCTAGCCTCTTTGGGACTCTAACACTTAGGGACAGCATAGCAGATGGCAGCCTGAAGCCCGAAGACAGAAAAGCAACTGGGAATGGTAAGAAGGAAAGGTTGAGGTAGCAGACAAGGTGGCTCAGCTGGTAAAGATATCTGTGGCCCAAGCCTGACAGCCTGAATTCCATCTCCAGGGCCCACGTCGTAGAAGGAGAGAGATGATTATTAGAAGTGGTCCTTTGTCCTCCACAAGTACAACAGCCGTATACCAGCACACACCAAGTAAAGGAATTAATTAAATCTTCAATATTTTTCCAAGAAAGGAAGTGTTGACTTGAAGAGCCAGGAGACATGGGCAGAAGATGGAGGGACATGGGAGTGGAGCGGGGCTTGGGAACTGGGGAGAAAGCCTCGTGGCTCACAGATCTGATGTGCCTTGAGGTTGAAGGCCTCTCTGTTGTGCAAGGTGGGCAGTCAGAACTAGAGATGCGGGGGTCTGTGGTTGTAATGATGACCCACTTGCAGGATACTACTGTACCAACAAATACAGCCACAGAGCAGATGGTGTATGCATTCTCTAACTGTCAAGTGATGTTATCCTTCGGGGCTGGGGTTTCAGAGAACCAGTTCAGTTAAAACCACTCAACAACAGTGGAGGCAGAGTGAAGAAAGGTTTAAGGAGAGACGTGATTTAATCAGATTTCAGTTTAATGTTTGTGTATGTGTGGAAGGGTGTCAGGGATCATGCATAATGGGGTCAAATTGAGCATTATTTTATTGTGCATGTGTGTGCATAACTGTGTAACATTGTAGCTATGGAGAGCAGAAGAAAGTCTTGTTCTCCCATTCTGCCTTGCCTGAGGAAGTATCAGAGAACTACCAACAAAGCAAAATTAACCAATAAGAGACTGGTTGGCTATTGAACGATCAGGAGTGAGTGAGTACTGTACTTCATGATGGTGTGCAAGATGGGGCCACCAACCCAGACAATGGTAGACAGTTTTGTTTAGAGGATACTGAGTTCTCACATTGCATATTATAGGAGGGTGCATTCTGGAAAGCATCAAGAGAAAGGCCAGAGAAAGAGGAAGGGTCTGATGTAGGGAGAATTCTGGAATTTTGGTTTCTTTTTTAAAAACACAGAAATATTATAAGAATGTGCTTTCGTTTTAATCCCAGGTGTAGGAATATGGGACTGCTTCCTGTCCACCACAGCTGACTATGATTTGCCTCATGCTCTAGGAGAGGCGTGGTTTCACCAGTTGCAGATAATTTCTGCGATTGTGTGATGTTTGGAATCGTAGGGACTTTTCAGAGGGTACCAAGTGTGAGGGCCCCAAGAGGTGGAGCTGGGGGTGGTTGTTGGTTGTTGATTGTTTAAGGAGGTTGGTTGTGGTTTTTTAGTAGCCATGGTCAAAGAAGAAACAAAAGGAAAGAAATCAGATTCAGGATTTTCCTAATTCCTCTGTCTCCTCTATCCTTGTTTCTTTCCTATGTGGTATTCGGGGGTGAATTCAGGTGGATAAAGGGTAGGAAAAAAAGAACCCCCAAAATAGCAAAGACTAGCTATAGTCTAGTGTGGGATAAAGGGGTGGGGCAGTATGGACCACTATGTTCAGATCTGAGGCTTTAAAGTAGACTCTGGGAGGCTCTGGAAGACCTGGTGGCAAGGACTTGGCATTCCAAATCAATTCTGGTGACATGATCTGGGAGGTTGGCAATGGTAAAGACAGAGTCACACCTTGGTCCCCATCTGTTCTGTCCTGGAAGATTTGATTGGCACTGTCAGGGGGACAAAGGTCACTTGTCTGAACATATAGCTGTCCAAGTATCAATTAATTCTGTCTGTGGAATTCTAGAACTTTTCAGGGAACCCTGTGAGTATTGTGGGCTTGCATTAAGGATCCTATTATTGTTTTGGTTAGAAAATCTAATTTTGGAGAAAATTTTCATGGAGATAAAAACCACAAAAAAACAAAAAACAAAAAACCTTTTAGAATACAGGATTCGTGAGTAGATTTACCTATTTACCAACCATTTTTGGAGAGAGTACCATGTGCCAGGCATGGGACTCAGAGGTGAAATTGAGGATCAGAGGTGAACCTACCTGTGAAAGGTCAGGGAGAAGTAACAGATTACAAGAATTCTCAGGTAGGACAGACAGCAGTGTCAAGATGAGATCTGGGACAACATAATAAGACTGCAAAAGGACTGGGGTGGGGCACTATGGAATTTTGGGATAGTCTTGAATCTGGCAAGCCTGAACTTTCCAGGAAATGTGACATCATACTGAGCCTGGGCTTTGAAGGCAAGCAGCCAAAGAAAGTCTTTCTGGGCAGCAGAGGTAAGGGGCTGGAGCCGGTGACCATTCCTGAGGACCTAGGATCCCAGTTGTTCTCCTCATGCCCAACACAAGGAATCTCCCCAGGTGGGGGGTGGGGCTGGAACTCAAGCCTGCATTCTCTCTCCAAGACCTCTTTGTTCCTTAGCTGGCCCCTTTGCTGACTCCTTTGCCAGCCTCTCCCTGGGGCCACTGACCTGCATCTCTGCAGGGAACATTTCTGTTGAGCTTTGCTTTTCTTACTTGGAGGCATGCCAGGCCCCCTGCAACCCCCTCACTTCCCTGTCCCCTGGCCTCACTGAACTCCCAACCGCTGTCCTGACCCTCGCCTTCAGGCAGACCCAATTCATGCTGAAAGAATGGGGGTCAGAGTTCAGTCCTGAAAGCTGGGAGCTCTGGAGCAGCCCCAGGAGGAATCTTCAAGGCAGCTCTCCATAGTGTGGGCTGGGACCACTGTGCTCTGCCTGGACAGTCTGAGAGTCAGCAAAGAGGACAAAGAACCAGATTCTGAGAAGAGTGGTACCCGGGCTGCACAGTCAGCTTGGGTTGGAGGAATGGAAGGAGTGCTGGGACTGGGAGTCTTGAGGCAGGCAGCATCAGGAAGCAGGCATCTGGGGACCATGGCATCTGCTGGTAGAATAGTACCCACAGGCAGCACTAATCGAGCTTTTACTTCATGCCAGGCACCACAGCAAACACTTCACATGTACTCACTCTTTTGTCCAAGGAAACTGTAGGCAAGGAAACCAAGGCTCCAACTGTGACATGCTGAGCCCAAGACCCCTCAGCTAAGAGACAAAGCTGGAAGGGGAGCTGGAGGGTGATAGGGAGCTGGCCTCAGATTCATGCTAGGTTACTGCACAGATGGGGTGGTTCTGAAGCCCAGGTTCCTGTTATCAGGTCACACAGTGGAGCAGGGGCAGCCCTCATCTCCTCTCTGTCACCCATGATCTCAGAATCATGGGAGACTTCTGCCAGCGAAATGCTAATGAGACCAACTCTACTTGGGGCCAAAAGAGAGTGTGGTACTTCTCTTGCCACTGGGGCCTTGTAATCTGAAGAGTTTCTCAATGATTGGGAGCCTCCATTTCTTCTGAAAGAACAGTAGTACCCGCCCATCTGTCATGCTGCTTCTGGAGGTGACTTAATTAATAAATGTGTAGACAGGTGGTTGTCATCAGCCACTGTGACCCACACCACTCTCATTCTTGGCCTGTCCTCCAGTGGAGATGGGAGTCATGGATTCTTCTTTGAGTTGTTTCATTGATTCATCAAACATTTTTCCTCTGGATGCACTCTGGTCCAAGCCTGCAATCGTCGGGAATTTGATACACCCATTTTATACATCAAGAAACTGAGGATTGAGGGAAATTTACTCACTCAAGATCACAGAGGAGTAATAGACAGAGCCAGGGTTTGGGTGTACAGTAGTCTCTGTGCAGGGTTCATAGGTGAGGCTGGGTCCAGTATCTACCATGACAGGAATAGAGAGGAAGAAGGAAGGCAGAGCAGCAATTGACAGAGAGATCACAACCCATTGGGTACAGTGTGGGAGGAGAAGAGATAGGAGACAACCTGCAGGCCAGTGAGGAGGAGCCTGAGGAAGCCACCACCCCTGCTGGTGGGGCATGGCCACCTCAGGGAGGGCAAACCACCCAGGTCCAGACACGACATTGCAGGGATATTGCATGATATGCACACATCACATCACACAGGGTTTCCCTAAAACAGCGTACACTGATGGTGTCAAGATATTAGATTTCAGGGACTGGTGTACAGCTCACATGTAGAGCACCTGTCTTTTATGCACAAGGTCTTGGGTTCAATGCTCAGCATTGCAAAATAAATCCTATTTCAACTCAGACTTCCAACTTCTCTCGGAAACTCAAACGGTCAGGGAGCTCAAGGCTGGTCTCCTAGCTAATAACCTCTGATAGACTGAGTTCTGCCCTTAGATGTATGTACTGTTGTCCTTACCAAGGCCCTAGTTGTATAGAATGTGAGCTTAACTTAGAGACAGGCTTTTTACAGAGGTGATCAAAATCAGATGAGGTTTTCACCATGGATCCTAGTGGAAGACACTGTTGGCATCCTTATGGCATGGGAAAATTGGGGTCTAGGAATATGGCTCAGTTGGAAAAGTACTTGCCATGTAAGTGTGAAACCTGAGTGCAGACCTCCAGCACCCACATTAAAACAACAAGAACTGTACATGATGTCACATGTAATCCCAGTGCTTGGGAGTTGAAGACAGATGGGAGGTGGGTTCTTAAGACTTATTTTCTGACTAGCCTAGGTGAGTTGGTGATATCCAAGTTTACTGAGAGATCCTGTCTCAAAAAAGGGTTACCAAACACACGCACACACGCACACGCACACATACATACACAAACTCATGTACCTGTACACTCATGCATATACTGAGAGAGGGAAAAGGAGAGTGAGAAAGAAGGCAAAAGGGGAAATTTGAACACAGAGACAGAAAGGAAAAATGTTGTGAAGAGAAATGGAAAAAAGAGCCATCCACAAGCCAGGTAGAGTCCAGCAAGAGCCCAGCAATAGGTCCAGCTCAGGAGGAGCCTGTTCTGCCTCGACCTTATCTCAGACCTCGGCCTCCAGAACCTAAGTGTAAGCCACTCAGGTTACAGTATTTCTTTTTACAGCCCTAGCAATCAATACTCAACCCTTATCAAGCCAAGTCTGGATGCCAGTCAAGGGACCTCTCTAGACCTTCTCCCCACCCCTCCAAGCTCTACTTGTTCCTCCTTGCAGCAGCTGCCCTTGCTGAGCAGTGGAGGTGGAGACTACCTTCTCACCCAGTATAACTGCCCCGCTGTGAGGCAGAAACTCTGAGGACATGCTTAGCAAAACCTGGCTCACTGGAGCTGCAGAACAGATGAGAAGAATCCAAGTCTCCTTGGTTGATGGGCTGGCAGCAGGCCCACCATGTTGGTGAGGTTTAAATCATCCACCATGTAAGGAAGAGCCGATGCTCTTCAGTCTGAACTGGATGGATCCCTGATGGCCTACACCCTGTGGGCTATAGCCAGATGGCATCAACATCACCTGAGAACATCTTAGAAACACAGAACCCCAGGTCCTAGACTGAACTGCTGTATGAGAATTCACATGTATTCCCCAGGATATCTGGATCATGTTCAAGTGATCTCATGGCTACGCTGTGGAATTGCACAGGGTTAACAATACCTAAGTGCCTCCCCCCAGAAACTCTCCTCAAATGATTCTAGGGTTTGACTTAGACACCAGATTTTGAAACACTTTTCAATGATTGTGATACAGACACATTTGAGAGCTTGCTCTACTGTAGGCATTTACACCAGCTCCCCCTTCCTATCAGAAAAGCTTTGCAGCAAGTACCAAAGGGAGAATGGTAGTCCAAGCAACTTCCCTCCTCTGTTGACACAGGATGTCTGGGAGAGACCTGTGCATATGAGTCCTGACTAGCAAAAGGCATGATCAGAGGCCCATCTGGCTGGGTTGAAAAAAGTCCTAGTGCCTGAACCAGAGCACACACTTGCTGGGATGAGGTAATGTGAAAAGTGAGTCAAAGCCCAAAGACACTGACTCACCCATAACCATCCCCATAACAAGATCCCATAACTATCCATGGCAGAGATGGGGCACACAGGCAGATGCTTGGATGCCCTGCTACTGCTCAAAGTATATTCTGTCTCTTGGTGTCTAGAAAATGCTCCATGGAAGGAGTTTTGTCCTGAAAACATTGAGCTCATTTGAATCTCTCTTGTGAAATCCAAGATGTGCCAGTTCTGAGGAAGCTGGGAAAGACAAAGAGGGCGCAGGTGGTTCTAAAGATGGCAGAAGGGAAAATGCTCCTTCCTGAAAAACCAACAAGTGATCCCAGGAAGATGAGAGGGGGGACCCTGCTCCTGAGCTCGAGTCTTTGGCCCACGCTATGGTCATTGGTCAGTGATCTTCAGCTGAGTCTTTTGGGACTCAAATATTGCTTTCCACACACTTCTACCCACATTTTCCACAGTGGCCTGGAGGGTAGAGGCTAAGGAATTGTAGGAGAAGGACATAAACCCTGAAGTACTGAGACCTCATTAACTAATTATGTGAATCTTTGGCTAGGCATAAAATCTCTCTGAGTCTGTGAGTTTAGGGTGCACTGATACCCACAGACACATAGATCTGGGCTAGTCACATGAAAGGGTGTTTGTGTAACTATACCCGGGAACATTGCTCATGCTGGAGAAATGTTCCTGCTCCATATACTGGTGAGAGTGGTGCCTGTGTGGTACACTCTATGCACACACATGTCACCATACCTTATTGGACCATGAATGCATGTATGTACATTGTTTCCCCACTCAAGTCTCTCCGGGCCAGGTGTGCCTCAGAAATCTAAATTTTGCAGATTTTCCTAACCAGTATGATACCCTGTATTCAAACTTTAATGTTATAATAAACACCATGTGAATAGTCTCATGAGATTGGGCACAGAATAAATGGCTCCATGTCAATTATGGTATGATTTAATTTTAATTTTGTTCCATTACACTTGGGGCTTCAGAATTTTAGAAAAGGGTCTGCATGCATGCCTGAAATCACAATACTTGGAGAGGCTGAGGCAGGGGGATCATTGTTTAAGGTCATTCTGGACTATACAGCATGACTCTGTCCCAAAACAATAAAAGAAGGGCTGGTGTGATGGTTCATCAGATAAAGATGTTTGCTGCCAAGCCTAATGATCTGAGTTCAACCCCCAAAATCTACCTGATAGAGGAGTTGCCCTCTGACCTCCACATGAGCACTATGACATGAGTGTGCAAGCACACACACATACATGCACACTCACTCATTCACAAGCACACACAGAGTAAATAAATATTAAAATGGTAATAAGGAGTTGGGGAGATGGCTTATTTGGTACAGTGCTTGTCATTCAAGCATGAGAACCTGAGGTCCACCTTTGGCATTCACTCCTAAGCCCCCCCAAGTGCTGGAATACAGCCATGTACCATCATTCCCGGCCCACATGACTTTATATGTGTTTTGATACAGAGATAGAGTGCCCAGCTATCTCAGTTTGCCTGGGACTGGGGAAAACTCTGAAGCCATGGGATTTCAGTGGCAACATGAGAAAATCTTAGGTAAACTGGGCAAGGAGTTGTCCTGTTCGTATGTCAGTATGATTATCTGGATGTGTCCCTTGATTCTCTTTACATGTATACCTCTTCTTTATACCCTGGTGTGCACATCTGTGGTTGTGTGCTGTTCACTGAGTGTCTGTATGTCAGCCTTTGCACCTGTCACATGCCTCTCCTGTGTCATTCTGGGCATCTGGTCTATCTGTGTGTCCCAGGTTCCCTGCCCTGATTCTGTATCTCAGGCTCTGCATATTTATATCTGCATGTGTAGAATGGTCTCTGTGTAAGTGGGTCTCTCTCTCTCTCTCTCTCTGTGTGTGTGTGTGTGTGTGTGTGTGTGTGTGTGTGCACGCGCGAGAGCACTGCAGTAGTGAGGATAGATCTACTTCTGCCTGTGAGCTTGTATCTGGGTAGCAGGAGCTGCCCAGAGCAGACCCAGGGTCTCTATAGGAAGTCCTGTGCAATTCTGCATGTCCTCGACCCATGTCCCACCCACAGTTCCCATGTCTTCCCCTTTCTGAACCCTGCTCAGCCCCAGGCCAGATCCACTTTACAGTGCTCTGCCCTTCAGGACCACACTATCTCCCTTTACATCAGATCTTTGCATAGCTAGACTCCTCAGGCTTGTCCTCAGTCCATACCTTTCCCTCTTGGTGCCCTCCATGAGTGCTTGTCAGATCAGATCTGTCTTTCTAGTGTCCGTGTCTTTTCTGGACTCACCTCAGTCTCATTTGCTTGCAAAGTTCCACTCCCAACCCCAGAATCAAGCATTTCCATCTCTGACCTCCTGAAACCCTAGGTGGCTTGTTACCACAGATGGGCAGAGGCAGGGAAGAGAGGGCACTAGGCTGTATTGTCAAACAGGAGGAGTTCTCAAGGCTGCTTTTCCAATGAGGGATTTAAAGCTGAGAGGCTGGGATACCAGCCCAAGGTCTCGCAGCTAAGAGGTAATGAAGCTGGTTTCAAATTCTATACTCTGTCACCAATATATCACTCCCTCTCGTGGGTGTCTGCCTGCCTCACCGACCTGCGGAGCTTTTGCATCCTGAGACTACCTTTCTAGTGCTCAGTGCTGGCTTGGTACCTAATAGGCACTCCATAAAGGTCTCCCAGATGGGTTTTTGCTCTTGAAAACCACCTTAGCTTTCATCAGTGTGATTTACACAAGTTCCGGGAATCTCCAGGCTGCTCGACAGGAGGTGGGGTGGCTATAATTTATCAGAAAACACAGCGGCTGCACCACTACTCCTTTTTAGTGCAAAAGGCAAAGATAAATTGATGATCAGCAGTCTGCCACGAGAGGGCATGTGGCAGTGGGCACCCACCCCAGCTAACAGCATAAAGCTCCAACTTTACCAGCATAGACCCTCCAACTGTCTCCCCATGTGACTCTGACCGTGCAGGCCCTTCCACCTGCTGCCTAAGGGTGGCCACAGCGGGGTCAGCTGCCGCTCATCGATTGCACAGCTCAGGTCGACAAATGGTGCCTTTGAAAGTCCATAAAAAAAAAAAGAGACACTCATTCATCCCTGATCAATCACCTCTTGCCAGCCCCTGTGAGGCACGTGCGGCTCTAGCGGCTCTAGTACAATGCAAGCTTGTCACTGGTGCTTGATCTCCACAGCAGGATTAATGACTTTTCAGATGTGACTATTGCCCATCTCCTTCCCCTCAGCTTGAGCCAGGCATCTCAAAACAATACTGAGGGACTGTAGAAGCCCCAAGCTCCCTGAGGCCCTCCTTAATCAAGATTGAAGGATATGGGACAGAGCATCTACAGACACCCCCAGGCTCCCGTAGAAGCCTGAGCATACTCCTCCTGGGGCAGGCAGGCAGGGCAGCTGCATCAGCCTTCCCAGATGTCCAGGGGAATCTGTTCTCTTCAGATCACAGATGCAGCTGGCAGAGCCCCTACGAGGCATACCTGAAGGGTCTTAGGCTGCACCACACCAGGCTGTGAGATCAAAGGACTCAAAAAAGCTTTTGAGCACAGAGCTAAGGACACTCACTGGCTTGCTGCTCACTCTATTCCTGGTGACATGCTTGCCCCTTCTCCTTCCCAGGCTGCCTCTGCCTGGGCTGTGAGTGATGAAGGAGGTTTTCTGGGCTATGAAGGTGATTGCATTAGTGCTGATAACTCCAAAATTAATCATCATAATAAGACCTGCCGGGCCATGGATGGAGACTAATGGCTGCTCCACATTCCGGTGGCACCGTGCTTCCCGCTGAGCTGCGAGATCATGTCCTCATCTTATGACTCCCCAGGGCTCTGCAGGATGTGAATATTTAATTAACATCCCGTTCTTGTTCACTGGAGTGTTTGTAAATATGATTCATGGGCTGAACTGTTATCTCAGTAGAACACTCCAGAAACTCTTCTACCAGTCGGCAGCTCGAGGGCAGAAACAACTAGCTGCAAGGCAGCTCCCCACCCTCCCTGTGATCCATCAGTGACTATCTAGGATTCAGTCCATCTAGGGGCATTGGGTTGGGCACAGCCCATGTTCCATGGGACCCAAAGTAGAAACCAAGAGGCTATCTTGCCTTAACAACATAGGTCAGGCAATTAGTGATGGGTTATTGAAAATGGCCTTAAGATAGATGGCTGAGTCAGTGGGTCTGTAGTTCACAGGGAGTAGAAGATGACCTCAGGGGACATCCTCCTGACTCTCCACCTAGAGACAAATTCACACAGTCACAGCAATGAGGCATCTTGCCCTCAGTGTGAGCACGCTACATGCAAGGTTCTGAGAGAAAGGTATTGGGGGGGGGGGCAGTCAGAGCCTTAGTTCTTGTCCCCAGTCTGCTGTTACCGTTCTTGGGTAGGTGAGCTGGCCTCAGCTTTAACCTCTACTTTGTGAATGTGATGCTGCTGCTTCTCTTAAGGCCACTGGATATTGGTGCTGCAGGGGAAACGCTGATGGTCTATACTGCACACTGAAATATGATGCGCTGGCCTGAACCTGGGGATAGTTGGAGGGCTGAGCTGAACTCTCTTACAAGTAAGGAAACTGAGGCCCAAAATGAGAAAGAACAGGCTTAAAAGCCCAGCCTTGCAGATGTCGCACCTACAGATGTTTCTTCAACAGAAGTTAAAAATGAACAATTATAGACATGCAAGATGACTCAGCAGGTAAGAGTGCCATCAAGCCTGACTTCATAAGTTTGAGCCCCGTGACCCATAGAAGGAGAGAACTGATTCCTGAAAGCTGTCTGTGTGCACATATGCTCCATCTCTCTTATTTCCATTTCTATCTCAATTAATTGATTAATCAATAAAACATTTTAAAATGAACTATTAATTGTTTTCTGTTTGCTCAAGCAGCTATCACCATAGAGAACCAAAGGAGGGCTTTCCTCTCCTAGATAGAGTGCAAGCTGGAACTATGAGTGGATTCTGCCAGGAGCCAAGAGCTCTGATGTTGACCCTTGGTAGCCAAGCTATTGGGCCATCTGAGCACCACCCTCAATCCAGGAGCTTTCCAGGAGACTATGTCCAGCTGCCCTGCATCTCCCACGGAGCCCAGGCAAACCAGGTCTTGCGAGTATCCATTTAAAATCCACCACAAAGCCTGGGAGGCCTGCAGGGGGCTGGCCTTTCTTGGGCCTCCCAGTTTCAACATGGACCTGTATAAGGCTACTGGCAAACTTGACTGTGGCTTCCCTGCCTAGAGCTTTTGTGCAGAAGCCAACACTGGTGTCACATCCTCTCTTTAGCTTCCAAGGCTGTAATGATCTATTTTACCACACCCTGTCATGTCCCGTTTCCGCTTCAGCTTCCTCCTAAGACCAGAGACAGTATATACTTCTTTTGCTTGGCACCTCTCTCCCCTGTGCACCGGGCAATGCTCCCTTCCTATGATCCAAACTCCAGCTCACAGATCCCCAACTCTGGAAGCTTCTCTCATCTTCTTGTCGAATCACCCCACAATGCTCATCTTAGGGGCCAAGTCTTGTGTATCTCTGTTTCCAGGGGATGGCACAGGGTGGGCACTGGGGTGTCAGCAGCTAGATGGTGAGTGGTGAGTATATTTTCCAGACAGGCTTGCCAGCTGGCTTCACATATATGCATGCCCTTCCACACAGCAGCTGGTCTAAGACGGCTGCACTCTTTCCTCCCTCCCCCAGGCCTTTGTCTGCACTACTCTGCAGGGCCAGGAGCCTGGGGTCCCTGGCAGATGGAGTAGATGGTTGTGGGAAGGAGATGGGAGAGGTGGAGGCTGAAGGCAACATACATCTGTAGCCTGTCTAATAAATGGAGCTCCTCAGGAGTCTGATAGAAGGCCCTATGATCTGACTAGCTTAACAGGCCTTTATCTTCCCCTCTCCTGGGGGTATGGCAGGGGCTTTGTCTGAAGTCTTTGATCAGACTGTGTGTCCTTCCCCTACCATGAAAAGAAGCAAGAATAAGATCCTTGTGAGGAAGCAGCTGGCTTTGGGAGGTGAAGTAGATACTGAAGCATGCCTGCCTTCACTGGAAGGTTCTTCTGGGCCTAGGTAACTCCATAACTGGCTGAGGAGACCTTTCTTGTCCTCTGCCCTATGCCTGCTTTGCAATGTCACCATTATTGACTCTGACTCTACCTTACTGGACTCTGAGGTCTCTTCCTATCTGCATAGGCTCCTCAAGATGGGAAGAGTCAGTTTTCCAAAGGAAGTGGGGGTTTTCCTGCCCTTTTCATTTGAGGAGCATGAATGAAAGCTAGCTATGGTTGGGCTGTCAGTCTTCAGGGAGGCCAGACTCAGTGGTCATTAGAGCCATCCAATCCAGCCCACTAGGAGGGATCAGACTCTCTAACTCATTAACAAAAGTCCATCCGTCTTGTCTCTCTATGCTGACACATCCATCGCTCCAGCAGCTGACACGTTACCCTTCATGGAGGGGGTGGTGGCTTAGAGAAAGAAAGATCTGGAAAATTTCCTTGTTGTTTCTACCACTTTGAAGCCCAGAATGCTATGTATGGGCTGCGTTTGATGTGAATTGCTTCACTCCTCTGCTTTAGGACTTTGGGCAAGCCATTCTCCTCATGGGGCTTCAGCTTCTGCCTACATATAATAAGGACACCAATCTTACCCCTTGAATGGATGTTTCTGAGGTTAGGTGAGGCAATGGAAGGGAATTGTCCACTCTCAAGGACACCAGGATTATTACACAGGATATACTGTGTGTATATGGTGTTATGTGTGTGTCCGTGTTTCTGTGTGTGAATATATGCATGTGAGTTTTTATACACATATATATACATGTGTGCCAAGGTCAGAGGTCTACACTGGCTAGCTTCCTCAGTATTGGATTTGCAGGCTCACACCTCCATGCCTGGCTTGTTATGTGGATGCTAAAGATCCAACTCTAGCTAACATCGCTGATCTAGAATTCACTCTGTAGCCCAGTCTGGCTTCAAACTTTCAGCAATTCTGTCCCTTGACAACCTCTTAAGTGCTGGGATTATAGGTTCAAGACGTCATACTCAGCATAAGCACATATTTTTTTAAATGAAAACATGTTGTCAAAAATTAAGCCAAGGAGCAACCCGACTCTTTGCTTGTTTGTATTTCCTTCTGGTTCCTCTTCCATGTCTGTTCCAGACGGTCACATTGCAACATAATTATGAACATTTTTTCCTCAGTTCAATAATGTAAGTAGTTCCCATGCTGCCGTACAGTATTCACTTTACTTTTTAAACAAAATTTCAAAACTCATACATGGAGGCTCAGTGGGTCAGTCCAAGGTTCTGCTCCCAGCCACAAGGATCACATTAGCCCAAGAGTTTGAAAAAGCTTGGGCAACAGTGGTGAGCTTCATTTAAATAATAACACACCAAGAAAATTAAGAAAACTCACTATTTTGAAACTTTACATTCTCCTCTAAAACACTCTGTTAACTCAATTCAAAACCAATCGAAATGCCAATAAGATTTTTCTATTTGGCAGATTGGCACTAAAATTTTTATGGGTGAATAAATACATAAGGATAGCTAAGGCAGTGATGAAAAGGAGAAACAAAGAGGAGAAAATTGCCTCAAGATGTGGGGAACTGTCAATGTTCAGTCGTTTTTATTTGTTTATGTTTGGGGTTTGTTTTGTTCTGTTTTGTTTTTGAGTCAGGGATTCTCTTATTATGTAGCTCTGGCTGTCCTGGAACTCACAGGCTAGCCCTGGACTCACACAGCAATCCACCTGCTCTATCTCTTGAGTGCTAGGATCAAAGGTCTGTGCCACCATCCCCAGCTGCTTTGGTAGTTTAAAGTCAGAGGGGTTGGCGCGGAAGAAAACAGGCCAATAGGATAAAGGGTTCAGAGCTGTATTGTGTAAGCATGTGAAAATGAGTTGTATAAAAAGGTGCTCTTCAAAAATAGTGCATTTAGAGGCTGAGAGATGGCTCAATAGATAAGTGATTGCTACACTATGAGGACTGGGGTTCAAATCCCCGGCACACACATAAATTCAGGGTGGGCATTAATGGTCCACCTGTAATCCCATGTGGAAACAGAATCCCTGGAGTAAGATGGCTAGGTAGACTAGCCAAGTCAGGATTCAAGTGAGAGAGTCTGTAGAGAGTGACTGAGGAAGACACCTGACATCAACCTTTGGCCTCCACGTGTACGTGCATGCATGTGTATCTGGACTCATGTATGCAAACACACGTGCATGCGTTCAACACCACAATTTTATACAAAACTAATAATGTGTTTATAGAATGGCCAAACATTCTCAAACGACACCGATTTCTCGTCCTCTCTGCCATGACATTATATGGATGGGTACTAGCTTAGCACTGTTCCCTGCTAGGGTATATTCAGGTATGCCCATTTTATTTATTTATTAGTTGTGCATGTTTGTGTATGATGGGAGAGTGGGTGTGCACATGCTGTACCATGTATCCAGAGGTCAGAGGATAGCTCTGAAGAGGCAGGGCCAGTCCTCTTCTTCTGCTTTTACAGGAGGACTGGGATCAAATCAGGCCCTCCGGCTTCAAGGCAAGCGCTTTGATTTGCTGAGCTATCTCACCAGCCCGATTTGCCTTAAAAACAAAACAACAAAAAGCTATTAAAGGTCTTGCAAAGAGCAATCATGCCTCTAAAGAGCTCCCATACCTGTCCAGTTTTAGATGGTTTCCTTAAGAGTGGGATTGCTGGGCCAGAGGGCAAGGCAGTGAAATGGTTCTTAGCAAGTAAACCTGAATGGCTTCCTCAAAAGCAGGGGTGGTAGTTCCTCCCTCCATCCCTTCCTTCCTCTCTCTTTTCCTCCTTGCACTGAGCTCCTGAGCTGGGCTGTAGTTTGGAACTGGGAATCCAGGTCAGGAATAGAACTAATGTTCATCAAAGGAGAGACTAGAAATCCTTAGTGTCAGAAAAGTGTCATAGGAACTGTGCACCTTTTGAATTCCAACGGCCAGTGACATTTAAACTGGGTTGCCTTCCAGAGATGGGACATGGGGGGGGGGGGGGAAGAGGCAAATCCCAGAGAGCCTTGGATGCCAGACCAAGGAACTAGAACTGTGCCTATGGCTATGGAGAGCCACCAAAGGTTGATGAGCTGCTGAGTGAATTCTTATCACATCATAGGAAGCCAACTGGGGCCTCTGGGAGCAGTTCCTCTAGATTTAGAATCTGCTTGGCAAGTGTGTACCTACCTGATGCTCCGAAGCAAGACATCCTCCTGTACCCAGAGGCCAGCTTAGCTCCAGGCTCAATTCTGCAAGTCTAGAAAGGATAAGCACCCTGTTTGGCCCTTTCTCACCCCTACCCCCAGGAACCTGTACCTTGTCTCGGAGCCATTGTTGTGTTTAGTTGGGTCTATGCCAACAGAGTAGGGTGTCTAAAGGAGTTCATTGCAGCCATCCTTACCCTGGCCCTGCTACTGAGTCTGTAGCTGACCTTGGGCACATCCCAGGTTTCTTAGATTCCCTATCCTAGACTGAGTTTGAATTAACTAATCTGAACACCATTAGCCTGCATTTACACAATGCAAATAGGCCTTCATTCGAGCATCAGCTTCAGCAGAGAACGCACTGTCACAGGCTATGCTGAGGTCCACCTAACTTGCATGACTTTCTAGGACTGCTCATCCCTACTGCTTCCTCTCAGCTGCTCTAGTTAAGCCTGTTTATTCTGGATCTGTCTGCACAGGTGGACACAGGCTGCTTTCTTCCCAACACCCTGCCCAAGGTCTGTTCTGGGGCCCACATGTCCCCCAGGCAGCAAAGGTCTGACAACAGGCCTCATTCATCTTCCCTTCTCACCCCAGAGACAAAGGGCCCGATGTGTGTGCAGATGGGCTTGCCCCTCCATCATCCCTCACAACTAGTAGCAGATAATGTGCCTTCAATGAGTCCCACGTGGCCACTGACTGACCAAGGGTTGGCCAGGCAACGAGGCATGCAAACTCAGGGACTGGATGACAAAGCAAGTCTCCAGGGGAGGGGAGGTAGAGGGGAAGGGTGATCACTGCCCCATGGCGAATCCCATAACTCATTTCTGACTAGGATACATTAGGCCTCTCAAAGACCACTTGCCCCCGGACACTTAGCTGCTAAGTTAATTGACAAGGGACCCTTGGAGACTGCTCCTACAAAGCAGGAACCCCAGTCCCCAAGGCCTGGCTCAAGGAGCCATCATTTCTAGGGAAGACAGAATTGTGCCTTGCTAGGCCGAAGCTCAGTGCCCTCCTATGCTGATTGAAACCATAGTCACTGCAAGGGCCCCATGCACTCGTGATCAAGAAAACTGGACCAAGGGACTGCAATACACTTCAAGCACACAGCACTCAGACATTGGTGCTAGGTATTTTTCACTCTCTGGTGGCCAAGCTGGCCAGGCCTCTTCATCTCCAGCCCATTTCTCCCACAAAGCCAGCAAGGGCTTGGTTTTAGTGTAGACCTGGGAAGGCCTGTTAAGCTGCAGATTTAGGGAGGATGGGTGGGAAAACAGTGGCTGTGTTTCCACAGTTGTTAGGATCAGAGCCTGGGCCCTGGTAACTTTGGCTGGGCCTCCTGTCCTCAACAGGCCAATTAAAGAGATTAGAGATGCCAGGCAGTGGTGGCGCACACCTTTCATCCCAGCACTCAGGAAACAGGGGCAGGGAGATTGCTGTGAGTCCAGGCCAGCCTGGTCTATAAAGTGAGTTCCAAGACAGCCAGGGCTGCACAGAGAGACCCTGTCAGAGAGAGAGAGAGAGAGAGAGAGAGAGAGAGAGAGAGAGAGAGAGA
>JADRCH010000050.1:7029130-7137577 GCA_019843965.1 Rhynchomys soricoides
GAGAGAGAGAGAGAGAGAGAGAGAGAGAGAGAGAGAGAGAGAGAGAGGAATCAGAGAAAGTGGAGATTTATTCAATATAGCCACAATGAGAGGAGAAACAATTAAAGAGGTATAGAAATTATTCTTATCTCAAGTTTATCTTTGGGGTCCTGACATGAGGGTCAGATTTAAATAGAGGGCAAGAGGTGTGCATAGCTACGCAGTCCTGGTCATGGTGTGGTCCCAGCCATGCTGACCCATCGTTGTCTCTGCTCCAGTCTTTCCTGAAAGTGCTCTGGGCAGTGGTCAGAACTGTATGACACTTCTCCCCAGGGAACAAGATCTTCCTTTGGCTGGCACCAGGATTCTAGTTTTTTCATTCCCCAGCATAAGATTCTTTGGGAAATTCCAAGTCCTTTGGGTCCATTGTCTCAATATCAGATACTGAAAAAAAACAAAACAAACAAACGAAAAACCAGAGACGAAAGTATCTCTGGAGTATCTTTACTCCTGCCAGCATGGCTACAGAGGGAATGCCTGCAGACAGGAAATCCTAGATTATATGTCACTGAAGCGTGGCCCTGGCTGGAAGAGCATGGACAAGGGACGGAGGGGTGCCAGTTGCATTCCTGCCCTGTTGCTGGCAGGATCTTTTGTCAGCCACACCTTCTCTTTAGAACTGCCTTTGCATTTAGCAAAATGAAAGATTCAAAACAGGAACCAAAGACTCTGTCACTAAACTTCTGTTTACGGAACACTTCTTGTGAATCAAGTGATGAGTGACAAGCTACAGATTCTGGGGACCTGAATCTTTCTAGCACCCAAGGAAAAAGGTGATCTCCATTTTAAATGGGGGAAACAGGCTCAAAGAGGAGAAATCACTTATAAGAGGCCAGGCTAGATAGCAGCCTTTCTCCTGGCTTAACGCAAGAAGAGACCAGAGACCAGAGGTCCAGGTACAGCAGGAGAAGAATCATAGTGGGTCCCAGAGAGAGGATGCTATGTGGTCACCAGGCTGGAAGGGAATACAGTGCAGACAGGAAGCTCATAGCTTCACCAGTACTCGACTGCCAAGCCCACTTCCTGCTGCGACCCCCTCAGCTCCTCCTATAGGCTTTCCTGGGTAGCCTCAGCCTGGTTTCCATAGAAAATTTTACAGAGCTAGGCCCAAAGACCAGCCTTTTCTGGCCCTGGTCCACTTTCCCCATGAGTCTTTCTCTAGTTGCATGTCTTGGAGCCACATCATGAGGCTAGGTTGCCTACTTCAGGGACCTTCTGCACCTAGAACCCTTGCAGGTTATCACTCAAAGGCCTGGCAGAGAAGGTTGCGGGCTGGGGTTTCTGAGGATTCCTGGCACTCCCTAGCAGAATAACATCCTCAGAAGGAAGGCTGTGCATGACGAGGCTGGATTATGAAGTATGTGAATTCTGAGCCAGAGTGAAGGGCCTCATTCCAGACCATAGTCTGTGCTCTGGAATATTGCCCTCTGAACAAACAGACATTACCACCTTCATCAGAGCAGCAAAACTACTTTCAAGAGACTCATAAGATCAATTGGGCCTGTTGACCTCCCCTCATAGAAGGAGGGTCTAGACACCCCCCCCCACACACAAGTTTCCAGCCCCTCTTTCCTATTCGTCTCTGCAGGCTTATACTGGCTGGTTTTGTGCATCAACTTGACACAAGCTGGAGTTATCACAGAGAAAGGAGCCTCCCTTGAGGAAATGCCTCTTCCATGAGGTCCAGCTGTAAGGCATTTTCTCAATTAGTGATCAAGGGTGGAGAGGGCCCAGCAAATTGTGAGTGGTGCCATTCTTGGGATGGTGGTCCTAGATTCTATAAGAAAGCAAGCTGAGCAAGCTAGGGGAAACAATCCAGTAAGTAGCATCCCTCCATGGCCTCTGCACCAGTTCTTGCCTCCAAGTTCCTGCCCTGTTTTGAGTTCAAGTCCTGACTTCCTTTGCTGATGAACAACAATGTGGAAGTATAAGCTGAATAAATCCTTTCTTCCTCAACTTGTTTTTTTGGTCATGATGTTTGTGCAAGAATAGAAACTTTGACTAAGACAAGGCTATATGTGATTTGGCCCCACCTGCAAGTCTTGTGGTCTCAGAAGGTACTTGAATATATGACGTGTGAGAGGGTAACTGAGAGGGGACTCCATCTGTGCAGCTATGGGGATATCCTCATCCAGGCTGGAGAAGGACTTCTTGATGATCAGCTGCTTTGGGGTCACGGTCACTCACTCTCCTGTATGTAACCCCTCTCCCATGCTGCTGTAAGTCAAATAAACTCATTGGTTCACCAGGCTTGACTGGGGTGGAGGTGTTATTTTGGTCTGTCCTTGGTGTCTTACTTGTAGGGACAGGGGAAAGATGTAAGTCTGTTTTCTGAGGAAGTGTACAGTGGTTCTCAGGCTTCAGGGATAGCTTGCCTGACTTTAATGCTGTGCACTGCAGGAGGCCCCGGGTCTGGTTGCTGAGGGGAAGGTTATAGGGGAGAGCTTGGTGTGGTTGGGCAATTGCTGGAAGGCGGAGCCCAACCTCAGAGCATGTCTGGTTCTGAGGCTCCCGCTTTCCTTCCTTTGCAGCCCTCCTGACAACAGCTCAGCAGCAGGTGCAATTTGGAAATCATGGCAGGAGGTGGTGAGGGGTGGCTAGAAAGCCACCTGTGCTGGTGCCCACCCATCCTGTGTTTAACTGCTCAGATGTAGTGTATACATCCCCAGGACAGAAGTACCAGTGAGGCAGCCCCCACCCTGGTAATGCTTTTGTCTATATTCCGGTATGCCAACAACCTTCTATGGCTGGTCCCTTAGTTGTGCTTCCTTTGAGGTCAGAGCCCGTATGTACCACGCCCCTATAACTGGTATCTCTGCCACTCTGTTGAGGAGACTTAGCACCCACTCAATCCTGCTTCCTAGATCCCTGCAGGCAAAGACTATAGGGTTTTCTCCCCTAGCCATTTCTTGGGGCACAACTGTCTTGCCTCAGTCTTCTGGAACATACATAGAACAGGCCCTTAGATCCCCACTTAGCAGTCTGAGCAGATGCTTGCAAGTGGGGCCTCTTTCCCTTAGCCCCCCAACCCCCATAAATTCTGCAGAGGTCTAGAGCGAGATCCATGGACGATCTAGGTTAGTTCCTTCACCTCCAGCTCCATGCAGGGAAGCCAGGGAAAACCAAAGCCAGTCTTCCCCCACTTAACCTGCTTCCACGCCCCTCCTCAATCCAGTAAAGAAATTCCCACACAAGCATGCCTGGAGCATCTAATACAGTTGATTCCAGACATATTCAAGTTGACAACCAAGGTTAGCCACCACAGATACAAAGGCTGCCACTGAGCTGAGAGGTAAAACTGAAGGACAGAGTGATGTACAGAAAGTGTCCTGTGCTGTAGAGTAACTGACCTGGAGGAGGCACAGTCGGTGAACTGTTCTGGTTTGGTTTGTGTTACTGTGGTAAGACTCTGGACAAAAAGATACTTGGGAGGAAAGGGTTAATTTGGCTCCTTTCAGGTCACAAGTCAGTCACTGAGGGAAAGGCAGAAATTCAAGCAGAATCCAAGGAGGAAGCTGCTTACTGGTTTGCTCACTGTCTCATGTTCAACTAGCTTTCTTTCTTTGGTCGGGTTTTGGCTTTTCAAGACAGGGTTTCCTTGTGTGCCGTCCTGGGTCTCACTCTATAGACCAAGCTGGCCTTGAACTCAGAGATCGGCCTCCCAAGTGCTAGGATTAAAGGCATACTCCACCACTGCCTGACTCAGCTAACTTTTTTATAGTCAGTGGGCGGGGCTCTCTCTCATCCACATCCATCATCAGTTAAGACAATTTCTCATGGATGTGGCCACAGGCTGATCTGATCTGAGCAATTCCTCAACTGAGGTTCCCTCTTCCAAGATGACTCTAGGCTGTGCCAAGTTGACAAAAAATAAATTAAAGCTGGGCAGTGATGGTGCATGGCTTTAATCAAAGTACTCTGGAGGCAGAGGCAGGTGGATTTCTGTGAAGTTTGAAGCTAGCCTGGTCTACAGAGCAAGTTCCATGACATCCAGGGCTACCCTATCTTAAAAAAACAATAAATAAATAAATAAATAAATAAAGATAAATAAATTAATTTAAAAACAAACCAGGATAACAACACCAGTGGTAAGTACATTTCCACATACAGCTCAGGTGAACCAGATGAAAATCAAAAGGCTCTCAGAGTTAAAAGAAAAAACTTGCTAGACAAAGATCTGAAGAGATTGAGAGCCAGAGAGGGCTGAGGCAGGGACCAAGACAGTCTGTTGCCTTTCGAAGCCAAGGAGAGCTCACAGTTAGGGTTCAGAAGTGAAGTGACAGACAGTGGCACTTACAGGAGACTGGCTGCTGTGCCACACAGCCTCCTGGGCTGCCGGGTGTCACTGAATAGCAAGATCTCCCAGGATTCCCCTCAGTCCTGCAGCATCCTGGAAGCAGTGGCAGGAGGGGATTCTCAGCTGGTGACATCAGCTCACTTACCTCCTCTGAGTTAGGGTGGGGTTGGGGAAAGTTTGTAGTGTGGCTCTTTTAAAGCCACCTTTGGTGTCTTAAATCCCCTTTGTCTTTCAGAAGTGCATTTGATATGGCATTGTGGAACTTTCCCAGGCTGGCAGCCCTCCCTGGCAGCAACCACTGTATAAGTAGCAGCAAGAAGGAGATGGATTCTCTTCCCTGAGCTCTGCTAGGCATTTCAGACCTGCTGTCTTCACTGTGTTCTTAACTCTCCAACGGTTCCAAACTCCCCTTTCCCGACCTTAGAGTAACCACACCTAGCTCTCCTCAGAAAATGTAGCAGGCTCCTGAGTGGATGCAGCAGGGTCATGCACTCTGGGTCCTCTGGGTCCACTCAGAGGTGTGCAGGAGCCATATTTATTTTTATTTGGTGTGCATTGGTGATGTGATTGCACATATGCCTGTCTGTGTGAGGATGTCAGATACCCCCTGGAACTGGAGTTACAGACAGTTGTAAGCAGCCATGTGGGTACTAGGAAATGAACCTGAGTCCTCTTGGAAGAGCAGCTACTGCTCTTAACCACGGAGCCATCCCTCCAGCCCTCCCTGACAATGGGTTTTAAAATGGTTATTATTGTTGCTGTCCTCCACCCACCCCAAGACTTATTCAGCATCT
Source organism: Rhynchomys soricoides (assembly GCA_019843965.1). Taxonomy (NCBI): domain Eukaryota; kingdom Metazoa; phylum Chordata; class Mammalia; order Rodentia; family Muridae; genus Rhynchomys; species Rhynchomys soricoides. The sequence goes on from JADRCH010000050.1 coordinate 7,034,261, forward strand.
GCCAGCCTACCACAGGAACTCTTGCTTCTCTCTCTGAAGCTCTCGGTTTCTTATCACCCAGGTAGATCCCTCTACACTTCCTTCTTCAGATTTGACTATCAAGGTCTCCTATCTCATCTCTGGCAGATTTTGGCCCAGGCTCATAGCTCCAATTTGGGGCTGGCAGGCTCATCACACCAGCCCCTTTGTCCACCTTATTGCCCTCAGACTGTTGTGCAGCTTGGCGTTGGTGCTTCCCATGTGTGTAAATAAATGGTGTGGGCCGGGTTACAGCGAAACTTTATACATTGTGGGGACTCCCTCCACCAACACCAGGCTGGTGCCTCCAGCTGCACTTTGGCTTCCAGCAAGGATGAGTCTGATCCCGATGGCTATTCTTTTGTTTGTTGACATTTTGTGTAGGGACGTATTTTGTCTGTTTGTGTACCGCATACACTCATGGCAGCTGCAGAGGTCAGAAGAGGGCATCTGATCTTCTAGATCTGGAGTTGCAGATGGTTGTAAGCATCCATGTGAGTGCTGGGAATCAAATCCTGCCTTTGGAAGAATGGTCAGTGCTCTTAACCACTGAGTCATCTCAGCAGCTCCTCTTGCACATTTTTGAAGGGGGGTCAGTGCAGGCTGTGGAGGAGGGGCATGGATCCTAATCTCCTGTCCTGTCTTTGTGGGCTATGACCACCTCATGCACAGGAGCAGAAAGCCAGGCTGCAAGGATACTTGGACACCTGGGTATAGTCTTTCCTCTGTTTTGGCTTTACCTCCTTCTATTGTGCTTCGGTTTTATCACACCTTTTCTTTTCTATAGAGTAATGAGATGTAATTCATAAGCCTTTGATATAGGGAGAATCAGGCAAATGAAACTTTTCTGATCAGACAGATGATTTGTGTTGAAGATGGCCTAGAGTCCTGAGGCAGAGTCACTGTGAACTCCTAGGGAACAAAGAAATCTTTGAATATCCCCAGGCAGCCTTGTTTAGGCCTAGTTAGTAAACAGTGGTAAAGCATCCAAGGAAAGTAGGCAACCATGAGCCACTCTGACCAGCGGCTGAGTCTAAAGACTATGGGGCTTCCATCTGCCTCCTTCCAGGCTTTGTGGAGATTCCTGCATGTTCCAGAGCTAAGCAAAAATCTTCGGTGGTGCCTGGTTTTCTTCCTCATTTGGTCCAGAGAAATGTCTCTCAAATATTGGTCTGTATCATATGCCTTTCAGAGGGCCCTCCAACACAGATGACTCCAGATCTTGGACAATACCTGAGAGAGTTGTACCTTGGGTGATGTTTATACTTTAGTCTGGAAATTTCACATCGGAAGCCCCTAGGAGCTAAGCCATGGGATAATGATCTTCATTTGAATGTAAGGAAACTGAGGCCTGGGAGGTTCTTGCTCACAGTCCACAATGACTTAGTAGAAGTCATTGTGTCTCATATGGAAGGAGTCAAAAAGTCAGATCCCTGCCTCTCCACCAGCACTCATTGGCTGTGCACAGGCAGTTACTGCCACCCTCTGGCCAATGTGACAAAACTCCTGCTTGTGTTCCCTAGACTAAGTCTTGCAGTCCAGGGATCCTGGCTGCAGAGAAGGAAGCCAGTCCTAGGAGGTTCCCTTGAGAAAGAATCAATGTGTTCTTATGGGCTTGGATTTGTACCCAGACCCCTGCCCTTAGCCCCAGAACAGACATGTTATCACTGCCTGCTTTGTTCCTATTTGTGATGTCCAAATTCGCCCTCCCCAACCCTTCAATGAGAAATAAAACATGCATGAAGACAAGAGATGAAGACAAGAGATGGGAATCCTTTCATTATGACCCTAGAAATCAGCTGTAGTGTTCCCATGTATCTGTAATCCCGGTGGGCCTGGCAGTGAGCTAGAAGGCAGGCCCAGAGGAGGGAGAGCCCTAGGACGGGCAGCCGAGACCTCCTCTCCACCTCATACATCTGTCCTCTCTTACCAACAGAGTATGAATATGCCTGACCTTATCCCCTCCCCCATCTCATGTCGCCATGTCTCATCAGTGACAACAATAATACCAGCACATCTCCAGGAACCACCTGCCCACTGACCTAGACTTGTGTAGAAAAATCCTCTTGGACCATCAAGATGGTTACATAGGCAAAGATGCCTGGCGTCTCTGAACTCAACCCCCAGGATCCACATAGTAAAAGGAGAGACCTAAACTAACTCTTACAAGTTGTCCTGTATATCTCTTCTTGGCTAGTAAGACTGATAAGATTTCAGGCCATCTCAAGAACCGGATACAATGCCTGTTCCCCACCCCCCCATCAAAGAGCCAGGATCTCCTCAGTCAGTCTTACGCTCCCCTCCTTTACTTGCTATAGTTTTCAAATTAAAACTTTCATCCGAGAGTTTATGCTTTAGACTCGGTTTTTATTTCTGCAACCGTGGAGACAAAGTTCTCTTACGTGTGCTGTCCTCAGCTATAAGGGAATAATGGCTGGTATTTTCTATGCTGTTTGTGCCAGACATGAGTCTGAGCCTCTCACGCACACAGCAACTCTGTTTTAGTTTTGTTGGTGAGAATTGCCCTTTGGTTTTGAGAACAAGATCTTGTATAGCTCAGGCTGTCTTAGAACTTGCTATGTAGACAAGGATGACTCTGACCTCCTAACATTCCTGCCTTCACCTCTAAGGTGCCAAGCTTTACCAGCACGTACTACCACCGTGTTGTAGATATTCTTTAAATTTCTTATATCAGCCATAGTGAGAAAATTCTATTACAAACTCTATTTTAGAGATATCACCATAAGGAAATAAAACTTAACTGTCTTAGAATAAACACAGGCAGTTTGGCTGTAGAGCTCAAGTCATTATGTGCCCGATTTGGAAATAGAAGGGGCCCAAGTTCCATCTGTAGGGGTGTGGAGGAGTAAAAAAGGGGCTACCTAGAGGAATTATATCCACAGAAGGCAAGAGGCATCATGGGAAATGCTGCAGTCTGGTGTGTGTGTGTGTGTGTGTGTGTGTGTGTGTGTGTGTGTGTTAGAAAGAGAACAGAATGTCAACCATGGGGCAAAGGAACAAACATCAGAAAGATGGGCTGGAATCTTTGTTATGAGGCTTTACAACAAAGGGTTTTCTCTTTCTTTCTTTCTTTTTTCTTTTTCTTTTTTTTTTATTTTTTTACAACAAAGGGTTTTAAAGAGGACCACAGACAGAGGACCTTGAGCGCCTCCTACAGGACATATGTGACCCCATTTCCCTCTTTCGATTGCTGAGTAGAAGGAAAGACCTTCTCCTTTGCCCTACTCTTGGACTGCTGATTTAGGTCTTCTCTAGGAAGTCACTTACATATGTCCAATTTTTTGACAGAGTAGTGGCAGTCCTTTCTCCTAAGAACATGGTGACATCCCTACCCTTGGAGGTGTAAGCTGAGCCTGTGACTCCATGGTAAGCCTGTAAGAAGGAGTCAGGTGTGGCATGAGCCTGAAATGCTTACACACACACACACACACACACACACACACACACACACAACTCTGGGCTGCATGGTGACAGTCCTGTGTCACTCTGCTTGCTTATCCTTTATTTGGGTTTGCTCTGTCCAGACTTGTTGGGAAAGTGGTGTGTCATTCTTTAAGAAGAAACAGAATCCTGGGGCCTTCCAAAGGAAGGCTGGGTTTGCTTTCAGAGCCTTTCAGGGCAAGCCACACAGCTCTGTCACACCCGCTGTCTTCAGTTTTGCTCGATTTTATTGTGAAATCATTGCATTGTCTTATGACCTGCAAAATCACAACTCTTCCTACAGATGTCTCAGTGACACAGTTACTCTGTCTCCCAGATTTGCTTGTTAGTACACATAGAGATCTAGGAACTTTGATAGAAGAATAATTATATTTTTATTTCTCTTAATTCTAGCAGAAATGTGTTGTTTTTCTTGATCACGTATGTGCACAATAAACCAGGAGGCACTAACAGTAACTGTGACTAAATCAAACCACAGTTTTGTTTCTATTTTATTACAACCATTGAAGATAATTCAAAACATTGTGTATGCTCATTGCTATTTTGAAATCACAGCTACTGCTGAACTCACAAGGGCATATATGCTATTATTTCACATTTTATGGCCATTTTGATGGAATTCTTTTCCTGGAATCCTATGTAGGTATTGATCCATTTATAAATATTACTCTGAGGCAGGACTTGTAGTCTTGATTGCATGTCGAAGACATTCATTGTACATAAGAGGCCAGTTATTCTTGCTTCACAGTCCCCACGTTGGCCCATGCTAATGACCTCAGTGCTTGGTGCTCTGGAAGTAGTGAGGTGAAAAGTGGGAGTTTAATATACCCTTTGAACAAGCATATCTGGGGTTCACGTCATAATTTGGAGCCTTGCCTCCCAGTCAGTCATGGAAGAGCACATGACTAATTCAATGGCCAAACTCTATTGGAATTCTCTGGATTCTCTGTTTGGCATCTTGAAACAGCACTCTGGGGTACTTTTAGGCTTTGGGTTTGAATGACAGAGCTATCGCCAGGCCTGGTAGTGCAGGCCTGTCACTCTAGAGATACTGGAGACTGAAGCAAACGAAGCAGGAATTCAAGAATGCTATAGAGTAAGTTAAAGGGCAGCCTAGGCAACTCAATGAGAGCTTGTTTCTAAATAAATAGATTGCTGGGATGAAGGTCAGCAATAGCATACCTGGCATAGGCAAGGTCCTGGGTTTGAGTTACTATACCACAAAAAAAATGTATAGGGACTGGCTCAGCAGACAAAAGTGGCTGCTTCAAGCCTGATGACTTGGGTTCCATTCCTGGGCCCCACATGACAGAGAGAGAACTAAGACCCTCAAGTTGTCTTCTGATCCCCATTTCCACACCATGCCATGTGTGCACACTCCCATACATAACTTAAAACTTAGCTTTTTTTTTTTTTAAATTACAGAGCTAGAATGTTTTGGAAACCCTTTATTGTAATGATTTTCAAACTTTTGGCCATGACTCACGGCAGGAAACAGATTTTTTTCTTTTGTGACCAAATATCTACATAGGTGACACACCAGTTTTACAAAATATGCTATTTACCATGCTTACCTATTTTCAACTCTCTGAAGTCTATTCCTTTTTTATTTTTTGATGAAATTAATTTTTATCCCACAACTTAATTTGGAAATGAATAGAAGCAGATCTGGAAGCAAGGACATGGGAGGAGGAAGCCTTAGTATTTTAGTTATAAATGGTACCAAAAGGCGTTAAAGAGACCGGTGTGATGAAACTTGGCCTGATGGCTCATGCTGGTGATCCTAACACTTGAGAGGCTGAGACAGATGGATTGCCATGAGTTCCAGGCAAAGCTGTGATCCCAGCACTTTAAAGGTGGAGGCAGAAGGATAAAAAGGTGCTGGGGTGTCACTGAGCATGCACAATGAAAATAGTCTTGCTGTCACTTTGAAGCCATCTATGCTAGAACCAGTTTCCACTAGCCTACTTGAAGGACTTCCGGCTTATGGACAACCTATACTCATAGAAAAACAAGATTTGGATAGTGTAGAAGCTCAGTAGGTCAAGTACTCCCCTGCATCTCATTGCTTAACAATGTTGGTCACAAAACCACTAAATTAGTACTAGACTAACATGAAGGCCCTAAACTGCTGTTTAAAAAAAACAACACAGCTGGGTAATGGTCTGTAATCCCAGCATTTGGGAAGCTGAGCCAGGAGAACTAACAGCAGTTCAAGCACAGCTTGAGGCTACATAGCAAGATTTAGTCTTAAGAAAAAAAGGGAGGAAGAGAGATGAGGGGGGCGGAGCTGGAAGGGAGAGGGAAAGAAAAGGAAGAAGAAAAAGAAAAGGCGGAAAAACAAAAGAAAAACGAACCCAGGAAGTCATCAGAAAACCTTTCTGAAGCAGGTTCGCAGCAGGCTCCCCTAGGTAGTCCCCGCCCATTCTCCATGGCTCTACTACCACCCTGCCCCCGTGCGCAAAGGCAGCAGGGGGCGCTGTGCCTTCGCGGCCCGGATCAGAGGAGAGGCTCCGCCCCTTCGTTAGCTCATCCACGAGCGCCACAGTTGCGCCACACTGACGTCAAGCGTGCTGTACGGCTGGCTGTACGGTGGTGAGTTGGTGTGCAGGGCAGTTGGGGAGTGGTGGTCGTTGGTGCTGCAGCATATTAGGGCGGGAAGGCGAGTGAACAGAGAGAGTTGGAGGCCGCTACAGCAGGTTTGTTCACGGAGGCTTCAGTTGTCTAAGGGTGGCTTTCTTGACTCTATTTACTCTGGCCAGTCCGCGAAGCACGACTCCCAAGGGCAGACTGGAGGCCGTAGGTGGACTAATTTTGCTCCCAGATAATGTTTTGTGCATCCCGGAAATGAGGGTTGGCTTCTTTGCGGGGTGGGGTGGGGAGTAGTTTCTCTCTAGATAGAGGACTCTCTTAATACCAGTTCTTCAGTTCTTAGCCACGCTTAGCAAGCTTCACGTCATTGAACACTAAGCAACTGAGAGTGAGTTCCTTTTATTTCAAGTACCATATGGAATGGTGCGTTACTGACGTACCTGAGAAACTTTCATAGAGGCATAGGTTAGTCTCTGGGAAGCCTGAAGAAGGAGCAATAAACCTACCCTGAAAACTGAAGAGAGAGGTGGCATAAGGCCTCTGGGGTGGGGGTGGGGGGTCTCTTAGCTCTGAAATTACCCGTCATGAGATGTGTCTTAGTAGTATGAACTGTGGCTTGTATTGACCTATGCTTCCATCAATCGTTTTAAGCCTCTCTTTTCTGGCCAGAAGAATGGAGCTAGTAAGAATGCCTACTAAGCGGAGTTAAGGAAGGTTCAATGAGCTAATCTGTCTAGTAGTTAAAATAGGACCTGGTGCCGTACATCCTCAAAGGTTCAGCCTGATAGAACTGCACACTGTATTTTGAGGGTAGTTTTTTAAAAGTTGGCTCCCTATAAACCTTCTTACTTATAAAATTGTTGTTTTTCTCTATTGCCAAAAGTAAGGGTCAGATGAGCAGAGAGGAGGCTGCATCACTAAGAGGGCTGATCCTCATGCAGTTTGTGTTTCAATTTGTTTCAGCCAAATTGGCTTGAGTGCTTTCTAGACTGGCCAAGGGCCTGTTCTTGATTCACAAATCAGTAAAAGTCAGTCACAAATCAGCCCACCTGATTAAGATCTCTTAGGCCAGGGCTATTTAGGAATCATGTGTCTGTCTGAGTTTCTGGTTTTGGTAAACATTTGTTAGTCTTTTTGGTTTGCATATTTGAAGCAGGTAGCATGAGCTTGGATGTCTGAGCTAGATGTTAAACTGAGGGTGGAACTGAGGGGCTGGAAACCTGGATTAGAAGACAATTCACACCCTTATATTTGTTAACTTCTAAGTGAAATTTAGCTTATTCTCCCATTATGAGTTCACATTACCGGTATTAAGTATCACTTTGTTGATGGCTTTAGCAATCACAGGTATTTTCCTGTTAGAACGTTGTGATGGGATTGTTGTTCTTTGTTTTGAGGTAGGGTCTTGCCACAAAGCCAGGATTAGTACCTCCAAACTATTAGGATTATGGTACAGCTGCAGGGTGTTGTTTGTGTCCTGAGGTTGCAGCATCTTTTAGACTTGCTGCTGATTTTTATGTAATGTGATGATAAAGAGCTGTGTGTGTTTTGCTCTCATAAGTTTGGTTTTCATGTTTTGACAAGATTGTTTTCCACATAGAGCCTATGCCTAGATTCTGTTTATAAATTTTCATCATCCATAATATTTATTTGTGACCTTTAGAAGACGTGTAGGGCGTTGAGTCTTTTTGAGTCACTTGATGCCCAATTCTAAGTCTGCACTCCGCCTTGTTTCTTTCTCTGGGCTTTAGTGCCATGCCTTCTCATTTCTATGTTTTGTTTGCCTGTGGTGAAGGTAACCCTCTGGCATGGTGTGTGAGTGATAGCCCATGTTTTTATCCAGTGAAGAAAGCTGTGATTGGTCTTAGGGAGAAAAACAAATATTTTAGAAAAGTGCTGTTTAGGCTGAGTTCAGTATGAATTACTAATGTATGGTCATTTAAACAGAATCATATGCAAAAAAAAATCCATAAAATATGGTTAGGCTGAGTTCAGTATGGTCATTCAAACAGAATCACATACCAAAAATCCATAAAATATGGTTACATATTGAGCAGTTGACAAAAGTGTGTCCCAGAGGCTTTCAGTGGCCTTCCTCTGGGTCTCCAGAGAAATGCTTTGATATTGCCCATTTAATGGGTTTTACCATTAGTGGTGACTTTATAGAACATAATTACCATGGAGTGAGAACATACTGTGTATTTTATATATTTGAAAACAACCAGAGAGAAGGTTTATAAGTTTTACAAGTCTGCTAGCTAAATGGTTTGCAAAAAAATCAAAGCCTTGGGCACGTAAAGGCACTTACTGTCAAGCCTGACACCTGGGAAGAACTGATTTCCACAAACTGTCCCTTGACAATTCATGCAGGTGAATGCACGAATGCATACTTACCCATAAACACAGTATATGGGCATATGTGTGTGTGTATGTTTAATAAATCCAAGTTTAATAAAATAAAAAGCTTAATACAATTAAGAACTTTAATGAAATTCAAATCTGTTCATAAAATAAGTTAAACCTGTGTCTAGCTTAGTCTTTGAAAACCTTGACCAGTTTGTCTCCTTGCAGCCTTATTTACATATCTGTAGGCCTTTCCAACCTTACTTACATATCTGTAGGTCTTGAAAGGCATTTTTGGTTGAGACCACTATGTGTGTTCGTGCATGTAAGAATGTTGCTGTCTTGGACTCCCTTGTTTGCTTTCTAAGACAAAGAAAATTTAAAATGAAGAAGGCCAGTAATTCTGTCTTTTAGAAGGAGAAAAGAATACATACTGATCACCCTCTTCAGATTTGGGGGAAATAATCCATGGATGGAGGCAACGTGTAATACTTGACCCCCGGGAGAAAGATCACACACCACATGGTAGGACTTATGATGGGACCCACAGGGACTGGTCTGTAGAAAGGTATCAGGACTCATAACAAATAACAAAGAGTTGCCTTGGTGAAGAGGAACCTCCAGCCTTCTTGTGCTGATCACATCATCTTACTAATGGAAACCCTGGTGTTTTCACAGAACTATCTGGCCTTTAGTTCTTCGCCCTTGGTTACGGAAATGACCAACCAGGTAAGGTCTGCACTGAGAGGAAAAGCTTCAGTTAGTTACTGGCCAATTCAAGCTTAATAGATTGCCTGGTGAGTGGTTAGGGAAACGATTTTTTAATTCTTGCCCTGTTCCTGAAGATCTAGGTGACTTTGGGTACCTCCTCATCACAGGGTTAGGTGGCATTTGTAAACTCCCCACACTAAGATTGCTTCATGCTGTTGCCACGGTTTAGAGGGGGACTGAAGAGGTTTAAAAGAACTTGTAGATAAAAGTGAAGTCAGTATGAGGTAGAACAGTCAGTAAGCACCTTTAGGATTACAGACAAAGGTATGTGTATGGACTGTATTGTCTCATACAACTGCAAAAATTAGGCTTCAAACAGGATTCAGCTTTCTCCTGGATCAGAGGTGAAGAAAGTGTAACTGGTCTTACATTGTTGGGGGTGGGTTACGTTGTAGTCAGGTGTGATGCTTTACACCTGTGGTGGCAAGGCTTAGGGGGTTGAAGCTTAGTGTAAGCCTTGACTACAGAGTTTGAGGCCAACCCTGGCTACCTAGAAAGCTCCCCACCTCAAAAACAGAATGAAGAACTGATTTTTCTCTGGTGTAGCTATACAGGGGTGTCATGGGGAGGAACCATGGACTGTGTAGGATGGTCAGGGAGGCGGCATAGGGAGTGGCTGCTGCTGTAGTGACTGTCTCACTTGGCGTGCTGGAGGGAGGGGTGCGGGGTAACTGAGATCTATCACTGACTGTGACGTCTGTTCTTTTGTAGTACAGTATTCTCTTCAAGCAAGAGCAAGGTAAGCAGCCCACCTCGTCAAGCAAATTCTTTTGTGAAAAATATGTGTCCTTCTGGTTTCTTTAAGATTTTATCACACCAACCCGACTCACAGATCCTAGATTCATTAGCTTCAGATTGGCCATGGCAGACAAAAACGATATACTCGGTGAAAAAGTAAATAGCTATTTTGAGTCTGGTGGAACAAGCCTGTAATACCAGCTGCCTAGGAAGTAAGATAGGATCATGAGTTCAAGGCCAGTCTAGAAAAGATATCAAGACCTTGTCTTAATATAAAAAGTGAAAAGAAGGCTGGAGATATGGCTTGATGGTAAAGCACTTGCCTCACATGCACAGGGCCAATCCCAGTACTATAAACTACATACATACATACATACATACATACATACATACATACATACATAGAAAAGTAGGAGTCAGATGGCATAATGGAGAACTCTAGGATAAAGAAAACTCTTACACCTGAGGAAGATGTAATGCTGAGCTTCCTGTTGGCAGGGTAGGATACCATATTTTGAGCCTCAGGATGCTGTTGATGTCTGTATGCTATGGAGATGGGTTTAAACCTGGTCCTAACTTAGAATTCACCGTGGAGTCTTTACACAGCACCCTCCATTTACAAGTATGGCAACTCTTTTAGAAGACATTTGTTTCTATAAAAGCAGAGGGTGAAACACAGAGAATTCTGTTGAGGCACTTGATTGCAAGGATGTGACAGTGGCAGTGATGGGAATGGCAGCAAGATAGGTCTGAGACTACTGTAAGGACCAGCTCTCCGAGGAGACAGACATGCAAAGGAGCAGCATTTGTGCATGGACAGAGTACTCCTGTCCAATTTCTCTCTAGTGCAGATGGGCTAGTATAGGCTTGGGAGTTTGTAAGGTACTTAATAAAAGCTCTTCCACTCCAAATAAGTGACACTTAGGCAATCTGAAATTTAAGCCCAAAGTATTCTCCCTAGTTAACTAGTAAGTTGTTCAGTGTGCCAGGCAGCAGCTCTGCATGAAGCTAATACCATTAGGTCCAAGCTTATCAGACTTGGGTCTGGTGCTATATAAGGAAGCTGTGACACATGCGTAGATTGGTGCTCTAGAAAGGTAGCTTTGGAGAATTGTAACCAGGCATGGATGAAGCTTCTGTGCATACTTATCCTGTTTGACAGATGTGTACTAGCTCTGCAGATTGCACAGCATAACTCACAGAATGTCTAGCTCTCAGACTTAGACTGAATATGGACTTCAGTTAATATCTTGAGTTTGGATCCTACCTCTGTCCTTCTTAGCTTTGTGCCTTTGGGAGGAAAACAAGGCATCTCTGAGCTTTACTGTATACTATATACTGAGACTGATCTTTTCGGGAGAGGAGGGAAGTTCACCACTGGTGATCAAGTCCAGGGCCTTGTTCATTCCAGGCAAGTACTCCACCTCAGCTCTTGGATTTTTGAAAAAAGGATTTCCCTTGTAACTCAGGCTTGCCCTGACCTTGCTGCCTTAGGCTCTTGATGCTCTCACTTCTATTTCCTAAGCGCTGCAGTGACAGACACAGGCCACCACCTGCAGGTATGATCTTGGTAGGGCTTATTTCATAAGGCAGCCGTGATTAAGAAAACAGGGAAGGATTAATGTAATAACCGGTCTTAAGCATAATAAAGACATTTATAGTAAAATATACTTCATACATTTTTAGACTAGTACTGTTTATAGAACTGTCTCCTGGTTTCCAAAGGCCTCTGAGGTATTAGCTCCAGTTAAGTTGAGGTCCTTGGGAAGGGACGATTCCCCCACTCATTTAGTCATTTTGGTCAACTGATTGATTGCAGCTGTGGTCTGATTGTCTGATGGGTGGCATATTATTGGATCAGTCACTGTGTTTGGAGTCTGAAGACTTGTCTTACTCTGATTCTGCTTTCCTTCTTGTAAACTTGTGTGTTAGGGCAGGTGGCTAAAACTAAACAAGAACCTCTAGTTTTCCGTGAGTCCAGTTGTACAGTGTCCAGCGGTACAGTGAAGAGATGCATAGAAGTGGACATTACTTCAGAGTTGTCAGCTTGTATTTCAGCTGTGTTTTATCACATTGATTTGGGGAATTGTGTGCATAGAAACTTTAAATGAAGCACTTTCCATTCTAGCCCATGATGATGCCATATGGTCGGTTGCCTGGGAGACAAACAAAAAGGAAAACATTGAAACAGTGGTCACAGGATCCCTGGATGACCTGGTGAAGGTCTGGAAATGGTGAGCACCTCTCCCCTTTCAAAACCATGGAACTTTGGGGGCAAGGGTTTTGCTTCTGACCTCCCAGTTGCTATAAGTCAAGCATTGATTTTTCTGGTCAAGAAAGCAATAGCAGCATAGGAACTTTAAACCAAGCCAGCTTGTTTTTTCTTGTTTGGTTTCCTGATATGTGGGATTAAAGCGCTCTGTGTTAGGGAGCCCCAGAGTTAACCCTGGCTACATTCTGTGTTCAGTTCTCAGGTCTCTGCATTTCTGACCATTTGTTGGTAATATCCAAGGAAGTTCTGATGCCTGTATAGTATCTTGTGTGTAAAGAATCATTTTTCTGTCCCTGTTGTAGGCGTGATGAGAGGCTGGAGCTCCAGTGGAGCCTGGAGGGACATCAGCTCGGGGTGGTATCTGTGGACATCAGCCATACCCTTCCCATTGCTGCATCCAGCTCTCTAGATGCTCATATTCGCCTCTGGGACTTGGAAAATGGCAAACAGATGAAGTCTATAGATGCAGGACCAGGTAAGAAGTCTACGTTTAAGGGAGATGCTAGAAATCCACAGTCCTCTACCAGACCTTTAAGGATAGAATGTTTCCAGGTCAGAACTGCAGGCACTCTAATTCAACCCAGATATCACTTTGGTCACACAAGGATGTTAGACTGAGTGATGAGCATACACTAAAGGCAACCTTACATAATTTCAGGCCAGGTTTGGCTGCCAAATGGATTGTAATGCTGTATTTATGGGAAAGCCAAACCAAACCAGTTTTTTTTTTTGGATTTGAGAATTGAGAGTTTGGTATTGTGGAACCATGCCAGTGGGTCTCTACCTGACACATTCTGAGGAGATACATTCACTGCCTTACAGAAGCCTCTGGCATGAATAGTGGTTATCTCTATTAATTGTGGTCAAAGTGCCTGGGTTCTAGTGTGTGGCACATAGAGAGAAAGAAACAAGTTCATAGGTCTTTTTTAAAAGTACTGTAGAGCAGTGCTCTTGCTCCTCAGCCTCATTAGACATTATCTGAGATGGTAAGGGACAGTTTTACTGCTAGATTGGTGTAGAACAAACAGTGTGACATCCCAGGATTCCTTTTAGCCTCCTGTTTACTTAAAATGCCTTTGTGATTCTCACTAGCAAAGCCTGTTCTGCTTCAGTGGACAGTGATTTCCAGAGATGTTGATAGCTTGACATCACTGTGCACACTCCTTTGTGGTGGATTATGGAAGAGCTGCTCAGGTGCTTGATGGAGCTCATTCCCCAGTAGACTTGCCTCCTCCAGTTGTGCTCATAGCTACTGTCAGCTACCCTTATATAGAATAGAAAGAGGTCTCCAGGGCTTATAAGGAGGCCGAGTAATCTAGGACTAAGTGCCTCTCTCCTTAGAAACAGCAGTCCTTGGCTTACTACTAGAGTTTTTGTTGAGAATATTCATGCCTTGTTCCTGTTTGAATCCTCTAAATAACAGGTTAAGAGTGTGGGGCTGAAATGTGTATCTGGAAAAAGCCACTCGGACACTTAGTGACTTCCTAGATGGTTGTCTATGCCTACGTCCTCCTGTTTGCATTATTCATGGAGAATAGGGATCTCTAGCCATTCTGCAAAGCCTGTCAGCACACAAACATAAGGAGCATCTAGAAAGAGAGAAGTGGATCTGTTGCTGCTCTTAAAGAATTTTTTTATTACGTTATTTGTTTTTGGTGTGGGAGCGTGTGCGTGTGTTATGTGTGTTTAAGTCAGGACAACTTGTGTGAGTCGGACCTTCCATGTGGGCCTGGGAGCTTGGGTCATCAGGTTTGGTGGCTGGTGCCTTTGCCTGCTGAGCAGTCTCTCTGGTTCTGCTACTGCTTTTTCATGTTGGGTACCTGCACCCCTCAGGACAGTGACAATGGTTACTGTGTATTTGTTGTGGCTTTTATATACATCACACATGAAGAAATGAGTGCTGCATTGGTCCTAAGTAAAAGGGTTCTACCTGTCCAGCTTGCTTTTTTTCTTCTGCTGGGTTGTGAAGGTTGCTGGGTTGCTTTTAAAATGTTTTAGGAGTTGGGTTTTGGTGTTTTAGTTTTTTGAGACATGGTCTTACAATGTAGCTCATGCTAGCCTCAGACTCAAAGCTGCTGCTTTTGCTTAGCCTCCCAAGTGCCAGGGTTACAGGTGACTGTGATGAAAGATATTGCAAAGGATAAAGTAGTTGGTTGTGCTTTGGGGGGATAGTGGTGGGGGTCTATTCAAAACTAGATCAAGTCTTGGTCAAATAACAGAAGCAAGCCTTGCTGCCAACAGCTAATTAGCTGAGCACCTTAGATAAGTCTAGTTTAATGAAGCTAGGGACAGCAGACTTTCCTTGAAAATGTACCACCACAAAAGGAAAAGAGCGGAGAGAGAAAATCCTGATCTTGAAGAAGAAACTGAAAATAGAAAAGGCAAAGCTGGAGGAATGAGTTCATTATTGGTGCTCCACCAGGCTGTGGCCGGTGACCACAGGCTAGCTGCTGACACAGAAAGACCAAAGGTGCTGTGTAGAGGTCCCTGCACATCACATCTAAAATGCCCACGGGAAGAGAAAAGCAACCCTTCATAAGGAGGAGGAGTTTAGGGTTTAGAATAAACAGTTTACTCCACAAGTATTAAGGTTAAATCTTAGAGTGCAGCTTTCCCTGAGAGATAAGCACGGTTTCTGTTTTGTGACTGAAGACGTCTGATAGTAAAGGATCTGTCTTGCAAAGTGGTTAATAGAGACATGTCAGAATAATTTGGCAGAATCATTTTATTAAACTTTGAGAAATAAAAGTTAGGTTTTCTTTTGGCCTTTTGCCCTGTAAATATCTAATAGGATTTTGAAAACAACTCTGTTTTGGACCTAACGTAGATAGGGGACGGCAGAAGCTGATGTGTTGGGCTTCTTTAAGGAAAAAATTGATAGAATACACAACACATATAATTACACATATATTAAAGCTGATAGAATACACAACACATATAATTACACATATATTAAAGGGGGAGACTTACTAGATTGGCTTACATGGCTGGTCAGGTGGCCCAATCATACCTGTCTCAGACTGGAGAGCCTGAGAATCCAGTAGTTGCTCAGTCCAGGAGGCTCAGCAGTCCCAGCCTGGCCCTGAAGGCCTGGGGGATTCCTAAAGAGTAACTGGTCTCAGTCTGCAGTGCATCCTGAAGAAGTAGATTCTAACTCTGAAGGAATGCTGCCAAAGCAGGGTAGATACAACGCAGAGTGAGGGCACGTAGGCAGAAAGCAGAGCTTCCTCCTCCTGTGCCTTTTCATCTGAGCTGCCACCAGAAGGGGCCACCACATTAGAGTGGGTCTTCTGCTTCATATATCTGATTAAGAAAAATTTTCACGGACGTGCTCAACCATTTGTGTTTTAGTTGACTTCAGATATAGTCAAGTTGACAATCAGGATTGATCATTTGAACTGATGACAACAAAGCCTCTCAGGCCTTCCATGCCTTGGAGATTGTTCCTACATAGGGGAACAGAAAGAAATCTGCCCTCTGTCATTTAACTTTATAGACATTAGAAAGCCATCGAGGCCTAGGGAATTTAGTTGCTCAGTGAGTAAAAGCAAGCACTGGCACACAGCATTAGGACTTGACTTGAGATCTCCAGAACCCATGGGGAAACAGGAGGTGGAGATGGTTGGTTCCCCTGACATGCACAGTGGGGAGCAGGTGACACTGTCTCAAGGTGCAAGATGAGGACTGATGCCTGACCTTGTCCTGTCATCATACATTCTGTAGCATGATCACATGATGCTATGGCATCCATATACATACTTACACAAGTGTGTGTACACACCACAAAAAAAAAAAAGTTAAAAAAAAAGTGAATTTTATCTTTGAAACAAGCATTTAGTAACTAAAGTGGTCAGGTTTAATGACAGCACCGGGGTGGGGTGTGTATGAAAATGTTCAAGAATCGTATTTTGAAGTACTAGGGATGGGTAGTGGCTCATCTGTGCTTGGGCTTTTATCTTCTATGCATCAAGCTTGTAGGCCTGCCTCTCCTTCACTGTCTCATAAGGTAAGAAGACTGCCATGGTCAACATCATTGAGCCTGCCCCGGGAATGAGGAAGGTGCCTTAGGAAGGAACCCCTTTCTTCTTTGTGCTGGTGTGGGGCATCTCCTCTTCAAGACTAGGCTTAGGACAGTGACCAGGCATGCTGTGAGAAGAGGCTCCTGACCTGGCTTCTAAAGCGGTGAGGCAGTTAGTTGAGGCGTGTCCCCAGGTCACTGAGAAAAGAAGTACAGAAGCACCATTGGCAGCCCAGATGGAGACCATGTGCATTCATGTAAGACCTGCACAGTGCAGCTACGGACACTGGTGGTTTAGTCCACATGCATTGATCTGAGTCAACCGAGGTCCGTAGCATCACTTCACAACTGACCTCTTAGTGATTCTTCATTGCCCTTGAGTCTGTAGTGTATACTCTGTTGAAGTCTTTTAAGACTGTTTTTGGTAATTTTCACTTATAGCTTACATGAGGTAAAATTTCACCTGTGTAATTACTCTGAAATTCGCCATTTTAAGTGTATGGTTTATTGAATACATTTCTAACTATAGTGTGTTAATGGAAGCTCCTTGCCTGGAGTATTTCCTCATGTCCACTTACTCGTCGTTCCCACCTTGCCATCAGCCTCTGACAAATACTGCCACTATCTCTGTCTCTGTTTTTTACCTTAATGAATATTTCCATCTAAATGGATGTTTAGTGTCTTACTCATCTTTGTTGTTTTTCTAGTGTTTTTGAGTTTCATCCATTTTATGGCACATAGTCGTTCCTTTTTGTTGCCAGTGTTACTCTTTTATGAGGCTGCACCACAGCTCCCTCATTCGCCAGTTGAAGTCTTAGACTGTTAGCAGTTTGAGCTGTCTATGAGTGAAGCTGCTGTGGACAGAGAGCACAGGTCTGTGCGTGCATACTCTCATGTCTCCTGCAGAGCTCCTGGGAGTGCACTGCTGAGCACAGGGTTTTCTTTCACCTAAGAAACTGTCAAACTGGTTTTCAGAGTGGCTGTCCCATTTTACATTGCCATCAGAGTATGAAGGTTCTGATTTCTCCTGTCTTTGGTAGCTCTGGGCATTGTTCAGCCCTTATTTATTTATTTAGATTTAAGAATCTCATAGACAAAATTTAAACTTGGTAAAGAAGTTTCCAAATCAGGAAATGTTTTCTCTAAGTTTAAAGACTGTCCTTTTGGTCCTGAATCATGACACCATTTCTCTAATTTGAAAGTCTATATGTTTGATGAAACTATAGTTTGTAATTAAAGTCAAATCTGTTCTCACTGAGTACTTTCCTTTTGTTTCCTTTCTAGTGGACGCCTGGACTTTGGCATTTTCTCCTGACTCCCAGTATCTGGCCACAGGAACTCACATGGGGAAAGTGAACATTTTTGGTGTGGAAAGTGGAAAAAAAGAATATTCTTTGGACACTAGAGGAAAATTCATCCTTAGTATTGCATATGTAAGGAGACCTCCCTGTCGAGTCTTTAGCTGTAGCCCTCTGCACAGATCCTGCTGTGCTCCCGAGGCTGGTCTCTCATTGGTGTGTTTGCTGGCAGCCAGCTACACCTGAAGCCAGCAGGATGGCTTGCATCAGAAGAGGCCGATTAACCATATCATCTCAAAGCACCCGTCTCTCTCCAACAGAGTCCTGATGGAAAATACCTGGCCAGCGGAGCCATAGATGGAATCATCAATATTTTTGACATTGCAACTGGAAAGCTTCTGCATACGCTGGAAGGTACCCACAACTCCTTATCCTATGTTGTGCTCACTGGATGGATTATCAGATCACAAAGCAAGAGTGCTGCTTTTGTTAAAATGTTAAAGTCTAAATCATTTTAATCTGTGTTGGAAAACTGAAGTGCCACTATGTGTTGGACTAGAACTGTGGCTCTGATCTGAACACAGAGTTCTTAGGATGTCAAATACTTTCTTAGTGAAGTAGGTTGATTTTGACATATGTGTCTGATCCCTCTCTCTTTCTCCCTCCCTCTCCCCCTCCTTGTTCTCTCTCTCCCTCTCCCTCCCTCCTTCCCTCCCTCCCCCTCCTTGTTCTCCCTCTCCCTCTCTACTTCCCTCTTCCTTTCTTCACGAGCTTCTCCTTTTTTGTGCTCATTTGATATCAGATGAAACTCTCCACACTGGAGACCTTGGGAGGACAGAACTGGAGAGAGCTCACTCCTCTCATGATCTTGAGTTCTAACCAAGTACACAAATTATCTTCTCAATTTACCTTTCACCCAAGGACAAGAGATTTGGTAGAAAAATATCATGTTATTTGTCCAGCCTTACAAATCAGAAAGCCTGTATTTCCGTTTTGGCTATATTTATAGTTATAGTTGAGAATTCTTGTATTTTAGGGTGTGTGTGTGTGTGTGTGTGTGTGTGTGTGTCTGCCTACAGAGGCCAGATTTTTTAATCCCTTGGAGCCAGAATTGCAGATGATTGTGAGCTGCCAGCTGTGGGTACTAGAAACTGAACTTGGGTTCTTTAAGAGAGCAGTACATGCTGAGTTAGATGTCTCTCCAACCCCCTGGGTGTTTTGTATTTTAGCAATGTGTATTGAGGCCTGGGTAATTAGAGAAGAGAACTAAGAAGAGATGGCTCCATCAAAGAGCCTAGAGTCATGTGGGAATGGGAGGAAGGGTCTAGTCGGTGCCTTCTCTGACTGAAGCCTCAGGGCCATTCCTCAGGGCACAGTTAGCAGGAAACTCATGCAACAGCTGCCAGGTTAACTGCTTTTCTGATTTTCAGGCCATGCGATGCCCATTCGCTCCTTGACCTTTTCCCCTGACTCCCAGCTCCTCGTTACGGCTTCAGATGATGGCTATATCAAGATCTATGATGTGTGAGTTACCTTCTTAAGAGTAAAGGTCACAGCACCAGTAGCAACTTGTTCCCTTACTGTGAGGAGCCATTGTAGGAATTTGCTGCCTGCTCATGGCCATGAGTCAGCTCTGAGGCTTTGAGCTTCCCAGTCATTCCTCCTCAGCCAGCCCCTCCTGCTGGAGCTTAGAGCGTGTCCCTGAGGTCTCTGTGGAGTAGATGTGTATCTGTGTAGTCCCAGTAGGAATAGATGCCGCTGTTCTTTCTCAGGCAGCCAAGCATTTTGGCTCACTGGTATACAATTCCTTTGGGTAGATGTGTGCTGTGTTGTATACACCTGAGGAAATGGAGCTCTAGGCTGTTGCTGGCTTAGAGTGATAGTGAAAACCAGAGCGTAAGGGCCCTGCTGTTACCCAGGGAACCCTCAGTTGGTAAGCTGCCTCATAGATCGAGGTGGGGAGCCTTTCGAAATATGTCCTGGATGATGGTGTAGGAGTGAGCAAGTTACATGTCCCCATCTCCACTGAGGGCCTGCACTGCTCTCCTGTTGAGTCCCTCCCACATCCTCATCCCACTGCTATTGCAGTAAATGCCTTGAGTTGTCCAGGTTTCACGATGAGTCTCCTTGCTCAGTGAGCCTCTGGCTCATTACTTCCCAATTCCTTTCTACTCTGTTGTACACATTTTTCACTCCAACATGTTCTTTGTCCTTGACTATATGTGTCCCTGTCCCTTTATGGGCCTCCGTGAGCTGTTTGAGAGTTGTAACTCTGATCAGAGGGGCATGCTGCTTTTGACATTAGTGCTGAGACCTAGAGGAGAGACTCTACAAGTAGCATGTGCTTGTGAGTGATACAGTCAGCTTAAATGTGGCAGTTTGGGGAGGTCTTTGTTAGCTGTCATTGCTGCTCTTTTATTGACCTCCCAAGAGCTGTTGAGCCAACATTACTTAGTGCCTCCATTTTGCTGAAGAGGACCTTGAACAGAGGTGGTGATTGCCCTAGAAATAATAAGCCTCAGGATTCCTTACCGTCTTGGGTCTACCGCCTCCTGTCCTGCAAGGCTGCCTCTGCTTTCCCTAACTAAGGTTTGTTTCTAGGGGAAAAACTGCTGACCTCAGACCCAGGGCACTTCTCTCATAGGTATTTGGTTTCGCAGGAAATATGGTTCAGCAGTTATGAGCACTTACCACTCTTCAGAGTTTAGTTCTCAGCAACCCACTTGGTGGCTCACAACTGCCTGTAACTGCAGCTTCAAGGGATTTAATGTCTTCTTTTGGACTCCAGAGCACCTCCACATACATGGAATACATAGATAAATAAAAATCTTTTTCAAAGTAAAACATGAAACCGGTTGTAGGAATTAGGCCTAACATGGGTTTTTGCCTTTTTAAAGTATTTTTTGTTTTTGATGGGGTTTTGTTTTGTTTTATTTTTGATTCTGACAGGGTCTTACTATAAATAGCCCTACCTGTCCTGGAACTCAATATGTAGACCAGGCTGGCCTCAAACTCACAGAGACCTGCCTGCTTCTGCTTCCCAAATGCTGGTATTAGAGGCATGCACCACCACACCCAGCTGCCTACCTTATTCTTGACTAGATTACAAATGATCTCTCTGAGCCACATATGTTATGAAGGGTACATCTTGCTGCTTTCCTGTCACCATGGGAAAGGCCCTGTTGCAGGAGGGTCTGGCTGGCCTGCTCACCTCTACTGCTCTGTGTCCTCATCTTGGAGTTGGCTGAGCCATCTCTCCAGCCTCCAAGCTCTTGATATTTTTAACTTACTGCTTCTCTAAAAATTTGTCTCTGGTCTTTGATGCTGCTTCACTAAAAATGGAATTTATGACATATGGTTATTCTGATATTATACCCTGCCATGTGAGCAGAGATAGTTCACTAAACAATTCAGCAGTTAGAGTTCCTCAAATTAGCATCTCCATTGTTTGACTCTTTCTTCTTTCAGACAACATGCCAATTTGGCTGGCACGCTGAGTGGCCATGCATCCTGGGTGTTGAACGTTGCATTCTGTCCTGATGACACTCACTTTGTCTCCAGGTATGTAGGAGTCTTAAATTTCTAGCTTGGCAGAGGGGAGCAGTCTTCTGGGAATGTGCTTTAAAACTGAAAGACTGCATTACAGACTTTAAAATTCTGAGGCTAGAGAGATGGCCCAGCAGTTGAAGGCAACTGGCGACTCTTCTATTTCCAGCACCCACGTGGCGGCTCATAACCATACGAAACTCTACCCCCAGGGGGTCCCACGCCCTGTTCTGTTCTACTGGAATACATTCAGATAAAACACTCATATGCATAAAGAGAATTTAAAACTTCTTTAAATTAATAAAATTGAAGCTTCTCAGCTAGACATGGTAGTATAATCCCTTAATCCCAACCCTGGAGAGGTGAGGCAGGTAGACCTCTAAATTCAAGGCCTGACTAGTCTACATAGTGAGTTCAGAGCCAGCTAGAATTATGTAGTGAGATCCTGTCCAAAAAACCAATTCAAATCGCCTTTGTTTACTCTAGTTTTTAAAAGGTTTTATTGTTTTTAATTTAAATAAAACTATTGAAATCCTAGATTTTTCTTAAAAGTCTGGGTTTCTACTTAGTGTAACTCTGACATATCCCCATGTTTCAAAAGGAACTTAGAATCTGAAAATTTGCCTATAATGTGTGTGTGTGCAGATGCTAATGATGTTCAGGCCCCTGGGGGTGAAGGTGGTTGAGAAATGTGGACTGGAGCTGATGAGCTTTGCTCAATGGTTCTAAGAGCTTCTGACATTTCTACAGACCTCCCTCTCATCCAGAAATCCAGAAACCTGATTATGGTACCTGGCAGGCAGGCCAAGCTGATGAGGAGATAGTCATCTGGTGACACCTGTACCCCTGTGTAGCAACAAGGGACCCTCTAAAGGTAGAAGTGTGTAAGTCTGCAGAGGAGTGTAGGATAACCCCGTGTTCTCATCCTAACATTTGCTTTTGAAACAGTTCTTCTGACAAAAGTGTAAAGGTTTGGGATGTTGGAACAAGGACCTGTATTCACACCTTCTTTGATCACCAGGATCAGGTATGGAATGATAAGCATTTACTACATTCCCTTGCATTTAGGTTTCCTTTATAGTCTTTCTGTTGGAGTTAATTGTGATAGAGCCCTGGGACATGTCAGCCTTGTGACCATGAGGCATGTCCCCTACATGTGCCAAAACACATGACTTAGCCACACCTCTTCCTTTGAAGTTACACAGCTATGCCTGGGATCCTTTTCTGGGTACTTCTAGAAGGCCTTCTTCTTTGGATGGACCCATTGCTTAACATAATCATCATTTACATTTTTGGCATTATCCAGGGATATGATTTCTTTAATATATAGGTTGGGGAATGTTACAGGTTGTTCACTTGTAATGATAATGCTAAGCCTAGTTTCCATCTTAGAAAACTGTCTTTACCTTTGTAAGGAAAAAGAAAATGTAACATCTTTGCAGATTCTTCTTGGTCCTTATTGTTTGTAAGAGTCTCCTGGGGGATCCTAAAATGCTGCTTGCGTGCTGAGGGCGGTGCTACATGCTGTAATCCCAGACTTGGAGGCTGAGGCTAGAGGATCTACGCTGACAGTTACTTGCCTGGCATGTGTCAGGTCCCAGCTTCAGCCTTCCATACAGAAGAAAATGGATTCTGATTCACTTGATGCCACATGGGCCTGAGAGTCTTTTCCTTTCTTTCCTTTCTTGACCAAAGAAAGGGATTTTAAAACAGTCTTGCACTGTAGCCCAGACTGGTCTTGAACTTTATGTAGTCTGCCTGCCTTTGCCTGGGATTGCAGGTGTGAACCCCCTGCCCTGCTGAGACTACATTTCAGACTCTCCTGCATGCTGCCATCACTGCTGATTCCAGCCACTCCAGGTGGCAAAGGGTCTAAAACTCTGGTTCTCAACCTGGAAGTCAGACAACCCTTTCACGGGGGTCATTATTTCAGATGTTTCCATTATCATTCATAACAGTAACACAATAACAGTTATGAAGTAACAATGAAAATAAGTTTATGGTTGGGGGTTACCACAACATGAGGAACTGTATTCAAGGGTCACACACAGCACTAGGAAGGTTGAGAACCATTGGTCTGGGGGAACTAGGCAGAATAAAAATGAAAATGCTCAGAGCAACAACAACAAAATCAGAAAATAATTTATTTGAATGCTTTTTGATACCTTACACTCTTTTTGGGTGTATCTTATGGTTAACTAGCATAATTACTATACACACTGCTTTGTATTTGTGTTAAATTATCGCAGTGAAGCTGAAGAGTTGAATCTTGGTAGTCCACTACTGGCTTTAAGCATTTTTCTTAGTCCTAGCTGTGTTGCTTATTTTGTGGGGTTGTTGTGATGGTGCTTCAGAGAAAGATGTTTGGAATGGAAGTGAGGCCCTCATATGGCCTGAAACCAAAGTTAGCCTCTAGTCTCAAGGTGAAGGCACAGCCTGACAGTGATGAATTCCTAGTAATCACACAGTTAACTCAGCCACGTTCATTCTGAGAGGAAATGTGAAGTCCAGTTTGGTGCACAGCCAAGAAAATCAGTGGTGCTCAGGAGCTCTTGGCTCTTTGGGGAAGAGTAAATACTGACCCTGTTGGGGTGGGCGTGAGTGGTTTGCACTGCAGTTTTCCCTACAGGCTCCTCTTGGAAGCATAGTGCTGCCCAGGCAGGAATCCACTTCATGGCATTACCCCTGGATCTGAAGCTTTGAAAGGGTAGTAAATTGTTGTATCTTAGAGGAAGTGACCCAGATAGAGATTAGGCTCCATTCTTGTGGACCTTGGGCTAGTCTAGATTCAGAAGGAAGAATACTTACCCCTTAAGCATTCCTTACCAAAAACCGCAGGAATTAGAATGCTTTTTGGCTTTGTTTCTTTAATTTGCAGGTTTGGGGAGTAAAATATAACGGAAATGGATCAAAAATTGTATCTGTTGGAGATGATCAGGAAATTCATGTCTATGACTGCCCAATTTAAACACCGGCATCTTCAGCGCCAGTGCCTCAGACTACACAGGGTTGATCATGACATTCCTCAGCTTTTTTTTTTTTTGGCATACTTAAAGTACAGCATATATTGTAGAAATTTTGTAGATACAGTATAAATTTTTCCTGTTTTATTGGAAATGTTCCTCATATTTTAATGTAAATAAAGCATTCTTAATGTAACCGCCTGCATTTGTGAACATGCTGTTCTTCTCCCTGACCCTGTCCCTGGAGAGCAGTGTCAACTGACAGTGAAGGAGTATACCTGCTTGAGAGCAGAGATCCAGGTGCTCACTAGGCTAGAAAGGCAGCTCTCTGTTCCCAGGTGACACCAGCCTATTTCAAACAGGCTGAGTGCACTGGCACTTTGTGTCATTCTACCTGCCTGGACATCCTGCCATGTGTGTATTTAAAATGCCCCCTTTGCCACAGTCTTTCTCCCTATTCTTTTTTGAGAGGTCTGACCTACTGGCAACCTGCTTTAGCCCTTGTGGACTCAAGACTAGCAGACAGGGCTGAACACTGCTCTGCCTCAGACTAGAATTCCAGCACCTTAGGTCTTTTCTGCAGTCACCTCTGGACAGAGTCTGCATGGTGATAGGGAAGGTTTTAGACACTAACATGCTTGTTGCTTCTTACTGAAACTGTGCTTGGTCAACATTGTGCCCGTCCTCAGGCCCAGCTCCTTCAAACAGTCCAGGCTGGTTTTCCTACCTCCCTTGCTCACTCCCCTGTAGCTACAACTGTCCTGTTTCCCTGGCCTCAGTGTCTCCTTCTCAGACTCAGGTCTCTACCCTCACAGTTCAGAGGCTCCTCAGATGGCACCTTCTCAGTCCCCGACTTCCGTTCCCTTCTGCCCTTACCCACTACTCCAGCTCTCCAATCTGATCTCTGTATTTATCCCATGCCCCAAGTCAAAGTTCCCCAAGAGAAAGTTTATTACTTCTGTCAACCAGTGTGAGTTAGTCTGGCATGTAACACTGTGAAGTGCTCAAGAAAAGAAAAAGCAAAGCCATTTGTCTCATACACCTCAATTTTAATTTTAAAGTGAAAACTGTACAGGTGGGAAGGTTAAGCAACACCATATACATTCATAACAAGGAGCTGAGTCTAGTTTTGTTCTACCACAAGCTAACAAGCTCCCAGCAGTGATTTATTTGTACGTCACAGCACAGAAACACCACTCCAGAGTTGTGGTCCATTTATTAATTGGAGGAAGCAGTTTAAGTCTGTCATGGCCTGTGGTCAAAGTGAGCATTGTACTTTGAAAAAAATTGTTTTACTAGCCAGCAATGTTCTTCGGGAGCCTGGTCCTGCTAGCTGGCTTACTTGACCAGCCATGGGTCTAATCTGCCCTTTGATCTCCTCCACCCCCAGGGGAGGTTCCTGGTCTGTGTCAAGTCTTCTGGTACCCTAAAAACCAAGTAAGGGTGGATCTGACAGGGAATCCCAGCAGCTTAAGAAGCAGGGTGTTTAACTTCATTTGTAGAAAAGAAGGGGGTAGTAGTAATGGCTAGAGGCTGAGGTAACCTTTACTTAAAGTGCAGTCTACTTGCCAGGAATAAAGTAGTAACTAGGACCCGTCCCAAGCAGCTATCATTGTCGTTGATGTTCATGCCAGCTAACTAGAACCTGGTTGGGTCAGTTCTCATCACACATCACAGATGGCCCTTTGCAGTGTGGCTACACAGTGAGAAGAAAGGGCCTTTAGGAAGGAGGAAATACTGAGGGGTCTGTGCCACTGCACACCCTTAAGACGTTAAGCTGGCTGTGCTGGGAGCTAAGCTACCAAGCACTCCCCTTTGGTTGGTTCTGCAGCTGCACAGAGGCTGCCAGGGTGTGTGTGTGTGTGTGTGTGTGTGTGTGTGTGAAGGATTGAGCCTTCCTTAAGGAAAGCACTTAGGTGGGACAACACTGCGAAGGTCATCAACAGATAATCATTAAGACCACAAAGAACAAGGTATGGGGTCACAGGCAAATGGCTTTATTGGCTTATCGTTTAAAATGGGTTTGTCATCACAAGGTTTGGGAAGTTCAGAAAACTTCCAAGAGAGATGTTCAAACAAACCCCTTTCTAACCAGTCAAGGGAAAAGAACAATAGGCCCTAGACTGGCTCTGCAGCTTTAGAGTCCAGCCTACTCAGTATGAACCAGGCATGCTGGGCCTACTGCAAGCCATACATGTGCTTTTACTATCTAAGAGTTCTAGAGTCTAGATTCAGAAATGTTACTATCGGACCTGAGCTCGTACCCTCCGTGACTCTGCCAAGGGAGAAAGGGGAGAAAAACCACAGACTAGACATGGGCTAGACACCCACTTCTTGGCCTTTGTTAAGGGCCAAGTGTGGCTTTCTGGGCCTACTGTGGGAATGAACCCTGGCAAAGCCACTAAGAAGCACAAAAGGTCAGTGTGGTACTGGCATCTCCAAAATATGTCCTAAAAGTACAGATGGCCAGATTCCATATGCAGACTAGAGGGGATTGAACTTAAAACATTTAAATATAAATCAAGCTATGACTTAAGTTACAACTAGAAGAGAAACAAGAAAACCCAAAAGATACTCAGCAGTGGAGACTGCTGAACACATACACAGGACACCCCAAACATGAGGCTATTAAAGCGATGCCATTTTCATTGTGCCAAGTTTACATTCATCATGTCCTAGTCCAACCAGGCCATGCCATACCGCACCATCATGCTGTTTGGCATTGCACGCCAGTGCGGGGCCCATCGTCATCCTCCTCATAGGCCTCCCTGTGCTGGCGCCAGCTCTGCTCGTTGGGATTGAACTCCTTCAGCTCCACCTGATCCATGTCATCTGTGATCCTCACCTTCTGCCGAGGGGGAAGCAGAGCCTCCAGCTGAGGAAGCTTCTCCTGAGAAAGCCACTGTTTTTCAGGGAAGACTACCTGCAGAGGTGAGCACAAAGGGAGATGGGGTTTCTTTGCTTTCTGTCAAGGTTACAGTAGATGGTATGTCTCATGAGAGTAAAGGGTGCACTTACTAAAAACTGTATGATCAGCATTCCCTTCTCCAGAGGGGCTTTGTAGATGGGCATTCCCTCATTGCGGACACACTTCAGGTCCCCGTGCTTTATCACCTCACCTGCCACAAAGAAGGGTGATATATGAAACAGGAAGATGAGGGGAGCCTAGATAGGATGGCCTCCCTCTAAGAAAAGCTAGGGTGGGCTCTAGTGGCCTTGTGGTGATGGGCTATCCCTGTTAGGCATTAAGCAGGGGCTGGGACAGAGACTCTGGCCCACATCAGGAAGGCAGAAAGCACACTAAGACCTCTACCATAGTGTAGAATGGTTTAAAGTCAGTACACTCTACCTGGCTTCCAACGGGGCCAGTACCTGCCTGTGTCTTCTGGTGATTATGGATGTCCCTAGCACAAACAAGATGACTGCTGCTCACAGATTCAGGCAGAACTTAGAAAGGGATTCACAGGAGTTTTCCCAGTTACTTCCCCCATCCCCCGATCAGCTTTCTGAGGCTGGGCATCCCAGGTGGGTGCTAGGTGGCACTCTCTCTACTTAAGCTGGTGAGTTAGGATATTCCCTGTACCACATGCTCTGCCTTGTCTATATTGGCAAGATCTCTAAAGGCATCTTGAGAAATTAGTACCTGGGGCACTTAAGACTCTCTTCCTCCAAGGCTTAAAAGGGTTATCTCTTGCTAGGCTTGGAAGAGATTAGGGACAAAAATGAATCTGGAAAATACTCCCTTCCGACATGAAAATGGACAAAGGCCGGGCTGCTGTAGCTCATGGGCCCAGAGGCTATTAAGTATGCACAAGCTCCTGTGTTCAGTCTGCAGCCCCACAAAACATAGGAAGATGTAGACAGAAACTGAGGACTGACTTTCTCAGTAGTTCCTCTCCAGGAGAACAACACACTACAGAAAGTGAAATTTCTTTCACAGAAACTTTTCAAGTCCATCAGGAGTTTTAAAAATCCAGTATGCCAATGCACTCTATGCAGGGGCCATTCCTCGTGGATGCAGGGGGTTGGGATGGCTGCCTAGCTGACAGGAACAGGCTGCTGGGCTCCTTGTGTTGGTAGTGGGCTTGTTTGGAAATACCCTTTCTGTCTTTGTGTTATCAGGTACCACTTCCTGCTGTTCCCCAGCCCAGCTCCCAGGCTACCTCAGACTTGATGGGTTTGGGAACCCAGAGGCCAAGAGTGGAAAAGCATAAGGGAGAAGAGAGAAAGGCCCTACACACCTCTGCCAAAGGCAACTCCCCCTGCTGTCAACACCCACAATTCCTCAAGAGTTAAGTGTTTCTGGCAAGGCAGGTAGCTCAACAATAAAGGAAAGGGAGGCAAAAATGAAAGATAAACCAACAGAAAAGGAAGAAAGGAAGATACTAGGAAGAAATCCCAGCAGATTTTCTAGATGCCCCACCCTTTCTCCCACCTAAGCAAAGAGTGGGTTTCTAAGGATTTCTTTTCCTTCCCTCTGGGGCCTCTTCCTCATGAGCCCCACACTGTCATAGACTCCCAGATTCCCCAAGGCTGGGGTCAGGGAAGGTAGCAAGAGAGTGCCCCCCTGCAACAGGCCCTTACCCCAGGTAATTCTGCCAGGATGACCTGACCTCATTATCCACCCTTAGCCAAGGATGGGCTTTTCCAAAGACAAACGCTGCCAGTCCTGGCTCTCAAAAAAGCTAGAATCTGGGATATGAGAATGTTTGGGGTCTGAGACACCACCAGGCCCAGTTCTGTCCATAACAGGTGACCTAAGGCCTTGTCTGAAGTGTAATCCTTCAACTTCATGCTTCAAGTGACAGGAGGGACTGAGCACCTGGGAGATTGTGGAGTGGGCCTAAAGAAAGGCAGGTCTGATGTTAGAACTTCACAGACTCTGCATCACAGTGCAGGGCTTGACTTGCATATGTACCTGATCTTGACTAAGTATATGCAAGCACATGTACATGGGATAAAAAACTTAGCGGCAAATCTCATATTGGTGGATCTTGTATATTTTTACCTCTACAACTTTTTGTAAGCTTGAAATGTTTTTCTGAGACAGTTTCTTTCTTACGGCTTTTTGTAAGTTTGATCCACATGCTCAAGCTCCTCATGCTGAGATTACAGGCCCGCACCAGCATACATGGTTCATGCTGTGCTAGGGACTAAACCCACAACTTTGTGAGTGCTAAGCAAAATAATCTACCAACTGAGCTACATCTCCAACACACACACACACACACACACACACACACACACAATCTCCACTGAAATAGCATCTTGCTTTATGGACTCTTGCAAATCCCTGGTTTCAGCCTACTGAGTGCTGGGATTATGTGCATATACCATCATGCACAGCTATAAATTTGAAACTCAGATTATTAAAATCACCATTAACTGGTCAGTTTAGAATTGCAGTCTCGTTTGCTATTATCTCCAGCAAAGGAGAAATGAGATGGAATTAGAGAAGGCTGGAAAGAGAAGAGCAGACAGGAAGGGGAAATGGGCAGAGGCTGGAGAGGTCCTGGAGGTTGGCCACAGACACAGGTGCTCACCTGACTACAGGACTTCAGTTCCCAAGGCCTGTGCTGCAGGCTTATCAGCCAGTTACCCACCCCCAGACTCTCACCATAGGGAAACCCTGCCTGTGTCGAGGCCTCAGGACACTTAGATTTCCTATCTTCTTCCACACCATGCAAATATCTTGGCTGTGCACAACTGCCTTTGTCACTAGCCCAGCCTCTGCCTTAGTTCCTTCTAGATACATGCTCTGGAGTCCAGATGGATCCATAGCTTCTGTAAACATCAGCCTTCCTGAATGCTGAGAGACTGGACCCAGGGCCCTGGGACCCCTTTTTCAGTCCCATTGGCAGCTCCTATGGGGGTGTGGCAGTTCCTGTGGAAGCCTCTCAAGACATGCTCCCAGCTGATGTTTTTTTTTCCCTTCAGGAAAATCCTATTTCAAAATGTTTTCATGTAACATCTCAGAAAACAGGCACTTACAAAGACTCACACAGATCCCCCTGACAGCATAGGTCTGTCACCAGTTGTGTTCTGCTACTCAACTGTTTATATGTTTAAGCTTAGCTGGAAGGTTCCAGATAAAATTTTGGGCTCAAAGATTCTTACTTGAGAGTCCTCTTCCTACCTTAGGAGAATATTAGAGAAATTCATTATATTCTCTAGTCACAGGTGGTAGTCTCACAAGCAGGGCTAATGAGCTGGCACAGCAGGTAAAGGCTCTTGCTGTGGGGACCTGATTCCCGACCTAAGGGCTATCTCTAGAGCTCGGGATAGCAGAGAATAGAATAGACTCTAAAGTTGTCCTCACCTCCCCCCACACACACAAGGAATTGTAAGAAAGGGAATTTAGGGGTGAAGAGATGGCTTGGCAATTAAGGATAGGGACTGCTCTTTTTTTTTTAAGATTTATTTATGTATGTATGTGAGTACACTGTCGCTGTCTTCAGACATACCAGAAGAGGGCATCTGATCACTTTGCAGATGTTGTGATCCACCATGTGGTTGCTGGGAATTGAACTCAGGACCTCTTAAAGGGCAGTCAGTGTTCCTAACTGCTGAGCCATCTCTCCAGCCCCATAGGTACTGTTCTTGCAGCTCAGGACCAGAGGTCAATTCCCAGCACCCATGTCAGATGACTCACAACTGCTGGAACTCTGGCTTCAGGAAGAGCCTCTGGCCCCCAGGGTCCATTTACACAAGTGCACATACCCACACAAGGACACATGCACGTATGCATAATTAAAAATGAAGTATATCTTTAAAGAAATAAGATGATGTCATTATTCAGAGAGTGTCCAGCTGAGACCATGAAAGCTGGCCACTGCACAATCTATTAGCCAGACATGTGGAAGGAACACAGAAGTGGTGCTTACCTGACTTAGACGAAATGACAAGGACTCGATCATCCAGTGTTTTTATTGTCTTCTTGAAGCCACAAAGAGCTTCAGAGAGCTGAATTTTCATTTTCATGATCAAATCATGGCCTCGTCTCTGAAAGACACTATGATCCTTCTGATCAAGCACAATTATGACATCACCAGGCTCCAGCTCAGGCTCCTGATCTCCTTCTCCATGAAACAGTATCTTTTGCCCATCCTTCATACCTATGGAACATCACCCTTCTGATTAGCCGCTTCTCACAGCCAGAGCTCAGAGCTTCCGAAGGGACAGAAATCTGGGGGGTTCTTAACTCATTAGCCCTCCCAGCCTCCCATGGGCACAGTGTTGGAGGGCAGCTTTAATTCCAACATAGGCCCCAGATCAATGGTCACGAGGGGGAAGGAAATAAGATCCCACATCTGATTATATCACACTCCTCAGCCCCCAGTTCGGGTGCTACACTAAGGGTACACACTGGGAGGCCACCACCCACTTCCTGGTCCACGTGGGACATGGCTCTACAGCTTGAAGGGGGGACTTGTCGAAGTGCCTAGTCTTTTTAAGATGTTGGTTTACAGACACAAGGTAAAGGCGTTATCCGAGGAAGTCTTAGCAGGTGACAGTTTGGTTTTTGGTCTCATCTGCTGTATGGTTTTTTTGTTGGACCAGAGAGTCTAAGAATCTGGATTTTTGGAAAAACAAAAGGGATAGAAATGGGCCTTAAGATGATGGTACCAGACAAAACAGCAAGGGAAGACACTGCATCTAGGAGAATCTGGAGCAGCACAGAGGAGGTGGGGAAGTGGGAGGCTAGCATACATGTCCAAAAACCTTTAAAAGCTACAGCAGCCAATGAGCATTAAAAGCCACTTGGAAAAATACTACACAAGATTTCTAAGGGATGCATTGAAAAGGTCAGGTAAGGGCAGCTGAACAGACTGGAGGGTCAAGACTTTCAGAGCATCAGGAAAAACCTCTAAGAGTTTTTCTGTGACCTCACTGGTCCTTCCTCAGGCCAGGTCATAGGAAGATGACCTGAAAAGGGACTCCCAGAAGCCTTTGCCTTGTAAACATGCTGTCATACAGAGCCATATCCCTGACATCTACACCCTGTGCGTGCCATGATTAGCAGAGTGGACCCCTCCATCACCAAGTGCCCTGCCTCACCTTTCTCCACGTGTACCTCAATAATCTTCTTCTCTCGGGTAACCTTGGCCCCACTGCAGTTATCACAGCGGTCCTTGGGGTTGATGCGCTCACCCTGGCCCTTGCACTCGATGCACACGGTCTGGATCTGCTGCACCATGCCCGGCCCAATCTGCTGGATATGGATCTGCATCCCCCGCCCCTTGCACAGAGGACACTTCTCCACAGATCCCTTTTTCCCACCAATGCCTGTGGAGGTGGGAGACAAGCAGAAGAGCTGTGTTCCTCTCAGCAGGGAACTCTGCTTAGTATCCTATGCTTATTAAAACAATGTGGGGTGTTTGGAAGAGAATAGTCAAGCAGATCATATCCAGATGTTAACATCTAATCTCTGGGGTGCTAACACCTGTGCTACAGGTGCACAACAGTCTGGGACCACAGGGAAGTACAGGCCATAAGCCTCATCAGTGCAGGCCACCAAACAGACCAGCTAGTTCTCTGTGTGACAACATGGGTCTTAGGGTCACCAGATTTTACTTTTTTTGAAAATTCAAATTTTACACATTAAGTAAGGGTTTACTGGGACACTGGCACATTCACTCACACACTGTGATGGTAAAACAAAGTCACAGATGTCTGCTGTCTCACGCTTGAGAGGAAAACTCTGCCGACCCCTACATTAGGAGAACTATCCAGATTTTGAAACTTTTAGAATAAATGCCAACATACTGAATAGATGTCCAGCCCAGAAAAATAAAAACATTTAGACAAATAGATACGGCTTCAGGGTTCCCTGCTTACAAACCCTGCTTGACTCCATCATTTGACAAGGGCAGTTATTTTTCTCTGAGCTAGGAAACAAACAAAAACGATCTGAGCTGAGTGGTATCCCAATATTAGTTTTTACCTTCACATTTCTCACAAATTATATTTTTCTGGAGGGCCAGTTTCTTAGTGATTCCATTATATAAGTCTTCCAGAGTTACTGACAACTGGTGTACAACATTCTTGCCTGCCGAGGGACAAAGAGCCAGTTAGTGGAACGAGCCAGGCCACTCACTGCCTTACACGATACCCCAAGATTCTTCTGGAGGCCTAAACACTAGAGTTGAGTCAGAGCCACAGGAAGTAATGCATCATTAAACCAACCTACCCTACCAGTCCCTGACAAGATAGAGAGCTAACTTCTGTCTACCTATGAGCTAGTTATCCAGTCATTTAAAGAACTCAACGAAAAGACTGTCCATTTTTATTTTCTGAGGACACAGAGAAAGAAAAGTCATTTAAGCAACAAAACTAATCCCTCCACAAGACACAACCCTTTCCTCAGAGATGAAGGATGATAGTCTCCAGCCATTTCACTGAAACTCTTGCTTGGACACCAAGCCTTTTACTCAACAAGCTCTTCTGTAGTATATGGCCAGGCAGGAGTGCTTTTCTCTGGCCAAATCTCTTATCTGCATTCACAATGGAGGGGAAGAGTTGGCCCTCAGGATGCAGTCTGACTGCACTGACACTATACTTACTCCTGGGGACCAACACAGCAACACTTCCCTGTTGCCTGGGCATTCTAGCAGTCACTGAGACAAGGTGTCCTGGTTTTTGGCTGTCAACTTTGAGAGATGACTCAATTAAGGGTGTGAAGCTTTTCATTTCAGGATAGCTGGAGAGCTGGGCAAGAAAAGACCCAACAGTTTAATCAGGTTCGCACTGCCAAGCACCTGAGCAGGCTGTACACCAGGAGCGGGGAGGGACTTTTCTCTCATAAGCACTTCATGGTTTTCAGTACACTGTGCACAGAATTGACAGCCATGCTTTTTAAAGCTCAAAGCCAATTATAATGTGAGAACAAATACATTTATCCAGAGGCTCTCACTGACCAAAGACACTTCTTAAATGAGTGTACTTCTCCAATATAGCAGTGCAGTTAAGCTTGGCTGCCTATATGGTTTTAGGATCCAAAGTGAATTATCTGCGGTAAGCTGGCAGAGGAGGGGCCATCAGCAGAGACAGACAATTCAGCCACACAGCAGCCAGCCTGCAGGTCTTCTGGCAGGAGATGGGAAGTAAAGAAGTGAGCCTGAGGAGAGCTCCTGACAAGGTGCTTTCCCCTAGCATGAAGGGAGGTAGAAGCAGGAAGATTACAAGTTCAAGGCTACCCCTCAGCTACATAGGGAATCTGGAGACAGCCCAGAACACATCAAACCCTGACTCAAAATAGGAGGTGGGGCAAGAAGAGGGTAGGGGGCACATGAACCCCAGGTTGAGTGAGTGTGTGTGAGTATGAGTGTGTGTTGTCATTTACCTCCTAGAATTGAAGGTGATAACCAGAATGGATTCAGAGAAGGTCATTTTACAAATATTTTAAAACAGAGGTCAACTCTGTTTCTCAAGAACATCTGATGTTGGCTGGGGATGAGGCTATCCTGAACATGGCAGTGTCCTGACCAGAATGATGAGCCTGCAGGCCCTGGCCCAGATTGGGGCCCAAGAGTTAGGTAGGTGAGTAAAGAGGGGAGGGAGAGGGGCACTCTTGATAGATTTGCTAAGAACTGACATGTTAGTTATGTCCCTTTGGACACTTCAGTGCCTGGCCATACTACAGGATGAACTTGAAGGTACTCATTTGTTTTCAGACTGGCCTAGAACTCAGTAATGCTCCTGTGCTGCTCTCCTGGTGCTAGTATTACACTTGTTCCTCTATTCTATCTATAATCCCATCTGCTCCTTTTTATATGGGGCATTGGAAAGGTGTCAGATAATTAGATTATACAAGAGATTCCAGCAGCCTGCATACTAATAAAATTCAAAACGATTTAATGATCCCCAACATCCACATTTTTTAAAAGTGTGCTCCATCTTGATTCCTGCAACATAGACACTATAAACCTTGCTTACATTTCTTTATAAGCATTTATAGGCTGGAAAGATGTCTCAAGAGGTCAAGAGCATTTACTGCCAAGCCTGACAACCTGAGTTCAATCTATAGACTCTACATGACAGAAGACAGAACCAGCTCTTGCAAGTGGTCTTCTGACATACACACCCATACACACCTACACCTACACACACCTACACCCCCCCCACACACACATGGGAAAAATTAATTAAAGCCATTTACCTCTTCTCTCTCTAGTCATCCGTCCTCCACCACCAAAGAACATGTCAAAGATGTCCATGGGTGAGGAGAAGCTGGGGCTGCCTGACCCCCCTTCTTTAATTGCCTGTTCTCCACCTTGGTCATAGATGTCTCTTTTCTTTGGATCTGAAAGTACTTCATATGCCTGGGATATAAGTTTAAACTTTGGAGATAAAGAGAGAGAGAGCAAGAGAGAGAAAGGGAGATAGATGTACGGAGAGACAGAGGAGAGAGAGGGAGAGAGAAAGAGAGAGAGAGAGAGATTAAAAATGAGTCCCAAGCAAGCCTACCTCCAAATATAATCACAAGCCACTCCCTCCAGCTGTTAGGTCTCTATCTTTGCTGCCAAAGGACAAACATAAAGAACTTTGCTGTGGAGATATTTCAAGCACAGGGCTAGGAAGTAGGGGGGAGAGAAAGGTCAGCACCACTTAGCGGCAGCAGCCAGAAGGCATGGAGTCCAGCATGAGAAGGAGACCCCAACGCTTCATCTCCCAATGCTGCAGTCCAGGGCTCGGGGTGCTACCATGGTTTCCTGCTACAGGAATCACTTTACTAGATTACAAGTGTGAAATCCAACCACAGCCGCTGTGAGCACCTGCTGGCACACCAGATACTGTGAGTGGCTGCCCTGCTGCCCTCCTAGGTCTGCCTAGCCTAGCAAATCCCCCATCTCAGTTATGGCAATACCAGTCTCACCTGTCAACAAATCCAGGTGGTGCTTACTCCATCTAAATCTCTGGAACTCTGACAGGCACAATACCCCACGTGTGGCATGCCTTCCAAAAATTTACCACCAGAATCAGATTGTAAGAAAAGAATTAGAAAACCCAAACTGAGAGGGGGCATTCTGTAAGTCTAAACAGGAAAACTAAGCATAGAGGCTCACCCTATGAGTGATTATGCACAGGTAAAAATGGTTATATAGGGTGTTACTGGAACAAATGGGGAAATGCTAACTATGTTTCCAATTGAAAGTCATACATTTGCTAGCTACTGGGATTACTGTACGCATGTCCTTGCTCCTAGGGAGAGCAAGCTACAGTACTTAACTGCACATTCCTCACAGGAGCTCTAGCAACGGGAAAACTATGTGACAACTTCTCTGTAGTTGTTGAAGCCAGGTGGAGGATGGTTCTCGGCACATTCTTAAGTATATGGACCTATCTGAAATCAGACAAAACACTAAAACCTGTAACTCTGTCTTTGCTATCTAGGAACCTCCTCACCCTGCTTTTAGCCTGTTCTGCACCAAGCCTGTGAACTGTGACCCTCCCAAGCCACCATCCTTACCGTCACCCTTACCGTCACCTACAACCCAACTCTGCCCTCCTCTTCTCTTTGGTCCCCAGCATTTGTGTTGTGGAAAGGTCTCACTTTGTAGCATAGTCTGGCCTAGAACTCACTATGTCACCCAGGTTGACCTCAAACTTACAACAATCCTCCTGCCTCCATCTTCTAAATTCCTGATCTCAATTCTGCTCTAGTCCACAGCCTCCTTGCTGTCTGAACACTGTAACAGGTGCCCCAGGGCTCCCTACGGCAAACACAGCCTCCTGCCCCAGCTTTCAAACTGCAAGCCCACACACGGGGCTCCCAGCCCCTTCCAAGGGCATTCCTTTCTGCCATGCTGTACTATGATTCACTCTATTGCTCAAGACAAGCCCCTGAAGATGGGCTGCCAGCTTGGAATAGCAAGGGTGTCTTTGAGCCTACAACTGTGTCTGCCATATGAACCACACTTGGCAACTATCTGTTAAATGAACAGTGCAATTCTGGAAGTCCAGATAAGAATAAATGAGGTTGGCTCTTGGCCCTCCCAAGGCTAATCTTTACTCAGAAGGACAGAAGTATAAACTATCCTGCATGACTTCTTAGAACCTACGGGGGGGAAAATAAATGCCACAAAGACATGGATACAGAAACTGACAGAGATGTTAAGTCACCCTGAGTTCCACAGATTCCTCACCAAGACCAAATAAGCAGGAGCAACAAATAGGCATCAGCCAAAAAAGTAAAAATAAAATAAAAAATAAAACAAAAACCAGGATTAAAAAGTTTTAATTTTGTTTATGTATATGTATGTGTATATACATGCATGTGCATGTAGGCACCAGGGAGGCCAGGAGAGGATATACGGATCCCTGGTGCTAGAGTTACAGGGTGTGAGCCTCCTGAAATGAACAGGCCAGGAACTGAACTTTGGTCCTCTGTAAGAGCAGTAAGTGCTCTTAGCCTCTGAGGCATCTCTGCAGCCCCCGGGAGTGAGTCTTTAAAAAACCCTTTATGGGGCAGGGAAGATGACTCGGGAGATACAAGTTCCTGCCATGCTGGCCTAAGTTCAGAGCCCCAGAACACATGAGAAAGCTTATGTGGTATGAGTTTTTGTAATCCCACAGTGTGGGAGGAGGCGAGACAGGAGGGGTTGCCTACAGTATACAGCACGGTAACAGAAACAAAAGATGCCTGGCTTTAAAAACAAGGTAAGGACGCAAGTATTAATTCTAAGAGCTGTCTCACCTGCACACAGATGCCACGGCATGCATGCATCTACTCTCCAACACACACAAAGCCACCAGCATCATATACACAGCCATTTATATTCTGAGTTAACTCCCACAATACTTTTTTAAGGAAAAATATTTGCTTTTTTCAGTAAAACAAAAAACATAAAAACACACCACCAATCAGAGGCATGGGGATAAAATACATAGTTTGGAAGGTCAGAAAGTAAGTAGGCTAGGCTGCCACCAGGGGCTACTGGGCCCTTTGAAGGTAAGCATGTTCATGCGAGCCTATAAACCACCAAACATCCTGGATGCCCCAAAGAGGCTTGGATTTAACAGATGAACTGAAGAATAGAAAAAAAAACAAAAAACTGCTTTGTCCCTTGAGTGATTCAATTATAGGCCAGACCTGATGGGACAGGGGCTCCAAATGCTTGTAACAGGTCCTCCTACCTCCGGGGACCTGTTCACTTGGTCTAATTCAGCTCCTTCAAAGACCTCCTTTCCTCCCAGTTGGGATTAGGGTTCTATGATCTTTGCCACAGACCTTTCATGGAAAGATTGTTCAGCTGAGAAATGGTTCTAAGAACCACACAGCAACCCGGAGAAATGCTTACGATAAAGTACTAAGAAGGGAAAACTCTGAGTACATAGCTCATCCCTATAATCTCTACACTCAAGGAAGCTGAGGCAGGATGAGTCGCCATGAGGTCCACCTGGACTCCTGGATACTTTGTAACAAAGCAAAAACAAAAACAAAAGGAAGGGGGGATGCAGGGAGGGTGGGTGAGGGCCTGGAGAGACACAGGGTTGGGCTGGACATGCTCCAGATGGCTTTTCCTCTGTATTCTGAAACTTCAGTCCTTTTCTTTGAGACAGAGTCTCAGGAATCCCAGACTGCCCATGGATTTACTATGAAGCCCAAAATAGCCTTCAGCTCCAGATCACCCTGGTTTTATCACAGTTGCAGGTATGTGCCATTACATCTGGCTTACATGGCACCGGGGACCAAAGCCAGGGCACTGTGCATGCTAGGGTAGTACTATACCAGCTGAGCTACATCCTCAGCCCATATTCTGAAACTTTCTGCATTGTTACAGTCTGCTAAGACTTTTATCTTGAACATCTGTTACTCAAACTAAAATCTATAATGAAACAGGCCAAAAAACCAAACGCATCTGGATGACTGATCTGCTACCATCACCCCCAAAGGGACTGTTCTTGCTGACCTGCCACCCTGTGTCTTGCAGAAAACCAACAGCAAACACAGCCTTCATGTAGGGCAGAATGGCTGACAACACACACAGACTGCCCACTGCTTAGCAACACAGGACAACAGAGCAGAAAACAAAGACCAACACTCTGATGGCGTCTCAGCTGTCCCAGGACTCCGTGCAAAGGAGTCACTCAATCTAGTTTTGAAGATATTAATAATACGTGACAAACTTAGGTGGAAAAAAAAAACAAACAAATTCCCACCTGTAGCATACATAGTAGTCCCAAACTACATACAAATTCTCACAAAAACCTGGGAAAGCCTGCATGGTGTGCCCAGCACACTGCAGGGCCAGAAGAGAAGCTGTTTGGTATGTGAATGAATAAGTGATAGCTCTCTGGGGACTTCTATAGCAGTTTCCACAGACTGTGTCCCTGGTCCCCTCGTCCCCTCAGGTTCGCAGTCCACATTCCCTCAAGTCCTCCTTCACTCTACCCTCCTCCCACTTCTGAGAGGTCTCCTGCTTACACACGGAATTGAAGAATTAAAGTCTGTTTCTTCTGACCTCATTAGTCAGCTGGCCAACAAGCATTTTAGCATCTATATGGCCTGGCTAGATTCATCCATGCCCTTAAGTGGAACAGGCATCAGACCACTAAGGGTCATCACAGTAAGATAAGGTTGAAGGCTAGTCGGCCAGTCTGTGGTCAGGGGTGACCTCTGCCAAGATATCTTAGTAAAAAACTAATGAAAATGGGTCATCCCTTCATGGGAAGTAGGGGGGAGAGTATTTCTAACAGTGAGTGACCACTACCCTCCTCCCAGCAAATAAAGAGGGACCTGCCATATCTGCCATATCTTACTTTGTAAAATAATTATTTATGTGTTACTACCTTGGATACCTGGCTATAAGTAAATATTAATTTAAAACAAGGGCAAATAACCTGCCCAGGCAGATGTGTAGGTGGTAAAAGCTACATGCTATGCAAAGAAGGCAAATATAATTTGTTCTTAAAGCTTGACCACACACTGCAAAAAGCACTTTCACTTCAGATGGTAAGCAAAAGCAGGGACCACCTCTTGGTGACTATGATATGACCTGAGACCAGAGTGCAAGGCTTTCTCCCAAGCTGCTTGCTCAAACAGAAGGCAACTCAGAAGCCTTGAGGCTCTCCTTAAAGAATTGTCTGCAGGATGGAGAGATGGAGGGATGGAGAGATAGCTGCTCTTTCAGAGGACTGAGGTTTGAATCCTAGCACCAATATAATGGTTAACAACCATCTGTAACTTCAGTTCCAAAGGACTCAAGACCTTCTTCTGACCTCCAAGGGCACCAGGAAGGCATGTGGCACACAAAGATACATCCAGGCAAAACATCCATACACACAAAAATACCAAAAAGAAGGTCAGCGATCCATAATGGAACTGAGGGAGCATGTCTGTGAATCACCAACACAATGCAGAAAGCTGGTGATTTTAAAAGCTACAGTAAAGCCACCTAAATATAGATGAGTAGGGACACAAATGGGTATAATGGTCTTACAGGGAGGCATTTTAAACTTGTGACAGCCACATTCGGCACATGTGGCTAAATATAAATATTCTATCATTGCTGTCACCAGCCAACCTTCCTTCAGCCTCTTGCCTGCTCCAGCTTGGAATTACTAATGCAGACGGGTATTTTGATCCAAGTGTCATTTCCACAGGTCGAAATGCTAGACAAGGTGATCAGTGGCTCCAAAAGTGGTCCAGGTGTGACTGCTATGAGCTCCTACCATAACACTGGCTCCCCAGACTCATCTGGGACAGCCAAAGTGTTTTGTTTTGTTTATTTGGTTTGCTTTGTTTTCTTAAATGGCAAGAAGTGAAGAAAGAAACAGGATAGCTAGCCAGTTCTCCTTGCAATGGCTGATACTTTGAGTTGCCTATTCAGGTGGGTCATGTCCTCTTTGGGAACAAAATGAAGAATGTCTTATTTCTGTAAACAGGATGGAAAAGGTTCAAATTAGGACACCAATATGCAGAGCACTTCAGCCTATTATCTGTATTTATGGTCAACTGTGGGTCATTTGTCACAGGAAACCTGGAGTTCTCACTATAAACAGATGTGTCAGGTTACAGACTTCTGCACCCCTGATTAATAACGACAACAAAAAAAGTGCCGATTCCGTGCCTGAAAACTGTATCAGGCAGGAGATGGCCTCACAGATCAAATCCACTCAGTCCCTCTCAAGAGGGACATTTGGTTTGTCTAAGGTACAACTCAGATCCCAGGAACTCATCCCTAGGGCTTATGCAACACGCGGAACATAAAAACAATATTTTGCTGCCGGGGGTGCCCACCAAGCACATAGCTTCTGTTCACCGGTCCCAGAGTTTCTGTTTTGCCAGCGTTACCCATAGGAATGCCAGGGTTACCAATGAGAGCTGGGCTCCCATAGGTCAAGCCCGGAGCCCCATCAGGGTCCTCACAACCGGGAGGAAGGGGCTGTAGAAACACTTGTAGAGTGAACAGAGGCACGGATGGCTGCTGGGACTAGCGCCCCGCACCTAGCCTTGCTAGGTGCCCCCGACTGACTGCACCCCGCGGCCTCCCTCGGGCTGGCGCAGAGCCTGGAGAAAGCCTCTGCGCCGCCTTCAATAATTCACAGCCTGGGTCCTCCCGTGACCCCGACGCCCCGCGGGGCCCCGCACCTTCTCGCCCTCATCCGGGTTCTTGTCCGGGTGGTACTTGAGCGCCAGCTTCCGATAGGCCTTCTTGATCTCCTCCGGGGACGCATTGGGCTTCACCCCCAGGATGTCATAGTACTGGGTCTCCTTCACCATCTTGTCTCTGCGGGGTGGGGCGGGCGAGGCGGGTCAGCGCGTCCCCGACGACCCCGGGGGCCCCCGGCCCGCGCCCCCGCCGCCGGCCTGCGCGTCACCGTCTCGGTCGCCGCCGCTTCCCCGGGCTCCGTCCCGAGCGTGCGCCCGGGACCCACTTGCGCTCCCGGCACCGCCGCACTCGAGCCGCTGGCACCTCCGCCGCGGGCTTTTATTCGGCGCCGGCGGAAGGTTCCGCCAGGAGGCGTGACGCCACAAAGGCCCAGAACGTTCGCGGAGGTTCCGGCGGCTCTGGGGCTCGGGTCTCCGGCCGACCGGGCTCGGGCGCTCACCCGTTCTCCTCGGAAGTTTGCTCCTCTGGCTGGCCGTCCGACTCCCCGGAGCTCCAGTTCTGACTGCCGCCACGGGCCATGTTGGGGTGCTCGGGGGTGGGGGTGGTCTTCGGAGTGGAGGGTTCGGGCTTCGTGGTGGAAGGCGTCCGTTGTCGATTGTAACGCCGCCCCGAGGTTGGCCCCTTGCCCTTGCGTGGGTCCGCGGGGTTGGGCCGCTCTGGGATCCGCTGGACTGCAGAAGGGCCTCGTGTGCGCGAACCCTGCACCGAGGAGAGCTTGGACTGGAACTGCAGTGTACGTGCCGGCCCCACCCGGCCTCTGCCTCTGGGTGTGGCCCCCTTCTGTTCGGTCACTGCAGGGGTGTGCTCTGGGGTCTGCCTCGGATTGTTGCATTTTTGAGGGTGTTGGAGTGGATGGCTGCCTTCGGTGGTTGTGTCGAGATCCTGCTGTTGCTGGTTCCCCCTAGGCATCTTGAAGGCTGGGTGACCCTAAGCCTTTGAAGATGTGAACAGCGGCCTTCAGGTGGCCTGAGTTTGGACACCGGCCTCTCTGCTGCCCACAGCTGGAAACCTCATAAGTACCCCAAGGGTGAGGAGTGACGTCTCCCAGCTGTGAGCAGTGATGACGTCTGTCACATGGGAACAGTGACATATTCCCAAGTCTTTCAAGGATGGGCAGTGATCTCCCTTTTTCTCAGAAGTGGGAATCCTCCTCCAACCCCCATACATATCAGTGCACAAATGGATCAAGGCAGAGCCATCGGACCAGTATTGCAGCTCTAACGGGCACTGAAGTGTACAAGACCAGGCGGTCCAATTTTCGACTTCTCTAGGCTGCTTTCAACGGCTATGATAAAGACTACTCAAAAAATGTGGGTGTGGACTGGCTGCTGCAGCGCTATCAGAATACTGCAGACCCTTCTGGCCTACTTAGGCTTCTGTTGGTACAACACTTTATCCAGGAGAGGAAGCCACCCTGCCCAGCTCCCTGGAGTCCACTGACCTGGGTTTTGATCGGGTGGCTGAAGCTCCTCTTTCATGCGCGCATTAGGGAGACAAAGGAAGCTAAGTCGCTAGCTTCTTTTCCGGGGTACATGGTAATTCACCTTCTGGATTTTGCTCCTGTAGAGCAGTCACTTTGGGGCAGATTCAGAACTGGAGGTCAGGAATTTGTGATCCCATTCCTGTATCTTCTCTACATGAATCTCTGCCTATGGGCTTATTTCTCCACTTCTGGGACATGTTCCCTGTCGAGTGCCTGTCTTTCTCGCAGGACATCTGTAAGGATTAAAGAGAATGATAGCCATAAAGCCTCCTGACAAGAACCTGGATTGCTCATAGGGATCCCTTAGAAACATCTTTTCTTTTTTTTCTTTCCTGCTTTGTTATTGATGTTGCCTTTGAAACAAGGTCTTGCAACATAGCTTTGACTGCCCTTAAACTCAGGGTCCTCCTGCCCCAGGCTCCCAGTGCTGGGATTATAGACATGAGGCATGATACTTAGCTCATCTGAAAACGTTTAAAACTCCAGGCTACATCCAGGTAGAGTGCAGGCGCCTGGTCAAGTGGACCTAGTATTGGAGCTAGAGCTGAAAGCACAGTGCAGCTTCACAGTTTTGCCCAGATTCATTTCTGTGGACCAGTGGCATTGGTAGGAGGAGCATGGGAGAAAGATGGCTTAGGTGTGGTTAGAACCCAGAAACAGAGTCCTCAGTTTATTGGCTAGTTAAACTTGTGTTTTTAGCCTTCCAAATGTTGGGGTTACCAGTGTGCACTGTACTGTGGTACCCAGCACATTCTTTCTGACTGATGGGCTTTTCTTTCTTTCTTTCTTTCTTTCTTTCTTTCTTTCTTTCTTTCTTTTTTGGACAAGGTTTCATTCTATATTCTTGACTGTTTTAGAACTCACTAGATAGACTTTGAACTCACAGAGACTCACCTGTCTTGAACTGCCAAGT
Organism: Rhynchomys soricoides; assembly: GCA_019843965.1. Lineage (NCBI taxonomy): Eukaryota > Metazoa > Chordata > Mammalia > Rodentia > Muridae > Rhynchomys > Rhynchomys soricoides. Next base: position 7,078,293 of record JADRCH010000050.1, read on the forward strand.
GCTATGTTTAAAGGCTTGGGTTTTTTTTTTTTTTAAATCTTTACATCTTAGCTAAACAGGGATAAAAAGTTGCCCCTTTCCAACCTCTATACTGTTTCTTCTGAGCAATTTCCAGTCTAGGTCTGTAAAGGCTGTATCTCTAAGATGCCCTCACCTCCCTGAATATCCCTGCCTGAAACTCAAGCCTGCCAAAGAACTGACTGTTCTAGCCCACATCTGAGATTAGGGTCTCTGGCTTCAAGTCTCCTTTAGAGGGTGGAATCCTGATTGATCACTGCCGGCTCACAGTGCACACAGTAGCCAGTCTTGTTTACACCATCCACACCTTTAAAGTTTCTTCCTTCCCAGACCCTGTAGAAGCCCTTCCTGTCCCTCTCCCTCTGCCCTCATCCTTTCTGTAAAAGTCCAGGTCCTTTTACGAAAGTACAAATTGAAATCTGTTCATATGGGACTCTTGGAAAAATGTATTACTGACCAAAATCTGTCCTTAACAGTTCTATAAGCGTTAGTTTTGTTTCTCTTGTTTTTGTTTGTCTTTTGAGATTTGGTGCCAAGAATGACATTGAACCCTCTGATCCTTCCGCCTCCACATCTATCTTTGACAAAGTCTTTGATGACCTGAATTGTTCTCTAGAATTTTATCTATGAGGATTTGAGGCTGCACACACATCTCTCATCAGTTACATGTTTATCTTCATGGGTGCTATCCTTCCTCCACATCTTTATTGCAGATGGCATTTCCAGTCTCAGTGAACAATATTGTTTCCTTAGAGATAATAGACATGATAGTACTGGCTTGTGAGTATATAGGGAACCTGGTGGCAATTTGGGGAATGTGGGCCCATTCCACTACTATCTTTTACAGATGGGGAAACCTTTAAGTGACTGGTACAACCAGAAGGCACAGTATGGGCCTTGCTCTCTACTCCTGGTACTAGATTCTTTTTGACTGGGGCAGAAAGAAAGTCAAAGCAAGGATGGTTGTAGCTTTTGCCCAGGGAATCCAGCCTGAGTTCTTCATAGAGTCCTCTGACAAGGAAGAGCCACATCTGATTGGGAAGAGGGACAGGAAGGACTTCACAGAGAAGGGGCAAAGGTCAGACACCAAGGAAATGGAAGTACCTTGAGTGAAGATGGGAGAGAGAGGAGCTACTCTAAACAAAGGCAGAGAGCCCAGAGAGCTAGGGCAAGGCTGGGAGATAACAACAGATCCCTGGATGCCATGGAGAGGACATTGCTTCTCTGATGATGAGCTCTGGAGAACAAGGGCATTCTGGGAGGAATAAGAAGCAATGGTCATGGGAGTTGGGTGTGCCCCCTCATGGAAAGGGCTGAGCTGGACAGACAAGTTTGAGTGGTTGGTCCAGAGAAAGTGTGGAGAGAGGGAGAGAGGGCCAAGGAGAGACCTTGGGGAGCAGTTGCCTGGAAGAAATGGAAAGAGAAAGAACAGCCATTGGCCATTGACAAGGTAGAGACCACCCCTCCCCTAGAAAATGGAAAGGAGCTAAAGCCACAAGGATCAGAACAGCAAGAAAGAACAGAGAGGACCAAGCCAGTCCTCCAGAGCCCAGCACAGCAGTGCTGGTACTTGGTAGGGGAAGATTCAGGGCTTTTCCAATGAAATTTATTGGCTTACAAAACAGTTGCCATCCAAACCCTTGTTTCATTATCACATGAGACTTCTGCTTGGAGAAGCCCTGCCTTTCACTGGCTGTGTGACTCTGGGCAAGTAATTACATCTCTCCCTGAGCCACTGCATTCTCTCTTTACAAAATGAGAGGAGCACCCAGTTCAACCAAACACAACTACCTGTAATCCCAGCTACTCAAGAGGCCTAGAATCCTGCCTGCTACTCTACAGAGTATGGCCAAGGCCAATCTGGACATCTTAGTGCATCCCTATCTCCAAAAGTAAGAAGGCTTGGACTGTAACACATGCAAACACGAGGATCCGGGTTTGATTCCTAGCACCCACATAAAAGCTGGGCATGGCAACAACAGCCAGTGATCCTAGCACTAACGAGACAGACAGGAGAATCCCTGGGGCATGCTGGCCAGACAGTGTAATTAGCAAACTTCCAGGTTCAAGTGAGACCTTGTCTCAAAAACTCAGATGGAGAGTGAGAGTAGAAGTCACTTTACAAACCTGTGGCATACAAGTCCATCACCTCCAATAACAAAAGGAGGGCTGAAGGGGTGGTAAAGTGTTTGGCTAGCATCCATGATGTCCTGGGTTCAGTCCTCAGCATTAACCATGCATGAAGGGAAAAGAAGAATGGGGAAGGAATAGAAGTGGAGAAATGGGAGAAGGAAAGGACATGGAGTGGGGAGGATGGGAGGAGCTGCTTCTAAGGAAATTTAATGGCATGTGTATAAAGGGCTCAAGTGATCACGCCATCGTTTGTGTGTACTTTCTTTGTGATGTTGCCTGGGTCGTTGAGTTGCTCACAGACTAGCAATGCCTGAGAATCCGGGTGACCCAGGGGGCTCCATACCATAGGAAATTTAAAGAACAAATTGAAAGAACTTATCATCCACTGTCATTTTGCCCAAACAGGCTTAGCCCAAGTGTCCTCTGAGGTTTCTGTGGTCTCTGAAAGCCCACTTCCTTGTGGAAGCTGGCCTTCACCCAGAGTTGATATCACCTTTATTTGGGGATATAGAACTATGAAAGTGATGATGTGACATCCAAGTGTTTGCGACACCTTTTGTGTCCCAGCTCTAGAAGGTGTAGGACACAGTGTGGAGCTGGTACCATCTTCACCCTCACAGAGGGCAAGGACATGTTGGAGGCCAAGCTTTAATGTGTACCGTGATGACGGTAGGGAAAGAAGACTATTCTCCTGTGGTCTGGGTAGTCAAGCAGTGTCTTAGTAGATCCTGCAGGGCTGGGGAGGAAAGTGTCAAAGAAGGGACAGGTAGGTGGGAAGACTTGGCTTCAAAGGAACAGAGAGGGACCATTGTCTCTGAAACAGAGATGAAGTGTGGATATGAACCCTTGTTTGGGGGTTGTACTTTTTGGAGGACTGGGAAGCCCCTAAAAGGTTTTAAGAGTGAAATTGTTTCATACTTAGCCCATAAAATTTACTTTGTTGCTGTTGTTTGTTTTCTATTATTTTTAGAATTATGGTTTCACTATGTAGCTCTGGCTGTCTTGGAACTCACTATGAAGACCAGGTTGGTCTTGAATTCAGAGATCTGCCTGCCTCTGTCTCCTAAGTACTGGGTTAGAGGTATGGACCACTATGTCACTTAATGATGGGCTTACATTTTTAACTTCAGCAAACTCACCATGTGTCATAAGCAACATCTTTGCAGTCTTTGTCCTAACTTTAGTAATGTAGGAATATAAAACATTTCTTGAGTCATTGTATCTTTTAGTTTTAATCTGGAGACATTCTGTTGTTCTGAAGCACAGCAAGATTCTCAATTGTCAGAGCAATGTTAAATTCAAAATGGCCATGAGTTTTACGCATCAGACTTTGAACACTGTGATGGAATCACATAGGATTAAATGACAGTCATTGTAGAATAATTACAAATATTTTCTTCCATTATGTACTTGTGGTCTGTTTTTTTAAATGCCTGTATTAAGGAATAATTGGAACATGATGAACTGCACATAAAGTGTACCACTTGATACATTTGGATATCCTTATACCCCCGTTAAACCATTCCCTTAATTGAGATAGTGAAACATAGTCACAGCTTCCAAAATTACCCTCCTGAATGCATTTATACTTTCAGGCTGGCCTGTCTAAGCTTGTCGGCGGCTGACCTGGAGCCGCACCCTGTTTCTCTCTTTGCAAATAAACCCATCAGTACCTGGGGTGTGATATTGACTCTGTCGGTTCCTAGTTGTGTAACCAAGTTACTTCAAGTTTTGTTTTGATCTTTAAAAATTACCTGCCTCACAGGGCTTTAAGGAATTCTGATGTATAATAAAAAGCCCTTGATGGTACTTGACAGCAGTCAGTCAATGCTAGCCATTGTTAAGATACAAACTCTGCCTAGATGCAAAAGGCTATGGGCGGAGGGAGTGAGAGGCAGCTCAGCAGATGAAAGTGTTTGTTAGACAAGTGTAAGCACCTGAGTTCAAATCCCCAGGATCCTTGTGAAAGCCAGAGGTGTGGGGAGCATTTGTAATCCTAGTCCTTCAGTGGGAAGATGAGAGGCAGACAGGAGTCATTCAGGAAGCTTAAAGGCTAGCCAGCCTGGTGTGAGAAACAGCAGAACAGCAAAGATTCTGCTTGGAGATTGAAGGTAAGGCAGGGGCGTAGTGGCCCGTGCCTTTAATCACAGCACTCTGGAGGCAGAGGCAGGTGGATTTCTGAGTTCAAGGCCAGCCTGGTCTACAGAGTGAGTTCCAGGACAGCCAGGGCTATACAGAGAAACCCTGTCTTAAAACAAAGGTGGAAGGTAAGAACCAAGACACAAGGTTGTCTGCTGATCTCCACACACATGCTGTGGCACATACACACCCACATTTACCACAGGAATGTGTGTGGGTACACATACATGTACACTCACACAAAGCCAATTAGGGCAGGAGTTTGGAAAGTCCCTTCTCCAGGGAATGGAGCTAACTTGTTCATTCACCTTCACTGTACCACTCTTCTAGGATGTTACATGTGTATGTTTAGATCTTTCCACAGCCGTGGTCAGTCCTACATCACCACTGCTGGTTTGTGATTGGTAGAGTGCCAGCAAGCTGCATGCTTCTCCTGTAGACCAGGAGTGTGGAGTTGACCTCATCCTCTAAGCCCTGAGCTCAGCCCTCACCTCATCACCCCCACCCCCTCATTCTTTCCCTTGCTAAAGCTTAGGGAGTTCCTTGGACTCTCTCAGCTTCAGTCTCTATTTCAAAGCAAGCCCTCTTCAGCCTTGGCCCCTTGGACTCTCCCACTATTGCAGCTGAGTGTCAGCCAGGTTATGAAATTTCCAGGATCCCAATAGCAAAATTATCCCAAGCGTGCAGGTCTCCTGTGACTTAAACTTCAAGAGCTACTCTGAGCCATCTGTAGTGTCTACAGCCCAGGAGGCTGGAAGGGCAGGCCTGGAGCCCACTAAGAAGGGGAGAGAGACATTGCAGTTCTGCTAAGAAGAAGGTGGGAAACATTTTGAAATGTGCATTAGTGCTGGCAAGATGGCTCAGTTAATAAAGGAGGCCTGCTGCCAAGCTTAATGGCCTGAGTTCAAGTCCCAGGACAAACATAATGGAAGGAGAAAACTGACACCTGCAAAATTGTCCTTTGCCTCTCTACCTAGGGATATACTGTGGCATTTACCCCTCCTACACACACAAACACAAGCATGCAGAAATGCAGTCTTGAAAAATGTGAGTCCAAGTAACTTTGAACTATTTCAAAACTCTAATTGGAAAAACAAAGTGATAAGCTAGAAAGGAGTGTGAGAGTGAAGGCCAGGCTCAAAGAAGCAGAGCTGAGCGGGATGCCACCCTTCTGTAATCCCAACAACTCAGAGGCCAAGGCGGGAGACTGCCTCAAGGAGGCATCCTGTGCTATACAACCACTAAAAAGCCATTGCTATATAACAAGACACTGTCTCAAAATAACAAAGTGTGCTGGTTTGTCTTCATCGTCAGCTTGGCAGGGTTGGGGATCATTTAGGGGATACATCTGCAGAGGGCTGTGAGGTGTTCCCAGAGAGGTGTAAGCAAAGAGAGCACACTCACCCTGAGTGTGACACCATCCCATGAGCTAGAAACCTGGGCTGAATAGAAGGGAAGGGAGGAAGCCGGTTGAGCACCTGTGTTCATCTCCCTCCTGCTTCCTGACAGGGAAATCTGAGCAGCTGCAGTGTGTTCCTGTGGACAAGCTTTCTCAGCCCAGGCTGGATTCGCAACTTCAAATCATGAGCCACAATAAACCCTTCCCCACTGAGGTTGCTTTTTATCATAGCAATGACAAAGTAACATTTTTCCTCCTGATCAGCTAGCAAATCCCTAGAGGACAAGGCTCTGAACACGAAGTTGAAAAGGCTCATAACTGTATTCCAGAAGTTCAGCCTCACCACCAACTAGAGAAACACAAATTAAATGATGGGACACTAAATATGTGCATATAGAGTATGTAATTATAATGTATGTATTATATGATACACACACACAAACACTTACGCTCACACACATTTTTTGCCAGTGAGGAATGAGGAGAGACTGGGTCAGTGAGTCCCTGTGCAGTAAGTAGAGAGAATGCTCACCCACAGCAGGTCTCACAGAGGAAGTTATCAGAGCTAGATCACACTGGGCAGTGGGCAGTTGTACCCTGGGTCCAGCATCACCCGAGTGACCACTGTCGTCTAACCAGGGGGAACACTTGTTTTAACTTTTAAATTTCTCAGCATTTGATTACAGCCTAATAGTAAAACACACAAAACTCAGCGTCTTCTTGCACATGTGTATGCCCACTGGGCCACCTGGGTCATATGTGTCAGATACAGAACAATCCTGTCACCCTGTAAGTTTGCTCATTATTGAGTCTCATCACCCAGTTGGTCTGCTCTTGACCTCCATTTAAATGCAACATCTCTTTCAGTTTGCCAGCTTTTGTTCACCATACAATTTTGACATTGTTTTCCCCCCTGATGTTAGGGATCAAACCCAGGGCTTCCTGGTCTCCTGGGAAAGCACACTACCTCTAATCAATGGTCTCACTGCAGTGTCCAGGCTGGTCTTCACATTTTGATTCTCCAGCCTTAGTCGCTTGAGTAGCTGAGATTACAGGCTTGAGTTACCAGGTCCCCAGTCTGGCAGTGAGCTTAACACTGGGCTGGGGCTGTTCAGGGGCTGGGTACGTATTTAACTGTTATGGTGGTGGTGGTGGCGTTGGCGTTGGCGGCTGTGGCAGCAGTGGGGTGTTTTCCCTACCAACAGCCTAGCAAGCAGTTTGCCCGCTGAGTGCCGTCTGAGAGTTAGGGTCAGAGAAACACTAGTTGCTTCATAAAAGGCTGAGAAACTCAGAATCCATTGGATTTTCGAAAAGCGGTGTGCCCGGGGTTTCCTGAGTCTTCTCCGAGCTGCCCCGCCCCTACTCCATCAGGCTTTCCAGCTGGCTATCTGTGAAAAGATTCTTCCCCATTCCCAGCCTGGACAAACCCAGCCACAACCCAACTGCTCAGGTTTGTGAGGCCCAGAGCTGAGCTCGGCCCCAAGCTCAGCAAGGGGCACCTGTCTTTAATGCTGCACTGGAAGATAGGTCGCCCATACCCTTCCCAGTTCTCAGAGCAGCCCTTTCCCTCTGTGAGACTTCCCCAAGTCCCTGCCTCCCCCACAGCTGCACTGGACTCCTAAAACAAATTGTCTGTGACTGGAAAGGAGGCATCCACTCTCTGGAGGTCCTCTTGCCTCAGAGAAGGCAGTAGGTGCTGTCTTTGTTTAGTTTGGACCAAGATCAAATGTGTCCCTTGCCCCTGACCTGGCAGGGAAGCCATTTAGCTCCCGGGTAAACAGCACACCTGCCAGAGGGGTGGCCAGAGTATCAATCTTTGAGTTATTATCGAGGAGTCAAAAACTTGCCAAGTTCACACACAGCTAAGACGGGACCCTGCCAGACTTCTAACCCAGACAAAATGGTCCTTATACCCACCATGTTCTTTCCAGTTCATCACACACCTGTCTCCATCACCAAGGGCCAGGAACCCAGCCAACAGTAATGGAGCCAAATTGTCCTGTGACCTCTTTAACAGGGAAACAGGAAAGCCACCCCAGCTCCAACAGAGCACCCCCTTCCTTCTCTCCCATCCCTGCTTGCTTACTTTAGTCAAGTTAGCTGTCACTCCCTATGGATTCTATGGCATGTCCCCCAACACACACACACACACACACACACACACACACACACACACATGGTAGTGGGACATAAATACATAGATGTGAAAAAGAAACCCAAACTGCGTCTTGCCGGGCCCAAATCAAGGTGTTCACAGCTTATATCCTTCTGGAGACTAGAGCATGGAAACTGTGTCTTTATCTTTTTCAGTTTCTAGAAGCCTTCTGCATTAGTGTTCCTTGACTCATGAATCCTCCTCTATATGCAGAACTGGCCAAGTAATGTCACCCCTCACTCTGACCCTCCTGTCTCTAAGGTCACTGTGATTAAAATCCTTAACTAATACTACATGCAAAGTCTACTCTGACAAACAGACTAACATATTCATGCATCATGGGGCATCTTTATAGATTTCAATTACGTCTACCACAACCTGGAAGGCTTAAACTGACTGAAAGTCTTCAAATCTATTGGGATCTGTTGAGGTTTAATCATTAATATGTATTGTAAAGTACTGGACCCAAGGCCTGGCTGCTCCTAGGAGTGAAAGAATCCACACATACCATGTAACCTTGCCCCTTGATTTAAAACCATTAGTTAAATAAAGATGCTGACAGCCAATAGCTGGGCAGAAGAGACATAGGTTGGGTTTGGGGTTCTGGTATATGGGGGCACCAAGAGGAGGGAGAGAAGGTGGAGAGAAGGAAGCTGCCATGGGCTAGGTGCATGAAAGCATGGCTGTGAGGTTGGCTGAGTGGAGTTAAGAGCCGCCCAGATGAAACATGGCAAGCCATAACTCAGGGTTATCTGTAGGAAAGTAGATTCTAACAGCATGGAGGGTAGGTATCTGCCCTGCTCTAGTGCCGAGAAAGGCTTATTATAAATTAAAGGCCTCATGTGTCTTTTATCTGGCAATTGAATAATCAAAGGTGGGGTAGAAGCCCCTGACTGAGATTAAATATTTCCACAACAGGAGTCTCTGTCCTCCGTTAACTAGTCCCAGGCAACTGAGTCCAAGGTCTCCAACTGGTGGCTTTTGGGAAGGACTAGGAAGTGTAACCCAGTTGGAGGAGGTGCATCTTTTATAGCAAGTTTAAGATTCCAAAGCCTCCCACCTCCTTAGTGCACTCTGCTTCCTGTCAGCTGCTGTTATGGTGCCATGCCTGTCTGCTTCCTGCTGCCATGCTTCCTGCTGCAGGGCTGATGGACTCCTATCTCTCTAAGCACAAACCCTTCCTTTTATAAGTCGCTTTGGCCATGGTATTTTATTACAGTGATAGAAAAGTAACTAAGACATCTCGGAGTCTGCACCTTGCTCTTGTCAGACCACACCCATGCTGCCTCCCCCCAGCCAGCAGGTAGCTTCTTGGCCTCCCTTGCATGTTTATACCTTGTTTTCAGAATGTTCATGTCCCCACATGCAGTCCCTTCAATCAAGTCCTTCCTTCAAAGTTTCGCTGAAAAGCCACCTGCACCAGGAAGCCACTTCTGCACCCACATGAGAGTGGCCACCTCACCTTTGTCTCGCGTACAATCGATGGCTCTGACAGATGGCACTGGTTGGCTGTCTGAATCTGTCCTGTGCAGTCCGTGTAAACAAACTTAGACCAACTGGCGTCTCCACTGTACTCTCTCCCTCTACAAAGCAGTGATAATAGTGATTTGAAAAAGTTGCTGTAGGCTCTGTGTGTGTGTGTGTGTGTGTGTGTGTGTTAGACAAAAGAATGTGCATAAAGTTCTGTAGAATAGGACTGGAGGGAGGATTCAGTGGTTAAGAGTGCTTACTGCTTTTGCAAGGACCTGGGTTAAATTCCCAACACAGAGGCTTACAACCATCTATAGCCCTAATTCCAAGGCATCCCATGCCTTCTAAGTTGTACAGGCCTGGACTCGGTGCACAGACATAAATGAGTAGAAAATATTCATACACATAAAATAAAAATAAATATTTAAATGTTATAGCACAGAGCCTTATGGTAAAGGTAAGCCTATATGGTAAAAACTGGATTTTAAAACAGTTAGTGTCTGGGGCTGGGAATATAGCTCAGTGGTAGAATGTCTACTGAGCATGTCAGAGGCCCTTGGTTCACACACCCTCTCCAACCCTGTAATCTCTCTCTCTCTCTCTCTCTCTCTCTCTCTCACACACACACACACACACACACACACACACAATCAGCTCCATTGTTACTATATAAGAAGCTTCTGCCTTGTGTCTTGCAGTTTGGTCCCGGAACTCTGACTCTGGGCAGTGGAAGAATGAAGGAAGGACAGACACACAGACATGTATACAGGATAGCTGGGATCAGGTGGGGGTGTGCTCACTGTGATGGAGGGATCCCACTATGGTCCTGCAACCCTGAACCCTGTCATATGTCTTAGGTAGAAGGGAGGGGCTATCTAGTTTCATTGGAAGGTCTCTGCAGGTGAGCATTCTCAGGCTATAAATGTCTGGGAAGAGGAGGAGGCTACAGTTACTGGTCTTTGCACACACTGGTCACTCCCACATACTCAGACCTGGAAGGAAAGTTTTGTCATCCCTCTAGAGCCTGCTCCATATGGGAAAAGGCTTTGTCAACTTCCTGTGGGTCTGCAGCCTTGGCCTTTGTCGTAACTGTGCCCATATGAACAATACACATTCACGGAGAACTCCACTGGCACGGGGCTTCCTCCACTGTCTACAACTCCTCCTTTATTTCTTAGATGTTCAGGATGGATCATCATGCTTACTTAGTCCAGGAGCAGTTCCCTGCAATGCTCCACACTGCAATGATGAGAAGAAGAAGAAAGAGCAAAACAGCCATCCTGCCCAAGGAAAACCTTTCTAACAGGTTAAAGAGATTAAAGCCGAGATGCTCACTAAGGTCATTTTTGCATCAGCAGGAGAAGCAATCTGATCATAAACCTTTTGCATTTCTAGGATGTGCTGCCATAATTGGACCATATCCTTGGTATCGTTATTGTGGGTCCAAACACCCAGGAGGTGGGTCCCAATTAACTCCCAATTATATCTGTTCTAATTTAAGGAGCTGCCACTATAGACATGTGTTGGTAATTCATGCACCATATTAAATTCTGTCTAAATCATGAGGCAATAGGCTGCCCTGAGTAGTTGAACAGCATCCATTGGGACTCCAGGTTATTAGAGCAGTACCCACCCAAAACAGAGGGAGTCATTAATATAAACACATGTTGACGAATGTGACCAAGCCATATGAAAAGGCAGCGAGCAGTGGGGGGACATAAGTCCAATAGGCCTTCACCTGACAGAACTTACCTACACTGATATGACATAGACAAGTCAGAAATGCAGCTGCTGGGTTGTTTCCCAGCCCTAGGCTTCCTCATACTTGGAGTCGGGCTCCTAGCTGAATCCAAAGTGGTTCTTTAATCTTGAGGGACAACACAAGCATACCCCTGCTCTCACATTGGCATGGGAGACAGACCAAACCATTTCCCCTTCACAAAGTCTTTTCATGGCAACTTAGGTTTTACTCCCGGTTCTTTGCACTGATCTCCACTATCATGGTCTCTAGCCCTCTGGACCCATAAGCCCTAATGAAACACTTCATTTCATAAGTGACCTTGGTCATGGTGTTTTGTCACAGTAATGGAAAAATAACTGGGACAGTTGAGTACATTTTTTTTCTTAAAACAGGAAAGCTGGCCGGTGTTGGGGGAGGGGATGCAGGCTCTCATGGAGGGCACCTACTACTACTGGCAACCTCATTGTGTTTATTAGGTACACCACAGGGGAGAAACTAGCTACTTTCAGTAGGTCTCTGTAGGCGAACAGTCTCTATCTGTAAAGATCCCAGAGGATGAAGAAGCTCCAGTTATAGTCTTGGCACACACTGACCACTCATTCTCACTGGGCCCCCATTGGAAAACTTGGCCACCCATCTTGAGCTTCACCCAGGCAAGGCTTTGCCACTCCTTGGGTTTGAGTCCTTGATGTGTCCTTGCCCCTGTCAGCAGCACACATCCACATGGGTGGGGCTTCTGTAACTTTAATTATTTCAAACCTTATTTTTAATGATGGTTCTTAAATGCTTTAACCTCCCTTGTAGCCCACGAACCACCAGAGTTGGGGGAGAAGGGGGAAGTGAACCTGTTTAATAAGGTTCTTTGGAGCAACTCCTGTCTGTGTTGTCTGGAAATCAGCAGTTCATTTCACAGGTTAGCAGGTAGTAGCAGCTCAATCCACTCGCAAACACTTCATGGATACACCAGCAGTCCAGTTTGGTTGAAACAGGTTAGCAACATTGGTGATATGACCTAGCAGAGACAGCCAGGCCTCAGCCTCAGCTCTGTAAGTAGGAGGGACCAACAGGAACACCGGAAGTTCTCTCAGAGAAGTGAAGAGTGGAGAACCACAGTGAAGAGTCGAGTTGTACCAGCAAGCCAAGCTCTGTCTCCGTCACTCCATGGAGTCCTATTTATACCCTCCAAACATCACGTGTCCGTTCACATGCTTGCTTTAGCAGTACATCCTCCCTCCTGTGTCTGCTTCAGCAAAACATTCCTTCACAAGTCTATCTTAGCCTTTCACACCTGTGTCCACGTTAGCAAAACATTCCTTCATGTGTTTGCCCCAGCAAAACACCATCCAACCAACTGGCTTTCCAAAGAACCTTTAAGTTTCTACTTCAGACTTCACTCACTTAAAGATCTTCTGATCTCCACAGGCTCCCTAACTGATATATAACTTACTGCAAATGGGAGCTGTCACTCATTCCTGGGCCTCTGAGGAGGAGGAGTCATCATAGTGAGCACTTGTTTGTTTTTTTGTTTTGGTTTTTTTTATGGGGGGAGGGTTATATAGACATGTTCTCATCTGAGTACATACACTCCGACAACAAGACCTGCCTCCTAGGACCCAGGCCAAACAGTAGCAGAAATGTCAGTTTGGCTGACAGCAGTAAAAGAATGTCTCTGGGAGATATATGAGGGACCCAGTGAAAGCAGGGGCTTTGAGGGAGGCTTCCTTGGGGGGACTAACATGAGAAGCTACAGGAGAGGAGGCAACGGGGCACCTGCCCTGTCTACTGGGACCCATTCCTCAAAGATGGCAGCTCCCAGGCTCTCCCCACTCTTCCGATCTTCACCCCATCTCCTCCCACAACCTCAAATGTGAGCTTTCTCTATACATGATGCTAAAGTCACTCCTAGATGATGGGAAGGTCTCTTGGGATGAGGTGAGTTCTCTGTGTTCCAGGGTTCCTCAAAATAGGCTAATCAAGGCTAGTTCCACCCTTGCCCAGCCAAGGCAGGTACTCTGATCTCTTAGAGAAGGGGCAGAGTCTGTCTGGATTTTGCCTTGGTGAGTCCCAATAAAGAAAACATTTATATAAAGATCATATTCTACACAGAAGAAAATTGAGACTGACTTAGACTCCTGGGAAACATTAGAGAAAAGAACAATTCATTCATCCATGACCCTGTACCACTGGGCTTCTTGAGATTCCATCCCTGGGTCACTGTCACGGCCAAAACATGCTTATCTGTAGTTGACTGCAGAGTCCTACACCACCCTTCCATCCCACGCAGAGGCCTTGATCTGGATCATAGGTCAGCCTTCCCGCATTCTGGTTTTAGATCTATATCTGGCTTGCATGGGATTCCAGCAGGAGCCAAACCCCTCAGCACTTCCACTGGTGTGATGGCCGTATTAGAAGGCTTTTGGCGGTATTGTCAAAGGCACACAGGAAGCCTTGGCTCCAAGTACTTCCTGGGTCTGAGCACATTGGCCCCAGTGTGATTTCTTCCCTCCTCTGTTTCCTTTGGGAATACCAAGCAGCAGCAGTCAGTCTTGTGTGTGCAGTGGGTGTTAACTGATCACGTTCTCCCCAATGTGAGGTAGCACCCTGGGGCCCTGACCCCCGACTGTGCATCCTCTTCCTTCTCACAGAAGTTTGTCATTAAGTGAGATGGGAGATTTGAGTGAGGAAGTATATTCTCCATACCTTCATATCCAGGTCCTCCGTGAGCAGCGTTGCTCTGCCAGTCGTTTCTGGTCCCTGGCTCTCAGGTCACTTGACAGGACTCATGAGTCTTGCTATGTACCCCTTCTCTAGTTCTTAGCCACACCCACCAGCCTTGCCAGAGACTAGAGAGGTCCCAGACTTAGGGTGGGCATGCCTGTCCAAGTTCTGGGGAGCCCGTGGCAGAGGTAGCTTTCTCTCCTCTTCCCCTCCTTTCTCTCCTTCTTCTTCCCTGCCTCCATCCATCTCTATGTTCTTCCTCCCTCTCCTCTCTCTCTTTCCTCCTTTCAGCCCTCCCTCCCTCCTTCTGTTTTCTTGCCTATAAATTGAATGCACAGGGCTGGAAGAACTCTTCGTGAATCTCTCCAGGTCTGGCCTTCTCACTCAGAGCCCACAGCTAAGTGCCCACTGGGCCTCTGTTCAGTCATTGTAGCCACTCCACAAAGGAGGTTCTGAGATGTGGTCTCTCCCAGTCCACTGCCTCTGTTGGAATGCTTCCTCAGGCTCAGGACAGTCCCCCAATTTCAGACACACCTAGCCATGTAAGGTACAGTCTATAGGCATAGCAGGAGCCCCAGGACTATGATTGCCTGTCTCTAGAGAAAGTCCTCCCAACCTCCATGGTTCTCTCTGTGACCTGCATCCATCCCAGCTGTCAAAAGCTACCTCAAGCCACAGAGTACCTTGAACAAATACTAACTCTACCTTTTATTTTTAAATACATACCTATGTGTGTGATCTTGCAGAAGTATACATATACCACACGTGTAAGTGAACCTTTGAAGGCTAGAAGAGGGGTCAGATCCCTTTGAACTGGAGTTACAGGTGGTTGTAAGCTGCCATGTGGGTGCTGGGAACTTCATCCACGTCTTCTGCAAGAGTAGTAAGTACTCTTTAAAAAATATATGTATATATGACATATATACATAAATATACATACACATACATACATGTGCTGGAGAGACAGCTCAGTGGTTAAGAACACTGGCTCTTCCAGCAGACCCTGGTTCAATTCCCAGCATCCACATGGCAGCTCACAAGTATCTGTAACTCTAGTTCCAGGGGATCTAACACAGATATACATGCAGTCAAAATACCAATGCACATTTTTTTTTAAAAAAAGGAATCATTAAAAAACCGTGTGTGTGTGTGTGTGTGTGTGTGTGTGTGTGTGTGTAAAATATATATGTAAATGTGTGTTCTGCCTATATGTATGTCTGCGTATAACTTGCAGTCCTGGCACAGAAAAGACCAGATCCTCTGAAACTGGAATTGTACACAGTTGTGAGCCACCATGGGAACCAAACCCAGGTCCTCTACAAGAGCAGCCATTTTCTTAACTGCTGAGCCATTCTTTCAACATTTATTTATTGTTTATTTATATTTTGAAAGAAGTTCTCTCTAGGTTGCCCAGGCTGACCTGGACCCCCTGGGCTCAAGTTACCTTCCCATCTTGTTCTCAGGAAAGGCTGTGTTATACTACACTCACTTTTATGAAAAAATAGCAGGCTGCTCTCAGTGTATGTAACCCCATGAGTTATAACTCCATTTTACACAGCTGGCTTAGGTTCCCTAGAAAATAGTATCAATGCAAAGCTCCTGACTGAAGACTAGGGGAGCAGGTACAGGACCCAGTGATGCAGAAAGGGAGGGGGAAGAAAAGACAGTAGGCAGGTGGCAGTGACCCTCATTTAGAGCTCCCCAGCACTGCCCAAGACAACATAGATGGCTCTCTGCCATATAAGACGTCTGGATTGGTCCTGACTCTGCACCTCGGACCAATCTCTTGAGAGAAGGGGCAGGGTAGAGAATATGAACAAATATCAATGTACTGGGTCTTCTCCCCATTCCCTGTGCTGAAATGCCTAGCAGGTTATGGGGAAAACAGCAGACCTAATGAAGGGGCAGGCATCTGGCAGAGGGTAGATAAATTCTCAGGCACCCTATTAAATTGTTTGCACTGTCTGGAATCTGTGGGCCATGTTGTCCCTTTTGCCTACGCTGGTTTCCGATAGGATTTCTGCACCTCGGAACCACGAGTCCCTATTTTACAAAGACAAAGCGACCAGGAAAGTCGGTGACTTGGCCCTGGTCATGGCAAAGCCAGCCAGCCATACTCTTGAGTACAGCCTGCATAGCCTTTTATCCAGGCCCTTCCTGGTGAGTAGAGCAGGTGTCCCCTCTGCTGAAGTCAGGTGGGCATCTGTTCTTGCTTCCTTCCTCTTCTGCTCTGATTTCTTCCTCCAACGCGGACCTCAGTGGTCCAGCTCCGCCCTAGCCGCTGGAATCCCCACTGCAGTCTTTGGCATCTGCTCTGGACACAGCTCGGTCCAGATGGAGGCGCTCTCCCCGACTCCTCTCTAGGACCTTTGGCCTCCGCAAACTGCAGGTTCATCCGGAGCTGGAGGACACTGGCTTTCTGACCTGGAATCCACGCCACTCACTTCATGTCGACCAGAGAACACGATAGCAGCCCGGGGACACGGCTCTGGAGTACAACTGAGACCCTGCGTACTTCGGACAGAGGCGTCCACGCAGGCAGATGCAGGCGGGCATTGCTGGAGAGATGGCTGGAGCACAAAAGGGCTATAGCCAGCAGAGGTCAGCAGAGACCCAAAATGGCCATGCTTCTTCCGCGTGGTGAAGTAAAGCAGGCTTTAGGCCAAGGGCCCGCAAGTGAAATATTTAAAATTGAAAAAAAGAAGAAAAAAAATGCGGGGAAGGGAAAAAATGGAATTTGGGCCACACAGGGTGTATGCGTGGGTATCTCCGTGTAAGCTGGTGCAAAGCAATGACCTTCCTATCCAAGGCCTAGAGGAAAGCCAAAAGACTAAGGACACAATTCAATTGATAGGGTGCTTCAGGCCCTTGGTTCTAAAGGTATCGTTTCCTCGCGCCGTGTAAACGCAAGTGGGTGGGAAGTGGCGTAAGCTTATAATTCTAATACAGGACAGAAGCAAGCGGATCCATAGAGTTCAAAGTCATCCTTAGCTACAGAGCCCGGGCTTGTTTGCTTAAAAATCTAAAGAGCTAGTCACGGAGTAAGACATTTGTCCCAAAGACTTAGGTCGTTATACTAAGCTCCCTCCCCACTTTCCTCTAGTATTTACTAATTTAACAAGCTTCACCCGCCCTTCCGGACTTTAACTCCACCTCTGAACAGCATTCCTACATAATGAGAACTTACATCTCCCACCCGCCATGCCTCCACCTCCTCCTCCCCTCAACCATTCCTTTACTTTCCCATTGTTGAAATTTGTAGCACACTCTTTCATTAAAAAAAAGTTTTCTCACAGCAAGGAAAAGTAGGTAGAAAGAAGGGAAGAGTCAGAGGATAGGGAGGAACTCACAGCAGCTGTGATCGCCTGCAGGAGATCAAGCCAGTCCACAGCCTGGGGAGGGAGGGACTCAGGAGTCCTCAGTCCTAGCTGAGGAGCTATTGGCAGTGGAGGACTGCTAGGGCATGGGGAGTCACTTTTCTCTAGGAGTTGGTCACTGGTAGGGTGTCCATGCTCAGTTGATGTCCCCACACCATCTGAATGTGGACGACACTAATTGCAACTCCCTGGGTCATTTAAAAATGTGTGTGTGAGTGTGTGTGTGTATGTGTATGTGTGTGTGAATGTGTGAGTGTATGTGTGTGAGTGTGTATGTGTGTGAGTGTGTATGTGTGTGAGTGTATATAAGTGTGAGTGTGTATGTGTTTGTAAGTGTGAGAGTGTATGTGTGTATGTGTGTGAGTGTGTGTATAAGTGTGAGTGTGTATTTGTTTGTAAGTGTGAGTGTGTATGTGTGTGAGTGTGTGTATAAGTGTGAGTGTGTATTTGTTTGTAAGTGTGAGTGTGTATGTGTGTGTATAAGTGTGAGTGTGTATGTGTGTATATGTGTATGAGTGTGTATGTGTGTGAGTGAGTGTGTGTGAGTGTGTGTATGTGTGTGAGTGTGTGTATGTGTGTAAGTGTGAGTGTGTATAAGTGTGAGTGTGTGAGTGTGTGTGTGTATCTGGAGAGATGCATACATGTATGAAATTGTGAATGAATAAATAGAAAAATAGTCTTAAAAAATTATTCCCCCAACTTTTCTGATAAATTTCAAAAGCACTCTATAATAAACTAGAGGAGAGGTAGGCAAGCATTTGAAAATTTGTTTCACATTAATTCCAATATATTAAAAAATATGTGTATGTATGTGCATATAGATATAAGTCCTCTAGTTTGTGATTCCACAGGTAAACTTTCTTAGGATAAAGCTAAGACCCATTTTTAAGTTTTAAAAGTGAGTTGAGGTGAATAAAAATATTAAATTATGGGGAGATGGAGTGTGGCTTGCACCTATGTAAATGCTGGGTGTCCATGACCACAGTCCTGTGAGCCCCACCCTCTAGAGCAGGGGATGAGGGATCCCAGGAGTGAGCTGATTAGCAAGACTAACCGGATCAGTGAGCTTGGGGCCTGTGAGAGATTCTGCCGCCGGACAGGGGTAGAGACCGACCGACGAAGGCACCCAAATTTAACCTCAGCTTCCATTCCACATTCATCAGCACACAAGTGTGCCCACACATGGGAGCGTGCACACACATGTGCATTCATGCCACACAAACATACATACACAAAAAGCCATTTGTAGTGATGTACAGTGGCAGTGGAAAAATCAAGAAGGTAGCTGAGCCCAATACTGGACACCCTGGGCTACACAAGCAACAGTGTGCCTGACTCTGAAGACAGCCAGGCTCCATTGCTATGTAGTTGTCATGGTTCAGATTTACAAAGTGTTTTTCTTGATATTTCCAATCATGTTTTCCTCATTTATGATCATACCTCAGATTGAGGCTTCATCTCTATCATTCCGCTTTTGATTCAGGGATCTGGGGAGTTGGGGGGAGGAAATGGGGAATCCCTAGTTTTCTAGTTTTACCTGGAGACACTGAGTGGTTTGTTTGCTCTTCTTTCTTTGTTTCTCTCTTTGTTTCTTTCTTTCTTTGTTTCTTTCTTTGTTTCTTTCTTTCTTTCTTTCTCTCCTCCTCCTTTTCCTCCTCCTCCTCCTCCTCTTCTTCCTTTTGGTTTTTTTGAGACAGGGTTCTCTGGCTGTCATTCTGTAGACCAGGCTGGCCTCAAACTCACAGTGATCCTCCTGCTTCTGCCTCCCGAGTCCTGGAATTAAAGGCATGCACCACCATACTTGACCTCCCAGTATTTCTAAATGGACTAGCTTATCACACCACAATAGGCAATGGTCCATAGCACATCGCGTTGCCACTCATAGGCCACAGGTCCTTCACTTGACAAATGTTGCTACAGTACCTGTTGTATCCTACACACTCTTTCAAAGTGCTGTAACCCACCTCCCTAATCCACAGAGGTTAAATCTCGGCCCTGACTTACGGTTTCCACTGCTGTGATAAAACACTATGACCAAAAGGGGAGGAAAGGGTTTATTTGGCTTACATACCGTGAATCACAGTCTGTTAGAGGAAGCCAAGGCAGGCGTTCAAACTGGAACCTGGAGCCAGGAGCTGATGCCAGAGGTCATGGAAGAGTTTTGCTTACTGGCTTACTCTTCGTGGCTTGCTCAGCCTGTTTTCTTATAGAACCCAGAAGCACCATACAGGATCCAGAACAATCACCCCAGGAGTGGATTCTCTCCAGTGACTGGGCCCTCCCATATCAGTCATCAACAAGGAAATGTAACATAGCCTTGTCCATAAGCCAATCTAGTGGGGGTATTTTCTCAACTGAGAGTCCCTTTTCCAAAAATCTCTAGCTTGTGTCAAGTTGACATGAAACTAGCCAGGGCAGGCCCCAAGTAGATGTCTTAGACCAACCTTATAGATACCTTATGCCTCGGCACCCATGATTAAATCTAGCTCATGAATTCGTCACAGTAAAAGATTAGTAACTAATAACAAAGGTGGAACACCTATAGTGGTATACCATAATGTTATACAAATACAGTTAACTCAAACTGTCTCACAGTTCTGCAAGGTTTTCGGAAAGATTTGAGGTGATACAGTGCCCATGTTATGAACTGATGTGAGTTACACAGACTGATGAGTTACGTTCTGTCTCTACTGTCTTCCTCCATCAATCCTGGAGAAGCTGTTTTGAGAGGTGTGATGGGATCTCATTGACACTCCTCTCTCTTCTGCCCCAGTTGTGATTATCCCTACATCCAGCCCAATTGCCAACTAAGTTTAGCCATCTCAGTCTCAAGTTGAGTGCCACATCCTGCTGGGCTTACACTAAAGTCACCCTCAGAATAGAACGTGAATCAATGTATGAATGATTTTTTACTCTGGAAATTTCCATTTCCTCTATTTGGGCTGTGTGTAGCTGTAACTGAAACCGTGGAAAGAGAAAGGATCAGGCAAACTTACTGAAGCTAGAATAAGAACCACAGAAACACTTGCATCCAAGGAGCTAATGGACACATGACGAAAGACACAGGATGCCCTGATGCTGTTGGGCAGGGTAGAGGAGGAAAATAAACAGAAAAGGAGCTGCTGGTGGCTCAGGTTTCAGATTGATGTTCAGGGAAGGCCTCATTTGGAATTGACACTGATGTGGAGATTAGAGGAAGGGAATGGGTGAGCTGGTTAGCACAGAGGGAAGCTGTTCCAGGCAGAGGAGGGTGGACAGGCCCAGAGGAAAGAGTGTGCCTGAAGCTTTTGCACAGCAGCAAGGACCGGATATGACTGTTGCCGGAGAGCTGAGCTATAGAAGCCAAGGTCAGAGACCAGAAGGCTGTGGCCCAAGTAAGAACTTCAGCTTTTATTGTGAGGCTGGAAGCTTCTGGAAGCTTCTAGAAGCTTCTGGCAAAGGAACAGTGTACTGTCAGATCTGAGATCTAATAGGTCCTTCTGGCCTTCCTGCCACACAGGAGTCATGACTCCAGTCTGTGGGAAGCTCAGAATGATCAAGCCCAGCACCCAGGGCTGAGGGCAGGCAGGGCTCCACTCTCAACACATGCTCCACTCCTCTGCCATTTCCGTACTCCTCCCTGAAATCTGTGTGGCTCATTCTCCCTTCCTTCTACTCCCCCCCCCCCCATCTCCCAAGCGCCTTACCTGAGAGAGGAGCGAGATACACGCTCATTTTTCACCAAGGGGTATTTAGTGCACGAACCAGTACTTTCTGAACATCATGGTTTCTGCCTTAGTTCTAACTGTTACAGAAGTTGTTGAGGCCAGAGTGTGAACCCAGGCAGCCCTTGCAAGGTAGGCACAGCCAGATGCCCTCAATAGGGCAACTCAAGAGACAAGTTAGGGGTCAGTAACATGGCTCAGTGGGTAAAGGAATTTCTGTCAAAGATAACCTAAGTTCTATCCCTGGTGGAAGGAGAGAACCAACTCCCACAAAATGTCTCTAACTTCTACACACACACACACACAAAACACACACACACACACACACATACACACACACACACACAATTTTTTAATGTATAAAAAGCAGTACTTAACTGGCTAGGGAGATGGCTTAATCAGTAAAGTTTTTACCACCCAAGCATAAAGACCCGAGTTCAGATAGATCCCTGGCACCCACAAGAAGGCAGGTGCAGGGGTACATGTCTGTAATCCCATCACTAGGTGGAGCAGAGGTAGGCAGACTCCTAGAGTTCATTGGTCAGCTAATCTAGCTAAATTGGTGAGCTCCAGGTTCAATAAGAGACCTTGTCTCGAAAAATAAGGTAGAGAGCAAGGACAGAGAAAGAAACCAGATGTTAACCTTTGACCTCCACACACCTGTACAAATACATACGGACAGACAGACAGACCGACAGACATACCATATACTCACACCCACATACATCCACTCACAAATACAACTATCAAGAGCAAATATGCTTATAGGATAAATAAAAGACAACATTATAAAGTTGTATAAAACAACCAACAAAAAGAAAATTTTTAAAAAACTAGTTTGAAAATTAAATGCTTATTTCCAGATGCGCCTCTTTGGTGACAAATGTCCCTTTTAATTACTAGGAGGCATGACTTGGAGTGCACAATATTAGGGTGTGTTTAATTATCATTGCTGAAAGAAAATAGCCACGATGCAATTAGAAGCAATGAACACAAACCGGAAAAAAACTTAGCACCATTAAGTTTATAGACACCTTCGGAAGTATATTTCTCAGCTCAACATCGTAAATGCCACCCACAGCACCCAGATCAGCCAACACTATGCAGAACTCCACAGACAAGCTTTGGTTATCAACTCAGCTCTCCTACTAAACAAAATGTGGAATGCGTGCCTCAGTAGGGAATAATTGGGCTACAACCTTGACAAAACACACCCACTCTCTGACGTGAAAGTGAATCTCATACAACAGCAAAATCTTGGGGCAAATAGACACACACCAGACTTTTAAATAACAGGATTGCCCCAAATGGCAGATTTAAAAAAAAAAAAAAGATCTGAATGTCACCAATTAAAATGAGCAGAAGTGCCAAAAAAGCTTTACTAGCTATCTGAAGTGTAATGCATATTGTATTAAAAAGTGTTTTCTGGTCATTTTGTGTATATTAAATTTGTATTAATCCTGTTCATTCTTGCATACATATATATATGACATACAGTTTTATATATTTATAGTCACAGATATGTTGTACTAAGTGTGCTAATACCACTTTAAAATAGATACTACAATGCTAGGTGTAGTAGCACATGCCTTGAATCTCAGCAATAAGTTGTTTGTGAGTTCAAGACCAGACTGGTCTACATAGTAAGTACCAACTAGGGCAGCCAGAGATGTATAGTGAGACCCTGTAACAAACAAACAAGCAAACAAATAAAAACTACAAGATAATTTTTAAAGATTTCTCTTACTTTTATTTGTGTGTGTATTTGTGTGTGTGTGTCTGTGTGTCTGTGCACATGCACATGGTACTCGAGGAAGCTGGAAGAGAGCATAGGATCCCCTGGAGCTAGAGTTACAGGCACTTGTGAACTCTTCAGTATGAGTTCTGGGAATTTAACTCAGGTCCATTGCAAGAAGAGCACCAGTTCGTAACAGCCAAACCATCCTTTTAAAAAATCACCAAGATGATTTTTTAAGTAATCAAAAGCCTGACGAGATTACCAGAATACATAAACCTTAAAAAAAAAAAAATGCAAAAATCTCATCTTTCAAGTTAAGTCTGTTCTGTAGATGTAACTGAGAACAAGATAATACCTTTGGGCTGGAGATGCCTCTGTGAGTGAAGGCTATTGCCACACAGACCTGGAGTCTGAGTTTGATCCTCAGAACTTACATTATGGAGGATTGGAAGAAGCAACTCCACAAAGTTGTCCTCGGACCTCACATTCCCCTGTAATAAATTCTTAAAAATAAAAAAGCTTTCTTTAAGAAAGCTTTGTTTCTTTAGACCATTGGTTCTCAACCTGTGGGTTGTGGCCCCTTTGGGAACTTCATGTCAGATGTCCTGCGTATCAGATATTTACATTAGGATTCATAACAGTACCAAAATTACAGTTATGAAGTAGTAACAAAAATAATTTTGTGGTGGGGGTTACCACAGCATTAAAGCGTCTCAGCATTAGGAAGTTGGAGAGCCACTGTCTTAGACAAAGAATTGGGTTCTAGTTGAACATTGGTACCTTTGATTAGACACAGATATTTCTTTAAATAGGTCACACTGAAGGGTTTTATATTTTGGGGGGGGGTGGTAGCTGAGGACAGTAATTTCTCTGTTGTACGCGTCTCTGCTTTAATCTAAATTTGCAGACAGAATAGGCCAAATAAGGACAGAAAGACCCAATAGTATCCATTACATGATATATTTGTTTCCAAATGTGGGAACACCATAGGCAGCTAGTCACAGATACAGACTGCCTTGCATTATTCCCAGATCTCCAACAGGATGTGAAGGACACAACTATTCCTTAAGCAGACAACCATAACCACCTCCTATATGTTTCAAAAGCCAATCACCTGAAGAGTCATCTCTCTCTGCCAGCAAATAACCATCCATATTATAATAGATATTATTATCTACTTATGAAATAGATAATGAGTGATTGGGAAAGAAAAATCCATTTTTTAAGTGCATTTTATGGGCTGGCAACATGGCTCAGCAGGTAAACCTGCTTGCTGCCAAGTCAGACAATCTAAGTCAGATACTGGGGGTATGTTACATGCCAGTTCCTGATGGCTGTCCTCTGACCTCCACTCACATGTTGTCCCCTACTTACTGTTCCATTGCCATGACCAAGGCAACTTGTAAAAGAAAGTGGGGGGGGGGGGCTTGCTTACCCTTTTGATGGTTAGTCCACAGTCATCTTGGCCTTGGAGTGTGGCTCCAAGCAGCAGGCAGGCAGAGATGGCGTTGGAGAGCTTACATCCCATCTCATTTTATCTGCAAGATGGAGCAAGACTAGAATAGGCTCTTTTTAATTGAAAAAAATATTTTTTCAGAGGAAACATTTTGCTTATGGTTTTCCCTTCCCCACTCCTCCCAGAGCCTCTCTGCTTCTCCACCCACCCCAAGCCACGCCCTTTCTTTCTCTTTCTCATTAGCAAAGAAACAGAAATAAAAAAAAAAAAAAATTAAGGGAAAATTAAAATAAAAGAAGTAAAAAATAAAAATAAAGCAGAATAGGGCAAAACACACACAGAGAGAGAGAGAGAGAGAGAGAGAGAGAGAGAGAGAGAGAGAGAATCACAGGCTCTGAGACACACACATTTGTACACACAGAAAACTCATAAAAGCAAAACTGGAAACTATAATATATAAGCAAACGATCTGTAAAGTTTTTAAAAAATGCCCTGACACAGCTCCGTGAGAAATAAATCACCCTCCAAAAATACCACTGAGACCTGTGTAGGTGCTGAGCACGCCCCCGGGCTTCTGTGAGCTCAGATGCTCATCAGTCCTGCGCATCGGCCCTGCTGTATTGACATCCATCTCTACCGGTCCTCTATCTCTACCGGCACTTACAATCTCTGTAGAGTTCTCTGAGCCCCATGGGGAGGAATTAGATGGAGACCTCCCGTCTTGAACTGAGAGTTCCAGTCTCTCACACTCTGCAGCACACTGTCCATTTGTGGGTCTCTATATAAGCTCCCATCTCCTGCAGGATGAAACTTCTAGGATGATGGCCGAGCAAGACACAGATATTTGAGCAAAGTAGAAAGTCATTACCTACCATTCCTTTAGCAGAACACCGGTGCTTGTTTTCCCCTAGGTTCCGGGCTCCATCTCGTGGAGTGGGCCTTCATGCCAATCATACAGTGGTTGGTTGCTCCACGGCTTTCATGCCACTCTTGCCCCAGAATCTTGCAGTGTATCTACCTGTGGTTCACAGGGTTTGTAGCTGAGTTGGTGTTTACCTGGTAGTGTGCAGAGCACCTTCCAGTATCACAGATACTAGTCAGAGGAGTAAATGCTTTGGACAGGCATCAGCTCCATTTCTCCGTGTTCAGTATCTTTAACAATAGGGCCTTACCTTCAGTTTGTAGAGGGTAACCAATAGCCTTGGGTTCTTTAGGGGTTTTCCTGGGGCCCCTTTGGTCCACAATTCAGTTAAATGAAACTCATTTCTAGCTCTGGAGGTTTCATTTAGTGGCGAAAGATGTCTTGTTGGGGGTTTGTCTCCACCTTTATTTGATGATTCCATTTAAGATTTCTGGCATGGGCTTTTGAAATTTAAAGTCCACCCCAACGACACACCTTCTCCAACAAAGCTACACCATTTCAAAACAGTCCATCAACTGGAAACCAAACATTCAAAGATATGAGCCTGTGGGGAGCATTCTCATTCAAGTCTCCACACCACATACACGTGTGCACACACACACGCACACACACACAAATTAAAAACTTAATTCTGGACATCTATTATTTACATTCTAAATCTTTGAAAGGTTGAGTTATGCTCAATTTTAACCAGCAAGCATTTAAAGATGTTTACAAAGACAAAAAAAAAATGGTTTTTGGTTTTTAAAAGTATTTTCTTCTATACCAATAGCCAGGTGATGGTGTTGATTAAGTGACTATCTTCATAGAGTCTGGCAAATAAAAACTCTACTGAACATCTTAAATTATACACACACTGAATAAGAATTCAAGACACACAGCATGACAATATTTAGAAAATACTTTGCAGGTAAACTATCCAGCAAGTGATCCAATATAGAGTGTAAAGGAACCACAGAGAACACATTTACAGAAACTGGGTTTTAGAAGGAAGGTTTTGCTTTGCTCTCTACTATGATGCCTTTGGAGCTAATATGCATGCACCATGTACTATAGCCAGACAGTACCTGCCACTTGCAGAAGACATTTCTTTAAAAGAGACTGGGCTTTAGCTGGAGAGATGGCTCATCTGTTCAGAGCACTGGCTGCTCTTGCAGAGGATTCGGGTTCAGCTCCTAGCACCCTCATGGCATTTCACAACCATCTGTAACTCCAGTTCCAGGAGATCTGGTGCCCTCTTCTGGACTCTGCAGACACTGCATTCAGGACAGTCACATACTTAACATGCAGACAAACACTCATACACATAAAATAAAAATAAATATTTTAAAAGAGAGATAGAGACACAAAGACAGACACAAGAGCTAAAGGAGAAGAAGGTTTATAGGCTGTTATCCACCCACTGCCCCTTTAAAAGGACAACTGACAGGTTTAAGTCAAACTGAAGATTTTTAAACTAAAATAAGAATTCAGCTTATTAAAAATCTTTTTCAAGGGTTTTTTTTTTGTCATTTAATATTTATTTTACTTTATGTGTCATAGGACCTCAAAGCACCTTTCCTACTGATGCCTTCCCAGTCATCTGATTCATTCCTTATCTACAATGTCATGAGAGATAGAACATCTTGGTCGAGATCATTCAGCTCCTCAATGGAAGAACCAGGAGCTGCACTCGGGTCTGAGTGATATCAAACCTTCTCAGTTCCCATGGCCCCCCACTTTCAGATGAAGCCCTGTGAAGCTCTGTGGTTGGAGACTTCTTTCCTATCCAGGGTCAGGGAAGGGCAGCTCAGGAAGACATGGCTGTAGCTAGCTACAAGGACAAGGACGTCAGAGCTGAAGGAGCGACCAAGTGGGCAAGAGGGCTTACTGCACAAGCATGAGGACCTGAGTTCAGATCCAGCACTTGTGGAAAGGCCTGTCAGAAGAACATGGCTGCAACTTGCTGGACAGCCAGCCTAGCTGAATCTGTGAGCGCGAGGTCTCAGGGGAACACAGCAGAAAGAAATGGAAGACATCTGACATCCCCTGGCTCTCCCAGACTCCTACACTCCTGCACAGACCCACAAGCACAGATAAACCCCCCCCCCTTCTGCTGTCCCATCACCATCCTGAATTGGCCTAACTCACCCACAGAAAAGAGGCCAGGAAACTTTAGGGTGGAGGCTCCTATGGTTAGCCCTCTTCCTTCTGTGCAGCAGCCGAGAAAGTGGACAGAGGGACTCTGGTAGACAGAATAACAACCATGGTAGCTGTATTTGTTTGGTAAGAGGAAACTCTATTGTAGTTTTCAAACTCAGCCTCTCCCACTCCCTGGTGTTTTAGTCACTGTGTCCCAGCACTGACTTTCTGTTGAGACATGTATTCTTTGTCCCCAGGTGACCAACAAGCAGTTCTCATCAACCGCTGTTGCCGGTCCACCAAACCTCTCCCCACAGGGACTGACACCCAGGCCACCTCCTGCATTGTGGTGTAAGGCTGCCTGGACCTTGTTCCCTCTGGTGTTCCTCTGTAGCCTGGACATCCTATCATTTTCCTGGGTGCCACCACCCTTAGGTCTCACTGACCTAAGCAGACTCGGACAGATCTCTTGCCACTGCCTACCCCATCCCAGATCATTCGTTTCTCCAATCTTTCCCCAGTTTTCATTTTGAACAAGGCTTCTGAACTTAAAAGCCAACGATTTTTTGTCTTTTCCCCTTTCTGACCCAATTCCCCCATGGTGGGGCACATTGACATCACTTACTCGTCCCCTCAGCACAGCCAATCAATCAGTCCCCTGGCAAAGCTCTCCCTATTGCTTCCTCATGCACAGTTGGAGCTGGCAGTTACTTTGACCAGCCTCCAGGCCATCACTTCATGATCTAAAGAGTTCAAACTGAGACTCTGGGATCAGTACAAAGTTAAAGGGAGTATTGAAGAAGACTCAGGCCTCCTGCACAGTCCCTCAACTGTGGAGGCAGTTTTGGTTGAATGTGGCTCATGCCCTGAATTGCATTGGACAGTCCAGTGTTTCCTAGTCACCTGCCTTCCTCCGTTAAGAGCATCACCTGTGACCAGCAAACTTGTTGAACTTCTTGGGAGCATCTCTTACAGTGACAGCATTGTCGAAACCACAGAAAGCTGCTCCAGGCTAACGTATGAAAAAAGCTAGTGGGCAGAGAAGTCTGGAGCCCTTCCCCACCTGGGCTTCATCCAACAAACAGAACATGTACTCCTGTATTTTGTGCCTATGATGTACAAACACGAAAGGGGGGGTGCTATGGAAATGTTTTATAAAGACTGTTCCTTCTGACCCAGTGTTGTTGGGGCTTCTCCTCTTGGCTCACTAGCCCACTCTTCTCCCTGGGACAGGTTGCCTGATTTACATAAACAGTCTCTATGTCTATTTCTAGTCACATGTCCCTGGTGCAATCTTTTGTCTTGGTGCAGGAGAGCTTGGAATCTGGTGCCCCTGTAGAGGGCAAAAGGTCCATAGGCTTATAGATGGCAGTAGCAATAGAGAATCCAGAATCGTTAAACATGCAGGCTTTTCTCTTCAACACAAGGAGTGTGCATGGTTATTTTCTATCCAGACTATTAGGAACGGATGTGTTAATAACATTGTAACCTTTGTTTTCTGTAGAGCCAGGCCTTACCCAAATAACCCATTCCTATGAAAGAGGTCCCACTTACTTTGCAAAAGAGTTTGCTATTATGTTACAAACCTTTCCCCCCAGACCCTTATCCTGAGCATTGTTTCTCAATCACTAGAATGTATTCTTGTGGAAGAGGTCACAGGTACTTTGTAAAAGACATGTGCTTTTCAAAGGAATTTAGGTGTAGCTGTGCCTTAAGCTTTGTTGTGATAATTGTCATGAGGAAACTTTCCCCCAGAGTTGTACTGTGTTTAAATATACCAAAAACAAACTGCTTGGGGTCAGACTCCAGGAGGTTGAGCCAGCCCGGCTAACTGAGTCATGTTGACCTAGGTTTTCTTCTTACTGCTTGTGGCTCACTTCTCTGCTGGCAGTAGAGCTTGCAGGGACTCCACAGAACCCTATGAATTCAGATCAGCAGCCATTTTTCTTTTTCCTTCTTTTGGTCTGTGTTTTAAATGCCAGGCAAAAGCCTAAATATGCTTTATCGCTCACTGTTTCTCTGGCTCTCATACCTAACTTAAACTTGACTTTCCTTCTCCCTCCTCTGGCAGATGTCAGGATACACACACACACACACACACACACACACACACATTTGTATGTATATATAAAAAAAAAACCTTACCTGCCATCCTGTTTTTCTCTCAAATTATAATAAAATTGTTCTCAGGCTTCCTTTTATGTCTATTTCTAAATTCCTTATTAATGTGGCTGGAGAGATGGCTCAGTTAACAGCACTGACCGTTCTTCCAGAGGTCCTGAGTTCAATTCCCAGTACCCACATGGTGGCTCACAACCATCTGTAATGGGATCCAATGCCCTCTTCTGGTGTGTCTGAAGAGACGGACAGTGTACTAATATACATAAAATAAATAAATATTTTTAAAAATAAATTCTTTATTAATAAGACCACAGACCCAAAAAGGGAATCTTGATTTCTCCCAATAACAATAGGAATCCCTGCCAACATTTACACTGAGTTAAATTTTGTCTCCCCCAAATTAATGTCCTCCCAGAGCATCAGAGGGTGGCCTTATTTGGAAACGGGGTTTATGCGGGTGTCATCAGCTAAGATGAACTCATATAGGATTGCGATGGACCTTAGTCTGATGCTTGATGGCCTTATAAGGAAACAGAGATATAGACAGAGGGGAAGCCAGCCATGGGACAATAGAGGGGATACGAACACTGCATGTCAAAGCCAAGGAGAACAAGCAGAGGCACTGACCTGCTGAAACTAGGGCATAGGCCAGCAGTCTCCCAGGGGTCCTTGGAGGGAGCATCATCCTTTCACACCTGGATTTCAGGCCCCTGGCCTCCAGAACTATGAGAGAATGCATTTTTGTTCTTTTAAGCCATCTGGATTATAGTTTTTGTTTTTTAAATTATGGAAGTCACAGGAATGAATGTACAGTTCTCCTTAAAGGAGCTCTCTGGCATTCAGAGAAAAGTGTCTGCCCTGGACATTTCCTGCCTCTGTTCGTGGCTGCCTGCCAACTAGTCTTTCCTCCTTAGACTAAAGGGGCAAATCCTTGCTTGTGTCTAGGTGTCCCCAAATGGCCCCATTTTGGGGTTCACTCTCATGCCTGTTTTAGTGCACATGCTTCTATGAACTATACAGTAGTCCTCCTTATTGGAAATCCCACTTCCTTGTCCTCCCAATACTGGGCTCTGTGTGGGCAGGGGCTGTGAGGTCTCCTGTAGTGTCTAGTACAGGATCTAGAGCCAGGGACTGGGGGCAAACCTTCCTGGGTTGCATTCATCTGTTCAAGTTGAGGCAGCACAAGCTGACGCTGAGCATCGGGACCAGCAGCTATCTCAAGCTCAGGGTCTGGATTTGTGCTGGGAACCCCCTTTGCTCCAAAGTGTCCTTTTAAAGACAGTAAGGAGTTTTTCTGGGGGCCTAGAAGTCCTAAGCCCATTGGCCAGACCTTCTAGGAGAATGGGGGCCCAATTTGCATAAAAATGAAGGCTAGCTTCATTGAAATTCTCCTCATCTTGAGTGCAGCGAAACCAGGAAGAAAAGGAAAGTTTTAGTCCTGAGCAACTTCACTGCCTAGGAACATTCTGAGCCTCTGAAAATAGAGAGGAAATGGGGCCCTCCGGGTCACTCCAGGCACCGCCCACTCCAGCCTCATGCCCGCCCCCACTGCCCACTCAAGGCCAGCCTCTCACTGTGGGACACCGCGCTGTCTTCAGTGAATGCCCACAGCAGATGCCACGCAGTTCTGAAGCAGGATACTGCTGTCTGTCCAGGGACCCCAACATGCCTGACAGCAGAGACGATCAGCAGCAGGATGCCAGCATGGGGACCTCCCAAGACAACTTGCAAACCAGGTGGGTCCAGTGCTAAGATCTCAGATTTCAGCATGTGGAGCTTGGGGTCGAGTTCACACTGCTGTAGGACCTGGGGCAAGCTGCTGGTCTTTCTGAGCCTTGGTTTCTTCACCTGATCTCTGTGAAGGGAAAGGAGTGGGGCAGGGACATTTTATCCTTTGGAGAGTGATTTAGTGTGTGTGTCTGTTCCTTTGTTGGCCGTGTCAGAGATTCAACTGAGGTACAAGTCACATTGGTATTAAGAAAGACATTTTTCAGTCAACAAGCATGTTCCTTTTTCTCCCCAGGGTTGGAGGTGAAGTGGTACATGACATAGGGGGGGGTCAATGACTGATAAATTTGAGGGAGTGCCCATGGTCCCAGTTCCAGCCCGCTATGACCTTGGAAAGTCTCTGGTCCTCTCTGACAGTACCTGAACAGAGATTGAAGTTATCTAAAGCCTCTGATATGGAGGAACTGCATTTGTGTCCCATACGGGAGCAAGAACCCAGACTAGTGAAAGATAAGGGCTCAAGGACAGCAGTGTGCTAAGCAGCTGGGCTGTATACAGAGTAGTTCAAGGACAAGGGCTGAGGTCTGATTACGTGCAGAATCTGCAAGGTTTGAGCTCAAGAACATGGCCGCTATCCTCGTAAGGACTATGTGGAAAGAGGTATGACAGATGGGAAGACATGGGAATGTGCCCCATTAGGTCCTCTGGACAAACTTGTCAGGCCAGAGTGGGCTGCTGTTCACCCAGAAACAGTGTTCTTTCCCCCTGTAGGGATGGCAAGTGTAGGGGAACAACTGTGGCCCTGAACAATTCTATGCTGTTAGCATAGAAAGGCCTGAGCTCTGGATGCTCTGGGTCTACTCTGGGTAGCATCACTCATGAGGTCAGCTAGCAGGGGCTAGCCCGACATCCCAGGTGATGCTCCCAGATGCCTGAGAAGTTCAGTCCTTGAAAATGAAGAACAACATCTGCTGGTTTCAAAGTCCCTTGTTCTACTGAGGGCTGGTGAGTTTGTCCAGAGGACCCAATGGGGAACGAATGTTCACATGTCTTCCCATCTGTCCCATCTCTTTCCGCATGGGGTCAAGAGCCCCAGTATTTGCTGAAGTCCGTGTATCGGGTCTATGTTGACAGGGACTTGGCCACTAGAGAGGAATTTTGAACACCTGAGCTCACCAGCCCTAGGTCTGCCTCACTGATAACACAGATGGAAGTGGTCAAATCTGGGGGCGAACTTCAGCTTGGGCAGCAAAGGACTCTGTCACGAGAAGGAGCCCAATCTTCAGGGGGGAAAGGGGCTGCAGGACAGACAAGGACTGGAAGCCAGGGTTAGAGTGTCAGCTCCATCACTTGCTTTCTGAGCAACTTTGGGTAAGTTGTTGAACTTCTCTGAGTTTCAGTGTGTCTCTCTGTGCAATTGAAGATGACCTTGATCATATATGAAGATCCCTGGTTCCAGGGATCCAGGAACACACACACCACAGACACAATGATCCCAGAACAAACATCTTGGCAGCAGATTGCAAAGCTCATGACTCGAGCTCTGGTCAGGCTCCACTCCTGACTTATCCTGTGTCTCAAGACAAGACAAGCCTCAGTTTTCCCATCGGTCCAGCAGGGGAAGTGAATATAGCCTGGCAACCTTGCAGTACAAGTGCAAGAGCAGACCACTGATCTCTTATCGGAGTCACGGAAGCTGCCACATCTGTGGCCAGGCGCAGCTGCTTCTGGGTAGGGTTGGCGGTGCCAGAAACCTCCTATAAGCTGAGAAATCCCTGCTTTTTTCCTTCCTCAGCTGCAGAGGAGTTTGCTGGAGGCAGAGGAAAAGGCATTGGGCAGCTGAGGGGTGCCTAGAACGGGTATGCCTCTTGAGACTCAGGCTGTAGGCCATGCCATCCACCAGAGGCTTTACTGAGCATGCCCTGGGTGATTAGATCTTGGCCCAGGTTTGGGAGAAACACTCCAATGGAAGAAAGTCCTCAGAGGAACCCAAGACGGAGACAGTTTTGAAAGGCTATGGGTCCCAGGGTAGTAGCAGGTGCGGGGGAATGCAGGAGTAGCCATCAGACCAGCAGTCTGGGGCCAGGCTAACTCATGGGTCTAGAGAGTCTGATGTCCCCTGCTTGTGATGGACAGGCCTAAGGCAGCCAGCCAGAGAGGTAGAGGAAGCAGATAAGTACATCTCTTCATCCTTGGAAGGTTCTGGAGCCACTCATAATGGGTGGTGGTATGTGGGAAGTAAGGAACAGATATGGTGGTGGCCACAAGGGGACTGGACGTGAGGTAACTGGGAGAGGTGAAGCGGAAGATTGGTCTGTAAAATTTCTACCTCTTAACTGCCCCTCCCTCCCGCTTGCGCAGAATACCTGCCACACTCTTAGCTCTGCCTGGAAAAAGCCAGTGTGGAGAGGACCTCCCCTGAGAGGCCATCATGGAAGACAGTCCAAGAGGCTGCAGCAAGCTAGGCAAGAAAGGCTGTTTTCTCAGACAGAGCTTGCCAAGAATGACAGGGAGAGATCATTCCATCTCAGGATCTCAGGGACATGTTAACCTTAAAGGAACAATCAGGATAGAATGTTACCACAAGATACAAAAAGCGTCCTTGGCATTGGGAACACTTAGGACCTTCCAGTACTTCCTGGCTCCCCCTGCCTACTTTGCATAGTGAGGGAGTGTAGCTTGTCTTTCTTTTCTTCATGCTTTGATATCTCTATTGTTTTCCTGCTCTATAACATACTAATTTACTCAAAATTATTTATTGTTGATTATTTAGGAATTGCACTAAACACTAGAGAATATTATAGACTACAAAGCAAATCTCTGTCTTAAGGAATTTACATACATGCCAAGAAGAAAGACATTAATAAACAATTATGTAATTAGTCATTAAATTTACAGTTCAATGATACCAAAAAGTAATTTTAAAATGTGAAGAAAAAAATGCTGATGTGTGTGAGTATAAGTGTGAGTGTATGTGAGTATGTAAGTATGAGTGTGTGTAAGTGTGAGTGTGTGAGTGTGTGTGTGTAATAGGTATTAATTTGGCTTTCATGAGGACATGGGTTTTGTTCCCAGTGCCAAAGGGGCTCCGTGGGGGCGGGCACTGATGAGCCTGCTCAGCCAGAAAAATTACTTGCCACCAAGCCTAACAATTTAAGTTCAATCCTCAGAATCTAAATGGTAGAAAAAGAGAACCAACCACTGCAGGTTGTCCTCTGACCTCCACGTGCGCATTCCCCAAACACACAAATAATTTTTTTAATGTAGTAAAGAAAAGAAAGGGAAAAATATTCAGGGCCAGGGAATTATACACCTTACATGGATGTCTTCAGACTAATCCCGACTAATCCAGGCCAGCTCTGGGTCCTTGTAGGCTTTCTGGGTGTTAGCCAAACTGGCTCAAAGTCAGGTGCTGGGACCAAAGTTAATCACTGTGCCCCCAGGCGAGCCCTTCTGAAAAACAGATGCCCTCCTGGGTCAATGGGTTCTCCCAGGTCACAGTCTTACCCATTCTGTTATAACACGCACACAGAATCACTATTCTAACCTGAATACCTTCAGGGAAGGGGACTTTGCTAACTAATGAGGTATCTCTGTGAGGGCAGTGGTGGTAGCAGAAAGTTCTGTATCACACTGAGTCCTTTAAGACACCCCTGTGGTGCAAAAAGAATAGAAGTGCTAGACCATGAGAAGGGGATCTGTGAGATGCTCTTTTCGGCACCAAGTGGCTGTCACACTTATGAACTCAAAGCAGCTGGGATTACCTGCACAAGACTGGACCCATCAATATTCAGTCACAGGTGGGGGAGGGGCTCATGGGGCCCTGTCCCTCCTGCAGGTGCTATTGGCAGCTGATGTCTGCTGTGGGATCAGAAGTCATTGTGTTTAGTGGTACAGCCACTGATGAGTTGTACATGCTGCAATGGATGCTCCACAAACCCAGTTTATATAGCCCTGCTTAAACACAGTGGGTCACACACACAAAATCATGATAGTGTGTGGCTGGAGAGATGGCTCAGTGTAAGAGCACGTATTGCTCTTGCAGAGGTCCCAAGTTCAGTTCCCCACACCCTGTGTAACTTTACCTCCAGGGGGATCCTACACTTCTGGCCACCACAACACACACATAATTAATAAAAATAAAAATATTTTTATTTTTTAATTAATTAATTAATTAGGGTTTTTTTCTTTTTCTTTTCTTTTCTTTTTCTTTTTCTTTTTCTTTTTTTTTTTTTTCGAGACAGGGTTTCTCTGTGTAGTCCTGGCTGTCCTGGAACTCACTCTGTAGACCAGGCTGTCCTCGAACTCAGAGATCCGCCTGCCTCTGTCTCTGCATATATGTGTGTGTGTGTGTGTGTGTGTGTGTGTATTGTAAGTACATATAAGATTGCCAAGGGATACATTAATTTAAAAATTAATAATTAAATAAATTAATTAAAAGAAAAAATAATC
Organism: Rhynchomys soricoides; assembly: GCA_019843965.1. Classification (NCBI taxonomy): domain Eukaryota; kingdom Metazoa; phylum Chordata; class Mammalia; order Rodentia; family Muridae; genus Rhynchomys; species Rhynchomys soricoides. The sequence continues at coordinate 7,113,685 of JADRCH010000050.1, forward strand.
TCCTGGATTGCTGGCTGTGGCTCCTGACAAAAGCATGTGTAGAAAACACTTAGGAGCAGAATGCAGGGAAAAGGTTATGATCACAGGAGAGACATCTGGGCTTTGCTCCCTAAACTTCTACTTCCAGAATGTTCATCTAAAGAGCTGAGTGGGTGGGTGGTATTTTATTAATGGAGGCAAATGTTTCATATGGTGAAACATACTGACTTCAAGGCACACAGCATGCGATCAACAACCCAAGTGGAATATAGAACATGTTCATCATTCCAGAAAATTCATTCATGCCTACCCACTTCTCTGCCTGTTCCTGGACCTTATGTGTGTAAGCCAGCCCACACAGGACATACCCTTCTGTGCCTGGCTCTTGTTGCACCTTATGCCTGAGATGTCATTTGTGTCATTAAGTGTTTCAGCAGTACATTCTTTTTGTGTGCCACGATGTGTTTCTTCTTCTTTATTCTGTCAAGGGTCATTTGAATTTCCTGTTTTATTTAGTGTATGTCACACCACCACCACCATCCTGAACTGCTGTCACCTTCTTCAGAACAAGTGTGATTGTCCTCAGCGTCCACTTGGTAATACAAAATCATCTTCCTGTCCTGGAGTCCTTAAAACCCCATCCTCCCGGAAAGTCATATTTATAAGTTGCCTGTGGTTAGGATGTGGAGAGACATTTTGATTACTATACTGGCCTTGGCTGGAGACCTTAGTTCTTTGACAATGGTCCACTCTATGAGTTACTCGAGTGTCCTCAAGCATGGTGGCTAGCCACCAGGCCTACTAGAGAATCATCTGAGAATCATCCACATGTCAGGAGGCCGTTCTGGGAAGACTTGGTCTGCTGAGAAGTGACCTTCTGGGACTCCTCAGCATATGTCTTTCTGTAGGCCTTGCCTGCATGACATCACCATCATGACTTCCAAGTAGGTAGACCTCTGACACAATGGGCCAGAGATCCCAAGTCATATGTTTGGAGAGAGTCAGATAGAAACTACTTCTTTTTCTGACCTAGCCTTGGAAGCTAGGTACTTCCCTGCCGTGCTTGTTCGAAGCTAGGCATTGGGCTACCCCTCATTAAGGGGTGTGGATGGGATTAGACTTCACCTGCTGATGGAAGCAGTGTTCAGACTTTACAAGATGGCCAGGCATGGTGGCACATGCTTGTAATCCCAGCCCTCAGGAGGCTGAGGCATGAGGGTTGTGAGCTCAAGCCAGGATGGGATAGTGAGAGAGACCCTGTCTCAAAAAAGAATTCTCCTCCTTTCTGAGACCTGGTGGTGCGTGCTGCGGAGCTCTGTCCAGTCTGCTCAGTCCTGACTCACCGCTGTTCGCTCCTGCTGAGAAACAAGTCGGTCAGGAAGCCGCGCCTCAGCCAAGGCATTTAAAAATACCGAGAAGACGCCCCGTGGAGCCCGAAGTGGCCATTCACCGAATTCGAATCACGCTCACCAGCCGCAACGTGAAGTCAGTGAAGTCGCTGGAGAACGTTTGTGCAGACTTGATCAGAGGCGCAAAGGAAAAGAATCTGAAAGTGAAAGGACCCGTGCGCATGCCTACCAAGACATTGAGAATCACTACCAGAAAAACACCTTGTGGTGAAGGTTCCAAGACATGGTGGGATCGGTTCCAGATGAGGATCCACAAGCAACTCATTGATTTACATAGTCCTTCTGAGACTGTTAAACAGATTACTTCCATCAGCATTGAGCCCGGAGTAGAGGTTGAAGTCACCATTGCAGATGCCTAAGTCAACTGTTTAAATAAATTGACTTAATTGTTAAAAAAAAAAAAAAAAGATTTCTCAGACATGCTTTCAATCTATTCTTGTTCTTGTGACAAATCCTATCTCTCATTTGTAGGAAAATGTCATTCTTTTACCTTCCTTTTAAAGGTGAAGAGGATTCTGACTTTAATCCAAATATTTGCTCTAGCCATACTGACATCTCTGGTCCCCATGGTTTCTGTGGCCAGTGGCCAGTCACTTCTGCCCTTGTTCCTTTTGTGTAAAGTGTCCATTCTCTCAGTCCTCCATTCCTTTTAAAATGCTGTCCCCCTGGTTTTTTGTTTGTTTGTGTTTGTTTTTGTTTCAAGGGGTTTGACCATGATAGGTTTGAGTGTGATTTTTTTTCTTTCCCTTTTGTTAAAGCCCAGCTGAGGCTCAGTGACATAAAAATTCTAGATTTACACATGTAATTTGTAGGTTAATTTATTTTAACCAAACTTAGAAAATATAGACATGGTTTCTTCAAATATGTCTCTATGCTCCATTCTCTCTTTATTCTTCTCAGGAATTCCAGTGTGGGGAAATGCATATTGGAGCATTAAATATGTATGTATTATAAAAGTATGTTAAAGTATTTAATAGGTCACTATAAATATCTTTATCTTTAAAAATATTATGGCTTCATTAAAATACAGTCACATATGTAAAAGTCACTCTGCCAGAGTGTATAGTTTGCTTGGTGGTATATTCACAGGGATGTGTAACCATAACCACAATAGATTTTGGAATATTGTTTTCACCTGCACCCATAAGCCCTTTGACACCTTTAATCTGAGGAAGCCACTAATTTGTCTCTACAGAGACGTTCTATTGAGTCGAGCTGATATCTGACCTATTGCCATTTTCCCTTTCACTTAGTGTTAATGCTGTCACGATTCACTGATGATATAACATTTATTATCATCTCCTTCCCTCTGTGTGTGTGGGATGGTTTTGAGACAGGCTCTCTCTGTGCCACCCAGGCTAGCCTTGAACTCAAAGCCTCCCAAGTGCCAGGATTAAAGGTGCAGCAGTTTTCATTCCTTCTATGGCTAAATAATGTTCCTTTATATGTTACAACTTATTTACCCCCCTCCATCCACCGATGCATACTTGGGTGTTATAACTTATCAGACTATTATAAATATTCATGTCTAAGTTTGGGTGTCAATATCTATTTTTGGTTCTCCTGGGTATATTTCTATGAGGGAGTTTCTAGGTCAGATGAAACTCAATGCATAACCTTTAAATTTCTTATTTTCCTTCTTGAAACAGGGTGTCACTATGGACCCTTGGCTAGCCTAGACATTTCTATGTAGTCCAGGCTGTCCTCAAAATCAGAGACTTGCCTGCTGCAGCCTCCCAAGTTTTGGGGTTAAAGAGTTCATCCCATACCCAGCTCAACACATACCATGAGAATCAGGAAGACTGAAAGAAGCTGGCGTCTGAGCAGCTGCAGCTGCAAGGGCTTCAGCGCCTCCAGAGCTTTGACAGCACACCTGTGCTTTTGTTATAGCAAGCCTGGCAGGTGTAAGCTGGTATTTCATGTGGCTTTCAATTGTGTGTCCCTTTGGCTGAAGATGTTGAGTAACCTTTAAAGATCTTGTCAATGTTTGTATCTTCTTCAGAGAGAAGTCTTTTCAATTCTCCTTTGTTTATCATTTATTGTGCTTATTATCGAGTGGCAAAGATTATTTTTTGATGGTTTTGGTTTGGTTTGGTTTGGTTTGGATTCTGTCTGTAGCCCTGACTGTCCTGGCACTCACTGTGTAGATCAGGCCAGCTTTGAACTCACACCGATTTGCCTGCCTCTGCCTCCCAAGTGCTGGGATTAAAAGGTGTGCACCTTTACATATTCTAAAGACAAGTCTCTTTATCACATATCTGATTTGGAAAATGTTTCCTCTTTTTTTCCTGGGTTAACTTTTTCAGGTTCTTGATAGTGTACTTTGAATCTCAGATAGTTTTCATTTTGATTATATCTAATTTATCTGTTTTTCTTTTGCTGCTTATATTTTTGGCAGCAAGTATAAGAAACCTTTGCTTAATTCATGGTTATAAGATTTACTTCTTTCAATGCTTTTATAGATTTAGATTTGCATTAAATAATTGAGTTCACATTGAATAATTAGATCAAATAATTTATATTAGTTTGTTCCATCTTGAGTTCTGTGTGTGTGTGTGTGTGTATGTGTGGTTGACTGGGGAAGAGCTTTGGCTTCTTTCTTTCTCAGCTGCCTCAGCTTATTGGAAAGATCCTTATTTCTCTGTTAGGTTGTCTTCACATCTTAGTGAAAACCAGTTCACTGTAAACTCACAATAATCTTAAATTAATTTCTGAGTTTTGCTTAACTGCACTTGTCCATGAGTCTACCCTGTGCTACCTTGTACGTCATAGTTTGGATTACAGAGGGTATTCAAAATGTTTTGGAATCAGGAAATGTAAATTCTCCAAATTTGTTGTATACTGGGTCTTGAATTTTCTTTTTTAAAAACATCATCATTATTGCCATTATTATTAATTATTTTATGTGTGTGAATATCTTGACTGCATGTATGTATGCAGGTGTGTGCTTGGTGCCCATGGAGGTCGGAAGACAGCACTGGATCTCCTGGAACTGGAGTTACAGTTGTGAGCTCCCATGTGGTTGCTGGGAATTGAACTCTGGTCCTCAGGAAGAGCCACCAGTGCTCTTAATTACTGAACCATCTTTCCAGTTCCTGGCTTTTTTCAATTTTTGCAAGGATACCACCCAGGATTTTTATAGAGATTATATTAACTTTTGGCCAATATTAAATCTCTCTCTCTCTCTCTCTCTCTCTCTCTCCCTCCCTCCCTCCCTCCCTCCCTCTCTCCTTTGATTAATTTTGAAGCCAGGGTCCACAATGTATCCCAGGCTGGCCTCTCCATCCTGCCAAAACCCAAGTGTTGGGCTATAGGTCCACGCCATCATGAAGGATGCAACAAGGTTTTCTCAGTCCTAAGGCATCTGTTTAGTTCAACTTTTCTTAGTAATGTTTTGTCCTACTGAATTTAAAGTTTCTTTCCTCTATTCCTTGGATTGAATACTTCTATTATTTGTCTTCAAGTTCACTAACACTTTTTTTTTTCAATTTGAATCTGAGGCCATCTGATGACACCCTTCGCTTCAGAGATTGTACTTGTCTTATATTTTGTTGTTTTGTGGAGACTTTCTCCCTGGGGGCTGAGGAGAAGGCTCAGTCAGTGAGGAGAAGGCTTTGCTGTACAAGTGAGAGAGGACCTACACTGAGCTCTACAGTGCCCATGCAAATCTGGGTGGGTGTGGCAGTCTCTTAACATCCTAGCATTCAGGAGATAGAAAGAGGGAATCCCAGGACAAGTTGGCTAGCTAGACTCACCCAATTGGTGAGCTGTGGGTTCAAGTGAGAGACCCTGGCTCAATGACTAAGATAGAGTGTGATGGGCGAAGACACCCAGTGTCAATCTCTGACCTCCACAGGCATCCACCAACACACACTCAAGTGCCCATGTACCCAGACAGACACACACAGAGAGAGAGAGAGAGAGAGAGAGAGAGAGAGACAGAGAGAGACAGAGAGAGACAGAGACAGAGAGAGAGACAGAGAAAGAGAGAACGGTGTCTATCCCCCCCTTTAATTCTCTAGTCTTACTTAATAAGTGCTATAAAGCCCTGGTGGTATCTTCACTTCTGTGTCTGAAAAGAGGAAAGAAACTTTAAATTCAGCAGGACAGAAGATTACTGAGAGTTGAAGAACTAGATGCTTGAGAAAGCCTTGTTGCATCCTTCATGATGGCGTGGACCTGTAGCCCAGCACTTAGGCTTCGGCAGGATGGAGAGGCTAGCCTGGGGTACGTTGTGAGACCCTGGCTCCAAAACAAACAGGGTTTGTTTCTATTTCTGTTACTGCCTTTCCCCCTTGATTGTGTACATTTTCCCAATATATAGTTATTCTTGGCTGGATGGCTGATATCATGAACCATGTGTTGAAAGGACTATGACTGTTAGTTTGAAGGATTTACAAACACTAGAGTAGTGCCTTAGCTTCCATGTATGCTTTTCCTGGTCAGTTGTTTCTATGAAATTCCACATTTCTAAGACATACCTAGTGGAATTGGGGTCTTCATAGAGCTGGGCGCAGGGGCAGTGATGACCCAGCATGCACAAATGAATTACTCAACTTTATTCAAGTCTCAACATCAGAAAACAAAATAAAAATAAAAAACAAAAACAAAAAACCCACCATGAACTCTGGAGTCTGCTTACCTGGGTGCCAGGTGTCCCTGTCACTAGCTTCGTGGCCTTCGGCAATTTATCTCAATACACTTCCATCACCTCATAAAATGGGGGCCACTGTCAGTTAAGACAGCTAAACGAACCAGTCCCTCTACAGAGAGGCTCGTCTAGACCTGGAGGGACAGGCAGCACATGATCCTCCTCTCGTCCCCCTGGAAGACAAGCAGAGAATCATCTTTCATCAGAGCTGGGGTTCCAGCTCACCCATGCACCTCTCTGTAGATGTGGTGGCCGAGACCCTGAGAAGAAAAGGATCACAGTCAGAGTCATGCATTCAGCACTTCAAATAAAAATGGCCGTCAGTGGAGAGTGGGTGGTTTTCAAGTCATCTTTGGGCTAATTATGTCAAAGTTGAGCCTCACATGGCCTCCCCTATGGTCATCAGGCCTACCAATTATATCTATCATGGATGCCACAGGCAGCTCAGCCTGAAACCCTACATGGGATGCCTTGAGCCCACCCAATAGAACCAACAATGCATGCAAGTTGTTCTTTGACTTCCACATGTGTAGACACATGTCTATGTGTGCACATGTGTGTGTGTGCATGCATGCGTGCATGCATGCACACACACAAAGACAAAAAAAAAAGAAAGAAGAAAGGAAAAAAGAAGAAAAAGGCAGACAGTTTTGGAGTTTAAAAAAGGCGGCTTCATTAAGATTTCAGAGCTGGAGTTCTGACCATTATTATTCATAACATCTGTCACAACACTGGATATCTGATATGAAATCAGGAATCAACACAGATTATGAGAGTGCTCATTCTCTACTGGCCCTTTTGTCCCTGCCCTGTCCCACTCCCATCACCGGAGCGGCCTAACATGTCCAGGGTATCTGGCTGGCTATGGACTTGAACTCTGGAGCTCACCTTCCTGAGTGTGTTTCTTCATCTGCAAAAGGCAGACAGCAGAAGTACTTCCTTGGGCTGTTGTGAGGGTGGATATATCCACACAGATATAAAACACGGGAAGATTTGCACAATTCCCTGTAAGTACAGGAAAGTTACCAGCACATACTGTTCTTATCCCCTCGTGCTTCTCTGCCCTCTCAGGCTTGGGATCCTGGCAACAGGCAAACTTGTAGCCTTATCTCTTATTTTAGCTTATGTCTTAAGTTGTCAATCACAACCAAGAAACTGGGAAGCCATTTATCTGTGACATATCAGAATATGGAGTACCAGAGGAGAATCAGTCACTTGGTTCTGAGGTCACATAGTCAAGTCAAAGTCCAGAGAACTCTGCCCTGGGTATGACCAATTTGCTATCTGACTTCTTTGAGAGTTTGTAGTAGAACTTGACGATTGGAATATTGATTTCCTCACACAGACAAAGGAATTTGGCTTAATGAGGTTGAACACTCAGTCTATGCCAACTGGGATACAAGTGAACTGGCTAGATGGCTGCCCCACCCATGGAGATGGCAGCCAAGTCTTAGAGGGTGAGGCCTCTTAGCAAACAACATAATCCTGCTAGGATCCAGTCAGGCAAGGGCCTCAGGATCCCCTATAGGTTCCTTCTGGTGGCTCTGGGCATATGTTCGGCGATGTATGCCTTATCCTAAACCCTTTCCCAGAGACTGCACATACCCAGCCTATCTCCACTTTGGCTCAAGGCTCTATCCATGAGCTGAGAACTGGATGGTCCACAGCCTGGTCTGTTATCTGTGCTAGCTTCCCCTCCCCCACCCCTCATGCCTTACATGAAGTAATAATCATAGCTTCAATCCTACTCAACATTCTTTCTTTGCCCTCTCCAGGGCTGTCTCCATGGCACCTCCCTCCCAGCAGCCTTGGACACCTACATGCTCATCAGCCATTAATTATCTCGAAGCCACATCCAGTTTGCTCACCTCTACCCAAATAAGCCCACAAGCCATCTGGCTCATAGAAGGCATTAAATTGATACTCAGGGTAGGAGGAGACACCCCCCCCCCCCGAAGCTGTCAATCACTGGGACAGGGAGAGAGGTTATTTCCAACTCTGAGATTAAGGGCTGAGCTAAAATTTAGTTTCCTGGCAATTCCTGGTCCCTAAATGCTAACTGCCTTGGGCTGGGCAGCCAGTTCTAGGAAGAGGACCCTCTCAGGGTGCTTCTTGGTGCAAGTGGGGCTTGGAGAAGAAGGAATATGCTGGAGAAGACTACACATTTCCCAAGCTCCCTGAACCTCAAGGGCTGGAGGATGAGACTACCGTTGCCTTCAAGTATAGACATTGTCACTAGTACACAGTGACAACCCCCAGTGAGACGCAGTGCTGATCCAACCATTATGCCATTACTCAGCCAGCATGGGGACATCAGAGGTGGTGGAGGATGGGGACAGGACACAGGACACAGATCCCATCGTTAGCTCTCCAGGTGGGAGGAAAGTCTAAAGGTTTTTAATGTGATTGGGTTGTCAATGGGGCCTGGACTCCTGAGGTCCCACAGATTCCAGAAATAGGAAGAGAGTTTCTGTGTGCAGAAACCTGTGGAATGAGAAGTGGGGCTTCTAGGAGGGTCTCAAAGTGACTTCTCACCAGGTTTCATGGTGAGAGTCTATGGATGTCCCAAGATGGAGAGCAGGCAGGGGGCCACTTGGGAAAGAAGCTGTTAAGGGTTAAAACTGGATGAAGGCAGAATGATTTTGAAAATGGGGCGCTGGTAGTTTTCTGCCACCCAAGTCAGCAGAGGGCCTTCCCACAATCTCCATCATTGTCCCTGTGCCCTGCTTTTGTGGATGAAATTAGGATTTAAAGTCTCTCCTTGTGCTGGCTAGGGTACCTTTAGGCTCTTGTCTCAGCCTGGTAGTATTTTGGGTTTGGAGTTTAGCTCCCCAGGGATAATTAAAGATGAAGAGATAGTTGAACTTCTCAAGGGGGACAAAGAACAAACCAGAGAGATTTAGGGAGAAATGGAAAGGGGAGGTGGGCAGGGGCTCTCCTGGCTGCAGGACCCTTGTTTTAAAAGGCACTAAAGGAGTCACTGCAGCTGCAACCCTGCCAGTGTTTGGGGCAGTGAAGGGCATTGGGAAGCTGAGGGTGAGGTCCATGGATGAGGCCCTCTGAGGCAGTGTGGATAGAATAGGTGAGTCTGTGATGCAAGTGCCAGACAAGCCTGTGTCCTGGCTCTGTCGTCAGAGCCAGCTCAAACATGCTAGCTAGCTCCGCCTCTTGCTGGCTGTGTCAACAACAGACTGGGCCTCAATTCACTCATCTGAAAAATGGGGTTATTAATAACACTGATATTACGAGGTTGAACAGAGGATACAGAAAACCAGCCCAGCCCATGTGACAAGGTATGTGTACTTAGGAACCATGAAAATGGAACACTGCCGGGCAGTGGTGGTGCACGCCTTTAGTCCCAGCACTCGGGAGGCAGAGGCAGGCAGATTTCTGAGTTTGAGACCAGCCTGGTCTACAGAGTGAGTTCCAGGACAGCCAGGACTACACAGAGAAACCCTGTCTCAAAAAACCAAAAGAAAAAAAAAAGAAAAGAAAACGGAACACCTCTCCGAAAGGAAAAACAAAAACAAAAAACAAAACAAAAAAAACCCTCAAAAACAAAAACAAAAACCCCAAAAACCAAAAAACCCAACCACAACCCAAATTGAATGAACAAGTCAATCTTCTAGCCCAACCCAAGAGGCCCCAGGACAGGCTCCCTGGTGTATGGCCCAGTAGCAGAAACAATTTCTCCTAGGCTCTGTCAGGGATTACAGCCAACAAGCTGTCTTTTAGTACTGCACTAACAGGTCCCTGTCCTGCTTTCTGCCCCACTTATATAAGAGACACATAGGTGGGCAGCTGGGTCCTGTGCCATGTAGGTCAGAGGTATCTGGGACCACACCTTGCCAGGAGCCCCAAGGCGGGCTGGGGCGAGTCTCCATTCACGCCCATCTCTTATGGCTCATTACCCAGAACCTGGGCAGCCGCAACAGCCAGCTCTCAGATTCACCATGCCTTAGCTGCAGGAGAAGGGGTTAGGAAGCCCTAAGCCTACTGCCACAAGGAAGAGGAAGGTGAGCCGGGAGTTTGGGGCAGAGCCTGCTAGGCAAGTCCTCTATTGTGAGTCTTCTGTGGGGGGTCTGTGGGATGGGAGTGAGGGCTGGAGAGAGTTCTCAGAAGCCTCGCTGAGACAAGGGTAGTTCATATAGACCTCAGTGAAGCTGGGATGTGAGGTCCAGTGTACAAGGGAATAGTATTGAGAAGTGTGGATTTGGCCTTCTATGGGGAGCCCCAGTATGTGCCACTAGGGTCTGGAGAAACCATTCTCCTCTCTTTGGGCTTTTTAGGATGCAGGGTGCACTGAGGTAACACCTCCATTAACAACATTCTCAGGGTTTCTAGAAGCTGGTTTTCCCTTTGCCTCTGAGCAGAGAAAGATGAGCACTTCAAGTACCAGAGGGGTACTTGAACCTAACCTTGAGGAACAGTGGTCAGAAGTCTTTGCAAAACAGGAATCCTGGAAATCTGATTGATTTGCTCTTGCAGGGGAGCAATTGGCTCTAGGGAATATTGAGCCCAGAGCCTCAAGGCAGCCACCTCCTGTGAGCTTGTGTTGTTACCAGATTGAAGGAGTATATGGGTTTACGAGGCAGTAAACTACAGTCAGGTGCCCAGCCCCAGGAGCGGTGAGGCAGGCCTCACAGGAGAGCAACTACCCCTCACCCTGCTAGGCCTGGCAGTGACTCACCATGTGTCTCTGTTGCAGGGCGGTCTGGTCGAGTTTGGGCCTCTCTGGGGCTGCCTGGTCGAGTTTGGGCCTCTCTGAGGCTGCCGTGGCTTTCCCCAGGGGACGCTGTGACACGCCCTCTGAGGTCCTCCCTCTCTCCCTGGTGAGCTCGAGGGGTGCAGCCACCCCACAGGGACCATGCCAGAGGTGCTTCTTCTCAGGTCTGCCAGCTCCATCCTGAGGACCGTGTAAGGAACCAGGGTCCCACCATCCTCCTGCCTCCAGCCCCATCACCATCTCCCATGGGGCAGTACTTAGCACAGTACCTGAGTCCCAGACCTGGGATTAAGTCTTTTCCTTCTACTCACTCACCCTCCCCACCTTACTGTCCAGGCTTCTAGCTTCTCAAGAGATCGGTGACGATCCCAGGAATAATGATGATAGATGACTCTGTACTGGGCACTTTTCCTACCTCATCTTCTCATGGCAGCGCAGGGCATGGGTTACAACAGCTCAGAAGCACATGGTGATTTGACCATAGCATACACTTGAAAAGTTAGTTGAACTCTAACAGACAGACAGACTCCACGCTAGGCTATTTATTGAAAACATTTATTGAGTACCGGTTGCATCACTGCTGAGGACTAACTGTGAAGAATGGGTAATAAGAATGTGTAAGAAATGGATCTTAGACTTGTGAGGGATTCACACAGAAAGTAAGGGTTCTCCTTTATGTATGCATCACACACAATGAGTATGTGGTGATCCAATCAACATTTATTGGGCTACCACAGTGATGACTCATGGCCAGAGAACAGAGGTAAATCGAAATGACCCTACTTTCCAGGAACTTCCTGTGTTTGAGCTTCAAAGGCCAACCTAGAGGGTGTTGGGGGAATAGGGGAGGGCTTCCTGGAGGAAGAGTTAAGGAGGTTAGGGAGGCTCTGCACCCAGATGGTTCCCATTAGTCTACTACGGCAAGCCTGGATGCCTATGTGAGGTGGAATGACAGTTAAGATGAAGGTGGTGAGGAGGCCCTGACACACCCCTCTGCCCTGTATGCATAATATCATGTTGTTCAAACACACCTTGGTGTTCTCGTTCCCTGCACACCTGGGGAGGTGGCAAAGAACCCTGAGTCTGATTTTCAGAAATGTGAACTTTGTGCTTGTGTGAGAATAGTGCTGGGTGGGTGAGAGCAGCCAGCCTCCTACCATCTTGGAATTCAAAACCCAGATAGAAGTGAGTCAGTTCAGGTGCTTCTCCCACCGGCCATTGTCATTTTATTACTTGGAGAGACTTCCTCCTCCTGGAAACCTATAGGCTTCCCGCACTGATTCCAGAGGAGTTTATCCTCCAGAATGACAGGTGTAAATGACGGCTCCTCTCCTCATCACTATCTGTAGTGTCAGTTCACCTGTTGGGCTCATCGCTGGTCACCTGTCCTTCTGGAAAGAGCAGAGAGTCAAAAGGAAAGCCCTCACTTTTTCCCTTTAGTGCTGGGGATTGAACATGGGGCCTCACACATGCTAGGTGCGTGCTCTGCCACCCCAGGACTCCAAAAATGTTTTTGGAGAGTAGAGTTTTGAGAAAATTCTGAGCCATTCCACTTGGGGATCTCTCTTCTGGCTTAACCTGTAGTTTGAGCGCACTTGGCTCTCTTGTTTCCTATTCTGCTATAAAAATGATGCCTTGCTAGACATCAACACAGGCAAACAACAAAATCTGAGCTTCCTCCAGCAATGACAGAGAAGCCAAGCTGAGTGAGGCTTGAGATTCATGGAGATGGCTCTTGCTATAGTGGGGCTGAACCCACTTCTGTCACTAGCTAGAACCCTGAGTGAGCAGGAAGGACAGTAAATATATTCTAACTCAGGTGATCGTCCCTTGAAGGGCTTTGGCTTTCAAGACCTTTGCAAGGGGACATCAGCAATTTAGCTGGAAATTTGTCTGGAAAATTCCTTTTTGACTTTTTTTCTTAACCCCGGTACCCCAAATTCTTTTAGCCCAGGACATGAAGGTTGAATATGACCCTCATGGGTCCATTCAACCATATGGGCCAGCTGCAAGGGTAAGTGAGGTGTCCCCTTCCACCAAGTCCTGGAGGAAGAACAGGGTCCACCTAAAGAGAAAGAGAATAGACCTGCTGATTCGTTGGAGAGTTCTCCTGCACTGGGCGCCAAACCTCAGGAAAGGCCTGTTCTGGGAAGACTGGGCTTCCCCTCACTCTGTAACCAGGGCTCTGTTCTTATCAGGATAAGTAGCTTAGCCCTCTGGCTTTCTCCAGGTGGCTGTTTTTTCATTTCCTCTGTTTAGCTTTGTGAAAGCCAGAACCAGTTTGCCCAAATTTAATTAGGAGAGGAACTGCACCTGTGTCTTTAATGGTGGTGACTTAAAACCAGACCTGTTGAGAAGAGGTTGTTAAGATGTTGGGAGATTACAAGTAATTCTCTGATGGCTCTGCAGTCTGTGCTTCAAAGATGGATCATCTCTGTGCACAGGGTTCGGCCCTGTTGTCCAGGTCCCATCTTTGGAGGATACAGCTGTCCGTGGGAGCTTGTGGGCTTATTTGGTAACATTACAGTCTTTGTCCTCAAGTGGGGCAGCTTATACCCAGAAGTCTCAGAGAACCACTGTGTTGTAACCAATACTCCCAAGTCAATAAATCCAGAAGGCTCAGAAACCTCGGTGTTCTCATCCTGTCTATCCCTGGAGCAGGTGTGCACAAGAAGGAGCCAATTCAGCCCTTCATTTCTGCACCAGGACGTCATAGCAACAGGAGGGATGCTCCAGCCCTGTAGTCACAGTATGCACATAGAAGGGACCAACTCAGGCCTCTCCTTCTTCCTCTTCCCATCCATCTCCCTTCATAACTCCCTTTTGCTTTAAAACACATCTCAGGTTCTTAAGCAGACTGCTGCCAGGTGGGCCTGGGTGTGTTCGAAAACTTAGTTTGAACCTGAAGTACCAGCAAGGAATAAGGCCGAATGTACAAAGCAGGTAATTGGCCTGGCTTCCTGGGAAGTGGGTAAGGATGGGGCTAACCCCACCCTGACAAACAAATGGGACTCCTTGGAGCCGGGGTTATACCCTCGGGGCATCTATGACCAGCTCTACTGGTTACCCACTACACACTTCCAGTAGGCTCTATTTACAGAGCTATGATGATGTCCCTGGTGTTGTCCCCGGTGTTGTACAATCTTGCAGCCCTGTGAGTTCTTAGGACATGTGTTGAAATCCCTCTACTTATCTACCCAGGCAGGTGGGGTGTAGCCAGGTAAACTCTGGGGAGGTATCATGCTGAGAGGCTGACAAGTGGGGACACTGAGAAGATGACAGAAATCCAGGAGCCTGGGAGGCCAGAATGAGCTAGGACAGGCAGAGCCCTAGGCCTCCCTGACCCATGTCCTCTCCACAGCAATCAGTCAGCATTGAAGGCAGACAGCATGGAAGAAGGAGCCTCTTAGGACTCCAAGAGTTCTAGAAATGTCCTCTGCTCTCCTCTGAGCCTCTTGGCAAGTTCTGGGACTAATAGGTGTGAAGAATGTTGGGGTGGGGATTTCTCCCATCCTTAAAGCTTAAGCTGTCTTAGAATGGAGGCTCAGAGTCTCTCAAAGCCAGAGCCCAACACTTATCTTGTCTGGAAACTGACTCAGAGGGAGACATGAACTTGCACAGAGACACATGGCATTAAGAGAAGAGCAGGACTTGAGTTCTTCTCCTACAGAGGGCCAGGGGCAGGGCACTGGAGGGAGTGAGACAGAGCACAGGATGTTCTAACCAATGCTACTCATTCCCCCCCCCCCCCCCCCCCCCCCCCGCCAGCTCCTTAATTGATGGGCAGACACTCTCCAAAGAGTCTCCAAGTCGTGGTCTCGAGTTCTCAGCTCCAGAAAAGGCAAGGGCTTCCTCTTTGGATGCTTCAGGTGAGTTTGCATGAATGGAGTATTTCTGGAGGGAGTTGTGGGGGCTGCTGGGAGCCACTGAGCAGAACTCTGGGGAAGAGTACATGAAATCTTGCTATGTCCACCTTCCAGGGACTCCATTTAACTCTCCTCTCATGGCTGCCACAGCTGCCATTAGAGCCAGGTATGATGGAAGATCAAGGCTGATTCTTTCCTCAGTAAGGCTGGGAAGAGGGCCAACAATGGGATGGCCCTCGCAGGCAGGGCCTGAATCCTTGGGCTTTGGAAGAACAGAAAGGGGCTCAGATGGATAAACAACACCTTGGGAATTTGGACCTAGTTAACTGGGGCATGGGTCAGGCAGATGGATATAAGCTAGCACAGTTTGTTTTGGATGCTGGGCCATTGCATGCTTTCTCAAGTGACCTTCCCCTTAGATAAGTGTGCCTCAAGGAAGGCAGTTATCATTCACCCTGAAATTTTATCTGGATAATAATGATACCACTACAGCATTTTTTCACTTTTATCAAATGCAGAATTATATGGTAACAAAAGCAGCATTTCAAAATCAAAAAACAAACAGTAAGTACCCAGCTCAGAGGCTCCCAGCTTCCCACTGTCTGCTCTCTCCTTGAGACCTAATATCCCTGGCCTGAATCACTTTTCAGGCCTAAGCATTGTGTTGCTAGTCTTTCCAGCAGAGATTTTGTCAGCTGTAGGCTCCTCCTGGAGCAGACAGACACTCCAGTGGCCACCCCACGCTGTGGGCCTCTAAGTGGGAGAGGGTTGGGGTTGAAGACAAGCTGCTATCAAGTGGCTGTGTTTGAAGTGCTGGTATATTTTGTTGTATGGTCTTCCAAATGAGTATGCCTATGTTTTCCTTGTGATTAAAGTGTCTATAAGTTTGGGAGTGTGGGTAGCAATGTGTGAAACGGGAAGGCAGGGAAGAAGGAGCTGTTTCTCAATCTCTGAACTACAGAGTAATGTTAGGTCCAGGGACCAGAGAAAGACTAGGAGGCCTATGCCTTCCCTCCCAAATCTTCTCTCCTTTATTTCTGTTGAGTGGACTTTGCTGGGTCCCCAGGGTGGCGAAAAGACAGCATCAGGGCCCAGGTTCCTCTGTTGTGTCACGAGTATTGTCATAGGCTAGAGGGAAGTTACTATGCCCACTTTCAGCAGGGAAACTGGAGCATAATAGCTCATTCCTGTAGTCTTAACACTTAGGAGGCTGAGGCAGGAAAATCGCTACATGTCTAATGCCAGCCAGGGATAGATAGAAAGTTCCCACGCAGCTATGTCTCTAAATAAATATAAAAGATAATAGTAAAAAAAAAAAATCAAAGAAGTATAATGGAGAGAGGCCCTGGATTAGGACTCTGGCACTTCATTCTTAGGTCCTTTCACTGAGTGGGTTTGTCACTGCCATTTGACAAGCTGCCTCTGGTGGCCTTGGCAAGAGCCTGGCTTGAGGGCTGGGAGGGTCTTATAGGGATGCTGCTTCCTTTAACACACACACCACCCCCACCCCACCACCCCCCCGGTCAGAGGTAAAGGAGAAGGGGCCAGACCATCCCCTGGTTTCAGGGAATTGGCTTGCCAGGTTCCAGAGGAGGCAAAAAGCAGAGCCAGCATGAGGCTCAGGCAGCCGACTGCCATGCTCCCGGGAGCCCAGGCAACTCACTGGCACATTGTCTTCCCTCCAGTGCCCCCTCCCTGCATGAACCCAGCTTGCTTGTTCAGAAGTTTAATTGCTTCCTGAGACACTTGAAGAACTGGTGCCAGAACCATAGGCTTAGGCCAGGGAAGCCCTAGGGCTCAGAGGTCCTGGATGTGGATGGTAGCATTCTTGCAGTTGAGAGAGAGGGAAGAGAGCTGATATAGGAGATCTCAGAAGGCATCTGGCTCCCCTGGGAGGGACAAGTGATGCTAGCCTGTGAGCCTCAGTTGCTCAATTATAATCACAACCATCCTTAGCCCTGTAGCTGCAGGCACAGGAAAAATCAGGTCTGAACAAGCTGGGTATGGAATCCCAGTGAAGGTCCTGTCTATAGCACCATCTGAGCATCTGGGGACAGGCAGGATAAGGAGAGGACACTGAAGTTAATGTAGGAGGGGGTTACAGGAAGGGACAAATCTACTACGACTAGTCTAGCAGGACCTTGGGAATCTGCCAGGGACAGGCCAGCCCTGTCTAGCTGGCCCTGTCTATATCTCTTACCTTGTGTTCTGGGCTTTGGGGATGCTGAACTAGTTGAGTTTTATTCCTGCCCTCTATAGACTACCGGCCTCTCTACAGATAGACTCTGAGGGTCAACATGGATAGAGGAGGTCTGGGGTTAGTGTGCGCATCCTAGATGTGGAGGACCTTTGGCTATCCTCAGACCCTCTTGCTCCATTAGACTGTTGGCAGGTGAGTGTGTGTGTGAAACAGATAATGGGTCTCTTATCCTCATGGCTGTCAGCAGGTACCCAGAACAGAGGATGAATGGGCTCCTATAGGTCCCACTCATGCAAGCCATGTCCCTGGGGTGGGGAGGAAGTTGGGTGGAACAACCCAGAGCTCCAGATGTAACTGGATTGAGTGTCTACTCTCAGCACGATAGACCTTGAGTTTAGACCTGGCATCCTTTGTCTCCCTAGGTGAGGAAGCTCATGGGGGTTGGTGGCGGACAGACTGGGCTATGGTGGCCATTGAAGGAAGGAAAGGGGAGAGATCACAGGTTGGGTGGGTAGGTTGTAAAGCTGCCTGATGGTGTAGTGCTTTCAGAAGACTAGAAGCAGGTCGACAGCAGAACATTCCAAAGGCCTGGGAGGGGAATCTGTGGGATCCAGACAGGATAGAAAATCCTGTCCAGCAGCACATGAATACGGCTGCCCCTTGTTGAACAGTTCCTGCGACCAGGGCCCTGTTGAAGCTCTTTTTCATTTTCTTCTGAGCAACAGAGGGAATCACTTCCAATTGAGAAAAAGAACCTCACAGACAGGTTTAGTGATTTTCAAATTTTCCTTTCTCTGTTTCTCTTTGTTTGTTTCTCTCTGTGTGTCTGTCTGTCTCTCTTGCATCTCACTCTATAGCCCAGCAGTCCTTGAACTTGCTGTCTTCCTGCCTCAGCTTCCTGAGTGCTGGGATGGAAGATGTAGATCTCCACAACCAGAAGTAATTTTCTCAGAGCCAGACACCTTACTAGAGGCAGAGCTGCTAAGGGTCCATTCCGCCTCTTTAGGTCCTAGATAGACTCTGTCACATGCCAGGAGTCAGGGCAGCCCCAGCAGCCTCAGCACCAAGCTGCTAGAGTTCCTGGATTCTTGCCTGCTGGAGTTAGGGTTCAGCACGGCTCCCTCAGAGGCTTCTTGGTCTCCTTGAGTTCCCAAGAAATTTGAGAGTCCTACATTCCCATCCCTAGGCTAGACTCCCAGGGAGCAGTGGTGCCAAGCCAGATGCTGGACTCTGACCTCCACACAAAGGCAGCCTTGTGCCAGGGCCTGAGACACATTTTTTTCTAGCCCTTTCTAGGTTGGACATGAACCCCAGCTGAAGAAGGGGGGAAACTCAGGGAGAGCAGCTGCCAGGGCTACAGCAGATAGAGGCGCTGCCTGGGGTAGCTTTCCACCCCCACCCTTCCCCCCAGGAAGCTGCCAGTCCTACTGGGGAGTTACAAGCTGAGGATTGAGAAGTGGAGGCCCTCAGCCCAGTTTGGTCCCTAGGCCAGGAAGGACCTGAGGCCCACGGGATTTAAACCATTTCCTAGTCCCTTGCTCTTATCCCAGCGGCACATGTCCAGGCCCAGGCTAGAAAACCAAACTGGAGAGACAGAAGGAGACAGGTTTATGTCCTTATTTCAAGAAGCTCATAGTCTGAAACTGGAGAGCAGGCAGCGGCCCAGTTATCACTTTAGCCTTTTCAGGAATAGGATTGGGGAGGGGGGGAATGGGAAGGGCTTCCCTGAGGTCTGGAGAAATGGTATAGGTGCATCTGTGAAATAGAGCCAGGAGGTAATCCATCTGTGTCAACCAAAGACACGTCTGATTGGTCCTTGGAGAGACTTTTCCAGGAATCAGGGGACTTGCCTTCTCCTAGACATTCTTTGGACACTGCTTCATGTCCTGATCCTCTGCCCTCTCCTGGGGACTTTCCTTTCAGGGCAGGTAGGAGAATACCAGACGTCATTCCTCTGTAGCAGGTGGTCTCAGCCCAGGGTCTCTTATGTTCTTCCAAGCTAGCTAAAAATCCTAGAGCAATAACTGGGAAGGGTTCTTAACTGTTACCTGTTCTTTGTTATCGTTCAGACAGGGAAACCAAGGCTCAGGAATAGCAGATATCTGCCTAGAATCACTCTGCCCTTGACCCATCACTGGGGAGCCTAGCTGGGACTGCGAGCTTCAGGGCCTCTCCTACCAAGCACAGAGGAACAAAATCATTGAACTTTTAGCAGAATAGTCTATGTCATACCACCAAGGTCTGGACAGTCCACTCTGACCTATGTGCCTGTCCTTATCCTTCATGTCCTGAGTCCAGTGTGACCTCTGCACTTTCTATATCTCTAAGACTGTCCCCCGATGGGGCCCATAGGTCATCTACAGGCCCTCATCATGGGATCCCTGTGTGAGGAGATCTCCTGAGGCTGCTTCTCCACAGGTCATTGGGGGAACTGGTATGCCATGCTGTGAGGCAGCTCTGAGAACATTCATGTGGTCTTGGAGGAGAGAACTCTCTCTTGGAGGAGAGAACCAGGTGTTCTCAGGCCCAGTGTGTGTCATCCCGTACCTCCAAATATACTTGGCTTCTGAGGTTGGCTATTCCCACAGCTTCAGGAAACACCCCTATTCCTCACCCCTGTGCTCCACCCCTCACCTTCCACCCCAATGCTGGTGTTTTTCTCCTTCCCAGTTTAAAAGCCTTTGTTCCAAAAATCCAGAGCACACACCTCCCTGCCTGCCCAGCACCCTTTAGCACAATGGGTGGATTGATAAATGCCCTGCCAGGGTCATGCCAAGATGAGAGGCAACATGAAAGGTAATAAATAGACAAAAGGAAAGACCAGACAGTGGGGGTGGAGGGGAGGGAGGCAGGACAAGCCTGCTCCACATGCTCAGCAGATTGGCTCTGGGGTTGGCAGTACCCAGCTAGTACTGGACTGTGGCTTCTAGCACAGGCCTGTTGCTAGCTTGGTTCCATTTGCATGGCAGATTGAGTCATATTAGTTGCTGTCCAGAGTCTTCTCCAGTGGGGATCCTGGCTGCTTTGCTGGCTGTAAATCATGGCTAGTATTCCAGCACTAACTTTAAGCATAGCAAAGAGCCAATGGTTGTGGTCGAATTTTGAGGGGTTTTGGAAGTCCCACCTGATTCCCTAATTTTTCCAGGTTCTAGTAGACTACCCCAGACAGGGCATGGTTCTGAGAGGCCTACAATAGCCCATGGACTCAGACCACCCAGACTCTATTCACTGGCTAGTCTACCTAGCTACTGGACACAAGACAAATACTGGACTAATGGAATGGTGTTCCTCTCCTTTACTTCCTATGACTGGCTCATCTCTACCTCCCCTGGGATTCAGTTTCCTCCTCTCCCCTGTTTCTCTTGTGTTCTCTCTCTCTCTCTCTCTCTCTCTCTCTCTCTCTCTCTCTTTCTCTCTCTCTCTCCCCCTATGAATTTAAAAAATGCATATGTATGTATTTGTGTGTGTGTGTGTGTGTGTGTGGTGTTTTTACATATGTGCATGTGGGTACATGTGTGTGTAGAAGCCAGAATCAACATTGGGTGTCTTCCTCTGTTGATCTATACCTTACTTTTTGCAGACAAGCTTTCCTGAACTCAGTGTACAGGAAAGCTTGTCTGCAAAACAAGCTTTTTTTGTTTTTTGTTTTGACTCCCCAGCCCCTCCCTCACCCCACCCCACCCACAGTGTCCCTATTGGACCATGGGGTTGTTTCCAGCAGTACACCAGGAAGCCCATCTCCATAGGCTTGCTGTATTTGTCTCACTGTTTCACTTGTGCAGCCTCTTAACAGCACCATTGCTGACTCCAGAACTCCTCACTCCTTGAGGCAGCACAGCCTGCCACCTTTGGTAAAATTATCAGTTTGAGTTCTACATTGTATCCGTCTGAACAACAGAGCCTGGCAGTCTTTGCTTGGCTATGCTCTTGCTGCTTTGGGTTCTTTTCTTCTAGGGGAGTCAGGTGTGAGGGGCAGCAGGCAGGCGAGATGGCTTCGGGAGATGAAATGCTATTTATCCCAAGGACAAGGGAAGAAAAAAGGTATAAAAGAGGTTAAAGGGAAAGAAGGAGGAATGGACTTCTGTGGTGTGCCGCTGAGCGAAGAGGTTCCAGCTCTCTGCTCTGCTGCTTCAGCCTGCTCCTTGTTTCTTCCCATTTCACTCTATGAAGTGGCTTCTAATACCTCAGCATCTCAGCATGCGTGCCTGATCTCACCTTGCTTGTCTCTATCTCAGTCTGTCTATCCTGATCTCAATCAGTCACTTCTGGGAGAGAGGGAACGATCTGGAGAGCTCAGATTGTGTTACTCATCACCTATTTGGAAGAGTCCGACTGAACTGCTTGCCTGCACAGTGATACATGGGCATGTGGCCAAGCATGAAGCTCTCTCCTCACTCATGTGGCCAAAGTAGCAGGACTACTGCCCAAGGCCCAGCAGGTGTGAGCAGGGATCCTTCTGACTTCTCTGGCCTGCATTTAGCATACCACACCAATAGCTAAAACCCAGGCTCAGGCCTTTAAACTTGTTATCTAGACACATCCCCTTGGCTGTAGGGTTGGAGGTTGGTGGAGCCTCAACAAAGGCTTGGGAACAGGAAATATGCCAGACCTCTGTTTCCCATTCCTTTAGTTCCAAAGTCCAAGGGCAGGCTTTTAGGCTGATGCCAGATGCCCAGGGACCAGAGACAATCGATAGACTCAAGCCAGGGAGACATTGGCCAATATAAATCTCACCAGGCCCCAAACTGTAGAGGCTTGGTTTGTTATGTCCTACCTGTGGTTCTTTGGGACTTTCCCCCCTGCCAGCATTTGGATAGCACCATGTCCCGCCCTGCCATCTTCCTCAGGGCCTGGGTGAAGTACAGAGATAAAGTTTTAGATCTCTTTGCCACACAGTCACACAGTCCAGCCCTCTACTAGGATGAGAAGGAGGCCAATATATTCTTCTATAAATACCTAAAGGCCTCACTCTGTACTAGGCTGCTGATTCTCAGGACCCAGAGGAGAGGCCACCTGTATTGGCAAGCAGCAGAGGCAGTTGTAGGGCATTAGTTCTAATGTTTTCTTTTTCTTAATTTGGTTCCCAAAAGCCACGCTTCCAGACGCTGAGGGTCCCTGCCCAGCCATTGGCTGTTTGGCAATTCTTTATTGAATTGGAGGGAAATGGAGGTGGGACTTTTAGATGGCACAGGCAAGGGACCTAGGGGGAAGAACAGACAGAATCACCATGATGGGGGGGGAAGGGGGAGGGGGAGCAGAGAGATCAGAATTAAAGGCCCGCTGACATGTAAGAGTCTGAGGAAGCAGTCCCTTGCTTGGGTCTGGGAAACCAAAGACAAAAGATAGATTTAGAAAATGTTAACTCAGGAATACCAGAGAGGAGTGTGTGCTAGCCGTGGGGAGGTTTAGAAGTGCCCAATCATTGAGCTAGTTAGGCATATTAAAAATTAAGCTGAAATGTGTGTGTCTTTTATTCGTGAATGCAGATAGCTCTAGTGGGTAGCTAAAAGCCTGACCAGTCCAGAGCTCAGTGCAGATTAGCACCCAAGAGCTCAATGCAGATTAACCGTTCACCAGTACAGGCAGTTGCAGCTGTGGTTTACCACCCAGTTAGCTCAGGCATGGGGATCTTCAGCCAGGGGGCAGCATATGGGCCTTAAAGTGACATAGAATATGTCCTTGTCACAGAGTAAGAGGTCTTCCAGCTAGAGTCACAACACGTACAAAGATACAGAGAAAGGAGGCAGGTGGGGCTGGAAACATCTCAGGAGATAAGGAGTCGCTGAACCTGGGAAAGCTAAGGGGATGTGAGGGAGAACCTGTCAGTGAACAAGGGAGTAGCCAGAACACTGTGTCCTAATCGCCTGAAGAAGAAATTTTGAGCAGATCTGATTTGGGTTTAGAAAGGATACTTAGGAAGCCTGAGGACTGTGGGGCGGATTATCAGCTAGAAGCCCAAGGTTATAAAGAAAGGATTTGGGCAAGAGTAGTCACTGTCTCTCCCCAGAAGAGATCTAGGAACCAGGTTCATAATGAAGCCCACTATGAGCAACAGCACACCAGATGTAGACAGTGTGGGTGTCAGGCAGAGTGGCTCTGAACCCCAGTTCTGTCAACCAGCCCCACTACCACTCAGCCTCCCTGTGACCTACAGTTTGGATAGGTGGCAGACGGTTGTGGGCATACATACAAGACAGCAACCAACTCATGTGACAATGGTGGCCTCTCCTGGAAGAAGGACAACTGGGCCTCAGGAGGGGAGTTCCGTTTCATGAGACAGCTGGACTAAGAGGGAGCTGGGCCGCAGCCCAGCCAACCTCCTCTCTTCCCTTCTTTTTAAACTCCCTTCAAGCAGCGGGAAAGCCAAGCACACAAAAGCATAGGTTCTAGGAGATAAAGCAGGGACAAGACAGAAAAAAACAGATGAAGAACTCTATCCAAAAACATGCATCAACAATTTAAACATGGCTGGGCTGGAGCCCAGGGGCGGGAACACATCCTTAAAATGTGCTCGGGTTCAATCCAAAGCATCAAATTTCTTAGCACCAAAACAAAATTTTAAAGGCACTTTTTTTTAAAAAAATCTGATCCAGTAATCCTACTTCTAGAAATCTGCCCTGTAGAGAGCCTGGGATAGATGGTTTGTTAGTGGCTATGTCTGATCTGACTCACATCATTTTAAAAGATTTAAATGTTCAAAAAATACAAGTTATATATATTTTATTATATAAATATAATTTATTATATATAATAAGTCTGAATATACATACACATACACTCACATATATATATACATATATATGTGTATATATATTCAGACTTCTAATAACTCTTGGTCTCCATTTGTCTTAGTTACTTTTATTTCTAAGATAAGACACCATGACCAAAGTCACTTATAAAAGACAGTATTTAATTTTGGGCTCATGGTTCCATAGGGTTAAAGTCCATGAGCATCATGACAGCATTAAGCATGGCAGGAGGCAGGAGGCAGGAGGCAGGAGGCAGGAGGCAGGAGGCAGGAGGCAGGAGGCAGGAGGCAGGAGGCAGGAGGCAGGAGGCAGG